>CM060591.1:15013915-15613915 GCA_030578255.1 Tiaroga cobitis
CACGTAGGCTAAATTAGCCTACATTTAGTTATAGGAATAGGCTGACTCAGCGTTTAGATAAAAGCAAAACTACCAAAACTGTGGGAAAATAAATTGGTCTCGCGCGTAATTGCGGTTTATTTACAACTTTGCTACGTGTTACATATATCTATATAGTCCTATTTAGTGTAGAATTGTCAAAAACAAAAACAAAACAAAAAACACCTTTATTTTCAAGTCAAGGGTCAAGTGTGGGCTTAGTGAAACCCAAGCTCATTTCTGGAGTTAAGACTGAACCTTTCAGAAGCGTCAAGCGCCACTTAAAATCCACTCAAAGCAGTGACCCTAAATCAGCCATGACTGCGCACAGACCACTAACCAGGACCTAGGCCAACAAGATCTTGGTTTACTAATGAGGTGACGTTTATCCATAGTGACTCACGGGGATTGGATAAGTGAATGGGTAAACAGTTTGTGAGGTTTATTACAAACTTTCAGGTAGTAGCCTATATACCCGATTAGGCCTATTCAAAATGTTACAGTTACCGCCTAGAATGCATATTTAGATTACAATTTATTTTTAAAAGTAATTTGTCTTTAGGCTAACTACTCCCCGTGAAAAACAAGTCACTAACGATTGGCCTATTTGTTTTACAAACCTTCAGTAGGCCTACACAAAACTTTATATCGAGACGATAACTCAGTTTAATAGGCCGAAGTAGCCTAAATCAGATGTTGATTCAGTAACCGCTCTGAGGGGGAACAGTTCGTCAGACTGATTCAAACCATTAAAAGAACCTGTTCATAAGAGTCATTTGCGTGTGAATCTGTGAATCATAAATATTATTATTTTTTGCGTGATGTCTGCAATTAAAAAGAAAATGCCACTATTTCACTATAAAACTACCTAATTTAGACCACAAGCTCACAGCTCGGGTAAATTGTTTAGGGTATCATTTTTGCTGTGGCTTCAGTCGGGTGCGGTGATTCAAATTCATTCAGTGGGAATAAGTTAGCGCTTGGTTTAGAGCGCGGAAAACCTCATTCCAATTTAGTAGTGCATCAAACCGATTCAACAGAATCACTTGTGATTCAATTCTAAATCTGATTTTCTGTAATTATATGGGGATCTAATTAAATAAAGTTGACTTGATATTTTGAGATAAAATCGTATAAATAAGTTAGAAACTTAAAATTGCAGGTAGGCTACATCAGCCAGCAAATGCACTTAAAAAAATCCTTACACTTGTTACTTTTTTTCTTAATTTGCAAGTGTTTTGATTTTGATCCAGTGGTAGGCCTACACCACACAACAGACTTGAGTTTTTGCATTACATCATGTTTGTCGATATTAAAATATTTTAATTAGCTGAATTAATATATTCTTTACCCCAAAAACCAGGTCTTGTGATACCTTGTTTCTCGGCGCTGGTGATGAACAGAACTGTCAGCAGCAGCAGCAGAAGTAGATACAGAGGATGGAAGAATCTCATGGTGATGCTGTGTGAGGTTTGCGCAGACCCGAGTGTCCTCAGATGTGTCCGGTACCTTCGAGGGCAAATTCTGTGAATATGCCGATAACGGACTGTAGAAATCGTGTACAAATGTCTTTCGGTCTCAGTATTTTTTTCTCGGAGTTCAAATAAGATTCAGTTTTATAGTGGATGCGCAGCTGCAGTCAGTTTTCACGCTCTCCAACTTTTCTAAAGTTTCAGATAGCGATATTCACTTTCTTCTTTCTCCTCATATGGACGTATAGGCTATATGACCTGATGAGTGGGAATGTCCAGTCGAGACAATGTAGCTTCACCCCCTCTTTATACAGACAAGAGAAGGGGGGGGGGGGGGGGGGGGGGGGGGGGGGTACAACAGAAGGAGGGATGAAGACCTAAAACTAGGTGGGGACATGGGACTTTGCAGATAGATAGATAGATAGATATAGACTGTAAGAAAATATATGACCAATAAGTTAAAACAGCATACTTTAACTCATTAAAATAAGTTAATCAATTCTTTTTGTAAGTTACAAGATTCAACTCATTTTACTCATTCAAGTAGTTTTAATGTAATTTAAGTTGAAATAACTTAAATAGCTGAGTTGATTGTAGGCTACTTAAAAATGTAACGGTAATTTAGATAGATATTTGATAGATTTGAATTATTTTTATAATATTTATTTTTTAATAATTATTTAAGCATTGTTTAAATATATAAACAAATATTAGAATTCAGACAAGTATAGAAAATAAAGCTATTTTTTTACATCAAATTTACAAATATTATGCCATCAAAAACACACAAAACTACAAATAAATGCACAGGAGTATATTTAGACTATTTTCAGCTTTAACTGCAGACAGATTTTCATTGTGATGCTAGGCTTTTGGAACCCCTTGTGTATTACGGACTAAAATATATATTTACATATGGTGATAATATATGTGCAGTTGAGTGTGTCTGTTTTTGGTTAGAGATTAGCACTGGTCAAAGAGGTGTGTGAATTATTGGCTGGCCTGGTCAGTTGTGTGTGTGTGCGTGTGTGAACGAGCTGTGAAGTGCTGATTATAGTGTAGCTGTTGGATCTATGAGCTCTCTCTTTACTAATGAGCTACTATTGTACTTCACTACCTAGAACAAAACCTCACAACAGGAGAGCCAGCCTGACACACACTTACACACTGGCCAAAGTCTGTTAAAGATAATGTTCACCTTCTTCATCAAAAGTATAGATTTACATGGTCTATTACTCGTCGGCTTGACTTTTGCAGGCATAAAATGCTAGTAAATCACCTTGGAAATAACCAAGGAATAGAGCGAAAAGACAACTCATAATGGCAGAGCATTAGAATTAGAATTCATCACACAAAATATAAATATAGTTTACATTAGGGGTTAAGCTAGGATTTAAATGGAGCCAGTGTTAATTCAGGAACACCCCTGTGTCATTTGCATGTAAACATCGCTTTGAATGATGTATATATGCTCCCTTGAGCTCAAGTACAAATGGGGACATTTTTTGTTGGAGACAAAGTTGCAAAGACTATTTACCCTAAAACAGAGTGAATAATGGAAGAGTCACTTTCTAATGAACAGAAAGAGTGAGTTTTAGCTCAGAATGGCTTTTCTTTGTGTGCATACTATTGTTCAGTCATGATACTAAACTGGACAGATACCCTAGTGTGTTATGGATCCAGTATGGTAATGTTATTAGATTTACAGATACCCCATGTGTCTCTGTGCGCATGTGCGTTATAATGAGCCAGAGTCGCGAATGGCTTGGCTGTGCAAGACAATGCGTAAAACTAGTACAATATGCAAATAACATAGCAACTCCATCAAGCAAACAAATGACAGTAAATATCAGATCGTTTGTGGGAGCATTTATGTGATTTAAGCAGGGTTTTGCTAATTGACATACAGCTGAAATAAAATATAAATAGTAGATGAAAAACTTAAAGAAAATGAAAATGAGAAATGTTGCCTTAGCAAGTAACTGGGAAATGCAATGTGCTGGAGTAGATTTTACAGTGTGCTTGACTTTTGCATTGTCAATATAAGATTTTAACCAAAAACGTATGCACCTCTTGATGGAAATACCAACGTGTGATGTTATTTCCATCAAGAGGTGCATACATTTTTGGTCAAGATCTTGTATTGACAATGCAAGAGTCAAGCACTCTGTAAAGTCTCCTTCAGCACATCCCAAATACTTTCAATGAATTTAAGGTCTGAACTCAGAGGTGCCAATTCACCTATGAAAATGATTCTTCATGCTTCCTCACAACCATTCTTTCACAATTTGAGCCTGATGAATCTTGAACATTGTCATCCTGGAATATGGCCATGATGTGTCTTCCTACATGGGTGTTTAAGAAATGAAAAGCTACACACATCAATTTACTTTTAGAACTGTTGCCTAACATATAACATTGCTAGAAACATAATCATTGCTGCAATAATGATCCAAGACTCTTAAGCATTTGACTATTTAAATCCAAACAGTGTATTTGTGTGTGAAAAAAAAAATCACAAAATTACAAAAAAATTTAAATACAATTTAAAATAAAGCTATTTCAAAGTATGAATAAAAACTAATAGTGAATAAATAATACTTAAAAGTCACCTAATAAAGTGTGTAGAGAGATTTCGAGATAATAAGTGTGTGAGTGTGCCTTAGTTGACCTCTTGGAGTGTAAGTGTGTGTTTGTGTCCATAATGAAGTGCATATGTGTGCAAACCGAGTGTGTGAGCCATATGTGTCCACTCTTTGACCTTTCTCATGAGTGTGACCATTTATCTCAATTCTTCTTTGATATACTGGGCCTGTCATGGAGTTTTAGTGTGCTTTTTAGGTTGGTCTGATATAGTGCAGCTGTCATGGATGCTGCCCATCCTTATTAAAAATCCATTTGTGCCAACTGTGTGTGTGTGACTACACATCCTCTGAGCTTTTTTTTCATGTCAATTAGGATTAGAACCCAGCATGTAACTAATGGACGAGGTGGACAGCCCGGTACTTCAGTCCAAAGACCAGCTTTATTTGATACCCATGCGAGTGTGTGTGCATGTCTATTGATGTGTGTGCAGATTGCTTTATAGCGTTTGCAAAAAAATGTTCCTCACCAGTGCACACACACACAATGAAGAAATCTGATGTGTTAGATTTCTTCATTCTGTGTGTATGTCTTTTAATTCTCCCTGGTGATTCACATTGCCCCCTGCCACTTATTCCCTCAGTTTAAATATGCTAATGAAGTAGCATTCTTATTCGGAGCCACCTGGCATCCATGGAGACTGATACCTATAGACTAGAGCGCATGCATGAAAACACAGGCTTGGCGAAGATGTTGGGGTCAGTTTGCTCGTTGACTCGTAATGAAATCACAGACGCAGCATGGTCTGGGTGGGTGTATGTCTGTGACTGTGTGTGTGTGTGTGTGTGTCGTAACGTTTGCTTTATTGGGGATTAGATGTCATTACTTGGATTAACTTGCCTCCTCAAATAATCCCTCTGCTTAGAGACGCACGTTACTGACTCCACCCGCTGTACCGACACACACAATCCTGAGGAAGAAATTTAGATTTCTTAAAGTGTAATTAAAAATATTTGTGTTTAAAAAAAAAAATTGTTACAACTGTTTACATTTTCTTTATATCACAGACAAAGCAACAAGTAGCATATAAAAAGGTAGAGACATGTTAGAGGAAGAATTTTCATATGGAACGTGCTGCTTGATCTTTTCACACACACACACACACACACACACACACACACACACACACACACACACACACACACACACACACACACACACTGACCTTAAAAACACCCCTGTCCCAGCAGGCAGAGGTCGAGTCCATCTTTCAGGAGCAAGAGCACATGATGTGTCAATCAGCAGATAGACACACATAAAAAAGTCTGGAAGGGCAGTGAGAAACTTTTGTGTCTTTTAAAATTCTGATGAAAATACTGATGCGCGCCCCTGAACAACACTGTAAAAAAAAAAGGTGTTCGGGTACTTCAGAAAATGATGAATGAATAAAATTGAATGAAAGCAGGCCTATTTGAACTAATAAAATGTGGTACTTGTGGTACATCATTTACTTTTTTTCAGAGAAAGTTATCGTGTCAATGTGTCTAATTCTATTTATAAATGTATTAGATTATAATCAGGAGATTTGAAAAGTAGTTAAGATTCTTTAACTGAATAGAAATTTGTTTTTTTTTTGGCCCAGCGCTGAGTTCAAAGTGAGAGTGTGATTGTTTGAGCCAAGTGCGTTTGTATAATATTGGTTCAGTGTAACAGGAAGTGTTATCAGTGTGGGGCTTTGTTGACTGTTGCAATAGCAGATAAGAGTGGCATTCCCTATAAACTTTCTTCCTCCAAAACTAGATTACTACCCTCCCTTTACAACACACACACACACACGCCGAGAGACAATACCCCCTTCTGAAGTTTACAACTCCAAGTAGTTACTGCCAGGAAGCGCATACCCAAACTACTCCCCCAACATACTCCTTTTCTCCAACGTACCCATGTAAACTACTCATATATATATATAGATATATACATAGATATATGTGTGTGTGTGTGTGTGTGTGGTGTGTATACATATATATACAAATACAGCTATATTATGAAATAATATAGAATATATACTATATACAGTTCCCTTTTTAAAAAATACAAACATTTTAAAAAGCTGTAGACTAAAGAAGATAAAATTCCTCTTTTGGTAAGTAGGCCATCTTCACATTTTGTCTTAAATTGGTCACTGAATCTTATAGAATGTCCGTATGTTGTTGCATGAAAGAATACCATTGTTAAGGAAAAGTAAGAATACAAAGAATTTGTAAGAAAGGCTTGAGAATCAGTTAATTCAAGTAAATGGTCAATGTACAGAGAATAAATAAAAAAATCGAACTATTTTTTTTTACCAGTAGAGGGCGCCCCGTATTCTGTTTTCGTTTTACAACCGAAATGACCATTAAAGTTTTGATTTTATGCAGCATGTCAGTTTTATCAGTGAAGGTTAATAAACTGTATGGAACTCAACACAGTAGGATTTAAATAAAATAATTATATATTGTGAACTTTATTTCCTTTCTAAGTGGTGGAGATGGTCATGAAACTGGACACCATGTAACCTCACTTTCCATATAGACCTATAATTTGAGACAATGTAATCTAGATGAGTGGATTTTAATGTCATGTAAACATTTTAAGATTAAGTGCATATAGGAGTGCATCTAATGCACTGTCATTTTCAAGATCCTCAATGGCCATAATCCAGAGTTAGCAGTTAGTTAGCAGATCTTTATATCCAAAGTGACTTACAAGACTAATTACAGGGGTAGTTGTCCTGCAGCACAGTGGTGTTAACTGCCTTGCTTAAGGGCACAGTAATGGCTCATATTACACGAACCAACAATTTTTTAGAAATTTTCAGCGCAACTCTTTCATACTGAAAATGCTATTTTATTACTGGCCAAAATATATTTGAAACATGGAGTAAATATAAGTTGCAAACCGCATGGTTGACTATTTCCTACTTATATTTACACTATGGTATGGTTCAAATATATTTTAAAACAGGGAGAAATAAAACTGTCCAAAACACTGGGACATTTTGGGGCCCCATGAGGTGACAGCTTATTATTATTATTTTTTTAATAAATATAAAAATGCAGAAGTTTTCTGTGAGGTTGTGTTTAGGGGTAGGTTTAGGGTTTGATACAATATACAATATGAAAATCATTATGTCTATGGAAAGTCCCCATAAAACATGGAAACCCAACATGAGTATGAGACAACATTCTCATTTTTATTTTGAAATGTATACAATTTTTGTGGAAAAATAAATAGCTAAAAAGGCATTAAATAAAAATATAAAATATATATTTTTTTTTTCACAAAATACATTCAGCAATATATTTTCCTATTTTAACAGACATAAGCTACCTCCACCCAGAGATTTTAGATGCAGTTTGCCCAAAATGCATAGTGTGTAGGAAAAATAAATAAATAAAGGCTCCACCAGAAAAGTATTACAAATGTTAAGCAGATTTAGGTGGGGAAAGGGGTGGGGTTTCAATTTCAATAAATCCTCTTTACTGGTTAATTACTTACTGGGGTCATACATTCAAGCCAATCAGAAAAAGCTGAGAGAAATCGCATGTGTCTTGAGGGTGAACTGAAGTCTATTTTAGTCTCAGAGATCCTCAGACACAGTTTGTCTGCCGATTAACTGCATTTGGTGAGCCAGGCCTTTTATTCAATGAGTACCAACAGAGAGATTCTGTATGTCTATGAAATGTGTTCATGGTATCTCTGGATTGGCTTTGGTTACAACTCTTTTTTTCTTTGAGTTGTTCTTTTGTTGTGTTATCCTCTGTTCTGTCGGAGTGTAGTCATCTATGGGACACACGTATAGACTTTAGGTAACATTTTCATTTAGTATTTTTTTGTGTGTTTGGGTGAGTGGACAAATAAAGCGTTTACCTTGATGGTCTGTATTATGCGTGTAGACTGCAGCCAGGCCAAATAAGCACATGACACTAAAAGCAATGATGATGAAGACCAACTCAAACCCTGAAAATAGAAGATCCATAACACACACACACACACACACACTTCCACACAGAGAAAGAGAGAGACGAAGGCATTATAAAATAGTATTACAGAGCATTAAGCAGTTCATTATTTATCTCAAAAAGGTTTTAAAAGTAAATGTAAAAAAAAAACAATAAGTGTTAAAAACTTATGCAGCTGCGATATGCAGGGCCCTTAAGACTTAAATGCAAGATTGATTGAACAGGGAAATCCATTAACAAGTTGCAAGTACTCAGAATCAATAAACTAAATTTAGATGTGCAGTTGTGTTGATGAATAAAGCAAAAGACTGTAGAAGAGCCGTAAAAGATAGAGCTACAAATTATTGCAAAGAGAAAATGGTTGTTAATGTTGCAGGGCCATGATTAGTAAAATTTCCAAATTTGGTAAAAAGAGCCTATTACATGAAGATCATAACTTTTTGATATGAAACATTCGCAAAAATAAATGACAGTGTTATCCAGGGTTATTAACTAAAACTAAAACCATAACATTTTTAAATCAAATCAAACATTTTCAAAGCTCTATATAAATGTAACGAATTATTATTACTTACACCTTACTATAATAAATAAAATCTGTTTATTTTATTTCATCTAGTTGCCAAGGCATCATTTTCATTTAGTTAACTTGATGTACTAAAATAACTAAAACTGAAATAAGAAATTATTTAAAAATAACTATATGGACATTAAAAAAACAAAAACTAATACAAATTTGAAAAGCACAACAAAAGTACTGAAAACTGAAAATATAAAACTAAAAGCTAATTAAAAATAGTATCTATTACAGTATCTCAATGATATCACTAATAAAAATGGTGTCATCATCAAAAAACGCCTATTTCATAGACTTTTAATTAGTTATATATAGTTAATAGTTAAAATGTATTCTTCTAAAGTCAGCATGTTCTTTTATAGGGCCTTAACATTGTGTGTAGAGGGAGAAAAATTATTTAAATACCTTGTTTTGCTTGCTTTCAACAGGATTCAACCCATCAATAGCACCTCATTCCATGTATACCACACACAGTATGAAACATGCTTGTGCGTTAGAGACTTTTACAAGCTTCTCACACAGAGCAATCAAATTCCACTTCTTCCTGCTTCCTTACTGCTGGCTATAAACCATGTCAACGTTAAGCCCACTCATACTTAAGGTACACTTGCTGTCTTTATTGTTTACCTGAGCTAGCAGCCGGATCCAGTCCAGGTGATGAGGTTTCAAACGCAATAAAGATAGCAGCATACTGGTCAAGTTATGTGTACAGCACCACTCATCATATTTGATCCTGGATTGACCACGTTGCATGAAATCAGTCTTGATTGGCCTGCAAGTGGATTTAAACGATGAGTGGCTCCTCAAGTCTTTCTTTGATGTCTTCACTGCCTTAGTTATAAGAGAACAAACCAAGAAAGCCACGTCACATTTGAAACTAGTTGAACCCGTTTTTGTTAGTCAAGTGCAATTCTTATGCTAAAGGAAAAATAGGCCTACTGCAGCTACTTAGGAATCTCAAAAATGAAACGGTATCGGGGCGTGGCGTGTCCCCTTTGGCGATAATGAAAATAGCCCATTTGAATTAAAACACTGTTATGAAAATTAGTCTCTTGACAAATAAAAATATGACTACAAAAATAACACTGCTAGATTATCAATAATGCAATGTTTTCGAAGGAATAATTGCTGCATGTGAAGCTAAAAAAAAAACCGAACATGTGATCATGCCGCGTTCCAGGCAACCTGTAACCCTTGTTTTTCCAACCTTATACCCGTGAAAGTGCACTGGAACGGCAGTCAAACCCGTGACTTCCCACCCGTGAACTCGTACTAGATCGATCATGTAGCCTACTCCCAGTTACGAGCTCTGACGTCACATAGCCCGCGAAAGGCAGCCCCTACGGATGCAGTGTTTCTGCAGGCGGTACACGGTGAGAATACACTTTAGGACAATATAACGTTGCTGTCAAATTAATAATAATATAATAATAATAATAATGATAACAATACACACACGATTATGTATTACAATGTTATGTGTCTGAAACAAAAGTATGTATATTGTGCTCACGTAGTTTGGCGTGACTGGCCTGGAACGCTACAAAGTCGTGAGTCGTGGTTTGAAGTCGGGATTTACGTGCTCAAAAACCTGCCTGGAACGCAGCATTATTGTCAAAATATGACGTGAAAAAATAAAACCGCTGGATTATTAATAATATCATCAATGATTTTGAAAAATAAACATCTAAAAGGAACATGACTGTCTCCAATTCTAATAGGTAAAATCAATTATTATCACATTGTTGAAAATAATCCAGTTATGAATAGATGAGGGAGTCGCTAGATCTGCGCGCAGTGCTCGGAAACCACCAGCCAGTCGCGTTGCTTTACAGTGAATTACCCATTTCTATGGAAAAATGCATGGAAAATTGCGGAGGACACAGATTCGGGCTGCTGCTGGAAAGGTTAGGCAGGGTTCTCAAGTCTCACGCATTGGCCGTGAGACACACGCAATTCAACTAGTTCACACGCTCACACGCCACACCGTGTATTTCTCACGCTGAAAAGGAATGCCGACCAAGTTGTCCTGCGAGCTTTATATATAACGTTGTATTCGAGGCGCAGGCACACAAAGTGAAGTTTCCTGCCGCCAGCACGTATCTCGGCCAGATTGCGTTCGTTACAAGCTAGGCATCATAGATGCGCGAAGCCGCGAATACGCGGAAGTTGACGGAACATTCTCGGCCTCAGTACGTTCGTTACTTGGTAACCAACAACATCGCGCGAACACACGTCGTGATGGAGAAGGTAAATTGGAAGAAAGCTCGTCTAACATTTTTAGGCTATAAGATTTAATATATAGCCCATCCTACACTCTCGGAAAAAAAAGTACAATTTTGTACCAAAGAAGGTACAAACCCTTGTCACTGGGGCGGTACCTTTTACTGGTACAGAATTGTACCTTAATGTAAAGAAACAAATTTGTACCATTACAGTTTGTACCTTTAAGGACACAATTTGTACCATGGAGAACCAAAAGGTACCTTTTTTTTCTTCAACTTAATGGTACAATATTGTGCCTTCATCTTTGGTACAAATTTGACCCTTTAAGGTACCACCCCAGTGACAAGCCCTTTTGTACCTTTAATGTGTCAAATGTGTTCCTTCAAGTATTCAACAATTAAAGGCCATTTTTCTATTGAATAACATTCAATTTAATGTCAGAAACCATACACATCAAATACATCTTCTTGAATTAATACTCTTGTTCCAGGTTAAAATATTTATTTTTGTTTAAAATCATCTTTACAGTTTACAATGGAGACTTCAAACATATTTTTAACAGAACATTTCTCCATTCGCTACAAAACATTATAAAATTACACTAAAATATTACAATGTCAATTTCAATATGACAATAAAAATTCACAAGCTATTTAATACTTTACAATTTAGACTTTTAAATTCATTTTTTTACCTTTACAATGGAGACTTCAAACATATTTTTAACAGAACATAAAAAAGCATTTCTCCATTTGCTACAAAACATTTCATAAAACAATTACACTAAAATGTCAATTTCATTCTCCCATCTAAAATTAAAATTCACAAGCTATTTAATAACAAAAATTCAGAATTTTAAATTGTAAATGCCCTACAAGTTCAGGAATTTCTTCGATATTAAAACCATTTTGCTTTAGATGGTATGAAAGCAAGGAATCGTAGTTTTCTTTGAAGAAACTAAACAGAAACTTCACGTCTTGCAAGATTTCTTGCTGAACAGACTGCGGTAGGACATTTTTTTCTCTGCATTTCAATACAAAGGAAACCAGATTTCCTCTGAAATTAGTCAAAAGATCATTCATATCCAGCACAACATCTTCAGGAGTATCCTCTGCAGTGTCAGTGTTGACTTCATTGTCAGTAATGTCAACTTCATCCTCTCCAGTGACGTTATAATGACTTGGCCAAATGTGAGTTCTGTGTTTTCTATATACATGACGCTTGAAAGACTCGTATTTGAAAAAGTAATTTTGGCATCCATCAAGTCCGCAACAGATGGAAAAGTCATGCTCATGAGCATGAATCAATCCTATATGTTTGATTAGTTTCACTACAGTAAAGTGTCTGCGTGAACACTTTGGACATGCATAGGGCCGTGGCATCCTCTCAATCTAAGATAAAAGATTAATAATCCTGACGACAGCAGTTGGCAATGGCTTATCACCAGGTGCAGTTACCTTCAACACATGCCTTTGGAGAAAGAGTAGAGTGTTCCTGTTGTACGAGGGATACGCAAGGTTGAACACAAAATACGCGCAAAAAGCAGAGAGAACACCGTCCTCTACCCCAACTGCTCTGCAGACTTCAGATCCCTCCATTTTTACAGTGGTGAAGATTCTCTTCTCACCGAAGACCTGTTTCCAGTTAGACGTTCCCAAAATCTGTACAGTGGGATATGGTGTGGCTGGTTCTTCCTAAAAAAAAAAAAATATAGAAGAACCAATATTATAAACATCAGAAGTAAATCTGGATTAAATTCATGTTCACAATGACTAGTTACAACTGTCCATCTACACTTCTTATTTAATCTCATTTCACTACATTTTTTTTTTTTTGTATAATTGTATTATTATAAGACTTTAATTAAATTCAATAATGTAACGAATCTGAATTTAAAAAATACAAGCAAATAAATGAAAATAATTTCCGAAAACCGAAATTTCGGTGCATCCCTACTTGCTTTAGATTCTTTGAATTCAATACCTGTCCGATTGTGATATAATCATCCACTTTCTCCCTGAAAATCACCGGAAGTAAAACCAGAGCAGCACGAAAATCCATATCTAAAAAGACATTGAACATGTATTAGGGGTGTATTATAGATGCATCTTCAGATTTGAGACTAACCACGGTGCAGTGCATACCGAACAGTGGGTGGGCAGATTTTTAACCAAGAACTGTTACACTCCTAGCAGGTATAAAGACATAAAATATTCAATTTGTAGTTTCAATTCGCCTTTGGCTAAGCCATGCCCTAGAATGTAGATTGACCAATCACAGCGCAGCCGAGAACGAGCCCCGACAGAGGTCCGACACTTCTTCACAGCGCTCCATTGACTTTAACACAGGCGTCTCATATTTTTGGTCTCGGCAGGCCATTATCGTCGTAGTTTTATCAAAAACATGGTTAAACGTTGTGCCTGGGGCATTTGTAACACCGATACGCGTTTCCCAGAGAGGTTGGAGGGGGGTGTCCGTTTTTTTCCCTTCCCAAAACCTAAGTCAAATCCTGACAAGTGTCGTCTTTGGATTAAACTGTGTGGACGTCCTCACAGTCAGCTACGTTAAACCCCTCAACAAGTTGAATGCGTGAGAGTTGGCAGCCCTGCGGGGGGGTAAATCGTCGGCAGCGTTCCTCCTTCCGCCATGCTTCTACTCCATGTGATGATTGTTTACATTAGACTAGAGTGCGCTCTGCGCCGCGTGCACACAGTGCTTATACATGTGGGGATTGTTTACATCAGAGTGCGCACGTGTTTTGCGGAGCATATACGCAGTGTTTAAGCGGTTGATAGAAAATTAGTTAATGCGTGTTCTAAAAGTCTAAATTCAAATCTATTATTTTTCACGGTATTTTGAAGTGGCCGCGATAACAATATCGTGCATATTCATTACCGCGATTTATCGCATTACCGAATACCGGCACATGTCTAGTGTATACCATTGCGTTATTGTTAAGCTAAAGGCATACTCGGTCTCTTTCGCGAGCAGACACACACTCGGTCTCTTTCGCGAGCAGACACACACTCGGTCTCTTTCGCGAGCAGACACACACTCGGTCTCTTTCGCGAGCAGACACACACTCGGTCTCCGCGCGGGCCAGTGACTGGCCAATCAACTAGCCCGACGTACTCTTTTACTGGCCCCGGGCCATTGCTTATGTCGAGCCCTGGTTACGCTGTTAGGTTATGATTTCGGTTCTCTAACGTTACCCTAATTAATGAAGAATCAAGGTGCTAGCAAGCAAGCTTAGCGATAGTTTAGTTATCACGTAACGTTAACATAAGTCAGAATTGTATGTTTTGAGTAGCGGCTGGATGTTAGCTAACTTTGTTATTCAAGATACAAACACCTAACGTTAATGTTACAGACACGCTGTGGTAGTTTTGAAGGTGACTAACGTTACCGCCACCGTGTTGCGGTGTCCAACATTATTGTTTAAATTTCTTTTAAAAAATGACCAAATTTGAAAGGTGAGACTTTGTTTAATATGTTTAATATCAAAAGTAACCGAAAAGTAACCTGGTCTTTCAGCCTGTTGTTAGTCTCCTCTCTGCTCCGCGATGTATTTTTCACTGCTTGAGAACATGGTGTGTGCGTGAGAGCGGCGTAGCTTGACGGACATAGCGACAGTAACTAAGGGGGGCGGGGCTTAGCCAAAGGTGAATTCAAGCAGTCTAAATGGAAAACATGCATACCACAAAGACTCTCTGCAACAGCTTCTCTTCTGGCATCCATGTAATGTGCTTCTATAACGGATTTCCCCTTAGCCAAACTCAAAACATTGGAGACAATTTTGCTGAAGGAATCCTGGAAACACCGGCTGAAATTATTTACGGCATGCATTCGACCCATTTCCTGAAATAACTGAAATACAAATATCAAAAAAAAAAAAAAATTTAAATTAATGTTTTTCTTTTCTCACCATAGTATTAAGCAACAGTTCACACACACGTTTCCATGTTCTAATGGCAACTTTCCAAAGCTTGCTCCCACATTTGAGAAATTGCGTTGTTTACAAAACAATATTGTTTTCACTTAAGCAGCATTTATGCACAGCTACTGTATGGTAAAAAGTAAGATATTCACTAAAACAAAAAAGTAGCATGGACAATATTTTTTATGCTTTCACTGTATGGAAATCGGTAAACAATATAGATACGTTTTTCTTTTTTTACGTACAACTGAAGGGGTCCTAAGGAAGGGATATTTTTGAAAAATTTCAGCAACAGGAATGCCATTGGTTATTTCCCTCCTCCTCCAAGCAAATGTTTGTTTCATTTTTTCATCCACTATTGCAGCATCTGGTTGGGTCTTCTTGTACTGGTCCTGTAAGGTCTTCACATGGGCATTGATTGAAATAGCGTCCTCTCCAATAGAAGACACACAGTCTTCATCTGCCTATGATGCAAAACACACATGTAATGACAAGATTACAGGTTTCAAGATTTGGTCATATTTAATTTGAGTGAATTATTCCTTCGAGGAAAGACTAGCTGTAGATTCTAAACGTTTATTTTAAAGTTTTATATTGTTTTTATCACTGCTAGACATTGCTTACCACAGATCTGCTGGTTCTCTGACAACTAGCCTCTTTTTCTCCAGGTTTCTTTACATTGTGACCATATTTCATTTTAATCTTTTTTACCTCCTCTTCATTAACAAGTGGGGACCTTTCAGTTTTAAATTTTCTTTTCAGGGACATATGCCAGGTATGCTGTTGTAAAAAAAAAAAAAGTAAAAAAAGTAAAAAAAAAAAAAATAGAGTTAAACATTACATCATCATTGTGCATAAGACATTGCCACCTTGAGGAAGAGTTATTGAATTAGAGCTTTAATTGTTGTTGCTCATAAAAAAAAAAAAAAAAAAAAAAAAAACTTGCACTGTTACATACCCTGGGTCACTTGCAACAAAAAATAAAACAAGCATTAATTTATAATTTGTGATGCAATATGGGAAAACCCATGACATTGTGAAATTTTACCTATTACAGGTTTTGATACCATATTAAAGCACTTTCAATATCTGTTTTTATTTAATTGTTTGTCGGTAACAAACGTTATGGTTGGCTAATCGTTATGATGTTCAGGAACGGAATTTTGAGAAAAACAAGTTTAATTAACTCACCATCAGACGATTGACGCTCTTTTTTTATTGCCTTTTTTCATATCTCATAATTTAGTAATCATCATAGATTAGGTATCATTCAAACGCTTACGAACTTTTTCTATTAGTATTGAATGCAAAGAATCTAAAGCAAGTAGGGATGCATCGAAATTTCGGCTTTTTGAAAATTATTTTCATTTATTGGCTTGTATTTTTTAAATTCAGATTCATATAATAACACAGGTAATTTCGGCTGAAATCATTTTATTAACAGTAAATTGACACTGTTGTCTTTAGTGTGATATAACACAACAAATGTATTTCATTAAATATAGGTTTGTGTTTCTGTGGATTGGTGTCTTTTGTGTGCATGTATGTGTGCTTGTCAAATAACGTCAAACATTTTGTTAAAGATTATAACATCTTTGACAAAAAACAAAACACAAAAACACTTTAACATTTCCTGTAGCTGTACCAGTCAGGCCAGTTCGATATTTTGCTGCATTCTCTTCGAAGGCAGTCTGCCGATATAACCATTTTTCTCACAGATGCCATCCTATCCACAGCTCTCGTGGTAACTACTTGCACAGACAACACCCCGATGTCGTGAATAAAATTCAGAGTCATTGTGATTTGACGCTCAAGAAAAGTAAAGCCTGGTTGTGGCACATTGATTAGAAATCTTACTACATAAATTCAATCTTATTTAATCCTCCATATGAAAGTTTATCTGCTCGAATTATTTATATTTATTAAACAATAGTTAAAAACAAGACGTTTGTACTGATTATTGTTGTCCATAAATTGAACTTCCATGACTCTTATATAGTATATATATGTACCAATTAGGCTATTAATGCCCGGACACACTCGGTCTCTCTCGCGCGCACTAACACGCTCGGTCTCTCTCGCGCGCACTGACACGCTCGGTCTCTCTCGCGCGCACTGACACGTTCGGTCTCTCTCGCGCACACCACTGACACGCTCGGTCTCTCTCGCACAGTTCGCTTCGCTTTTGTCCAGTCCGGCGCCTCATATCAGAAGGCTAGCGTGAGCTGAGCAACTGCGGCAAGGTGGTTGTCGCCATCAAGTGGTCGGGGGTGTGCTAACGCTTCAGACTCAAATATCGAGCGGAAGTTTATACGCGGTTGTGAGGTATCTGAAAAAAAATAGTTCCACTATAGCAAATAACACGGATTGAAAGCATACATTGCGCCGATATATTTGTTTTTAATCATCAACAAACACCACTAACCACTCGGTGAGTTGCACAGTTTTGAAAACGAACGTTAAGGGTTGTTTTAAGGACATGTTTGAGCATGCCCATAGACAGCCACTCTAAAGCGCTCAGAGGCGATTCTAAAATAGTCAAAAAGTCGAGACAGGACCCATCGTCAACATTTCTAAGTCCACCACTCTAGTTCATCCAAAAACTAAAAAATAGACTCAAAGTGTTAAATACTGGAATTATCCTTTAAGATTTACCACATCTACCTTCTTCACATTTTTTTTTTAAATGGTAGTGAGAACTGACTGGTGATAAAATAGGAAGTTTCATGACTTTTTAAGCAAAATGTCTAAAAAACAAATATTAAACATTTGACTTACATATCCATTTCCCTCTGCATCTCTCAGGAAAGGGTATTTGGAGATAAGAGCCTTGACTGCACAAACATAGTCACTGTTTGAAGGATATCTATCAAAAGATTTTAAAAAGTGCACACATTTACAACAACTTTTTACCAGGGTTTGGAATTTAAAAAACAAAAGTGTTTTTTTATTAAACTTACAGTGTGTGTTGAGCCATATTCTCATGCAGTACTCGTACAATTTTATGCCGATAAGTGCTGATCTTATGACATGGTTCTTTATTATCCAATTTTAACTGAACATCCTTTGGGAATTTTGGTAGTGAGAAGACAAGAGGAAATGGGGTTGGAGTTCTTTGCTCTTGGCTGTTTAGACAGAGGAATGATGCAGAATAGAGATGAAACAGTATGAAATGTTCATATCACGATTAAAGTGACCAAAATGATCTCGGAATTTTAACCGCATTGTTAAAATGTCCTGGAATGTTCAAAAAGTACTCACACACACAGAAATCATTTCACAGAGGTGTATGTCGAAACCAACAAAAAACAAATAAAATTAGCAGCACTGTGCACTTTTTGTAACATAAAATAATTGCCAGATTTTAAATAAACAAATGAATTAACTAAGTAACCTACTTAATTAATTCTGACTTATTTTACGATCTCTTTATGGACGTTTTGAAGCATCAAGAGTTTTGGGTGAAGAGACTTTCAAATAAAGTGACAAATCTTTTAGACTTCAATTTTAAGTGCAGTTTTACTGTGCTTTATCAAGATAATACCTCAAATGATAATACTTGCCTCACAGCTGAAGGTGTAGTCAGACTTTCAGATAGTTCTTCACTCTGGTTCTCTTTAAGTTGTTGGATAAGTTTGATAAATTTAACTTGTTTCTTAAAAGACTTCTCAAAAAGCTGTGCTATCATGTGATCTGTGAGACCAACACTGACAGTTTCCCCATCAACTTCAAAATCTAAGAGACAAAGAGACATTTGCTGAGTTTAAAAAAAATTCTCTAATACAATTAATGAAATGTATATGACTTATAGATATGGCAGAATCAGGTAACGTTAATCACATTATTTTAAACACAGGGGAAGAGTGATGTGTAGACCAAAAAGAACACGCGTCTCAAGTTTGTCTGGACTTTTGCAAGATATAACGTAGACTAACCATGTTCCGTACAACAACGATGTTCCGTACAGATTAACTTTAACCGCCGAGCGCTGAATAAATACTTCTAGGTCATACACAAAATGCATATCTGTGTCGTCTTCATTTCTCCCTCTTTCATCCCCGATCAAAACAGAGACACTCCAGCTGTTTGTTCCAGTGATATTTCAGTAAGTTTGCCAGGTCCGCCCAATTCGCTTGAAAATGGCCCGTGGGCAAGCTATACTTCAGACAGCGGCTTGGGTGGGGAGACAACTAGAGCAGTGAAAATGTACATTTGAATTTCATTTATGCTTTCCCAGCATAACAGTCTTTATTAAATGAATATTATGTGATCACAAATTGTTAAATATATTACCCTTTTGTTGACTAAATGCTGTGAAAAGGGAATTTTTAAACGATTGCGGCAGATGACCGTTTGGCGTCACTCTCAGGCAGCAAAAAAGGCAGCACGTCTGTCAGCAGTGCAGTGATGCTGTTTATATTCATAAAGGGTCAATTAAGTTAATATTAACATAAATTGTTACATGATTGAATATTTAAACATTAAAATTGATCAGTTAATTTTCCATTTTCGCCGTTGAAAATAAGTTATGCGCTCTGTACGGAACACCATTATAAGCCTGTACGGAACATCGTTAACGCTTATCATCTTCCGTACACAGGTGGATGAGGTAGTTTTCCCCACTTTTCTCAAAAACTATTGGTCCAAAAGACATCAATCAAAGTGTGGACCAATCAATGGGTATTCCCCCGGAGAATGATCACACAAACGTGCTAGTCTTGCTCTCAGAAACGGAGGAGTGGTCGCTGACGTGCGGTGATAGGCGAAAAGTGTACGGAACATGGTTAGTCTACGTTACTTTGTGAACATGCACTAGACGGACATAACGTTAAAGTTAATTGTGACTTATACCAGAGTTGGTTTAGGATGAAAACATGAAATACGCAGAGTTTAATGGGTATGAAACCGTATGTCTAACGTTAAACTAACTTTAACTTACTTTAAACTTGCAGCACACGAATTAAATCACTTTAAACTATAAGCGGGCGGCTAATAGCATTCGATTCATTCATAATTAAGCTAAATACACTTGCTAATGCCATGCTTAAATAGTTGTAACATTTAATAGATTTTTGATTTGATTAAACAAAACTCACCTTTGAATTTCGTCTTTTCTTCCTCTGAGAATTCGAGTCCGGCCTCTGTTAATTTTAATAGGAGTTCTTCTGATGATAACGACGACAAAGCCATGGTTGTCTGCTTCCCGCTCTCCGTTCTGTTTGAAAATTCTTCGGCCAATCAGTGTCGTGTTGCTATGCCTAACAGTTAACAGTTAACGTTATATAGTGGGCATTGAAGAACAAATGCCATATTGTATATGCACCCGAAATTACTTAATATTAAATTAATGAACTGCTTTAAAAAGTTCAAAAAGTCTACACAAATGGCTAACAGCATTTAAGTAACGTTAGCTAATTTCGATTTGAGTAGGCTAGTTGAAACATTTACATTTTTTGCCTTGTGTACTAAATATAAATACAGATAACGTTAGTCAAAACTCACCTTTACATTTCGTCGACTTCTATTTGATAGTTACAATCCACCTTCTTAATTTCAACAGATTTTATGTCGGACAAAAAAACAGACAAAATGCCCGGACGTGCTCCAAACGCATGCAGCCTTCTTCCCGCTCTCCGTTCTTCTGACAGAAATTAATCCGTTACGGCAGCAGCGCCGCCGCCTTCGACCAATCAGTGTCTTGTTGCTATGCAGATTATCTAACACACCAACCAATCGTGCATGAAACAGTAATTTGGCCGGAATGCAGTGGAAAGCACACGACACATTCTGTGGATGGATACCAATTATGTCTTAAATGTAAATGTATTTTATCTATTAAATATTTATTAAAACACTGCATGAAGTATTTTGTTTTATAAATATCCCAAAACCTGCTTCCTTCTGGTTTTCACATGTTTTTGGCACTATTTTTTCAGAACTGTTATGATAATGCACATTTAAGCCAGTTGTAGTTAATTTAAATATTTTACTATGGAAATTATTCATAATTTTACTATTTCATAATTTTCGTTCATAGAGATTGTATGCTATTTGCAAATGTAATAATAAGGGAGTTGTCTATCAAGGTTAATGTACCCTTGATGTGAGAACAATTTTGTACCTTCATTTCAGTTGTACCTTAAAAGGTACCAAACAGTATCATCATAGGTCTTTCCTGTACCATTTAGGGTACAATTATTAAAAAGGTACAAATATGTTCTTCGAGGAACATTATTTGTACCATCGTGTACCTTTTTTTCTGAGAGTGTATACATTATTATTGATGCAGTCAAAAACTCTACAACTACTTTGCAACCAGGCCAGAAGCTTTGGCTCAGTTTGGCTCTGAAACTAAGGGAAATGTTAGTAAGTATGGGAAGGAATGAAGATGCATTTCATAATTTTATTTTAAATGATAGGCCTATATTATACTGTATTAATAGCCTTTCTAGTTACATTAAGGCTACATGTATTAAAGCAAAGTGCTCTGGGTAATATTTTATATCCTGTCAAAACATACATTAATCATTGCCATTGCATTTGTATTTTTCAAAGATGTCAGGGAAAAAGCAAAAATATATGTTATCATTCTGGGCACCAAAGGGTAAGCCCCCTAAAAAGGTTGCAAGGCATCAAAATGTGCAACAAACACTTACAACACAAAACACATTTCATAAACTGGATTGTGTAGCCTACTCTTGTGTACACACACTCACACACACATACTCTAATATGTCCATTTGTTCACAATGTCCCACCACACAATAATTCAAAATGCAAAAAGATTTGTTTTTCCAAACTGTTTGGAGCAATTTGTTATATTTTTGTAATTTTTGTATATTTGTAATTTTGAAATATTTGATGTGATGAATTGCTCTGTCATTTATTAGATTTACCAATTGTTATAATTTCAGTTTGTGCTGGTTAATTATGAACAATGGGTAAAATTGGGGGGCGGGAATGGGCGGGGGCGGGGCTCCATTAGGGCTCCTCCCCTAACCGCATGTGATCTCACTCCAAGCTTTTGATCAAACTTGAGAACCCTGGGTTAGGTACATATGATCCAAGTTCTCCGAAACATGACAATGGTTTATATTTATTAGCGCTTCAAACTATAGCGTTTACTGTCATGCCCTGTCGGCCTTTGACAGATCATGCATGTGCTGTTTATTGCTTCATGGCAAGTGTTTTACTCAGAAAATAACTTACATTTTATGCTTATATCTTTATTTGTAAATGTTAGAAAGTCCCGTAAGTATTTCAGTTTTGCCTGTTCTGACAACAAACTTAGCAGACTACAATGAACGAGCGCAAGTGGGCGCATGCGCGTCAAACAGCAGGAGAGAATTCTGAATCATTCTAAATTCTGAATCAATTCTGAATTCTAAATCAAAGGCACATTTTGCTAAAAAAATAAATATATATATATATATATATATATATATATAGAAATTGAGTGGGCTTAAAATTCTACAGGTTACACAAGTAATCATATTTATGAGAGCGCTCAGCTGCTGAGGTCAGAGATTTCTAGTCTGCTAGTAAAGCTCCTAATAGGACTGATACTGCTGGCAGAGCGCAAGAGCCGTTACAGCCATTCTACAGCTGTTACTTTTTAGCACCGACGAAGGATGGTGGCTTGCACCCTATTGGTATTTGCCATGGCGCAGTCAGAGAATGTGTTACAGGAACGTGAACTGCTATCATACGCGTTGTCCCTGGGTGCTGATTCCCTCAGACAATACATACATACATGCACGAATCTAAAAAATCATACATAAACCACTAGGGTGGTGTCCCGTCCAGAACGCTGTACAGGTTGGCGTAGAGCCTCCTGTTATGGTTCCGTCCTCTTGCCGATCCGGGCAGTAGGCCCTACATTTCCCCGGCTGATTAAACCAGGGCTCAGACTTGCCATCAAGGGCAGAGTAGTCCACGGAGAATGGATATGGGCCAGACGGAGGTGGACCTCTTTACCTCAGCAGAGAATGCGCATTACCTGCTGTTCTGTGCGCTGACACAGGCCCTAGGGGTGGATGTGCTTGACCATCGCTAGCCAGAAACCCGCAAGTATGCCTTCCCATCAGTAAAGATTATGCATCTGGTAGTGAGCAAAATCAGGGAGGAACAAGAGTCGGGAGTTGCCGAGGTGGCCTTGATCTTGGCCTTGAACATGGTAGAACTGCTGACTGTTCCCCCCTGACCAATCCCGGCAATTTGGCATCCCAATTTGGCTGTCCTTGTATAGATTTTCATGTCTGGCCCCTCAGCGCAACGGAGAATATGCTTTTTACAATATCGGAGGCGAGAGCCCCTTCCAAATTATGTCTCTATGCGAGTAAATGGAAGGTCTTCACAACCTGGTGCAGCGTGAGGAACCTAGATCTTGCCTCTTTGCTGGTTCTCCTGTCTTTTCTACAGGAGCGCTTGGAGAACGGGTGCGCGCCTTCCATGCTCAAAGTGTATGTGGAGGCGATAACAGCGTATCACCAGTGGATTCTTGACAAACCAGTAGGTAAATGTATTTTGGTTATATGGTTCCTGAGAGGGACAAGGCGGATGAATCCCCCTCGGCCACCCACTGTACCGACCTGGGACTTATCACCGGTATTGAGAGCTCTGGCGGGTCCCCCCTTTGAGCCACTTCAGTCAGCTGACTTGCACTCTCTCTTTGCCCAGTTCGAGCACTATGTATATAAATTAGCCGCGTTTCCACTTGTCGGGCCAAAAGCGGGCATGCTAGTTTGTGCCAGGGCCAGTCGCGTTTCCACTGTCACTTCAGGTGCTTGATCGGGCCTCGTTGGGGCCAACGGTCAAGCAGGCCAGCTCGGGCTTGAGGAGTGGTCATGAACAAAGGTGAAGTTTACCTGAGTCTGGAGAAGGCAGCGCCGGATGATTTCATATACCAGCTATAACCAGCATTAAAGACTTTTAAAATAATTTTAGCTCAAAACTCACTTTCAGACATAACTTCTGCTTGTGATCTGATGTGGATTCTGATCACTGTATAAGGCAGAAATATTTATATGCGATGCAAAAGACTATGTGCGCTAAAGATTACCATATAAACATGGTAAATACGACCGCTTGAAGAAATCAAGACAAATCATAGGCTATCACAATCGTGTATTTATTTCATCTCTCAGTACATCTCGTCTCTTTATACTGGGCTGTCTGATAATCATATAGCTCTGCATATGTCATCAAATAAAGCAAGTCCGATTTTTCGGGAGATTCCTCTGTTTCTGTTATTATTGTAAACCTGTGGTAAAACATTGATTGTTTGGGTTATACATCTTTAAGTAAACAACAAAAATGGCAACAAACGGTTGCTTTTATCATGTTCGTTTCGCGATCTCGCTAGTTTCCAGTGATTTCTTTCTGATTAGTTTTCTGATAAAACTTCCATTTTTTGGTGAACTTATTGGTTGTGTGAAAAAAGCTAGTAGCCCAGCAAAAAAAGCAGTTCAGGCACCTCTCGCTCTGGCTTTTTCTGCATAGTGTTATGCTTTTGTTGTTGCTGTTTCAAACTATGGTAGTCACTGCCAACCACCTTTATTCTGTTCACCAGCGTATATTCTTGAGAGTATTAAGTGTTGCTTGTTTGTCGCTTCTGAAACCTTCATGCTTATACTGCTAAGCATGACTAGTTTTTCTCAACTAGGTTTGGGGAGTAGAGCACCTTGTTTTTTTGCACTTGTTCCACTTGGCATCAGTATGGCCCTTCCCCTGCAGGGTTGATATAATTGTTTTCTATGTAAACGTGCTAGATGGTCATCTTTGATAATTGCACTTGCGTCTCGCTCAAGAGAGCCACATGTTTAGAAAGCAATTTAAATTTAAAAGAAGTTCAACTTTTAAAAAACTAAAAAACTTTATGGGGTTTTTCTTTTTCCATTCTACGGCACCTCATGTTTTTAAACGCAAAAAAGTACTCTGTGTGATTGGTGCTGCTTCGGCTCTTTGTATTAAACAATGCATTAATAGATGATGGTTTATAAATGTTCTACGCAATTTATATTTGATTTATAAAAGTTATAAATCACTTTTTACAGGCAGTCATGTTATTTCATTGCCTTGAATAGAAATTTAATGCGGTGCATTATTATTTTGCTCATTGCGCCCTCTTGTGGCTTCAGGAGACAAGCCAATTCCGCAGGAGATTGGAGCATGTCTTTGCGTCATTACGTCACATCTGTACATATAAAGAAGAAGTCTCGGCTAGTATAAATTATATTGCGTATGAGGATGTTGGAGGTGGAGATTTAGGCCTATAGCCTTTTCTCACAGCACTTGATATAATTAAACTTGGCGGATCCAGAAAGGTTCAAACGACAATCACCAGTGACAATTGGAGATTCAACTGTTGTAAAATGCAAAAGAATTTAGACTTTGGAGTGGCTACAGAAAAAAAGAGACTGCAACCGGGCCCATGCAAAAACAAATATCTGAAGGGCATTAAATGTATTCACGCAATGCTGATGTTGTTAACATAAAAAATTTGAGAACAAAGTATAATTTGCATGGTTTGACGTGATATGATAAGCGATCGTTAGATTTAATCAGCGCGATTTACTGCAATGCTTTTTTTCCTTTAGCTGGTCAGAACAAAAGTGGATGTTACTTACTTATTCAGATTACATTTTCTGGTGAAAATTCTTATGTTGGTCATACTTCCAAAAAGAATAATCAGTGATTCTGAATGCCAGTGTCCACACCGGCGCGGTGACTGACAGCTGCACACTCTCCTCAAAACATTGGATTCATCCGCAGTGCCTTGCCGAGGCACAACCCACGTAAAGTTGATAATTCTGCGAATAACTGCAATTGCAGATTTCGAACAGAGACGGCGACAAAGAGGAAAAACTACGGACTGCAGCTTTAAATTCAAATATAATTTTTATATTTTTGGCTAATTGCATGGAAACCAATGCAGGTCTATTTGATCCACAACACAAAAGTTGTACCCAGTTTTTTAACACCACATTAGGATTAATGAACCATATGTATAGGCCTAAGCATTGTTTATGTGTGTTGGTCATACCTGTAGTGTGCACACATCTCTCTTGTATTAGGCCATGCAGGGTAAAGAGACTGAACACTACCAGAGAGAAGAGAATAGTGTAAAACTCCATCTCAGTGAAGGGAGAGGCCATCTGCTCCAGCTGAACGAGCAAACACAAACTCATTGCAAAATCAAGGCATCACTGAAACCTCAGCACCACTGTGGCAGAAATACTATAGCAATACTGGTATAGTATCAAAATAACTCCACTGACATCATCTTGTTCAGCTGAGCTCAAAGTGCACAAATCTAAATTAACAACACTACAATCAAAACGCTCCAGCACTTGTTCAAATGTTTGGATTACGACAACACATGACCAGGGATGCAAAACACACATATTTAGTTATAAAACCTCCTTACTTACATGGACTGCCGCACATAAAGGCATCCACTTTGAAGTCTCTGTACATTGTTTTTTTATTAGGTTGTGCGTGTGCACCTGTTTGTATAAAGTCGACACTGTAATATGATGAGGGGGTAACCACAATGAGTGGCTCATATTGCATGGTGAGATTAACTAACTACGGTTCTACCCTAGATACCAGATACAAATGAAAGTAGAGGTTGAACTCTGTCATGAAATGCCAGCCTGACTGTCCTGCTGTGTGTTTGTATGTCAGTGCATATTTTGAATGAATGAATGAATCATTCATGGATGGATGGGTGGATGAATGAATGAATGTATATTGCAACCTTGTCTTTATGGGTTTTTGTTCTTTATTGACTAGTAATTTAGCAATCACTTTATTTAATGGAGCATGTATAATTTAACAAAACCAAACATTTAATCATCTTCTTATTGTTCTGCTGCACAAACAACGTAGTCAAGTCTTGTCTCCAGGGACATACACAGGAATTTTGTGGGGCAGTTGCTCTGACCTGAAAAAAGGGCTATATGTTAAATGTCACCAAAATACACATGAGAAAAAGAGTTCCTCATATGATTGTTTATTGTTTTTTTTATTATTATTATTATTATTATTTATTATTATTATATTTTTTAAATAAATAATCTGGATTGAATTGACAGATGGGGCTTAGATTTCGGGAAAAAATCCAATCCTTTTTTAACCTTTTGGCTTCCTGTACATTCAATTGTGCTTTTTGCTCGTATTCAGTTCTGGTGGTACGTATGGTAACTGGCAACTACGCATGATTTGTAGTATGATTGCGTAAAGGGAACAGGAATTCAGGTAGGGAACAGAATCGACTGCTAAACCCAGTGCCGATCCTGACCTCCCCCTGGGGCCCTAAGCAAAATTCTGCTAAGGGGCCTCTACCTGACCCGTGATGTCATGAGCTATGTAAACCATTTGCCATTGCCACAGTCACACCTGACACTTTAGTGCTCTCAATACAATCCTCCCTCCTTTAAACAAAACAGTCAAAGAATAAGTACAACAATATAGAACAGAATGAGGTTCAAACAAACAATATTTATTGAATAGAGTATTTTCTATAGAATGTTAAGATAACAAGTGAATATTATTAAGTAAGTGAATATTAACGTAAACATAAACAAGAAGAAAATAATAAATTATAACCCTGAGCTTTGGCTTTTAGGATTAACTTTGGTTCTCTCTACAGCCTGGGCATTTTCGGCATCAGTATGATTTTTCTTTTTTTTATTATGCATGTTGAAGCAGTTCTTGATTTATGGTTATCATTTACTGAGGGATGTGCATCCATATTGACCAGAATGTCCAGCTAATCAACATTTTAAATTCAATATAGCCTATAAATCAATAGTCAATCAATGTCAAATTGTCAATACATTGCTTTCTATCTTGCATAATTAGTGCAGTCGTTTAGAGTTTTTAACACTGAGACTAGATAATCAGTGTCTGGTTTTAAAAGTATAATGTGTACTATGATTGGGAGTGCCATCATTCACGTGCATGTATTGTACAGTATGTCTGGTCTCCACATATTTCTGCTTGAAAAATGCGCGTTTCATTTCGTGCACGCGCATATGAACGCATAACACACGCGACGCGGTTATGTTTTCCGAGCTGCAGTAAACAAACACCGTTGCACATTGTCGTTTATCAAAAACAAACGTAATATTTTACTCTCACTTTTGTCAGGCACAAAGTGAGATGCAAGAGATGCACTGCCTGCCCAGCTAGGTTTGCAAGACCGAAAAACATCAAACTTTGCTGACACATCAAAATTAGAGAGGAGAGAACACAAGTTTACCTGATTTTTGTTCCCGCAATTCACTCTCATGGTTTTTTCTTCTTCCTCGTTTCGTGACCAGAAGAATAGTTTTGCTTCATTTTGTCATGGATGTTGTACACATTTGACGCGCTATGACACGAGATGGAGGCGGGGCCTTAAGGAATTTGGGTGGCCTTACGGCGGTCGCGTGCAGTCTATGGTCGCGTGCAGCGCTGCAGGGTCCGTGTAACGCTTCACAATTCAATTTTCAGACCATACAATGCAAATGCAAAAATGAAAAACTGAAACCAGACATTCATTTTTCTTGTTTTTCCAGTTACATTATCAATGGATAGTTGCCCTTTTCTCTCGTTTTTTTTTTTTTTCAATTTTCCTTGTGCTAAATTGTGACTTCAAAAACAAACATTTGAATTAATGAAATCGAACTGATTTTCTGGTTTTCTAATTTTCGTCTTGTAATTTGCGCCGTGGGCGGTACCATTAGCACGGGGGTGTGGCCGTGGACTAACTTTAGCTACTATCATTTCATTGATGCAACTGCTTTATTTACACTGCATGCACGTTGAGGAGAAGTTTAAAAGACGGAACACAGGACGACATTTTTCACCCGAGGTGACAGTTTTTATTGATAATAACTGCACTGTTAACCCTTAAAAAAAGGTCCAAATTCTGACAATATCATACCATTTTCCATTAAAACAGTGTTGCCAGTAATTTACCGTAAAAAAAATCTGGTAAGGTCTAACAGTGCTAAATGTAGAATTCAGGTCTGGCCATTGAGAGTAGTGGGAGAAACGGTGGCCTGGCTATTCGCCCGCTGCCCCGCTGGGTTGTATCTAGGCTAGCTTACTTATACATCTGATCATCACAAAGAGTTTTTTTATTACACTATTTTACTTTAAGATAATGCTTTTACTTTCAACCTTTTTTGGGCATAGTTTACTGTAGGAAGTATTATTTCACATGACTTTAATTTTACTTTATTGATATTGTCATTTCCGATATACTTGATTATGGTTTTCAGTATTTCTATTCATTAAAAATAAACAAGTTCTGATTTGCAAATGGGCTTACTGCACTAATTATTATTATTTTATTTTTTTTTTGTTAACTTTGAGTGGCTAATTTTTCTTTTCTTGTATAGACTGTCTTAGTGTTTTTGTATGATTTAATAGCTTTTCTACCATAGGTGTTAGCTTTGCTACCAGTGGTGTTGCTAGCTTTCCGTGTTTAATATAACGTTACAGGTGGGGGATTTATTATTTAAAAAATAATGATAATCGAGTTACGTTTTTAAAAGCGATTTAAAGGATTAAGAATGGTAAAACATATAGGTCTAATTGTAGTTAAGTAATCTATTTAACGTACTATTTGCAAATAATTTAAGCAATAGAGGGAATGCATTAACGTCACTTCCCCGCCGGAACACGCCCCCCTCAGCCGGACTGAGTGGCAGAAGAGCTGCTGCGTGACTGGAGTTAATAGGGGAAACTGCGAAAACGCGAGTAAAACAAACTATTATCAGTTTAAACTAAAAGTTGGACTCGATATAGTGTTCCTTACAACTTATCAAAGATCCAGTGATCCATGGATATTGACATGCAGCCAGGAATCGTGTTTCCTGACATTTATATGTGCCTGATTTCGACGCCGGGGAAATAAATTAAGAAAATTTGCCTGTAAACGTTTTATATAAATACAATATAGGTCTAAATCCGAGTGATCACTTACATTAATGTTATACTGTATATTATCATATCGTCTATCCCTAAAACTTGTATAGTTTTTTGTCAGTGTTTATTTAAAAACATCCAATTATGCAGAATATAGTCTGTTCTGTAGCTTTTTGCAGTCTGTAAAAACATACAGTACCTCAGATTTCTGGTCAAATCTAGTTGTACAGCCAATCGCAAAGCTCTTTCCCGTTTTAGATGTGTTTTGTGTGTTTTTCATAGCATTCACGCTGAAAACAAATGCTGCCGCTCAGTCTTTTTGCCACTTGTGGGCGTGACCGCATTCACTCCGGCCGACGGTGACGTCATGCGCATACCCTCTATACTGTTTTAATGGAAGATGGTATATTGCCAGAATTTGGACCTTTTTTACAGCAAGGGTTAACAGTGCAGTTTATCAATAAAAACTGTCACCTCGGGTGAAAAATGTCGTCCTGTGTTCCGTCTTTTAAACTTCTCCTCAACGTGCATGCAGTGTAAATAAAGAAGTTGCATCAATGAAATGATAGTAAAGTTAGTCCACGGCCACACCCCCGTGCTTGTACCGCCCACGGCGCAAATTACAAGACGAAAATTAGAAAAACAAAATCAGTTCGATTTCATTAATTCAAATGTTTGTTTCTAAAGTCACAATTTAGCACAAGTAAAATTTAAAAAAAAGGGAGAAAAGGGCAACTATCCATTGATAATCTGTCAGGATAGGCACAGAGGCGGAGGTAAGTGAAAGCAAACGTGAGTTTATTTACAGTGATATATGTGCAGAGACAAAGTTCATGTGCTGGTGCGTTGACGATCACGTCGTGCAGAGGATCCCAGGTGAGCAGACCCTTCTTCAGAGAATTGGACGGGTGTAGATTATGTCCAGTGATACGAATACTTTTCTGTTTCAGATCCAGGGAGGAACAAGGGGATCTCGGTGGACACTTGGAGCGCTTGGATTCAACGGGCAGGATTCGGGAAGCAGGGAGCCAGACTGGAATACTGGAGACAGCAAGACAGGGAGACAAAGGTGAGTATATTCAGGGGTGAGTATAGTTACGTGATGGGTCTTCGTTGGCAGATTGGGAAACTTCGGGAAATCGTGGGTAACGGTCTTCTCCTGTTGGAGGCTTGACAATGACTGGGGTGTGCGTGAGTGTTTTATAGGGCTGGGTAACGAGGTGACTGATTGTGAACAGGTGTGTCTGGTTAATATTCCGGGGAGAGTGACCTTTGAGTGGTGGATGGGAATGAATCTGATTGATTCCTGACACTACCCCCTCCTCTAGCGTCCGCGCCAGCGGACCTAGGACCCCGACGTCGTGGGGGTCTACCTCGAGGTCGAGGAGCAGGTTTGCCAGGGTGTTGTTCGTGGAAGGCAGTGAGTAGCGTGGGATCAAGGATGTCCTTACGAGGTATCCAACACCTCTCTTCCGGTCCATAATTTTCCCAGTCAACCAGATACTCGAGTAGACCACCCCGACGTCGGGAGTCCAGGATCTCTCTTACAGCGAAGATGGATTCTGTTTCAATGGGAGGTACCGGAGGATTCTCATCTTGTGCTAGATCTGTAGATGGGACTGGAACGGATGGGTGATGGGGCTTCAGGAGGGAAACATGGAATGAGGGGTGGATGCGGTATTGACTTGGCAGACGGAGCTGGTAGGTAACTGGATTGATTTGTCTTGTTATGGGAAACGGACCGATGTATCTTGGACTTAACTTGCGACAGGGTAGTCTCAACCGGATATCCTTTGTTGAAAGCCAAACCAATTGTCCAGGTTGGTATTCGGGGGTGTCGCTTCGGTGAGCGTCTGCAAAGTGACTGTGGCGGTTTATGGCTTGTTGGAGGTGATGGTGAGCTTGGTTCCATATTCTCTCACTGTCCCGGAACCAGGCATTAACTGCTGGGACTTCTGAGGGTTCCCCGGACCACGGAAACAGTGGAGGTTGGTAACCCAGAATGCATTGGAACGGAGTCAGGTTGGTGGAGGTTTGTTTAAGGGAATTTTGGGCATACTCTACCCACACGAGGTAACGACTCCAAAGGTGCTGATTGGCATGGCAGAAAGTTCGGAGGAAACGGCTGACATCCTGGATCTTTCTTTCTGCCTGCCCATTAGCCTGTGGGTGATATCCTGAAGTGAGGCTTACGGTGACATTCATCAGTGCAAAGAAGGCTCGCCAAACTTTTGAAATGAATTGAGGCCCCCTATCTGATACAATGTCCTCTGGGAGGCCGAAATTCCGGAAGACATGTTCCATTAAAAGTTCTGCGGTTGCAAATGCTGTGGGTAAGTTCTTTAGGGGAATCAGCTTACATGCTTTCGAAAAGCGGTCGACGGCCACCAGGATGCAAGTGTTCTCTTCGGAAGGTGGAAGATCAGTCACAAAATCCACCCCAATATGCGACCAGGGTCTTTGGGGAACGGGTAGAGGCATGAGTTTTCCTGCGGGCAAATGACGAGGATTTTTGTTCATTGCACATAGGATGCACCCCTGGATGAATGATTTGATGTCTCGGAGCATGTTGGGCCACCAGTAGCAGTTTTGGAGAGCGGAGCAGGTTTTGGTGATTCCTGGGTGACCCGTACCCACAGAGGAGTGCGCTGAGGAGATAAGTGCTATACGGAATTCCTCGGGTACGTAGATTTTCCCGGCTGGGCATTCCGCAGGACTGGGTTGGTCTCGAGACATTTCCGTCAGTTGTTCGTTTAAGTCCCACTGAATGGGATTGACAAAGATTTTCTCTGGCAAGATTTTCTCAGGTTCTTCATGGGGAGTGTCAGGAGCATGGAGACGAGACAGAGCATCCGCTCGGACGTTTTTGGAGCCGGGACGATAGGAGATCTGGAAGTGAAACCGGGTGAAGAAAAGCGCCCATCTAGCCTGGCGTGGATTGAGTCGTTTCGCTTCTTTCAGATATTGGAGGTTTTTATGGTCGGTGAGAACCAGGAACGGGTGTTTGGCGCCCTCCAACCAGTGTCGCCATTCCTCAAGCGCAAGTTTTACCGCCAGAAGTTCCCGATTGCCGATATCATAGTTTACTTCGGCGGGTGATAACTTGTGAGAGAAGAACGCACATGGCATAGGTTTGGGTGACAAATTGGAATACTGAGACAACACTGCTCCAACTCCAGTGGTGGAGGCATCAACTTCTACGATGAACATCTCTTCAGGATTAGGATGTTGGAGTAGAGGGGCAGTGGTGAAGGCGGTTTTCAATGACTGGAATGCGTTGTCGGCTTCCTCAGTCCAGAGCAGCGTCTTTGGTTTTCCCTTTAGGAGTGACGTTAGAGGAGCTGTTAGCAGGCTATACTGGTGAACGAACCTCCGATAAAAGTTGGCAAAGCCAAGGAATCTTTGCAATTCTTTTACCGTCTGTGGGGTTGGCCAGGAAGTGATCGCCTTGGTCTTGCGATCGTCCATCTGTACTCCTCTTTCACTGATTTGATAGCCTAGGAATTCGACTGAAGTTTGGTGAAATGAGCATTTTTCTGCCTTTAGGAATAAAGAGAACTCACGTAGCCGTTGGAGGACTAAGGAGACGTGTCGTTGGTGTTCCACTGGATTCTTGGAATAGATTAAGATGTCGTCGATGTAGATTATTACGAATTGGTTCAGATAATCCCGGAAGACCTCATCCATAAAGCTTTGAAAGATGGAAGGAGCGTTGACCAGTCCATACGGCATAACCAAATACTCGTAGTGGCCAGCAGGAGTGATGAACGCGGTTTTCCATTCGTCGCCTTCTCGAATTCGGATGAGGTTATAGGCGCTCCTCAAGTCCAGTTTACTGAATATCTTGGCCTCACGCAGCTGCTCCAGTGAGGAAGGAACCAACGGTAGTGGATAGCTGAACTTCACGGTTATTCTGTTCAGGGTTCGATAATCGATACAAGGACGTAGTCCGCCATCCTTCTTAGGAACAAAGAAAAAGCTGGCAGCAGCAGGTGACGTGGAGGAACGGATATACCCCTGTTTCAGAGCCTCTTCGATGTACTGTTGCATGGCTTTCTGTTCGGGAATAGACAGGGAGTATATTCGTCCCTTAGGAATGGATTCTCCTGGAACAAGGTCGATCGCACAATCCCAAGCTCGATGAGGGGGTAATTTAGCTGCCTCGACAGGATTGAACACATCGGCGAACGAGGAATAACAGGTAGGTATGGACACGGACAGACTCTCAGTGGGGCTTTCGATGGAGGTTGAGTTTACTGGGACAATGTTAGGTGCATCACCGATGGATGTGGTCGCCAAATCAGCAGTTCTGGATGCACACTTACAACCCCAGTTTAGGATCTTACCGGATGACCAGTTGATATTGGGTTGGTGTAGAATAAGCCATGGGCGACCCAGAATTAGATCAGTCTGACTGTTCTCTAATATGAAAGGTTCAAAAAGTTCGTGATGTGTATTTTCGACACCCAGGATGATGGGTTTAATCCGAGCTGTGACATACCCCTTGTTTATGGTTTCACCCGTCACTGCCTGGATGGAGTATGGTCTGGCGGTGGCTGATTTCTCGAGCTGGAGATTTTGGCAGAGCCGTCCGGAGATGAAGTACCCTGCCGACCCGGAGTCCACGATGGCTGTGGCTGAAACATGGAAAGTCGTGGATTTTAAGATCACTGAAATAGTTAGTGGGGCTGAGACCGAATCAGCCGTAAAGACAGAACTCACAAGCATTCTGGGGGGTCGAGTCGGACATGACTGACGAAAATGTCCTGCCATTCCACAATACAGACATAACCTGAGTTCACGGCGCCGGGCACGTTCCACCCACTTACAGCGGCTAAAGTGCGAAATTCCAACGAATACTCAGAAACCGATCTTTGACCTTGGCATAGTTGCAGTAATTTGTCACTGGTGGAAGAATCATCAACTGGTCGTCCGAAAACCTCTTTAAAACGGTCTACAAACCCTTGTACAGATGAAGTTGTCGTGGACTCCTGTAACCATATGGTTTCAGCCCATCTCAAAGCAGCCCCAGATAACTGTTGGATGATAAAAGCGATTTTCAATCTTTCTGTGGGATATAACTGATTTTGCTGTTCCAGAGCGAGCGAACACTGAAGCAGGAACCCGTTGCAATCCTCCGCCCGTCCGGAGAATGGCGCGGGACGTGATGCTTGGTTAGCGAAGCATATCACCGAAGAAGTGGAGTCTGCGGAAGTTCTGAGCGGAGACTGACCGGAATTTTGAGCAGCGGCTGTAGACTGTACAGGGTTATCACCATGGCGAGGAGCTTCCATCGCGCTGTCTCACTTTTCTGTTCAGGTCAAGCCTTCTGTCAGGATACAGGCACAGAGGCGGAGGTAAGTGAAAGCAAACGTGAGTTTATTTACAGTGATATATGTGCAGAGACAAAGTTCATGTGCTGGTGCGTTGACGATCACGTCGTGCAGAGGATCCCAGGTGAGCAGACCCTTCTTCAGAGAATTGGACGGGTGTAGATTATGTCCAGTGATACGAATACTTTTCTGTTTCAGATCCAGGGAGGAACAAGGGGATCTCGGTGGACACTTGGAGCGCTTGGATTCAACGGGCAGGATTCGGGAAGCAGGGAGCCAGACTGGAATACTGGAGACAGCAAGACAGGGAGACAAAGGTGAGTATATTCAGGGGTGAGTATAGTTACGTGATGGGTCTTCGTTGGCAGATTGGGAAACTTCGGGAAATCGTGGGTAACGGTCTTCTCCTGTTGGAGGCTTGACAATGACTGGGGTGTGCGTGAGTGTTTTATAGGGCTGGGTAACGAGGTGACTGATTGTGAACAGGTGTGTCTGGTTAATATTCCGGGGAGAGTGACCTTTGAGTGGTGGATGGGAATGAATCTGATTGATTCCTGACACTATGTAACTGGAAAAACAAGAAAAATGAACGTCTGGTTTCAATGTTTTATTTTTGCATTTGCATTGTATGGTCTGAAAATTGAATTGTGAAGCGTTACACGGACCCTGCAGCCACCAGTTTGACCTTCCCTTACTGACTTTCACTTTCGGTGCCCGAATGGAAGTGAATGAGGCTTTGCGATTTTTTTTTTTTTTTTTTATATAGGTCTACGTGAAATTCTGCATCCATTGTACGATTTATTTATTTTTTTTCTCGGAAGGGCAACCTGAGTCGAGAAGGGCATATGGGCAGTTGCCCGGGCAACCTGAGCAACCCCCCTGTGCACGTCCCTGCTTGTCTCCCATAAATATACTTTTTGACCAAACAAATATTTCCTTGGTGAGAATACAAAATATCTTGTTGGTCAATGCTGGTTTATGCTGCTATTGCCCACCTTTCATAAATGATTGCGGTATATGCATGTTCCAAATCTTATCTCACGCTCATCTTTATTTATTAAATATTTATTACTTTTTTTGGAAGTATTTGGGGTTTGTTTATTTTGGATGAACGTCTTGTCTTGTTTTACAAATGAGCTTTTGTGGTGGTAAATACCTTTAGATGCCTGATAAGTGATTAAGAGTCCTTGTTCTACTAGAGGTTTATAGAGTTATAGCACACATACGCTATTATCTACACAGCGGTGCACAGTCCTTGCTCTCACACCTGCCTGTAACTTTCAATTGAACCTGAAGACCTTGACTCTTCTGAGTTCCCAGGAGAAAGAGTGAACACCCCTTATTTAGAACTTGAAAATAGTCTGTGAATGGATCTGGCTTCTCTTTTTTTCAGGATATTATTGTAGGCCTATATTAATAATAAGTATGTTGTGCAAAAAAACGCTTAACAATTAGAGATTTATTTTTAAAAGATTTATTCGATACAATTTTGGATGACCAAAAACAATGTTTTTTAATAAATAATAAAATGATTATCTCTTTCACAGAATTCACATGCCATTGACTCCTTTTGAATAAAACAGTCTTTTATGGACTATTTAATGTTTTTTTCTCTTTCATTTTTCCTTTTTTTAATCTCACCAAACAGTCAATTCAGTGCATGTGTATTCGACATCAAATAGGGATGTGCGAGACTAGTCGACATTGCAATTAGTCGTTTACATGAACTCTTTTTAGCACATTTATGTTTTTCTTAATATTTTTACAAAGGCAACGATCAAAGTACTGTCATGTTAATGTTACAATAAATTTTATATCTGCAGAAAACAAAATAATTTTATTTTTACCTCAGAGCTCTGACTTTGCACGCCTTTGCGTTTGTCCTTGTCACACGTAGGGCTCAGAGAAATGTCCACTCAGAAGACGAGCAAAGTGAGGGAGTGTTTTGACTTTAGAAGAAAAAAATCTGAATACAAACAGGTGAACTAATTAATGAATAAACATGGAAAATAATGGTGGCGGGAAACTAAGGACAAAGGAAACAGGATATAAACTAAAAGTCCTTGAAAATGTAAACCAAACACAATGAAAGTTTGACAGCTATGTCATGTCAAGCATATAACTATAAGGCTTGCTTATAAGCTTTGTTATACTACCGTTTATGAGGGGAAATAGCCTACTGATGTAAAGGGGAACCAATAGGTATGAAACTTGTTTTTAAAGGCCTCCTGAGGTCAATCAATGTAACAAATCAATCAGACATAAGCGAACAACCTTGAGGGCCTGAAGAGAAAGATAGTAAATGACAACAATACTTCACTCCAAGAGGAGAGACAGGGTTTGCTTACATGAGCAAAAGAGAAATGGCTCCCTCCAATGTGAAATGCATGAAAATAGTCCCACATCCTAAACAATCTTTTTTCTTTTTTTTGTAATCATAGTAGACGTTTGAGTCATATAATGTTGTTTTCTTGGTGAGTGAAAGTACTTTTTATTCAGGTGAAGTAGCCAATTTCACATTCTTAAAAAATTGGAAATTTTAGGTTTCTGTGACATTCAAACGAGTGGCGTTATTCAATAAAGTATCTCACAGCATTTCGTCTTCTGAATGTGAGCAGTGTGTACTAATAATTTTATAACCAGGTTCAATTATTCACATGGGCTTTTGAGCTTGAAAATTTGGTCCGTTTTTTTTTTTACCCTGGGTTAGCATAATCATGGGTTATTTGTTTATGTTTCACTGTTTGTGCTTTGGGTTAGAACTGATCAGTCATAGTCCGGTTCTGAGATTTCACATTGTACATTTGTAAAGCAAAAGTTAATATTCTCATTTGCATAAGTAAAATGCCTAAAGTCTTTTTGGTCTGTCAAAATTGTTTGGACCTCTACACAATTCCCATAGCTACCTAGGAATAATAACTTCTAAATTCTAAAATGTAGAACATTTTAAGTAAAAGAAACTAAATTCCAGTATAATTTAGTTTTGCTGCATAATGAGTCTATATAAGCTCTCATCAACTGTTTGTTTTAAATTAAACATTTAACAGTTCAAAAATGTTACCAGCTAGTTTGCTCGGTCCAGTGTGTCTTCCCATGTTCATGTGAGCGTGTGTGTTTGTGTGTTACAGTAGCCGAGGTTGTGTGAAGCCCCTGGGGTTGTAAGCTGATTAGCTTGCTGCTCCATCCCACGCTGCTCCTGGAGGGAGGAGATTTGGAGCTAAAATAACCCTTAAGTCCTCTCAGCAGCATGTTTACAGGTCAGGTTAACAGACGCACACACACACACACACAAACTGAAGCATCACTGCAGCTCTCAGGTAGAGTAAAATTTAAATGAGCGCTTTCTGTCAGTCTCTCTCTCTCTCCCTGTCACAAATCACACAGGTAGAACGAGAGAGGTTGGCTTAAGCTTTTTTTTTGGATGTGACGACCAGCTCTCCGGATGCTTCCCTCTGTTGCAGCTGAAGTCTGAGATCTCAACCAGGATACCTGATTTCATGCATGTGTCTGTAGGAGCGTGGATACGAGCTCTGGAGCGGGTCAAATTCTTTGTTTCCATGCCGACCCACAGGATGATGTGAGTCGGTTGTCTTTGGTGGGCTGAAGGTAGTGAGGTATCCCGCAGTCCTGAGCACTGCTAGCATGCCTGTGCATCAGATATCGGTTGTACCCATCACTAAGGAGAACGGCAACAGCTCCAGCCGGAATAGAGACAAGAGTAAAGAGAATGAGGCAAGTACCCATTATGTGAATATGTAATGTATATGGAGTTTTCATAACAAATACCATAGTTGTGTTACATATTAATTAGTTATGTTGAAGGTATAGCCATCCATGGTTTTGCATGTGGTTACTAAAGTCTGAAAATACTAGTTGGTATTTTAATGGATTCAGTGTGGAGCAATGGTACATTTTCATTAGGGTTACTGTTTAGATTGGGGTCAAGTTGAGAGTATTGTTCTGTAATAAGATTTATGATACTTAGTTTGCATTAAGGGTTAGTCTGTGAGATTTAAATGCCAAAAGCAATGTGAGGATAACAAAAAGACTCAATCTTATGTAAAGAGAAATATAGCCTAGAGCAGGAGCTGGACGCTGTTGTATTGGAAAATAAATTGCTGCTATAAATAGATGTAAGATGTAGAACAAAGCATTACATATATATTTCAGTCTATTCAGAGTCATTGAGATTTCTTTCAAGTATATTGTAAATCACACGTGCTCTTTCTTCACATTGCTTCAGTGTGTATTTGTTTTAGCTGTGTGAGTTTTTGTAATATCCAGGACATTTTTACGATGTATGATGCACATCCACAGTCCATTCGCTGATCGCCTGATGCAAATCACACACAAAAATGGGAAGTGCTGCCTAAAATCACCAGCTCCAATCCTTTTGAGACACTAGATTTGCCAAATATTTTCAGGATTGTGGCATCAAATCTGTAATATATTCAGAATTGTTTTAGACACTTAGTAGTTCACTTAGTCCACAATCAGAATTGTATGTTATATCTGTCAAATAACCTGTATGTATACATTTTATATGTACAGAAATTACAAATATTATTGGATGGTTTTTTTTGTTTTCTGCACACCTAATTATGACTGACACTGCTGTTCAATTATCTATTTTAGATAAACTTGCCCCCTAAACAGCATGAAAAAGTAAAGCAAACTCATTGGTTGTGTGTAAATGTTTGGCTAAAGCTATCTTCAGTATGTTTTGGCTGCATTATCCAGAAATAATTTAGCCATTGAATGAACACTTTTTGGACAGATTTGTTGCAAACATCAGAATATATTGTTGGATGGCCAAGAGAGTGCACTAGTTGAACAGTCCTATGCAAATTTCTTTGTATCTTGAGTAAACGTGCATGGTCACCCAGCGGTCTTTCGCCATCAGATGTACTTAATAACATGCTCTTGTCCTATTGACTTGAACGCATGTCTGTTGGTGGTGTGCGTGTGTTGGACATTGCTTTGCTGTACTCTGAACCAATAACCAACATATTCATGAATGGATGATACTGTGAAAACATTTGAACACATCAGTTTTCATGCCAATGAAAGAATGCAGTTTTAAAGTGAATGTAGCAGTTTTGATATTTCATATAAATTGAAATTACTGAGTTTAGAAATGTGCCTTTGAATCATTTGGCTTAAATGAAAGACATATTAAAATATAAATATAATACATAAAAGATGTACATGTCTTGAATTAAATACCATGCCTAAAATTGCACGATATCCTGAATTTAAGAATTGGCTCCCTTTCAATAATGAGTTTGGCTTTAAATTGACCGTGCCCCACAGGAAGTTGAATTGGAATTTTAATTTGGAATGAAAAGATTAGGAATAATGGAACATTGCAGTATTTATTATAAATGATTTATCCATGCACACACAGTATATATATATTTTTTTTAATTCATGTGCCCTCGTATTCTGTAATCAAAATAACTTGCAACAACTCTTCTCTTCTCTGATGATGTGTTTACTGGCGTGAGGGCAGGGCAAACTGTACATTAGATCACAGCAATAGCAAACCACAATTATCTTCCTGAGCAAAAGTTGCCATCACAGGTCTAGTGTGTTGTTGTTATTTTGTGCTAAGGTGTTATGGTTTTTATGCCATTGCATTCAAGTTGATATGGCATTCTGTGTGGTTTCTATGATGGTTTCTATTGCTGCTTACTGATCCTAAGTCAAAAGAGCAAGTCTCTATGATATTCTGGCCTCTAGATATATTCAAGTATGGACCTGAGTCATAAGACTAAGGTTTTTGTCTTAACCCACCGACAAGCAGAAATCCTGAAAAAGTATTAGCACACCTCTCCACACCACTCATCAGTTTTCTTCTATCATTCATGTCAGTAGCACATGGTGTAGGATGAGGAATGTGCTGAACTTTACTGCTTAAGGTTAGAGGTTTATGCAAATCCTTAACCCTAAACATGAGCTAAAGTAACAGTGATGCCTAATTATGCCTCACAGGCACTGTAATAAAGATGCAGCGATCTGAATTCTTTAAAGCATTATCACTATACCAAGAACTGAAGACTGAGCAAACACGTTTGTTATTACTTTCTTTCTAATATGGTTTTACTTAGTATGGAGACTCTCAGACCTTCCATATGTTGTAGGTGTACTGTTACGTGTGATGTGCATTTCACGTGTTCCATTTCTGTGAATTAGCTGCTCTTTCTCTCTCTAGCGGGCGTCTAATCCACTGTGCTCTCTGCTGGAGATGTCACCTGTGATCACTCACTAACACACATACATAAGCACATTCTCTTGGCACCATGATGGGTCCCTGGCGGCCTGTCCTGACCTTTTCTGTTTAAAACTAGATTCCACATAGTTCGAGACATTGACAAAATTCTATCTATTAGTTATGATAAATTCGATTAATGGTTAAAACAGTAATATTGTGAAACTTTATTTTTAAATTTACTGTATTTTAATGTAAATAATTCCTGTTACAGCCATTACTTCAGTATTCAGTGTCACTTTTATTCAGCAAGGATGCATTAAATTGATCAAAAGTAACAGTAAAGACATATATACACATATATAAAAGATGTCCATTTCAAATAAATGCTGTTCTTTTTAACATTCTGTTCATCGAAGAATACTGAAAAAATGTATAACGATTTTCACAAATATTAAGCCTCAATTTTGAAGACTGAAGTCATGGTTGCTGAAAATTCAGCTTTGCCATGACAGCAATAAAATATATTAAAATAGAAAACAGTTCTTTTAAATTGTAATACTATTTCACTGTATTACTGTTTTTTCTGTATTTTGGATCAAATAAATGTAGCCTTTGTGAGCATAAGAGACAAAAACATTAAACAAGCGTAGTGTTTCAAAACTTTTGGCTGGTAATGTACACTAGAGTGCCCCAAAAATATTTCTGAACTGCCCTTTTGTAAAAAGGTATGGTGGAAGAGACCTTTATTAAGTGTTTCCATCTCGTAGTGTGAATGTTTACACAGTGTAAAAATATATCATTGTGTTTTTATTGTAGGTCTTATTCAATGTGTCATCTGTCTCTCTGTCAGTCACTGTCATTGTTGCTTGATTTTTTTGTGTTTGAGGTGTATTTTATAACTTTGATCAGGTGTGTGTGTATCTGATGGTGTTGCAGATGCGTACAGTGGCCAGTGTATATGTATAGCAAATGAGCAGATTATGTAAAGTGGCTGTTAACCTGCTCTGAATATGTATGCTATTGGAGTGTCTTAATAGGTTCAGTGTTGTGGCTCTGTTTATATTGTCAACATTGCTCCCGACATGCTTATTGGCAGCTGTTGGTTTGATTGATGCAAAGATATTAATACATAAATTCTGCATTAGTTTGTCATATGGCACCTCTGCATTTTGCAGGTGATTATACAATTCAAGATTATATAGAGATTATAGAGATTATTGGTAAAACAGTTTTGTTGGTAGTATTGATCATCATAGAGTCTGATTGTTTATTATATGATGACTACAGAAAGAGTTAACTCAACACACTGAGTGAGGCATCTGCTCCATTAACTTTAATTTAAAGAGGCCTCCTTGTATCTGGACCAGCAAAGTATTCTGTGCGAGAAGTAGTTTGTGACCAGGTGAATCCCATCTGCTCATTATCCCATAATGCACCTGTGTCTATAGTTAGCTTTTGAATGCCAGCTAGAGCCAGAGCCTCTTAAACAAACACAAATCACTAGGGATGGTCACCATTGTATATGCACCTGCATACATAGGTTTGTATGGATCCAACACTGACATGTTTATTACAGCTGTTCTGAAGCCGAAAGGCTGAACTTCAGATGACATGGCTAGAAAACTAACTCAGACATCAGAAAAACACAAGTGGATCTAACGCTGAAACCGTGTGTTGGCCTATTTCCGTATGTATTTAAATGAATGCACGACCAGAGACAAACCACTTAAAGATTATACCTCAGAGAAGCAGCTCGAGTTAATCCAGCCCTGTCTAGCACATAAACATGCATGTGTGAGCTCTTACATGCATCGGCCTTTGGAGCAAGCAGAGTTGATCGGCAGTTTGGTAGCTTATAGAACATACAGGGGTAAATTTATGGGTAAGTTGTCAGTTTGGATGTTTCTGGTTGTATGATTCTAGATTATTGTTTCATAATTTTAAATGTAATGGAGATGAGTTTTAAGAAATTATATACCTTACTTGCCTTTGGCTTGCACACGAGGGCTCTACTGAAAAGTATTATGGCATGGCTTTCAATTAACTTTTCAGTTAAACTGCTTAGGTTGTGTGGTATTACTGAAATTGTAAATCCTGTTATGCATTTTAATCCTTGCAGTTTACAAAACAAGTGACTAACTACATTTGACAACTACTAAATGTATATCCAACTTTATCTGCATATACATATACTCAAAGCGATATATAAACAGATAAAGTTGGTAAATGTATCTGTATATAGGCTGTCTACCATTTAAAAGTTTGAGGGCACATTAATCAAAAGTGACAGTAAAGACATTCATATTTCAATGAAATGAAATTCTGTTCATTAAATACTTTCTATTATCGAAAAATCCAGGAAAAAATGTATTGCGGTTTACACAAAAATATTAGTCAGCAGAGCTGATTGATAATAATAAGAAATGTTGAAATCTTGAGCACTAAAATAGCATATCAGAATGATTTCTGAAGGATTATGTGATGCTGAAAAACTGGAATAATGGCTGCTGATAGTTTATGCTGCTTAATTTTTGTGGAAACCATGATACATTTTCTTTAAACAAATGAATGTTTCTAAATTTGAACATATGAAAGTTTAAAAGAGCATTTATTTTAAATAGAAATGTTTGTAACACTGTACAAGTCTTTTCTGTCACTTTTGATCAATTTCTTTCTGAATAAACATTCATTTCTTTGAAAAAAATTAAGTCTCACTGATCCCAAAGTGTAGTGTATATCGTTTGAAATATCTATTTCTTACAATAAAAAAAAAAAGAAGATTTTGGGCCTCTAATTGTATGGGACACCAAATTCCAATTTGTACCCAATGGAAAGTGTTGCAGCATTTGCTTGTGTCTTCCACGTGATCATGTTTATTTTATGGTGTTGTTTTGTTTAAGCAATGATATAACATGCCTTTAGATTTAAATTTGAGAACTGACTGGAAAGACAAACAGTAGTAATCACCTTTGAACCTTGATCTTAGAACATTGACCTGATCTTTGAGCCTAAATAGTATTTAAGGGTCAAGGCTAAAAGATATTAGGGCTTTCTATGTTTCATACTCTAGACCTTTACAGGGAATTTTTAGAATGTTCTAGTAGATTCTGGTCAACATTTACTATGACCTGGAGGATTCTGTAAATTAAGTCAAGACAGGAGCATTTTATTTCTCATGTTTGTTCTCAGTCAGTAGATGTAGAAGCAGTAGTAGAGATTTGAAAAATTGTAAGGGACATTATATCAGAAACTTTGTCAGAGCCCTCAATGAGATTTATATTAAGGTGCATTTGTTTTAATAGAGCTCTGTAATAAGCAACCATATATACTATTCTGCATGCAACAGAAAATTAGTAATTTGTGAATTCAAACAGTCAGAGGAACTGTGATCATAAAATGCTGGGTTGTTTGTTGGGTCAAATATGGACAAAGCCAATTAAATTTGATTTTCAAACCTAACGGTTGGGTTTGTCCATATTTGACCCAAACGTGGGTTGAAACAACGCAACATTTTTAGAGTGTATTATATATTAGCAGACTGCATAGATAAGGAGAAACCATCAATAAAAAGGTCATATTACCCGTGTGGTCAGAGTATAGAAATTCTAGATGGATGAATGAGCACTATTTTTCCAGTGAGGAAGCAGTGTCATCATTCAGAACAGAAGCTAAGGCTTTTATGTAGAAAGCGAATCCATTATGTGCATTACACACCACTTGAGTCGAATTCTAAAGCCTGTGGAAAGCATCCAGAGTAGTAATTTAATTTGCTCAGATGTTGCTCTTTCAAAACTCAGGGGGTGTAATGGCATTTTTAGTTATGTTTTATTTAAGTGTCAGCTTTAGTTTGGATGGTTCTCCATAAAATACTTTAGGAAAAATAAAAACAGATACATATAAGAGACAACTGTTGAAGGAGTAGCAATAGAGAGCAATAAAATGAATTTTCACTTTGATGAGAAATGTTTGTGTTTTTGTTGAAATCTGACTTTCGATCACAGACTTCTGCTTCTTGGCAAAAACCATGTTTGGTTGAGTGGTGCATTCTGGGTGAACTCTAGGGGCCTCTGGGAATGCCGTGGTTGGAGTTCAGGTGTAAACGCAAACATGATCATCATGTTTGACTGATGTCAAACAATCAGAGAACATGTTTATAATATGATTTTCCCTCAAAGGATGCATTTGGACCTGCATGCTCGCTGAAAAATAACCCTGCGGGTGAATTAAATATTTATGAGCTGATCAGATGTTGGTGTCTGACTTTCACATCAATAATTCAGAGGGATATAGTGTCGAGAGAGAACAGAGCTTAATAAATACTAGCCTTTACATCAGCTAAACTACATAGATGTTTTCTTTTTTTATACAAAAGAGAGCAAAGTACTGGAACTTTTTGCTTAAATTTAAAGTTGTTATATTAATCAGCTAGGTCTATTGTAAAAAAAAAAATAAAAAAAAATTTTTTTATATATATATATATATATACTTTTGTTGGTTGAAGTTACAATCATGATAGTCTGACTTGTTTTCTGTAAAAGCCTGGTATGTATAATAGATGTTGTGTGCTTGCAACACCTTAAATGCACTATGTTCTCAGACTGATATTGATCATCAGAGGATTATTTGTGTGTGTGCTCTTGTATGTTAGCTTGAAAGAAAAATGGTTAAGTTAATAATGGGCCAGGTGTGGACTAGAAACAAAGGTGGACCCACCAAAAGCCCATGAGGAATCAGCTCTGCCTGAGGCACATGGAGGCAATAAACGCTAATAAAGCTCGGTTTTCAAAAATGCCTGGCAAAACAAAGCATTCAGCATTTTTTTTTATTTAAATCAAAGGTCAACAATTCCCTTTGTGCCATTTGTGTTTTATATTGATTTCTAAACTCGTTGTAGCCAAACCAGAACTGTGCAGAAGAAGGTCTTTGTTATACACTACCATTACACTAGCATACCAGTTTGGGGTCAGTAAGAATTTTTTTTTTTTTTTAAGATATTAGTTTTAGTTTTTAAAATACCAATTTTCAGGATGCATTAAATTGATCAATTGTGACAGTAAAGACATTTATAATGTTACAAACTGTTTTCAACACTGAAAATAAATTTTAAATTGTAATATCTTACAATATTTTTATTTTCAAAACATTTAGTTTACATTTATTTTTGGTGTATTTTTGATCAAATACGCTGTAACATAAATATAATTATAATATATATGTAATATAATATGTTGTGTGTGTGCTTGCACCACCTTAAATGCACTAAAGTTTGTGCCTAAAGTTTCCATGTTGACTTTAAACAGAGCTCTATACAATTGAATGAAAGAAGACCTGAATGATTCCCTCTTTTTTTTCTTACTGTTTTTCTCGATTGCTACGACACCTAAACCCCATTCCCTAAACCAAATTCACAATAGCCTAAACCCATTTGTCAAATAATTCACTCTTTCTGCAAAACCTTGAACAAGTTCAGGCAGTTAAACACCATTTGCAAATCTCATGCACTCTTTTTGCAAAACACATTCTCACTCACTAAAACACATTTTGCACTGTGATGCACTTGTGTGGCAAAACGGTAAACACAAGTGGCAAAAGTTAAACAGAGCCACAACACGGTTGTCATCGTTTACACAAAACGACTCAAAATTGTTCACACTTGTTTCTAATGATGTGATCAAACCAATTGTGAGAGGAGAAAGAGTTTGGCTGCATCTGAAATCGTATACTTCCCTACTATATAGTAGGCGAAAAACAGTATGTGACAAAAGTAGTATGTCCGAATTCACAGTTTCTCCTATAAGTATAGGCAAAAATTACCCGGATGACCTTCTTCCGCAAGAATCTGAAGAGTGCATTTGATGGACACTTTACTATCCCATGAGGCCACGAGAGAGGATTTGTGAATGGCAGTGAAGCGATGTAACTGACGCTTGTAGGTCACATGATAATAACAGCATCGCGAATGTAGTACATCCAGATTACATTCATACTACTCACATTCATACTATAGAACATACTTTTTTAGCGGTTGTGAAGTAATTACTTATTCAAAATAAGTACCTCCTCAAGAGAGTATGCGATTTCGGATGCAGCCTTTGTGTAAGAGGTGGTGGACGAGGAGGAGGAGGATGAGGACGAGAAAGAGCAAGGTGTGATGTTGTCAAACTTTTTTTGCCTGGCAAGAGACAACATTTCCTGTGATTTGGACAAGGTTCTCAGGCTGGACACGAAGACGTGATGCTGAGGCAGAATGAATCTCTCATTGATTTTGATTTTGCAGTTGCACAACTTTTTTTTAGTGTACTGTAACATGCTTTTCATTTAGACTTTTCTTTGACCTTTTGGGCTTTTGGACTACTGCATTTTTTCAGTATGCAAGTGCTGTACAGAAATTTAATACTATACAATATTCAATAAGAATACTATTGCAGTACATAGAGTACACAGTGTATTCCCCTTACTAAGTTGCGATTACAATACTTCTTTACATAATTGCAAAATTTGTTTACTGTATACATTATAATTTTTTTTCTGTAACTACATGCTCTGGATGCTGTGTTCTCCATTTTTTGATGTAGGTTCTAATGAAAGCTCTGTAGTGTTTACGTATTGACTGATGTTTGTATGATCTAGGGTTGCCAACTTCAGAAAAAGAAAATACGGGACAATCATGGTTCTTCATAGGAAAATAAGGGGCACCCAAAATATTTGTACTGTATCACACAGTGTTTGTCATTTCAGTGTCTGCAGTTAAGTATGTGTATAAAAGGTTCTCAGACATGAACACATTTGTTTTGTTTTTGTTTTCACATTTATTTATTTACAATTTAATTCTAAAACTAATTTTTATGTCATACAAAAAATGTCACATTACACACAAACCATCGTTCAAAATAAGAGCATTTATCTGAAATAGAAAGCTTTCAAAATATTATACACTGACTACATTGCAAAAGTTTGGGGTCAGTAAGAATTCTAAAAAAAAAGAAATTAAAGAAAGTAATTGCCTACATTTATTCAGCAAATATGCATTAAATTAATCAAAAGAGACAATAGCGACATTTTTAAAGCTTTCTATTTCAGATAAATCTCCTTTGAAATTTATATTCATCAAAGAATCCATAATAACATTAATCAGAAATGTTTCTTGAGCAGCAAATCACATCAGCATATTAGTCAAGTCAGTCAAGTCACCTTTATTTATATAGCACAAGAATAAAGGCATGACATTATATTCATAATAAGAAAACAATTTATTTCCTTGCAGCGAGAGAGTCAGGCAACGCGTTATACTCGCACTATGAGCCGCGGCTGACTGGATGAGCGTCGAGCAAGCGTCTGTAAGCTGCCAGTCGGATCACGGCCATTTGACTGGTTATATTGGGATAACAGTCCCCAAAACATCAATCATACTAAAGAACATAATCATATCAACAGATTCCTAATAAATGAGCTAGAAAGAGAGGAACACAAAACACAAAAATCAATGGTTTCTGAAACTTGCCAAAGGCAGCTGCCAGCCAGCCACTGACAGGTCACGTGACCTGCCAGTGGCGGCTCCTGCCAGCCAGCTGAAGATTGAACCCCTACTGGATTATTCCCTCAGGTAGATTGCATGTTTTCTTGCGTGGCTGGATGGATGTTGGACTCGTCATGAACAATAATCACTTTGTTTGAATTCGTCAAAACTGATTTGCCGAAATCAAAACCCAGACAGTGAAAGGGATTTGCCGTTAGCGCGAGGATCGAACCGGATGCGACCAGACAGCAGAGGATTCTGTTCGCAAATCAAACAATGATTTGTCCCATAAGAATGATTAATTCTTAATTTAGAGCTTGTTATTCGTATGGTCTGATGCGCATGAGGGTGGGCTGTGATAGGATGATGGCCGGTGTCGTTATCATTTTCAAGTGTCGTGTTGCTGTTGTATCAGTCAGAGGTGGTTAGATAGACCGTAAAAGAAATGGACACAGCGACCCCGTTGATTTTAACGGAGAGAGTTGAAGCCATAGACAGTAAAAGAAATGGACACAGCGCGACTCCGTTGATTTCAATGGAGAGAGTTGAAGCTCAACATGGGCACTCACTTCCTGATAGCCAAGCGTTCTGCGCAGGCTCAAACTGAGCTTGATGACGTAGATGTCACGTGAGCAACCTGACTGACAGTTGTAAATCTTCTACTAGCTGAATGATGATCAGAAGTTTCCAACCAAGGTCGAAGTATCACGGCTCTCCAGAAATAAGGGCTTTGACTAGCAGGCGCAAGCAAGCTAATCTCGAACGGTCAATGACGCATCAAAGTAAAGAGTAAACTCACATTGATGTGTGTGTGTGTGTGTGTGTGTGTGTGTGTGTGTGTGTTTTGGAAATCAAATCGTGTGTGTGTTTTGGAAATCAAATCGTTTAGTATTGTAAAAACATAATATAATGTTTATTAATATATTACAATATTATTAATAATTATAATAATTAATTTAATATAACATATTACGCTATATAATTACAATATGACATGATAAAAGAAGTGGCAAAAATCGACTTTAATATAGCCTACTTTAGGATTGTAATCGTTTGAGTAGCCTATCTGCAGTTCTAGTAGCCTAATTTTAGTTAGTTAGTTAGTTTAGTTTATTTTGAACATGTTTATGTATATATCCATTAGATTTAAATATTTGTCTAGTACACACACACACACGCACACACATAATAAAATAAAAAATAACAGATAAATAAATGCATGTCGGCTACAGCACAATCTTCCAAAATTATTCAAAATTATTCAAATATAGGCACATATGCAAATATTTGTTTCCCTTCTTTTTCGTTTCCTTCTACATCAAACATAATAATCACCCATCCAAAAAATATAAAATACTGTCCCCTCGAGTCATTTTCGTATCCATTCAATATTACATGACCATATGATATTCCAATATATAAAGAATTGTGAGCTGGGTGTTAAATCATGTAGTTTTGGCTAATAAATCATGGTCACAAACACTTGAACAAAACCGTTTTTCTTAATTTCACGTTATGTAGGCATTTTGTACATATGGCTTCCGAACGGAATCACATTCATCTTCAAGCGTAGATCTGTAAATAAATAAAGCAACAACGTTAACCGCGATAGATTCTTCCATTGCCTGTATAATTTCCTGATAATTAATTTCCCCATCCCCCGTAGGTGTAGTAGTAGATAAATAATTTAAAGTTCGTGGATAAATGTAAGGCTACTTCATATGTATTCACTTCCCACATATCGAATTATTTCCAATTCCTCAAAAACGTTGTTTAAATATTTTGTCGCGTTGCTTTTATGGACTCTATCTATGCCATGGGCTGACTTTAGACAGTAAAAGACTGCCTGCGAGACTGTGCGAGCTTCTCCTCCTGTCTATACGGTAACTTCTCTACTGTGCGACGGACAGTCGAGTGGTTATGACGCAATTTTTAGCCTATTTTTACAAGAATGGCTTCTACGGGGCCATAACGTAAGATACAAAGTAATGGAGCCTTTTATTCATTGTCGTGTTTATTTAGAAATAAATAATGGACAAATTGAGTCTTTGGACGCCTCAGATGTAAAGTTATTCGCTGTCAAAGTGACGCCAAAATGAATGGGAGTCAATGGGATGCTAACAGCAGGTGATAGCCAGCTACAATGGCGGCCCCCGGGGGCAGCTTCAACTTCCGGCTGATGGATTACCCCCTTGGTTAGATCAGCTGAGCGTAGCAGTCAACAAACAGGACAAGGGAGGTCACTACTACGGGACAAATAAATTAGGCCCAATATACGTCCGGCTAATACGGGACAGTTGGTAACCCTAGGTTGATCTGAAAGCTTTGTTTCATTTTGAGAACAGGTGAAATGGTTTCCAAAACAAGGGTCGGTGGTTTTGTGAATGTGGTTTGAAGATTTGGTTTTGTGTTTAAAGTTGAGAAAATGGGTGAAGGTTTCAAGAAATGTGTCTTAGCAAATGTGGAAAAACTGTAACAATGCCAAAAAGTTAGTTTCCATGAACACACACACATATGTGTGCGCAAAAGGTTTTACATGGCGCTGTTATTTTTAGTAATAGGATTGGTTTGTCTTAAAGGTGCAGTCACATTAAAGATCTGTTCAAACATGTGACAGAAACACTGCTTTAAAAGCCATATTTTCTTTATTTGTGTGTAATGTGTGAGAGTGCTTGTAATTTCTGCTCTACTAGCTTCACCAAACTGAATTGCAAAAGTACTAAACAGGTTTACATTTACATTTAGTCATTTAGCAGACGCTTTTATCCAAAGCGACTTACAACTGAGGACTAAACCAAACGAGTCATCGTGAAGAGGCAAAAACAACGCAAGAAGTGCTCAAAATACAAAGTTCAGACATAGCTCGGAGTAGCATAAGCCAGGCAAGCGGGGATTTAGAGGAAAGGATTTTTATTTTTGTATTTTTTTTATGTTAAGTGCTCCCGGAAGAGATGAGTTTTCAGTTGTCAGGTTTTGCATATACTCCCCCTCTCTGGCATTTGTTCAAACAGACCAACAGACAAACTCGTGGCATTGGTTGGGCTTGTGTTGTTGTGGCAGAATGGTCAGACAAACAAAGTTTTCATAATTTGTCATTTGTAAGTTGCTTTGTATTAAAGCATCTGCAAATAAGGTAGATGTGGATGTGCCACAGGGGTCAGTTGATTGTACACTTTAAGTTGAGATAGGAGAAAGTATTTTGTAGTATGACTTTAAAGGTATGGCCTCAATGTGGATGAGAGAGAGCACGCATACAATTAATCCTTTTTGTTTCCATCAGGGTGAGAAGGCACCTGGGCGATCAGGAAGTCGATCCAGTAATATATCTAAGGTAACACACACACCCACACCATCATTATTCAAAGCAACCCCAATAACAACAAAATAAGTGTATATTATGTTGCACTTTTGTCACCATCTGTTTCAGGCCAGCTGTTCCACCCAAGGAGCCGCTCTGAACAGCGTCTCTCAGACATCAGTTACAGCCTCCTCCCAGGACATATGCAGGTGTGTGTGGTCATAGACCGTTGCCGTGAGATGTTCATGATTGGTGCTTTGCTCACCTACATGTTTGCAGACTTTTCACACCACATGTGATTTTATGAAATAAGTTTTGGAATGTCAGTTTGGATGTAAATGTAGTGTAGTCCAAAAAGTCTGAGAGCACAAGTTTGCAATTCATCTTTTTTTTTCTATTTAAACCATAAAATAAGCAGACAGATAGATGATTTAGCATTCTGCAATATTTCTTGGTCCCTAATCAAAATTGTTATTTGTAAGCAAATTTCTGTTTATAATTTAATTTGTAATAAAAGATTATAATTGAATTACTTATAAATGAATTAAAATTAAAAATGGAATAATATTTATAAAACATTTTGTATTAAATTAAATTAAATTAAGAATGCAAAATATAAAAATATTGTAGTCTTGTAGTCTCAGACTTTGTGTGTATGAATGCATACCTGTGAAGGTATGTTAAAGAAATGACACTGGGTTTGGAATGCCACATTTTTTTTCTGGGGTTCTGTATTAAAAATAATTATTGAAGAGTGAGTTGCAATGAGAAATTAGGCCAATGAGAGGAAAAAAATCCACAGATTAAGAAATTCACTTTTTATTTGTCCATTATGTTTTCATGTCAATCATTTCATGCTCTGTTGTGTCTTCTTCATCCCTTTTGTTTTGTATGTTTGTGTTGTGCAGCTCTAGTGGTTACGCTAAACTTGATGTAGATGGCTCAGATCAGACTACACCCGTCATACCTATAAACCCGGCCTCCGATCCCGCCCCCACCACAAAACGGCAAGTCAAGCGTCGTGTTCGAAAGCGACGGGAGAGCACCGGGTCTGTTGGGTGTGCCAAGGAGAGCGTGGGCCAGACGAGACATTCCCGATCGCATAAGCAAGTGCACACACACTCTGACTCATCCTCAGAAGACGAGCAACGCTGTAGAGAAGCTCGTTCTTGGAGCCGCGAGAAAGCGAGACGGAGACGCAGTGGCAGCCGACACACGCAAACGCATCCCCGTGAGGAACGGGACGGCATTGAACTCATGTCTGTCAACTCTGACGAGGGACAGAAAGAGAACCAGCCGCCTCTGTGCAAGGATCCCGACACCAACGCCCACAAAAAGTTGTTGTCAAAAAGGGAGGAGCGTGGGGGCCAAAGCCAGGCAGCCAATCACAGGAAAGGGAGTGAGCATGGTACTAGTAGGAGTGGAAGTGAGGAGGAGGAGGAGCCTATTACAAAGACATATGAGGAGCGAGATTCAGGAGATCCAGATATGTCTGTCCCATCCTCCTGTAAATGCACTAATCCCACCAATCAAAATGGCGCCATGCAACAAGCATCCACTGATGATGAACAAGAGGTGTGCAGGTGAGAATGCTGCACACTCCCTGAAAACTACTGCCTTGATCAATACAATCAATGGCCATCCATGTACATATATTACAGCAGGGGTTTTCAAGGGAGTGACAGGGGGTCCGTGGAAAAGTCCAGAGGGAAAACTGTAAAAAAAAAAAATTAGATTAGATTAAATTAATAAAAAATGTGATTAAAATAAAAAGTAGTTATTGATCTATGAAATTAAAATGAATAAAATATTTGATTAATAAAAATAGATTGAAATGAAAAAAATATACAAATAATTTGACAGTAAATTACTATATTGAGAAGGAAAAAAATATATAATAATGTAACTTAACAGAAAACTCATTTTAGATTAATTATATAATGTTTTCAGTGTACAAAAAAAATTGATCCATTTAAAATTTTAGGGTGAGGGTGCCTCACAGGAGGATGATCATATCTGGGTGTTTTATCTTATTTCCATTCATTACTTAGCACTTTATTTTAATACCATAATTATTTTTTATTTTGTTTGTTATTTATTATTGTTGTATATATTTATTTTTCTTGCCATTACTTGTTCTTTGTATAATGCGTTGGCAATATGTAAACACAATCATGCTAGTCAAGTATTTCTAAATTGAAAGATTGAAATGAAATTGAGATGGATGTAAAAGAGAGGTTGAAGGAGCGAGAGGTTGATCTGTTTTTGCTTGTGCAGGATCTGTCACTGTGAAGGTGACGAAGAGTGTCCACTCATCACCCCCTGCCACTGTACAGGAAGTATGCGTTTTGTGCACCAGACCTGCCTGCACCAGTGGATCAAGAGTTCCGATACACGCTGCTGTGAGCTTTGCAAATATGACTTCATCATGGAGACACACCTCAAACCTTTGCGCAAGGTAACACACACATATGCTATGAACAGCTCAGACCCTGTTTTATTGAACACATGTGGTGTTTTTAAAGATTGGAGAATATATTTACTACTAAACAGTGAAATTAATTGTTCAGAAATGTACTTTTTCATATATTTTACAAATTACAATATACAAGAAACAAGATTACCTTATTTCAATTAGCTGTGTGACTGCCTTTGAATTTAATTTATTGCCTTGGTTGTAAAGTCCCTCCCCTTTGAGAGATCATCCAATTATCAAATAGAGAAGCCTGGCTTCCAGTTGCAAAATAAATAGTATGCATTAAACAAAAATCCAGTGTTATGTTAACCATAACTGAAGCTAAGGTCAAGCAATTTTTTTTTTTAAATGTAATACTTTTTTTCAGAAAAGACACATTAAATGAATCACAATTGACAGTGAAGACATTTATAATGTTACAAAAGACATTTATAATGACATTTATAATTTATAATGTTGCTTAAATATTTTCTTTTAACTTTTTGTTTATCAAATAATCCGAACCCCCCCCCATAATATTCAACATTTTTCAACATTGATAAGAAATGTTTCTTGAGCGTCAAATCAGCATATCAGAATGATTTCTGAAGGATCTTGTGACACTGAAGACTGAGTAATGATGCTGAAAATAGATTTTAAAATATTTGTGTAATATGAATAAATACTGCTCATAAACAGCTGTTGCAATTGTATTCTCAAGTGAAACCATTAGAAGCTTGAACCCGTAAACGGTATTCTGTACATCATTAAAGTCCCTGTAAAGTCAAAATTAAGTATGTGTTCTGAGTTTGTCACACAACAGAAAAATGTGTTATGAGCCACCCAGCCAAATTTGAATGATAAAAAAAGCCGGCAAGTACATAAAATAAGCTATCAAAATCTTGAAAAAATGAGCGCCTCTCTTTCTGCTCTCAAACGCTGGGGGCGTGTCCACTGGCTGCGCTTAAACCACGCCCACTCGCGGGAAAGCTGCCGATGGTAATATATGGTGATACTGATTTCGGGACAGGGAGATGAAGGCTGAGGCGGGAGATAGTCGGTTCGGCCCCATTCACCAGTAACAGCGGATTATCAGTGAATCTCCGACGAAAGTTTATGAAACTACCCCGTGTAAAATGATCACTACAGAGGCGGGTGTTGGCGGTGATCCTCAGCTCTCCATCAAGGTTGGCTCTTCACAAAATTAATCCACCTCTTTTTGATGTGATCGTTTTTTAGGAAATTTAAATAAAGACACCGATCTGTTTAGTACATGATCGCATCCAGGTAGTAGCCTACGCATTTCCGTGTCGAAGGCATAGCTAGCTAGCAAACTGTAGGCTGTAGTAACTAATAGTACTATGAAGGTAAAAGAGTAGCAAAACTCGAGAGCACGTAGATGTGAATTTGAGAACTTGTACAATAAATATTCGTACTTGTATGTGAACATTTACACTCACAGCTCCAATGTGAAAACCTGTCAAATAAAAATCTGAACTTGAACGCTGAGGTTTGCACTCGCAGACAAGTCACAAACCTGTATTCTGAATCTGAAGCTGCAGACAAGTAGTCACAAATGTGTAAAATGCCATTCACAAAGATACAATGACAGTCACAAACATGTAAATTATATTTGCACTTCATCTAAACATTCAAATTCACAATACAACCTCAAATTGGCATTTGCAACTTCTCAAATCTGTCACTGCAAGTTCAAATTTCACGCCTTGACTTTTGCTACTCTTTTCGCGATATATGAGGTGCAAAACTGATTTGTGCACGTGTAACTCAGTAGTGGCGAGAGAGAAAGGGGGGCGGGAGCGGGGGTGTTCAAACGAGCCGTTTTATTGGTTGGCGCCTAGTAGAGATGCACCGATTACAATTTTCTAGGCCGATTCCGATTTTTCCTTGAGTTTGACCTGCCGATACCGATTTTAGCCGATTCCGATTTTATTTTTTCAAACCACTTTACAGCACACACAAATATTTATTTTCTATCTTCTCTTTAATAGAACATTTTGCATAGAACATTTTTTTAACAGATAATCGCTATAAAATAGAACTATATAAATGCCTCCTAGTGTGAAAAATTCTCACACATCTAAAGTGCAGTGTTATGGAAGAACCATTTCCTTTTCACATCCAATATCCAATAAAAAAAAATTGATATATTTAGCAAACTAAACTTCTGTGTGAAAACAGGTAATGGCAATAAAATAATATATAAATAACAAATAAAAATTCAGGCAATAAAATAATATATAAATAACAAATAAAAATTCAATAAATATAGCCTTGCAGTATAAAGATATTTATCTCTCTCTCTCTCACACACACACAGGCCTATTGCAATCACTTGTTGTATATCAATGGCAAGTTATATTTCTCAAGCAGTTCTTCTCTCATCTGACACATGTCCAGCCTAGCTAAACAGGACAAGTGGATCATGTGCAGGGAAACAATTAAATAATAATAAAAACAAGTTTAAATGGGTAAATTTTCTATAAATATTTTTGAGTCTTCATTTTCTTTCTGACATAGCCTAGCCTACTTCAGTTCTTGTTAAAACACACCAGACATGCAAATTCTTTGCATTTTGGGCACTTTTTGGATGAAATCATATTTATTTTGTCCATCAAAAGTGTGCTTTTACTTAAATTGAGCGCAGCAAAAATAGATTCGGCGCCGAAACCCGCGCTTCACTGTTGCTCCCGCGACGCTCCTGCTCGACGCTCAGGCGCTGCTCCGGCTCGCGGTGTGAATGCACTCATTGATTAACATGCACGCCGAACAAAAAAAAAAAACGCGCTGCACCCTGTGGTGTGAAACGGCAGTAATTCACGAGGTTTCCTACATGTGCGCGTTCCATGTGCATGTGTGATGCTGATGTTGCGCGATGTTAATCATGCGCCGCCCGAGTGCATTTGACCGGCATAAAATCGGATTATGTCAGACTGACCAGCCGGTCGCCGATCATGGCCGATCACGTGAAAACCGGCCGATTCCGGTCACCAGCCGATCAATCGGTGCATCTCTAGCGCCTAGCCAATTAAATAGGACTTCTATTTTACGCAATGATGTCACGAAACCCGGCTCCTCGTGGATGTTCTGAAACGCTAACATGGCTTAAAGGGTTAGTTCACCCAAAAATGAAAATTTAGTCATTAATTACTCACCCCCATGCTGTACCAACCCCGTAAGACCTTCGTTCGTCTTCGGAACACAAATGAAGATATTTATGATTAAATCTGAGAGGTGCATGACTGCTACATAGGCTCCCTAAGGGAATGACACCGGACGGCCCAGAAAGTCATTAAAGAAAATGTTTAAATATTCCATGTCGCAACAGTGGCTCAACTATAAGTTTATCAAGCGACGAGAATACTTTTTGTGCGAAAAAACAAACAAAAATAACGACTTTATTCGACTATTCCTTTTCTTCCTTGTAGGCCTGAAACGAGACTTCAAGAGATTTCCACGACGCATGCGCGAGAATTGCGATCTCCTTCAACTACTTCAGTTAAGTTCTCGCGCGTGCGCGTCGTGGAAATCTCATGAAGTCTCGTTTTAGGCCTACAAGGAAGAAAAGGAATAGTCGAATAAAGTCGTTATTTTTGTTTGTTTTTTCGCACAAAAAGTATTCTCGTCGCTTGATAAACTTATAGTTGAGCCACTGTTGTGACATGGAATATTTAAACATTTTCTTCATTGACTTTCTGGGACGTCAGGATTCACTCCCTTAGGGAGCCTATGGAGGAGTGATCCAGCTGTCACATTTAATCAAAAATATCTTCATTTGTGTTCCGAAGGCGAACGAAGGTCTTACGGGGTTGGTACAGCATGGGGGTGAGTAATTAATGACTAAATTTTCATTTTTGGGTGAACTAACCCTTTAATTTTCATTTTTGGGTGAACTAACCCTTTAATTTTCATTTTTGGGTGAACTAACCCTTTAATGCATTATTAGACTGATTTAAAAGAAATGAATGATATTATCAAAATTAGTAAACACCATACTAATAATGTATACTACAGAAAAGCAGATGAGCACAGAATATGAGCGCAACACGTTAAATTTAGACAGTGGAATTAAAAGACCAAACTCAGGAAACACCATAAATAAAGCATACAGAAAAGCAATTGAGCAGAATATGAACGCAACTCGTTTAATTGTACGTTAAGCATTTTCCTCTCATAGAAAACCAAGAAAACGCTTAATGAGGCTTAATGGACCAACAGTTATAAAAACCCCACACAATTCGTTATACATTATTAATAAAACACAGGCAGCTGGTTTATTTGCACTGAACACAAATTTGCTTTCTTTCGTCATATTCTGTGCTCATCTGCTTTTCTGTAGTATACATTATTAGTATGGTGTTTACTAAGTTTGATAATATCATTTATGTCTTTTAAATCAGTCTAATGTTAGCCATGTTTGCGTTTCAGAACATCCGCGAGGAGGCGGGTTTCATGACATCATCGCGTACAATAGAAGTCCCATTTCATTGGCTAGACGCCAACCAATAAAACGGCTCCTTTGAACACCCCCGCTCCCGCCCCCCTCTCTCTCTCGCCGCCACTGAGTTACAAGCTATGGTTACAAGTGCACAAATCAGTTTTGCACCTCATATATCGCGAAAAGAGTAGCAAAAGTCAAGGCGCGAAATTTGAACTTGCAGTGACAGATTTGAGAAGTTGCAAATGCCAATTTGAGGTTGTATTGCGAATTTGAATGTTAGAAGAAGTGCAAATATAATTTACATGTTTGTGACTGTCATTGTATCTTTGTGAATGGCATTTTACACATTTGTGACTACTTGTCTGCAGCTTCAGATTCAGAATACAGGTTTGTGACTTGTCTGCGAGTGCAAATCTCAGCGTTCAAGTTCAGATTTTTATTTGACAGGTTTTCACATTGGAGCTGTGAGTGTAAATGTTCACATACAAGTACGAATATTTATTGTACAAGTTCTCAAATTCACATCTACGTGCTCTCGAGTTTTGCTACTCTTTTACCTTCATATAGTACTGACAGTAACTCGCGATTGAGCGGCGAACTGATGCGAATGTGCTCTATTGTTAGGGGAGGGGCCAGCCTCAGTGCGTCATCAAGTAGGGGCGTGTCCAGGAGCTCAGGGGCTCCAGTGCGTCATCGAGCCCCGTTTTAGCCCCGCCCAAAAAATCCTGAAAATAGCAATGGTGAAAAACGTCTCTGGTTACTTGCGTAACCTATGTTCTCTGAATAGGGAACGAGACGCTGCGGAAAGCGCAGTGGGATATTCTCTGAATGTGCCGATTGTCTGAAGCCTTATAGAATCACGCCAATTCATTGGCTGATGGCGTCCGCGCGATATGGCTCCGCCCCGACGCTCTTACGTCGCATCATTACATAGTCGCGCGCGCGCCATCTGCTCCTCAGATTTCTCTGCCGAAAAGAAACTGTCAGCAGCGCGAGGAGCTTGGTCGCTAATGCAGCATCTCGTTCCCTATTCAGAGAACATAGGTTACGCAAGTAACCAGAGACGTTCTCTTTCATAGGTTCACTCAACGCTGCGGAAAGCGCAGTGGGAACGGACTACCAAACTCGCCAAGCTAGAGCGCTTTTATAACTGGTAGATAAAAGAGACAACGACCGAAATGAGTTCAAACAGAAAGAACCTGGGAACCCGGGGTCATGTCAAGATCCAAGCTATAGAACCTTACAAAAGTGTGCGGAGAGGACCAGCCTGCCGCAACACAAATATCCTCCAAAAGTGCTCCTCTGAAAAGAGCTTGAGAAGATGCTACACTTCTGGTGGAATGTGCTCTAATGCTAAGAGGTGAAGGCAAGCCACGCACCCCGTAAGCCAACGAGATAGCCTCTTTGACCCAGTGAGAAATCCTCTGCTTTGATGCAGCAAGCCCACGGCGGCTAGCACCGAAGCAAACCAGAAGCTGGTTAGATTTCCTCCAACCGCCTGAGCGGTCTACATATATCTTAAGAGAACGAACTGGGCAGAGCAAGTTAAGCTTCCTATCTTCCTCAGACGAAAATGGAGGAGGGTGGAAAGCGTTAAGGTTAACTACCTGTGAGCGGAAAGTTGAGGAAAGAACCTTGGGGACATACCCTGGTCTCGGCCTCAAGGAAACTTTGACCAGGCCAGGGGCAAAGTCCAAGCAAGACTCGCTAACAGAAAGAGCTTGTAAGTCTCCCACCCGCTTTAATGAGGACAAAGCTAACAAAAGAGAAACCTTGAGAGTCAGAATCCTCTCCGGAGCTGACTCCAAGGGCTCAAAGGGGGCTTTCGTCAAACCCTCTAGGACAACAGAAAGATCCCATGAGGGAACTCTAGGGGAGCGAGCTGGATTCAGGCGCTTCACCCCACGCATAAAGGCAGAAACTAACCTTAATTTGCCCAGGGGAATCTCATCCGATTCCCTATGCGCTGCAATAGCCGCGACATAAATTCTGAGAGTGGTAGTGGCTGCTCCAGCCGCAAACTTCTCCTGCAGGAATTCCAGTACTGAACCAGCAGGGCAGTTAACTGGGCTCCTATCATGTGCTAAGCACCAAGTCTCAAAAACCTTCCATTTGGAAGAACATAATCTCCTTGTAGAAGGGGCTCTAGCACTCGCAATGGTCTCCTGAACGTCAGTTGGGAGACCAGAGCTTAATGCTAACGGCCTCTGATCGGCCAAACATACAGCTTCCACATGTCTGGGCGAGGATGCCATATCCTGCCCTGTAGCTGGGACAGCAGATCTTCCCTGACCGGGATCCTCCAGGGGGAAGATTCCAGAAGGGGAATTAGCTCCGAAAACCATGGCTGAGATGGCCAGAACGGAGCTACCAGGAGGAGGCGGACTCCGCTCTCTCTCACTCTGGCCAAGACCGCCTGGATCAATTTGATGGGCGGGAAGGCATAGAGTTTCTGCGTTGGCCAAGGGTGAGCGAACGCATCTATCCCCAATGGGGCCGGGGGACTCAGGGAGAACCAAAGCGGGCATTGGGACGACTCTTGAGATGCAAAGAGGTCCACCTCCGCCTCTCCAAAAACCTTCCATATCAGGGCCATCGTCTGGCGGTTCAACATCCATTCCCCCGATCTGAGCTTCTGTCTCGACAGAAAATCTGCTGCGAGGTTCAGAACCCCTGGGACATGAACCGCTCTTAGAGATAGGAATCTGCTCTGAGACCACAGGAGAAGGTGACGCGCATGCCTGTCTAGGGTGCGCGACCGAGAACCTCCCTGCCGGTTCACATGAGACACCACTGCCATGTTGTCTGTTCTGACAATGACATGGTGACCCTCCAGAAGAGGGAGGAAATGAAGCAGAGCCAGAAAAACGGCTCTTAACTCCAGGCAGTTTATGTGCCAAGAGAGAGCCTCTCCGGTCCAGACCCCACACGCTGGTCTGCCCTCGAAAACCGCTCCCCAGCCGGTGAGAGAGGCATCCGTCGTAATCATCTGGCGACGAGATACCGCACCCATGCTGACCCCTTTCCGCAGAAAAAGAGGGTCCCGCCAAACTGACAGGGCTCGAAAGCAACTGTGCGATACCTTCAGTAGGCGAAGGGTTGACCCGGTGGGTCGAACCCCTGAGAGTTTCACCCACCACATGAAGGGTCTCATGTGGAGTAGACCCAGCGGTAGCACAGAGGAGGCCGCGGCCATAAGGCCCAGCATCCTGCGGCAGGTGCCCACAGACACATGATGGCTTAGCGAAAAACGAGCCAAGCATGCCGTCAAGCTGGAAATCCGTGCAGGGGCCAAACGGGCCTGCATGAGAACGGAATCCATGTTCACCCCCAAGAAAACGGTGCTTTGAGCCGGAGCAAGAACACTCTTCTCCGAGTTCAACCTCAAACCGAGAGACTGGATATGACTCAGAACGATGTCTCTGTGGTGGGCCACTAGCTTCCTGGACTGGGCTAAAATGAGCCAATCGTCCAGGTAATTTAGAACACGGATGCCCTGGAGCCGCAATGGGGCCAGAGCTGCATCCATGCACTTTGTGAATGTCCTCGGGGCCAGAGATAGGCCAAAGGGAAGGACCCTGTACTGGAACGCCCTTTCTCCAACGGCGAACCTGAGGAACTGCCTGTGTCGCTGTACAACCTGGATGTGAAAATAAGCATCCTTTAGGTCTATCGTCACGAACCAATCCCCTGGCCGAATCTGAGATATGATAGCTTTCAGCGTCAACATCTTGAATTTCCCTTTGTAAAGGGCGAAGTTCAGTCGGCGGAGGTCCAGTATGGGACGCAAACCGCCGCCCTTCTTCGGGACCAGGAAGTAACGGCTGTAAAAGCCCCGCTCGGTTTCCCCTGGAGTAATCTCCTCTATTGCTCCCTTGAGAAGGAGGGAAGAGATTTCTTGCTGAATTACAGAAGCCTGAGTGGCGCTGTCTACTACAGTAGGAAACACCCCGTTGAAACGGGGGGGATTGCGGCAAAACTGAAGAGTGTAGCCGAACCGAATTGTGCGAAGAACCCAAGACGATACCCCTGGTAAGCGCTCCCACTCTGGAAGGAAATGTGATAGAGGAGGAGGGATGCTGTAATGCAGACGACATACCTGAGTGAGGGTGCCGTGCTGACGCTCCTGGGGTGAAGAGGTTGACTGTGCAGGAGGGCCATTGGCGTCCTGGAACGTGATGGGAGGCATCGAGACTGGGGTCATGGTGACCAGGTCCGCCTGCTCCGGAGGAAAACGAAAAGTGCCTCAGAGGATGCGGCCGGCAGTTATAGAGTGTGCGGGGGGTGAGGGGAGAAAGCAGAAAGCATCTCCTTCCTCCCGCACCGGACTGAGTAGAGGCGGTGAAATATGGCCTGCACTTCGAGACACTCTGAGTGGCGAAGGTGACAGGGCAAGGAAAGGAGAGCTGGTAGGTGGGCAGAAACGCTTGCGCGGTCTGACCCAACCTTGAGGAAGCAGAGGAGCTCTCCTTTTTCTGACCGGAAGGTCAGGAACGGCTCTGGGCCGCCGGAGCAGTCGGTTTGTCGGACCGCTTCAACTGGAGGCGCTTGTGAGGCCGTTGACGGGGAAACGGGCGACCGCGGGCTCCCCAAACCGTGGTAGGTGGGGGATGCCCCGGTTCGCTTCTTCTGGAAGAGAACTCCGGTCTATGAGAGGGACATTCTCTGGGTCGCACCGGGGGCGGAGCAGAAGGTTCCCTAGCCCTCCTGGGCATTGTAGCCATGATCAGATGGTCAGATCTGCCATTTTCCTAAACTACTGGTTTTGCATTATTTTAATTCAGAGACTGAGAAAAGTAGATGTCCTGGGGCTGTTAATTAAGTTACTGAGTCACTCACAAAGCCCCTCTGTTTGTAGTTTGCCACACGAAACGGAGGGTGCCTGGACGTGATTGAATTACTGACAATGATGCGCTCATGAGGTCCTCGTCTCTGATTAGTAAACAAAAAGAACTACTATGGCACATGTGACTCATCGCCATTAAGCTAAAAGTCCAGTGACCCCCCCGGGGGTTTTTCGCACACACACACAGAAGAGAATTGTGCAATAGGACAATTGGCAGTTGTCGCAGATATTAAACTCATCAAATTCGAAGCACACACACACCCAAGACACGGGACTGCAGATGACCAGGAGTTCATCCGGCCACCATCGTTCAATGAACTCTGAAGAACAATCACATACACACACACACATGCTTTAACGTACACTCATACACGAACTTTGAATATTAAAACTTAGCATGTCATATTTCATGTGTGTTTCCCAGTTTATAGTCACTTTGTTTATGACGTGTGTTTGAAGGAATGGACTTGCATTGAAGGAACTAAATGCTTATGATATGCATATCTCTGTATTCCGATAATCTTCATGTGACGTGTTTGATATGTCTGTAATTCCCTCAATCTAACGGAGCCGAATTCCGATAGCATAATGAAGTAAGGTGCATTATTTTACACATTTCATATTTCAGGAGCCGAACGGCTCAAGTGTAATCTCATGACTCAGTGGGCAAAACCGACACAGGACAAAGAGAACTGTGTCCGCTTCAGATCCGCGGACGGTCATGTGTCAAACAGGGGCGTGAACCCTCCTCTCCATAAGAGACACAGAAGAGCGCTTACGTTGCTAGAGAGTTTTTCCCTGTGAGAGGTTTCCGGTTCCATGGCTCCTTAGGGAGCTTTCTCCGTTTTCTTTATTTTCGTCTTCGGACCTTTTCTTACGTTTAGTTTCAGTGAAATGAACGTAATCGGCAACTTCAACTTTAAAGAGACTCTTTGAACCTTCAGCGACCACGTTCGCCCGGAAGAGCTGACAAAGCACGCACCCGCTCTTAAGGACACACACGCAAGACGCGGTTCTCCTCAGGAACACAAAGAGAACCATTGTGCAACTCTCACTCTCCTATCCCTGCATTGGTCCCTGGCCATTTCTGCTCGCGAGGAAAATGAACCCAGCCCGATCTCAGCCGGCAAGCTTCACCTCCAAGGACATTCAAACATGCCGCGCTCACGCGCGCTGGACGAACCCGAACGCTCGGAATCCACATGACCGAGAGAGACACACGCCGGTTTCTCATCACCCATCCAAAAGAGTTTTACCGGTGCAAGTACCCGTTTTACTATGCTTTCAAGGGTTAAGATCTGTTGATTTTTGTTGTCTCAAAGGTTCTGTGTCTGTGATGAATTTTGCAAAACTCATGACCTTTCCAGGTCTGCTTTATTTCTCCCTCTCTGTCTAGCTCACATGATCTTTCGATCAGACCACTCTCTCTCTCTCTCTCTCTCTCTCTCTCTCTCTCTCTCTCTCTCTCTCTCTCTGTTATTTGTTTGTTTCGTTAGTTTTACTGTTAATGTACATATATGTATCCCGGGGTTTTTAATGTAGAATTCTGTATCCGTAGTTTCAATTATTAAAACCATATTCTTGATTGCTTTCTGTCTAAGAGCTTATATTACAAGTCAATGAAATTCTGATCTCATAGCTACAAAGCTTTACAAGTTGTTACTATTTCAGTAACCTAACTTTTATAAACACAAGAAAATTAATGTTCACGGCCGGAACATTGAGATTTCTTGGAGTTTATAAAAAGGGATAACTTTGTTGAGAAGTTGGTAAGTTAATCTTACGGCTGTTTGCTGGACAAACCGAGTGTTTGATAACTAAATTAATTCCCTTAAAGTTATCTCATATAATCGATCTGTAATGAGACCATTGATGTATGAATGAGGAATTATAATTCGTTATGATGTATCATTCATATATTCGATCGCTCTATTTTCAATTTCGATAATTGAACTGCAACATGCAAGATAATGATCATATCCATGATTAATTATGAAAATTCCCTATGAATAATTTGAGCTAATTAAGGCAAAAGTCATTGTTGCTACAGCATGAACTGTCTGAATGCGGGCGATTGGGATTTGGAGGAGCGGAATTTCTCAACCACTGTGTTGACCGCCTCACCAAACAACCCCGTTTGAGAAATGGGGGCGTCCAAGAGGAAAACCTTCTCTTTGTCACGGATTTCCGTGAGATTAAGCCACAAGTGGCGCTCCACCGCAACAGAACCAGCCATAGAGCGACCTATAGCGCGTGCAGTATGCTTGGTGGCTCTTAAGGCTAAATCCGTAGCCTTACGAAGCTCCTTGACCGCTTCAGGGGTCAGGCCGTCGCCCTCGTCCATATCCTTCAGGACGTCCGCCTGGTAGGCCTGAAGAATGGCCATAGTGTGCAGGGTCATGCCTGCCTGCCCAGCCGCCATGTAGGATTTCCCAATGAGAGAGGAAGTAGTCCTACATGCTTTAGAAGGGAGGAGGGGGCGCGACTTCCAGGACGGCGCAGACGACGGAGCAAGATGGTCGGCTAAAGTTTCCTCAATCGCCGGAATGGCGGAATAGCCCTGTTCCACAGAGCCTACCAGGTTGGTGAAATCAGCAGCAGCCGCATTAGTGAGACGTGAAGAGAAAGGCTGCTTCCAGGATCTGGAGATCTCATGATGCAGATCACTGAAAAATGGCAGCTTCCTCCGTGGAGGCCTAGAATTAGGGCCACTGAGAAGCCTTTCGTCGAGTTTCGACGACTGAGACTCGCGTGGCTCGTCAGGCCAATCAATAGTGAGCTTCTCCGTAGCGCGCGAAAGCACGTCAACGAGCTCCGCGTAGGCCGCAGTAGGCCGCGCTTCCTAGCCGCTCGGCGGGATAACCTCGTCGGCGAGAGTAGACCCGAAATCCTCGGAGTCGGAAGCCTCGGTAAAAAGTATATCCTCCAGCCCGAAAGAAACCGCGTCGCGTGCTCCCGGGCTGGGGCGCAAATAATCGTGTGAAAACTCGACTGGCATGCCTCGCGCGTGCCGGAAGGAGAGAAAGAGCGAGGCTCGTCTGCTCGAACTCCACATCCTCAAGCTCTACATCCGAACCCCAGGTCGCGGATCCTCGAGAGGCCTCGGGAGCTCGACAGGGGGAGACGAATGATTCCCTCTCAAAGACCGCGAGCCGCGATTTGAGGGTTTTGAGCAACAAATTTTCACAGAATTTGCATTTAGACGATCCTATAACTGCCTCACGCGCATGTGAAAAACCCAAACATTTAACGCACTTAGTGTGTGGGTCATCGTTAGCGATGTAACGAGCACATGGCGGAATACAGCGTCTGAAATCCATGGCAACTTCACCGTAAGGAGAACAGAGTTCCGCTTGAACAGTCGCAGAAGCGCCGAGAATAATCCTTAGATGTATTGTAGCTCAGAAAAATCACGAGCGAAGGGCAAACGTGACCGCTTCGTTCTGAAGGCAGAGAAATCTGAGGAGCAGATGGCGCGCGCGCGACTATGTAATGATGCGACGTAAGAGCGTTGGGGCGGAGCCATATCGCGCGGACGCCATCAGCCAATGAATTGGCGTGATTCTATAAGGCTTCAGACAATCGGCACATTCAGAGAATATCCCACTGCGCTTTCCGCAGCGTTGAGTGAACCTATGAAAGAGAACTGTTTTACGGTCTAACTCCACAATTCAGTAATTCACAGTTCACAGTCTTTGTAATATGTTTTAGCAATACATTTCTAACATTTATAATGGGTTTAGAATTTTTTTTTAGAATTGCCTTTACAGAGACTTTAATGATCATTTTAGTGGTGTATCATGTAAACATCAAAATATATATATATATAAATTAATATGGCAATATAAGCATGTTATTATAGGCCAGGATTAAAATGCAAACTTAAGCAATATGTAATAGTCCTCTGTCCTGCACCTAATGATCTTTGGGTTGAAAAATGTTAAAGACCTCTTCCAGTGGACATTTCAGAACTACAAAATATTATTGTATTTTGAACAAATATAATCGAAAAGCACATATAATTTACACTTTTGTGCCTGCTTCCCAAGCTTGATCATCACACCATACTGTGCTGTGTTTCCATAGCGACGTGCTATCAGACTAATCTTACAAAATTCATACACTACACGGTTGAGTGTATAGTGCATGTACATATTATATATTGTGTGGCAGTACAATCTCTTTCAGTGACTTTCATAATTTTCAAGCATATTTATGGAACAAAAACCAAAAATTTAAAAAAGAAAACTAGCTCATTTATGCCTATAGCACAAATGATGAGCGAGTTACAAATCAACGTTTAAAGGTTAGGGGATTTATTTTAAAAGAATTCCCTTAGTATAAGCAGAAATAATAGTGATGCTTGCCTTAGCAAACACTGCTAATAAAATAAACTCAAGGGTTATTGTGCAGATTTGTCTGAATGTGGAAATATTGTGAAGGTCAGAACACATACATATCCTAGTGCTGCCACATTGTGGCTAAAAAACAATATTACGGGAAGGAAAGATATTAACATTAATTGAAGTGATGCTCCATTGTTCTCTGTCTCTTCTTTAGTGGGAGAAGCTACAAATGTCTAAGAGCGAGCGACGGAAGATCTTCTGCTCTGTGGCCTTTCACCTGGCGGCTGTGGTGTGTGTCATCTGGTCACTCTACGTTCTGATTGACCGCACAGCTGAAGAGATCCGACAAGGCAAGAACAATGGTAGACACAGTCATACCCACAACTTACACAATAGAATCAGAATGAGAATGAATTTATTGCCATGTATGTTTACACAAACGAGGAATTTGTCTTGGTGGCTGAATTTTTTTTTATTGTACACTTATAAAAATACACAATAGTTAATATTTTTATGCAAAAGTATAAATGTTTGCCTGAGGACATGAGGTGCAATGCAGTATTATACAGGTTACTATGTACTTTAGCTTAGTACAGCTGGAATGTTGTATTGAACAATCAGCATCTAGTTATTAGTGATTATATAGGGGTGAAATGCAGTGTTGTAAAGTAGCTTCGATTAAGCTTATTTTAAGTCATTTTTTATTTAAGGAATGATCAGTACTTTTGACAAAATAGGCTTAAAATTATGTAAACTCACATGAAATGGGGAAAAAAATATTGTTTATCATGTTTTCGGTTATTGAAATTAAAAAAATTTAGTAAAATAAAATAAAAAAGTAGTTGAAATAAGTTGTAAAAACTTAAAACAAAAAAACTTTGCCTTGGCAGCTTACTGAAAGAAGTTGAAGTACAAAACTTACTAATACTAAAGCTATATAAATATTTACTTAAACTAGGGATCCACCAATGTGAACATTTTGGCCGATACCTATAATTCTTTATATTTGAAAGCCAATAACCGATATATTAATCGATAAATGTAATTCCAAGTTTTTATATAATTTTTAAAAAGCCTGATTACAAAAACAAAAGTTTCACAATTAAAAGCCATGTCCCAAGCACACAATTATAATGTTCTCATTATAATTTATTGTAGCCTATATGACAGACTTGCGCTGCACATGTTGCACTGTATTTTCCTTCCAATCAAATTTTAAGCAATTCAAACCCATCATGGTAAACAGTGGACATCTGAAGTGTCTCAGCTGAAGGAAATTATGCATTATTTATCGGCTTTAATATATCGGCAAAATGTTCTTATTGGGCCGGTAATGATAACATTAAAAATGAACATATATTGGCCGATACCGATATGGTGGCAGATATATCGTGCAGATATAACTTAAACTAAAATGAAAACTTAAATTCAAAAATAAAAGCTAATTAAAAATATGAATTAATACTATAACAGTATTTAAATAATACTAAAATAACCATGGAATATTACTACTATAATAATATGTAATTTGCATATCGCCTTTCTAGAGTCATTTGGACTAAATGTAAATTTAGTCCAAATGCATAACATAAAAAACTGAACAACTATTGAATGTGAAGCAGCAGTGATATATAAACAAAAATTTTATTAATCTGGGCCAAAATTTGTTTAAAGGTCAAAACAACTGGGGCGACTAAGGCTACGCTTACACTGTCAGTCCAAATCTGATTATTTATGTATCCGATTGGAATCTGATTTAAAACGATTGACGTCCTCATTGTGTATCGCAGATCGGATTTGTGTGCCCATGCCGCTCTTTTGTTTTCCGAAATATCTGCATTGGTTTCAATGACAATGACGTTGCGTTGGTAGGTATACACCAAAAACAACAACCGCAACATTGGAGGAGGTTTCAATACAGTTGTCTTATTTACAACATGACAATGTTGACGACTACTGCGTCTTCTGAGGCAGCGGCACAGCCGTAGGAGGCTGGTTTGCTTCATTCCATGCTATCGTCTCCACCGGTCTCTGAACATGTCTCCGTTATATTGTCATTTTCTGCTCGTCCGGCACTTTGCAACAACACAACCTTGTTTCTGCAGCAACTTTCAGCATGTTTTCTTTAACAACGTCTGACATTTACATTTTACGTGGCGTAAGAAAGTCACATAAACCACTTGAAATCCGATCAGAGCATTCAGACTGAAACGGGTTTCCAGAAATGGGATTTGAATGGAATATAGCTCTGAACGGATTTGTAAAAATCGCATTTCATGTGATAATTTTTTTTTGCCATTCACACTTGCTAAATCTGATCGGATTTGAACTGACAGTCTGAACGTAACCTCAGAGCCAAGGAATCAAGCCCTAAATGTCCCTGTTAATGCAATGATATAGTGCTGTAATGCTTGAATGTGTCAGTGTAAATCCCAGTGTAACAGTGTGGGATGTGATTCTACTTTAGAGTAGCTGGATGGTAATATAGTGATATAGTGCTGTAATGCCATGCTCATACTCTCATTGCACACACAGCGTTGGTGCGTTTGTCCCCTCTCAATGCCGTAGGGGTGCTGGAGTGGCCGTTCTGGACTAAGCTCATCGTGGTGGCGGTTGGCTTTTTTGGAGGACTCCTCTTCATGTACATTCAGTGCAAAGTCTATCTGCAGCTCTGGAGGAAGCTAAAGGCTTTCAACAGGATCATCTTTGTACAGAACTGCCCTGAAACCGTCCGCAACGGAGAGAACAGGCCGCCCCCGGTCACCCAGAGCAACGGCACGCACGGGGCAGTGGAGGTTCCCGTACCTCAGACACAAACAAACACAGGAGATTCGGAGGTGACTCCTGTTTGATCATGGATGCTTGGTGCCCTGAAACCTCAGAAAAGTCTAGTAAAGGGCTCCTCTAGGTGTATTTGACCAAAGTGATGTGATTTACATAAAATAACAAAAGCACTTTTTATTTTCCCTGTAGATGGATAACCTTATATATGATTTCATAGATGTATATGAAATTAAAACATGAATTGTGTGCAATGATGTCATTTGTTATGACATGGTGTAAAAACATTATCGCAAATAATCATACCCCCCCCCCCCCCCCCAATCCATAATTAAATAGTATAATAAGGGATTCCCCTACCATCTGAGCCGTTCAAGCTTGAACAACCCTCATGTTTTAGTCTGCAGTCATACGTCATTATAGGTTTTTTTTTTTTTTTTACAATTGCTAGGACACATTTCTCAATACTTTGGTCTCTTTTTCAAAACTCTTCGCAGTTCTCCTAACCAACTTTCAGCTCAGCACAGCAGTTCATTGGACGTTCAAACTGCACTAAAACTACCAAAGCACTTCATACACGTTTTAATCAACGCACTCTTCAAACACGTTGTCACTCATAAAACAACAAACTAAAAAAAATGTTTTCTTTTGTAAAATTGTAAAATAAAAGAATGACAGGTATCTACTGTTTAACATTCTACTGTTTAAAAGGCTTTCTGCAAGCAATGATAAACGATCCAACGTTTAGCCCACATGTTGTGCTGTACTGTGTGAAGACTTTTGAAAAAGTGAATAAAGTATTGAGAAATGTGTGTCCTAAGCTGAATAAAAAGCCCTGTCCTATAACCTACATATATGATTACTGGTTAGATTCAATAAAAATAAGGAAGAAATTCTTATATTTGTACCATGTTCTGAAGTGTTCTCTCCTGCACCGTAGATTAGCGAGAACTCTGTGACCTCTAAATGTGACAGAACCAGAGGTGAACGTGGCAGTTACAGCAGTGATTATTCAAGTCAAGGAACCTGTCTTAAACCAATCCTCTTTAACTTTGGCTCTCACCTCAGTTGTCTTTCCTCCAGCTGTTGAATTCTTGGATCAGGGAGTCACCTTACAGAGGAATAGAGTTGAATTCAAGAACCTAAATGAACCAAAGATATGTTACAAACTAGGGAACAGAGATACATTGATAAATATTTATGTATTCTTTTATCATGTTGTCACATTTACTTCGTTTTCAGTGATCTGTGTAAAGACCGGTTGTAAATTGTTGACAGATTCTGTGACATAAATGTGTATTATTTTTTTTTAGATAAATTTATTTTGTTTATAGTTTGTTTACAGTTGGCAAGGGAGGGACCATCCATTAATTTACCCAACAGTTTCCTTTCAATTCTATGGGTGAAATTAAGATACATTTTGGATTATAGAAAGCAAATTGTACGTTTTTTAATCTTCTAAAAAAGTAGAAAATAAATGTATTTTACTGCAGTCAATTGAATAAAATAAGCTATCATAAGAATGCAGTGGATACAAGCAATTCAGGGACAAGATGATATGAGACACATTCTTAGGTTACACATTAGTTCAAGATTTATAGTCTCATTTAATACATCTGAGTAAGATTAAATAAACTATAGGGTTAGGCTTAAGAGTATGATTAGGTTTAGTTGCATGTAATTATTAATAAATTGACTATTTATTACTATAGTAAGTACGTGTAACAAAGACACCGAAAATAAAGTGTTACTCATTCTTGCTTTATCTGACTTGCCAAAAAAAGTCATTGTGTGCAATTTTTTTTACATGTTTTTCTGTCTAAAAATAGCTCAATCTATGAGAAATTAATGGTTACTTATGGAAACTAGGATTTGTTTTCCTCCATGCATCATTTACTGAGCCACTGGATCTATATAGATTTTACTGTTCTTTTTAAAAACGTATGCAGCTTTTGGGGGGGGGATGTGTTTTGAAGCGTATGGAGGAGAATAGCGGTAATTTATTTGCAAGACAGAGATTTGTTAATATGCAGGTTTGGAGGTGATCATGTTTTGCTTAGAAAGAATTCAACAAATTTTACATTTTTGTATTTTGTGATTTTCTGCAGTGATGATCTTGATATTAAAATAAAAAATATATATAATCAAACACCCCCAAGGGTCATGTCAGGATCAAGTGAGATTTAGTGATCAACATCAGTGTTCACAACTCAAATGCACATTATAAAAAAAAAACATGCAAAAATCAGTCAGTGCAATAAACCAGTGAATGTATCAAACCGTTTCAAAGTCTGTTTATTTATGTATTAATAGTATTGTGTTACTTGAGTAACTCCCTTCCTCACAACAAGACATTTTTGCCAGAGACCCAAAACACTATGGCTACTAGTAAAAAGCACTAGCAGCACAAAATGCAAGGTCTTGCCCTTTCTGTCCTTGCACACAGCAAGTTGTCCATTACTCTACAGTAATCTGTACTGTAGTAGAGCTGCAGGATTTCACAGTACTATGGAATTCAGAGACGCATCTTCCTCCATGTGTTTATCTTGTGAAACTGCAGACGATGTGCTGTCAGAGCGTTTGGCTGAAACCTTTCTCATCTTAATGTTGGGAAGTTTCTTTAGGTCACCGCTCCACTCTCTGTTAAACAAATGCGGCTTAAAGTTAGACGAATTTGACACGGTTACAGTGTGGATGGGACTTTACATAGATAGCTTTGTGCCAGAAATTCTTTAAATCTGATGACTTGCTATAAAAGTGTTTAATAAAAAGAATGCTTTAAGTAATAATTACCTGAATATTTTCAGATGCTTAGAATTGATAATGTCAGGGATTTCTGTAAAGGGAAAAAAGACAGAATTTTTAAACCACTAGACTAGAACATGATGTTGCCAAAGGTTAATAAAGAATTTTTTTTTTTTACGTTGCAAGCACAAGATGCATACAGGATGGCAATAAAAGTTAGTCACCATGAAATCAACATTCACAATTCTTACTTTTCTATGGAATATTGCAGCATTTATTATAATTTATCAATGCAGATCTTTTTTTCCCCTCCATGTTCACTTGTAATCTTTAATCAAAATAACAGTCTCACTCTTGCAGTACATTTCTTTTCATCTCTTCTATGATTATGTGTTTACTGGCTTGAGTTAACATCCAACGATCCTACATTTTTTTCTTGTTTGAAAAGTCGTTTCACTCGGATATTCTGACTTTAAAAATGTAGGGTTGACTTTGAATCAACAAATAAAAGTATTTTATATGCATGGCTTGATGCACATTTTTGCTCTGAAGTACTGAGCTCAGACAAGCATTATTAGCATGATTTTTTATCATTTTTATAATTAATATTTTAAACTTGTTTTTGAGAAATAGTGTCCAACTAATGCAAGAAACCATTTTATTCAAGCAGTTTTAACATTGCTCTCATAAATGTCTTGTAAGGCAAGAAACAAAGATAAAAGAGACCTTCACAAAAGTTCAGGAGAATGTAGAAAACTCACCAAAGCCACTGCCTTCATACTGAGCTCTCTCTCGCTCTACTGTTTGATTGATGATAGCCTCTCTAGATCCATGCTGACGACCCTGTCGTCCTTTAATACTGTTCGCTAACTCAATCTGCTCCAACTCTCCATCAAACCGGTGAAGGTACCTGAGGAGGAGGATATCTTATATAAACCAAGATTATTCTCACTGTACAGCTAACATTTCAAAACCAAAGCCAGTGCTGTTTATGAGTGTTACAAGTTATAACAGCATGTTTGCTTGGGAGTAGTTGTACCTCTCAATTATTTCACAAGCATCACGTTTGGTGTATTCTAACTTGTCAGGGTCCAGTTGGTTTTGGAACCACAATAGTTTTTCACCTGTATAAAATGAGTGAAGACATGAAAGCTGGGAAGCTGAAGCTTTCATTTGTTCCTGCTAAATTTGACCAAGAACAACGCACCTTATAGCGCATTAGCACTTTACTGTATTAAGTACTTTACATATCTTGTCTTTTATGTTTATACACTGTTGTGTTTTAACTGTGTTGTTGTTTGCTTAGTTGTTGTTGTATGGTCAGAGTAATACTGTAGCACTTTGCCCAAGATAAATTTCCCTTCGGGGACAAATAAAGTTTATCCTTATGTGAGCATCTAACGGTACTTTCACGGAACTTTGGCTAACGTTCTGACAAGGTTCTCTCAAAGTTATGAACAAACGTTCTTCCGGTTACGTTAATAGAACGTCCGTTCTAAGTTATCTGGTCTTTATTATGTTCTCTGAACGTTCGCACAAAACGTTATTTATACATAATTCATGGAACATTTCAAAGTAACGGTTATACAATGTTTGCAAAATTGCGTTTTCTCTGACGTTCACATGACCAAGAAAAAAAACACTGGACGTTTTGAAAGTTCCTAGACCTAGAACGTATCAGAAATAATGTTATCATAGAGAACGGGGTAACATTGCGGCATACTGACAATTTTTCAAAGTCCGCAAAACAAGCTTTTAAATCCCTTGCTTAAGTTACACAAAGGCAGAACAACAAAAGCCTACTTACCAATCAAATTTAGACGCTGTGCCTTCTCACCCTTTGACCTAGAAGTGGTTAAACAAATATTACATTTACTGGTGTAACAGTATAATAATTTACCGTGGCAAAACAAAATAATTTTTTATTTCCCTTAAATGAAATACGCGTACTTTTCTTTCCTCTCTTGTTTGATGGCAGCTCTTGCCAGATATGCAGCTTTCCTGCTGTATGGATGAATAGCCTTCTTCTCCACCTGTCCCTTACCTTTCGCTGCCTTCGGCTGAAACAAGAATACTAATTGTTAAACACACAATTCTAAAAAGTAGTTCTTATTTAAACAAAGGGTTGAACTAAAACCATACCATATTAACTGATAAATGTTTATCACACGTGTGACGTATGGGGGAAGATTTAAGGGACGGACCACTGAAACGGTTCGACAGTATTTTTTGTTCCGTGTATTACATAGATTTCTCACGAGTTCCGGTCAATGTTGTATTATGTTGCTGTTGTTGTTGTTTTGCTATTTATTTCTTACACACTTGCGAAATTAATTTATGATGGTGGAACTCTGTTAAAAAAATTATCAAAATGTTGTTAGTATAATTTTTCAACTGCATGGCCGTCTTTTGCTTTTGATTCAAATGACTATTTTAATTGTATGCCTGTTGTCAATAAAAACTCAGCTTTATAATCTGCTCATTTCTTTCTATTTCACCTTTCTCTTTTTTATTTCGTAATTTTTCTTTATTATTTTATTTTCATTTCATTAGTTTTTTTTACCGTTAAAGAGGTTAATTCCATACATTTTCAGAGAGAGAGAACTTATATCTATAGAATGTTGTATATTTATTCCATATTCTCTATCATCCATTTAATTTAAACTGAATGCTATATTTGAATGGAAATAACAAATTTATGTGCAAATGACCAAAAAGAAAGTAAGAAAGAGAGGAAAACACTTTAGGCACGTTAAGCACGTTCTGCACGTGCCGCCTGTGAATCCATGTCCACTCAGCAGAGAGCGCGCGTGGGTTTTCGTCAGTCTTCTGTTCTTGGTGTCTCAGCTGAGCTGCTGCATATGTCACATGACTCCAGCATGATGGGGAAACGGGAATCCCAGAGTGTGCTGCGTTGTGGTTGTGAAAAATAGAGCGCGAGCATGCCGACGCTGCTGCAGAAGCTCTTCAGCAAGAGAGCCGTCGGTAACGGCAGCCCCCGGGACTGCTCGAGGGGAGCGGAGCAATGGTAAGACCATAAGCACGCAAATACTACACAGTTACATCAATGGATATACAGTACGAGCCCCTCGCACCTGCACGCTCACTGTCAGCTGTCCTCTCTGCGGCAGACAGCTGTTTCTTCTGCAAGAAAGAGTAGAGGTTTGTGCAAATATGTACAAGTTGGGTCACCATAATTGTGCCATCCTTTCCAGGCCGTAGTGTTGATGTATGTGTTAACGGTGTTGTGGACGGAGTCACAAACGAGTTCTGCGTAGCGCGCGTCCATGTCAGCTATCCCGAGTCCACGCGTTATGTAACTAGTCCGGAGCATTTTTGCTTGGACAATTCTTGCTAGTTTTGACACGTACATTTATGGCTTCTGCTGTGTGTTTTCTGTTGGTTCCTTTATTCTAGTCAGAGTGGGTGGACAGGGGTTTTATGGGTTTGTGTTGAAATGTTTATTTGTATAATTTTACAAATGGTCGTCTTTTGCTTTTGATTCAAATGACTATTTTATATTCATTTTGCACTTTTAATTATATATTACATAATTCAATATACCTTGTAGGAGCCATAATCGGAAAGTCATGTGACCAAGTGATAATGATAGTGTCATTAAAACACCTGTTGTGTGTGTGTGTGTGTTATGGAAGAATGGGGGTGAGTGCTCACATATTTTGTTGACCGTGCAAACCTGTACAAACTAAAACAACATGCAAGCTTCAAGGATAAACTTGTCACAGAAGTTATTCCTCCACTCAGCTCCTTAGCGGTTTTTGGATTGTTTTTATGTGCCGCTAAGTTAGTCAACTAAATTGTTTGTTCGAGAACGTGAACTCGTCGACTTTGGATGTTGTCAATAAAAGAGGTTTTATTGGGTAGAAATTGAAAAAGCGTGCAGGTAAATCTGTCATATTTCTGGGTGTCTGCTATAAACTGAGGAAAAAGACTGTATATCAAAGTACTATAGAAATATAAGTTATAAGAAAAATCAGTAGTCCGGTGACACCTGGATGATGAAAAATCTTAAAAATCTTTCTCATTTTGGAAAAAGGTTAAAATCACCATGACATCAAAATAGATTTGTATGGAATATTGCAGTTTTTATTATAAACAACTTAACATCATTATTTTATAAAAATGCGTGTGCCCTTGTAATCTTTAATCAAATTAACTTAAAGGGATCACCCAAAAATGAAATTTAGCGTTTGTGTAAGAAAAATATTCCGATTTAATACGTTACAAGTAAAATTCTAGCTTCCAGCCAAACGGCCATACGGAGTCTAGAATAAATATATAAATTATACGGTGCTATATGCGCCTAATGTGCCCTTAAGCAACTTGTGATGTCAGAAGTAGCATATGTGTGACCTAAAACCAATCAGAGCGATGAAGGAGATGACGTATGCAGAGCGGCGAAGAAACATCTCCGAGTGTTGTTCTTTGCCCGGTTTTTAACAAAAAGGAAACGTTCAAATCGCTTAAAACAGACGCGATAGCTGATTCGAACGAGTGATGTTCGACGGCGGCATCCATCTTTGTAATGTAGGCTACAAAATCTGCTTCAAAATCCCAGCGCTGTCGTCATCGTGTAAAGCCCGCCCCAACGTTTCTGATTGGTGCCTCGATTTCAACGGATTGGAAATGGGCTTGAATGAGCTCTTTGCCAGACTAACTTTCAGAGCAAATCTAAATTTGCCGGAAGTTGTCTGGGTTTTCCCAGGCTAACAGTATTATGGACTCTTTCTAAATGCATTATCGCATGACAATTCTGCAGTTTCTTAGCAGAAAGTGACCCTGTGTACTATGTAATGCCAAAGCTGCAGAAATAAGAAATATTTCTGCTTGTCTGTACATTCTTTATTAGTAAGGTGTACTGAATTTTATGTTTTAATATCACTGTCTAATGCATTAAGCCAAGTTAGGGGTTTTCTTCTTAACGGTTTTCTATAAGGGGAAAATGCTTAACGTGCATTGCTTTCATATGCGAGGTTCTTCTGCTTGTCTGTATGCTTTATTAGTAAGGCGTATACTGAATTTGATCCTCCAATATCACTGTCTTAGTACCTTAAGCCACATGAGGATAAAATGAATAACCTACAACATTTTTAGATCACATGCCAACTGCAGTTTTATTGGCTATGAATTCGCTGTAAGCGAATTCTTGAAAATGAATTGTAAATATGCGGTTGCTGCGTGCCATGTTGCAGTACAGAGGACAGGAGAAAGGGTTGACAAATTAGATGGAAGGGGTGTGCAAAAAGGTGTCCAACCACTCCACACACCTCTTGCATGTAATTTGGTCACACCACAAGGTGTCACTGTGGCCTCAAAGCTGTGCTCTTGCCACTCTGAGCTCGATTGCTATGTCTGAGGGAACCCCCATAATTTATTTATATATAAATAAATAAATGAAAAAAGTGTAAATACATATTTATTAATTTATTTTTACATTTCTTTGTATATATATTTATTTTTGTTGTATTTATTAATTCAGCAGCATTCCATAGGTACCCACTGATAATATATAAAACATTGATCCCGGTGTTAATTTGAAGGTCTAAAACAACAGAAAAGAACTGTGAAGGAATCTCCCACTAATGTAATCACCTTCCATTTACTTCCACAGCCACTGCTCAAGATTTGCCTATTTGCAGAATTGATTTAGGTAAGAATCACTGGATTAACCTAAATTCGGATTTATATCATTTGACAGGGAAATAATAGTAACATTTTGTGTACATAAAGCAGTGAGCTGAGAAATGTGTTCTTAAATTAGATTTTTTCATTAGGCCTATATAAATATAATTCCATCCCGACAGGTCTAAAATATAAACACTTAGTGAATCAGGGTAAGAAAAAAAAAAAGAAATGATGAAGGAATGATGATGTATTTACTCATTATTTAAATTTGGTTAATTTTGAACACAAAAAATACAGTGTAGACTACCTTTAATTTTTACTTTAATCTTTTTGTTCATATTGTCTTTTGACATTCTTAAAAGTTAGTTTTTATATATATATATATATTTAAATTTAGCTTTAAATTATTTTTTGTTTTTGTAATTTTAGTACTTCAGCTTATTTCAGTTAGTTGCTATATGTTTTTCATCTAAGATTTATACTTTTTTATTTTAGCTTCATTTCAATAATTTTGTTTTTAACTGTTAATAAATACAACAGTTCACCTAGTGGCGTTAATGCAGCATAGTGCAAAAGTTTTTAATAACTGATGCCATTGTAGAAATGCACTGTTTGCAGTCAGTCAGTTTATTCTGCGAGTGAAAGTATCTCCATGACGCTCTAATTTTGGATAAAGTATTATTCTGCTGGTCATGTGATTTCAAAATGTCTGCCCCCACGAGGAGACCCATCTATGTAAAAAGAGAAAAAAAACTGCATTTAATGGGCTACTTATGATCTTCTTTTTTGTGTGTGGAAAAATTCCATAGTGAACCCTTACTTTTTAAAAATGTTCACTCTTTGTGTGGGGGTAAAGCATATGACTGACTGAATATGTGTTGCAACATGCGTTCTTAGTGTAAGAAAATGGTTTGTTTGCTGAGGTTTGCAACTTTGGCCAGTGAGAGTGTCCTATGACTGTGTTTGGATCACATGCGTTGTGAGTGTGTGTGTATGACAGTCATGTGACTTTAGAGCTGTATTCAGTTTGTCATCAGACAGATAAGGGTAGAAACCTCTCAGTCTCTGAACACATGCCACCCAAAAACGTCTCTCTCTCTTTCCTTTCTCTCCATCTGAATCTTCCCATTTTCGAAGTCATCTTCTTTTAATTTCATAAATGCTGTTTGATTTGGTGAACTTGCTTCTAGACAAAGTAAGAACTCATTTTTTTAGGAGAATCGGATGAGTGTACGCATGCCTGTATGCACACACACACACTCTCTGTAGTGAATCGAGTGGAATACCTTTGAAGATGAAGATTAAGAGTCTCAAGAAAACCACCGCAAGGTGGTTGTTCATTCCAGAGGATGCTTCACGGAACAGGTACACCAAGTGTGTGTGTGAGTGTGTGTGCTTTTTCGGCCACTATACAAATATTGTAACATCTTTGTTTGCGAATGAGAGGAATCTGATCCAAATCTTTTTGTTTTTACCTTCGGTCGACACCTGGCCAGTATGTGCTTGCATCTGCATACAGTGTGAAACATGTATTCTTAAGGCATTGTTACCCAGCCAAGTTAAGGTTGTTTTAAGCAGACTCTGTGGCTTCTCAACTTCTATGTTAAAAATGTTCCAACACATAACATGTAAAATATGCATCTTTGACCCACCTCAGCCCCTAATATCAGAGTCTGTTTGATGCTGCTTTGCTTCTGTCTAAATGAAATGCAGCATCAGAGCAGCCTTAAACTGAGTACATATTAGCATATATTATTAGCTTATTTTATTTTCATATCCATTTTCATGTTTATATATTGTAATTTGTAGTTATATCAAAATTCCTATTTCACATAAAACATTAATTTGATGAGCATCTTTTTGAACTGTAATATCTTGCTGCTATTCTCTTACTGCTTTCTCCACTGCTGCTGAAGCTGCTTGATGTGTGTGACCTTTGCTTTGAGTGCATGAGGCTTGTTGGACCCTTTTTGGGTAGCAATATAAAAATGGTAAATAAATAATGTGAATACTAGACTGTTAGTGCTAGGTGAAAGCATGATCAAATTTGTCAAAATATTGAATCAAAAAACACGCAAGGGATCGTGGATTTATAGAATTTGCGAATGAATGTTCCAGTTCAGCTTTCTACACGCAGCAGATTTCAGTCAGCCAATCTGAAATGGTCCTAGTTGTCAATCAGTGAGATCTCAGTTTGTGTTTGTGTGTACTTGCAGTGATCATGTGGCACAGCTAGCGGTTGCTTATCATGTGATCTGAAGTATCAGGAAAATCCCACAAAGGATGTGTCAAGGCTAATTTATTATTCTTTTTTGCTTCTTAAAAGTGAATCACTGTCAGTAGAGTTAGATGTGCGTGTGTGTATGGGCTTAGCTACACTTGTGAAGGCCAAATGGTTGAAATTGTCCTCACAAGAAAAGTGAAACTTGTCGAAACAGACTTGTTACAACATTTGAATATTTATTTATTTATTTATTTATTTGAGCAGTAACCTTTCTGCTCAAAAGGAGAGAGCTGAAGCAAAAGAGCTTATTAGCGCTCCCCCCCGGAATATATCATAAATAATTTTTGCTTTAAATCTAATAATGTAAACAGGTTTCTGTGAGAGTTAGGGTTAGTATATGGTATTATCTTAGTATGAAAACCATTGTATCTATGAGGAGTGTTACTAATATAACTTCTAGGGTCTGTGTGTTTGTGTGAATGTGTAGTGGCAGTACCACCCCAAGCAAGTGTTTTTCTCTCCCTCCTTCCTTCTGTCTCTCTTATATACTCACTGGCACACACACTCAGGCAAAGTCTTAGTAGGAGAGGATAAAGAGAGCCTGTGCCCTCCGTGTGTGTAAGTGTGTGTGAGGGATAAAGGGGGCCTGTGCATAGCAGTGTATTGTTCAGCAGCTGGGTTAGAAAGGACGGAGCAACGTATCTTCTAACACACACACACTCACATTAACACTAAGCAGTCCATATACAAAGTCCGTAAGCTCAACACAAACAGACACATAGTGATTGCCAACTCACACATGGACACTGATATAACAAACATCATCACTGCATCATATACACAACCAGAGAGAAGGGGCGCTGCCGACACCATGCGTGTGTGTGCGTGTGTGTATGTGTGGTTTCGTGTGACTTGTGCACTCAGAGCCCGGACAAGCGGAGATGGAGACGGTGTGCCTGTGTTTTCCGTTGTTAGACTGTGGTGATCTTTTGATGTCTAATAGAAGAAACATGCAACTGTCTGAATGGTCCACTTTCCGTGCCTTCAGCTGCTCTCTTGGCCAGTTTCGGGCTGATTGTGGTTGTTATTCATATCTGTTTTGGATGTATATGTAGTGCTTAGAGGCTGGAAATGAGTGTTTGATCACTTATCATACACCAGGATGGAAAGCAGGTAGGATGTTTGTATTTGTGTAAAGAAAATGTATTTTTGCTCGTTTAGGTATGGTGCAATTAAATGCTTTATTGAAAGTTCTTGCAGTTTTATGGTTTAAATGAAAGGAATAGTTCAGCCAAAAATTAAAGTTGTAATATTTACTTCTAAAACAACACAAAAGGAGAGATTTTGAAGAATGTTCACACTTCTCTTTTTCCATGTGAATTCAGGGAATGATACAGTGAACAGGGATCTATATAGCACTATACAAGTAGACCGACTGATTTGGTATATTCCAAGTGTTGTGAAGCCATATAGCTTTGTGTGAGGAAAAAAAGTAAATGTACACTACCATTCAAAAGTTTGGGGTCAGTGCAATGTTTTTAAAAAGAAATGAATACTTTGCTTTATCAAGGATGCATTAAATTGATTAAAAGTGACGGTAAAAAAAACTTTAATATTGTTACAAAAAACAATTTCAAATAAATGCTGTTGAACTTTCTATTAATCAAAGAATCCAAAAAAATGATCACTGTGTCCACAAACATATCAGGCAGTAAAAACTGTTTTCCACATTGATAATAAGAAGAAATGTTTCATGACGGTCAAATCAGAATATTAGGATGATTTCTGAAGGGTCATGTGACACTGAAGACGAGAGTAATGAGGCTGAAAATTCAGTATTGCATCACTACAATAAATTACATTTTAATATATATATATATATATATATATATATATATATATATATATATATATATATATATAATTACAATAAGAATATAATATAATTTTTCATAATTTTACTGTTTTTATTAATCAAATAAATTCAGCCTTGTGAGCATTTTGAGACTTGTTATAAAAACAATACATCTTAACAACCCCAAGCTTTTAAATATTATTGTAAGTTGTTATTCGCTTACAATTCACTGGAACTCTTTGAATAACTATTTCCAGTTTAATATTTCCAGCAGTTATTCGTCGTAAGAATTGACATTGATGTCGTTGTCTATATATATATATATATATATATATAGTGTGTGTGTGTGTAACTTCAGTAAGTATTATTTTTTTTCTGTTTTTTGAATGTTTTGACCACACTTACTTCTGTTTCTCTCTTTTTTTTAGTTGGGCATCTGCAGAGTTTGATCTAGCTCAGATCAGGTTAATAGTGTATCAAGACTGTGAGAGAAGAGGACGGCAGGTTCTTTTTGACTCCAAAGCAATACATAAACTGGACGCATCCGAGCCGGTAAGTTGCTAATGTGGTGTGTGTATGTGTGGGGGTGTCTATGAGCACTGTTTTGGGAGGAGTCACATGCTCTGTAATCCAGCTTGCTTAGATCTCATGACAGGTGTGACTGCTTGGCTAACTGGGTCAAAGTGTTGCTTATGAGAGTGAGTGTATGGGTTGGATCTTGGATTAGTATGGCTGTTTATGACTTTTCATTTTAAATAAAAAAGTTTTGGTATAATTTTTTGGGGGTATAAATTATACACTTTTCACATCAAGGATATTTTAAGGGTAAAGGATTTTAATTATCTTTAAAAGTAAAAAAAAAAAAAAAAGTACTATGCAACTACACTGTAACTGTTATTGTTACTCTTGAATAGGCACTAAAATGTCAGTGTCTATTCAGTGTTCGTAAACTTGGCAATCTAGTCATGATGAGATAAAAGAAGGACATAGAATAGGTGCTGTTCGTAAAAAGAAAAGAAAAAAAGAACCATACCATAAGAATAAAATGTGGGAAACTTGGGATTATTCTTGACTGTGTGCATGTCCTTTTGAAGGATCCCATCTTTAGGAAAGTACGGCTAAACTTTCTCTTAATGATTTTTTTTTTTTTATGATACACTCAGGGAAAGAAACAAAAATGAAAAAAAGCAACCGAAATTAATTTTAAAAAAAGGCAAAAGGTAAGTAATACTGAAAAAAAAAAAAAAGTATTATACTCAGTACATGAAAGTAAAACACTGTCCCTAAACACATCGGTCTTACTCTGACCTTAAAAGTTTGTGCAGCACTTTTCTGCACAGATTGATTTAGAAAAGTGTTACAATGTAATTTGCAAAGAGGCTATAGGAACATATTTTTTAATTCACATTGACAAAATTTGTCAGAAAAGATAAAAGTTATGACTTTTTAGAAAAAAGGAAAAACCCTTAAGTAGACCTTAAATATTTACTGCAAAAGTTTAAACTGATGTGTAAACTGATTTTTCATCATAATATGCATACTTTATTTGTATGCATATTGCTTATACATAGTCTTAAATCAAAGCTGTATGTTTCATGTCAACCCATCTATACTCATGCATCTAGACAGTTGTTATTGAATGTCTCTGACTCTCTGAACAGAGTGTGATTTATTGTCAGTAAGTTGTCACATGATTGGTCTGTTTATTCAGCTCCTCGGCTTTTGTCACAAGGAGAGAGAGACAGAATAACAGTGTGTGCGCGCGAGTGTATTGCTATAGAACTGTGTCTCATGGTGGAATATTGCGCTGGCAGATTTACATATCATTGATGTCCTTGTTTTTAATTATTATTTATCTCCACGTTATTGCACAACATAATTTCTGTGAAAAATATATTTTCAAGTAGAGCTGCACAATTCTGGATAAATGGAGAATCACGATTTTTTTTTTTTTTTATAGAGATCACGTTTCTCCCAAGATTTTGAATTGACAAGTAAACAATATAACATGTAATTTACAAGAGGTTCTGACTAAATGTCTTATAAAAATAATTTATTTGAATTAATTTTTTAATCGGTTTAAATGAATGATTCAATGACTCTCTCATAAAAGACTTCACTTGTTTCATTACTGGTGAATAGGGCTGCACCATAGCGAATTTATTGAAATATCGCAATGGCTTGCGATATCCGAATGATTTTAATAGCTTACTTCAAAATGTTGCGAAAAGTCAAACTGTTTTGTCGACGGATAGCAAAGAATAGACTGGGCATGCGACTCTTACTAACGTGTGACTTGCTTGAAGTTAAGGAGCCCCTATTGTGCTTTTTCGAAATATTACCTTTCATGCAATGTGTAGTGTAGTGTGTCTGTGTCTGAGTAAATAATGTAATGTAAACAAGCTGCCAAAAGTGCATAATAAAAAAAGTTATCGTCTCTCTGTCGTATGCAACTTTAGAGATGGTCCCTAAATTTGCGAATCTCGAACGTCCAATGTCAAGCCAACTTTTATGCCAGTATTTCACTGGGAAACGCTTAGCATGAAACTTTGCGCGTTACATTCATATTCTATCCTGAATATGTCTATCTGCTTGCCTGTGTAGATTTATAAATGGAATGTTTAGCAACAATGTTTTACCGTTTACTTTTACTGTCACTTTTAATCAATTTAATGCATCCTTGCTGAACAAAAGTATTAATCTCTAAAAAGAAAAAAAACGTAGTGACCCTAAACTTTTGAACGGTAGTGCTCATTAGTCCTTAATATGGATATACCCATATTTTGTAGCAAATATCCCCTTGATTATGTGATGACCTTAAAGACTGAGAGGCACAGTGTGATGTGGCCGATTGTTTCGTACATCTTACAGACTGCTGATGAAAACAAAACTCCCCCCAATCGGAGTGATGCTTGCCATATCGGAGGCCAAGCAAATGAGAAAGACAAGCCTCCTACATATCAGGTTTGTGCAGAAAAATATTTATGCTCAGGCATTAAGTCAGTATCATGGAAATCCATTAGTCAAAATTCTTTTATAAATTCTAATCATAAAATTCCAACATAAACTGTGTGTTTATGGCTACATAGAATACTTTGTCACATTTGACTTATGTATGTATGTTCAGTATACCAGACCAGCTTCAGACGTGAATATGCTTGGAGAGATGATGTTTGGCTCAGTTTCCATGAGCTATAAGGGTTCAACTCTTAAAATTCACCACATTCGGTGAGTATTTGATGTAAATGTGACATATTTCACAGGAATCGGGGTCTTAACGGTGTGTATGCAACAACACTGTAATATTGTGTGTGACAGGTCTCCTCCACAGCTGATGGTCAGTAAAGTTTTTTCTACCCGGTTTGGAAGCAGCACCTCTGGAAGTACAAATACGTACGTCTCTTTCCTCTCACCTGTAATCTGCTGCTACAAGACTCTGCTCTCGATCACTCATTGTCTCTATTTTTTTAAAGGCTGCAAGACAGTTTTGAGTCAATGAGCCAAACTTTTCACACCAGCAGCATAGGTAAGATAAGTACAAACATTTCTTCTTTATTTGTTAATTTGTCACAATCTGTTCCAAAACCTAGTGAGCTACCGCAGCAATTTATAGGTTCACTCCTGTCACAAAGGCTGTTCCAAAAGGTAGGTATCTTATTTATGCTGTTTCCCGAGTTTTAAGGCAGCATTCCATGTACTTTTCACAAAGAACAGTCCCAGAATACATTGCAGCAAGCTCAATGAAAAAAAAACAACAACCAGGATGACAGATGAGAGAGAAATGTTGACATCATCAAACTTTATTTGATTCAATTCTGAAAAATAATTATTGAAAATGGCTAAATGTAGTTAAGAAGGATTATTTTTACCTAATATTTATCTGTGTTGTGTTTTTTAGAGTTTGGAGCAGTTAGATTTCTAATATATATATATATATACATACAGAATATATCTATATTTACAGCATCATGGGTAATATCGTTTTTAACCATGAATTCGGCTCTTAATCATGATTATTGAAATAATGCGAACGAATGGCTTCAACAAAAGCATATATCCGTACATATACATGTACAATAGGTCTGTTTAAAGGTTTATAAATTGTTAAAAATCAATTTCCCTATGGAGAAAATTAAAGTTTTTACTTCCTGAACACTATTTCATATTTCTATTTCATTGGGGATGCTAAGATCAGCTGTATATGTAGGCAGCATGGCAGCTCATGGTTTCGGAACAGCACTTTCATCTGTTTATTTTCTTAATTCTTCCTCTGATTTTCACCCAAACATACCGTTTCTCAACATAGCCATATACCACTCTTTTTAGGAGTTTGCCGTGTACCTAGCGCTCCACTGCTCCGCCTGGCTCGGAGCGCATCTTTCTTTGCAGGTTTGTGTGGAATGTTGAAGCAGCGTGAGCATGTGTTGATCTCACATGCACAAACACTTTAGCTATGTTTCATTTTCTACTGTGTGTCCTCTCTGACTATTTAGCCTTTGATTGATTTTAGGCCCCTCACATAATGCTCTTCCTCTGCCTTTGGCCCTGACTTACACCTGGTATTAACATAGTTGGGTGATACAATCACAAAAGTGGAGACAAATTGCTATTTACACCTGATGATAATAATATGCATCTCATATTACCACAATGTGGTTTGTGATCGGATCTCAAATATTTTTCACACTGTTTACATCTCTATACAGCTGTACACTTGTGATTGGATCACTGAAATGGATGTAAATACCAAGTGTGAACAGAGTTATTGTGGGTCAGCAGTATTGTTACAAATGAGACTGCAAGGGTTCTAGATTACAGGCTTTATCTTCATGCTTTCAGATGGGTCCACACTTTTGTAGGTGTTGTGTGAGTGTGTGTGTGTGTGTGCAGGGGAGATACTAACCTGCATGCTCTTTTGAAAAGTGCTTGGGAACCCAAAACCTCCACCAAATCACCCACAATGTGAAGCAATGCGGACACACTTTACATTCTTCAGAATGCAGCTGAATGTGAGGGAATGTGTAATGACTCTTTTTCCAGCCCACAGTAATCCAGTGGACATGCCTAGCAGAGGACACAGTGAGGATGGAGACAGTGGCATTGCTCGATCAGGTATGCACACATTTATAAAGTGAGAACATCCTTAATGCATTCTTGAATTGACCAAAGCATTATCACTGTATCATGCCAGTTATCGGCCGATGTTAGACATATATATTTTTTTTGTCAGTTGATAGTGGATATTTAATGGTGCATACTCATTTTCTCTACGTTTGCATTGATTATATTTTAAGATTTTTTTAATAATATGAATATAATACATGTTGTAAATTATGTAATAAACTAGGAATTACAATTTCTAGTTAAATGTAATCCTTACCCAGTTTCAAAATGAATGTACTCTACATTATAATGTTGTGCTGTCTACATTTGTGTGTTTTTAGTGTTTTATTTCTAACTTATTTAGACAAAAATAGCATAAAATGTTAATATTTTCCATTTATCAGTTATCCGCCATGACATGAAAGAAATTTCTTTGGCTTAAAGCAATTAAGTAATTTACATTTTATTTGCTATCAGTAAAGTCGACATGAAACGGAAGTTGTGACTGTCTTTTCTTTCCATCTTTTTTTTTATTATGCATTTTCTTTCCATATTGTAACATATATCCGAGTTTGAATTGCTTGACGGCTTCTTGAACAAGAAAAAATGTATGGTCTTAATTTTGTCCATTAGGAATTTATTGGATAGCTGTGATCTCATGTGAGTGACAGGTCGTCCCGCCCTCACGCCAGTAAACACGTCATCAGAGAAGAGAAGAGAAGTTATTTTAATTATAGGTTATGAGGGAATAAAAAATAAAAAATGATGTACACGGATTATCCGATGTACACGATGTCCGTGTATCTTTTGGTCATCTGATTTCCTGTTCGGAATCGAATAACGAGAAATGAAAACCACCGTTTTTTTTAGTTTAAAAAAAAAATAAAATAATTTGATTTTGGCTCGATTTTTCATTTTTCGTTTGTGGTTTACAAATCGGTTTATGGGGTCGATATTTCATTTGCACACGTGGGCGGTGCCGAAACGCCCCTTTTATCTGATTGGTCAAAGCACTCCGCCTTCAGTACGAGCTTTTCTTTCTGTCAGGAGTGCAGTACTGACAAATGCACTTTAATAAAATAATGTTTGAAACCACCACTCACTGTTAACCACGCACAATATTTGAAGCAGAAATATGTTGCTGGTCACGTAACTCGTGCTGCTGCGACTTGCAAGCGACCCCATTAATGTGAGCCACAGTAGGCCTACACAGATTATTTTAGCATGATGTATTTCCCATTGATAAATACAGTGCAAATAGTTCCGTCTCTTTGGATGAAAGGGAAGTGGAAATAAAAATCAATAAGAGACTGAACAGTACCATGATAAAATATGTCCGTAACATTAGATGTCCGTAGATGACCTACCCATAACAGTTACATTAGAGTTAGACCGATCAAAACTTGACTGATATTTGTCTTACTTGCTGATTTACAGACAAACGTAATAACGTAAATGTGCCTGTGAACTCCACTTTCCCATTCTGCAGCATCTCTGAGCAGTTTATTGGCCACTCCCCTCCCCTCACCTGGCTCCTCCTTCAGCAGTGGCTGTGCCAGCAGTTACCAGCGGCGATGGCTCCGTAGCCAGGCCACCAGTCTTCAACATGGCCCCATGCCTCGCTGGTAAGTGTGAATCAATTTATGTTCCACAAGCAAGATATCAGAAGTTACAGTGGGCAGATAAGTTGGATGTATTTGTGTATGTCTGTGCATCAGGAGCACTGAAGAAATGTTCAACCTGTCTGACGAGAGCTGCAGCTCCAACCCTGCGGTGATCCGGAGGAAGAAGATTGCCATCAGCATCATTATAAGCCTGCCAGAGAGAGAGGAGGAAAACCGCAATTTTCAGGAGTTTTTCTTCTCCCACTTTCCTCTGTTTGAGTCTCACATGAACAAACTCAAGACTGCCATCGAGAGGGTAAGTGTGATAGTGCAGGCAAGTCATTTGTTGTCATATTAGTAACCAATTTTAGCCAAATGTTCTAGTATTCATCTAAAAAATTATAATAATAATTTTGTTTCATAAACAGTTATTATCAGAATTTAAAATGTCTGTTTAGATTCAGTTTTTTAGAAAAACATTACAGAAACGGCAAACAAGGCAAAAGGCCAAACAATCTTATTTTACAGACCAAAGAATACAACCAACAAGGCTGATACTGGTTTATTATGCCAGTTTATACAGTTTTGATGGGTGGGTCAGAGCAAACAAATTTTAGTATGACCTTTATTAATCTAGTGGTGTTGCTTTAAAATTGAGATGCATGGAGAATATATTCTGAATAGGATTGTGAATAATAATTGAACCGCCAGGTGCCTAGTTTTATATTTTATATATTGCTTACCAATATTTATTTTATCAAAAATACAGTAAAACTAATATTGTGAAATATTTTTACTATTTAAAATAACTGTTATATTGAAATGCAATTCCTCCGCTTTGGTAAAGCTGTAGGCTTTTCAGCAGGCATTACTTTAGTCTTGCAGTGTAAAAAAAAAATGAAATATTTATTTGAAATAGAATTTTCTTTAAAGGGATCAGACTATGCTTTTTCACTTTTTCAACTTTAGTTAGTGTGTAATGTTGCTGTTTGGGCAAAAAATGATCTGTGAGGTTACAAAGCTGAAAGTCCACTACAAAGGGAGATATTTAACAGAATCTACTTTCCAAGACTTATTTGGGCAACAACAAATTTTTTCCAGATTTTGTGAATTCATAATGTTACTTATTTAAATAATCTCCGCCCACGGAATATGCAAAAAAGTTGTGAGGCCTGGTTGAGCAGCTGCTGCTACTGTATGTCAAAGAGATGCTGTTTTTTCCACCCATTTTCCAAAACCCATTTGTTTGACTTCCTAAGGCTGACAAACTTAGAGTTCCTGAACATTATAACCCCAACGTTTTTCGGTGTGCTGCACATTTTACGGAAAACAGCTTTCAGAAACTTAGAGAGCACAATGCAGACTATATGTACAAAAGCTTTCCTAAAACGGAGCAGTTCCGTTTTTTGTTGGGACAATCTGTTGTTTATGGATCACAACTTGTAAGTATGTCTTATAATTTGCAGTTGCGTTTTCTATTAACAGTTCCAATTATTACGTTTTATGTTGTTGCAACGATGTAAACAAAGGGCAAAGATTTGCCCCCACTAGCCTGCTAATTAGCATTACTGTACTGATGTAGTGTTTACTGTAGCGTTTGTAAGCTCCCTTAGGAAAATGAACCATGGTTTTGTGAAACTGTGATTGATTACTGTTTGTACTACTATAGTTTTCCGACACATATCATGATTAAATTGGTGTATAACATTATATCTAAAATGTATAAGAAAATTACAAAAAAGCATACCTCTCTGAAACGTCCTATGAAATCCGTGCTTGCAAAGTCTGTGCATGAAATCCGTTCAGGACGATCCTCTTGTTTGTTAACATTCTCTGAATCAGGCTTGAATTGGTTTGAAATTGACGCCACCCTTAATATTTACATCTGAGTAGAGCTCACGGTTTTGGTAAGGTGTGTGACATTTTCCCGAACACACGCTAAAGCTGCCGATCACAAAACACTGGGCCAGCAAACCAATCACAAAACACTCGGCCAGCTAACCAATCACAGCACATTTCGTATTTCGGAAGAAGGGGCTTCATTGAAATCGGAGTGTTCGAACCAGACTGGGGTGAGAGGTGCTGTAATAATGTAAAATAATGTTGTTGTTTTTTTTTAACAATCAAGCATGAAAGCATATTCTAGTACACCCCAAAAACAAAATCAAGACTTCATAAAAGGGCTTAATAGGACCCCTTTAACAATGTAAATGTTTAAATCTTGTATATACTGTACTATTTCTATTTGCATAACATTTAAACTTTACCTCAAAGTTCAAACTGTGTGTGATTGTTTTTCAGGCAATGATTCTGTGCAGAAGGATAGCTGAGTCCAGTCAGCGAGTGCAGGTCTATCTGTGTCGAGTGATGGAAGCACTGGGAGAATTCAGGTGAAAGTGAGAGGGATGTGGTGCTGATATCATCACACTTCTTACAGTATATTTTTGGCATTATATTCTTCATGTAAAGTTTATGTACAATGTACTATTTTTGTAGCAGTGAATAAAATGACACAATTAATTCAGCAAGGCCGTGATCATAGCACTGGAATTAAATATTTACAGTAATGTTTTAATGTATTTTCAATGCCCTGTGTTTGCCTCTAAAATTACAGAACAAATATGAATCTTCATGCCCCCCTACAGTATTAAACATCCTTTGTTTCATTACCAACTTGGTGCAGAGGATATTGTTACAGAAGCCCTCAAGTTTAAAATCAAGTCAATTTCAACATTGATTTGGGTTAGTCTCATCTGGTTCTCTATTGGTTTGTAGGATGACGGTGTGGAACCTGTACATGGCTCCCCGCATCAGCGAGCCAGTCTGGCTTTCCATGATATCCCAAAGTACCGAGCGAAACCTACTGTGTCATCGCTTTCTGAAGGAGATGAGTTTTCTGATGGAACACGGAGCCAAGAGCCAGTCAGTGGTCTTTAACCTTTCTACTAAACATATTATTTCAAATCTTTAACCCTGTTCTTTTACTAGTACTGTGTAATCAAAGGGATATTTGGAAAATCAATTATTTGTTTCCATCACCATCACTGATCCTAAGCGTGTCAGGAAACACAATTGGCAAGGTGTGTCTGTGTGGCAGTCAGTCTTTAGTGATTTCCTCTGTATTGCCTTATCGTATTGAGTTCTGGTGGGAACTTTGTGAACTATTCCTTTCATTTTTGTCTAGGTTTCTCTCAGCTCTCCTTACTGCTGTTCTTACGCGTCACTTAGCCTGGGTTCCCACGGTGATGCCAAGCAGCTTGCCGCCAATCACACCTGCCTGCCAGAAACCTGCCTCACAGTCAGTGGATCTGTTGGCAAAATCTCACCCATACAACACACTGTGGGCTCAATTAGGTAATTAAATATGTAAATACATAGAATACTATAATATAAATGTATAAATATATACTCATAAAAACATCCATACAATATTCAAGCAGGAATGTTGAGTCTACTGCACTCTGGACATCACATTAATAGTATTGAAAATTGTCAAAAATCATGCCATGAGCAATTAATTATATATCTCATATATACTGTATATCATTCACAACATAGTTATTTTAACTGGAGTTTCAGCAAATAAATTGTTTTATAAATTAAAGAGGACCTATTATGTTTTTTTTTTTTACATTTTCAACTTTCTTTAGTGTGTAATGTTGCTGTTTGAGTATGAAAAAGTAACAAAGCACAGTCACTCCAAAAAGAGTTCTGAAACCACTCGATTGTAGTCTTGAGTTTCTTCTTTTGGAGATTCCTCAATTAAATAATTCTTGCCCAAGGCATACGCAAAATAAAGAGGTGATGCCTGGTTGAGTTGAAACTAACAGAGCCTTGCTGACAGACTGGGAAGAGAGGTGCAGCCAGCAACAACATAAAATATGTGGAAAAAATAATCTGTTTTTTAACATTCAAGCATGAAAAACTATTCTAGTAGACTAAAAAACTAAATCAAGACTGTAAAAACAATAAAAGCATAATATGGCCTCTTTAAATAACCATGATGGATGTGAAAGAAAATATTATATTGTTCACATTAAATTAAGCATAAGTGTGGCAGCAGTGCAAAAACAGCTTCATATTATTTAGCAAAAAATAATATTATAAAACGGATTAATAAAATTCTGATTGGATGAGCCAAGTTTGAAGCCATTTCAATTTACATCTGTCTCTGCACATCAGTTAAATTCTGTATAATTTGATATAATTCTATATAAACAATATATACATACTTTATGATTCTTATACATCGTTAAAACTATTTTTATGTACAGAGTCATATACTTAAATGTGTTAAATATTCATTTTTACTATTAAATATTATTACTACTAAATATTCACTTTAACGTGGGAGAGACAATGAATCATTTAGCTGAGCTACAGTTTCTTTCTTTGTTGAGGTTCGTTCATTTATTTAATATTGTATTTTTTTCTTTTAGTATATATTTGTGTTTTTTCCCCCACAAAAATTAGTTTGAGATCAAACAATAATTCTATTCAATGAGATCAAACAATAATTCTATTCAATAATTCCCTGAAGACTGGTCGTGCATTCTCATTTTCATGGTGATTTTTTTACTTAAAATAACTTGACTCCTTTGAGCTGTCATATACAAAAGAACATGTCGCTAATGTTTGTCTTTAAAAAAGTCACTTTGCTAGTCCTGCATTTGTTTTCATTTGCAACTATAAACCAGTTTTGTTACTGTATTATATTATTTGTTGTGTGTTGTTTAGGTGATCTGTATGGTGCATTGGGCTCTCCAGTGAGAGTGTGTCGAACGGTGGTCGTGGGACGCAGAAGGGACCTGGTACAGCGAGTCTTGTATGTTCTGTCCTACTTCATTCGCTGCTCAGACCTGCAGGAGCATGTACAACCTCAAGGACAGATGAACGATCCGGCCAATCCCTGCACCTCTCAAACCACTGATCCCACCTCTGGAAGTGAAAGGATCAATGAAAAAACAGACCCCTTAAAGCCCTCTCTTAGTGTTATTGGAACCAGTGAAAAATCACTGAACTCTGGCTTGGGCGATACCAGTCCAGGCATCTTTGTAGGACAAAATGATGAAACTCTTTTGACTGATACAAAATCAACTAATCCATCCCCCAGCATGGAATCGACCACTGTCAGGCCTGAATGTACAGAAATGGGACAGGAATGTTTTGGAGAAGACAGTGACTCTGTAGGGGGTGGATTAGAGCACATTTTGGCCAATCAGAGTCCTCTTCTGCATAGGGTGCAGTTTCACATTGGCAGCCCCAGGGAGGCAGATAATGACGGACAAGCCAGCGGTCATACTGGGGCGGGGTGTGGGCGGGGATTGGACAGGAAGTTGCATCAAAGGATTTTGAGTGACATACAAAGGAACGAGAGCTCAGATAGTGCTCTAGGTGACAGTGATGATGAGGAAACATCACCGCAAGAACTGTTCGTGGCTACAGAACAAAAGGAGTGCGAGTTACCACTGCCAAAGTAAGTGCAAACTAATCTCACTCTCTTAATTTAAAGGGGTCTTGTCATGATGCGTAACATTGTATTTTACCTTTTGACAGCTGTTGTACTGTGAAAACATGCTGTAATAGGTTTTTTTACAAACTTCTGCAATTTTTTTATGTCAGACGGATAAATGCATTTGAACACATGACGGTTCACACACATCATAATTTTTTTTTTTTTTTTTTTTACATTTAAAAAAAATGTTTTGATTGAAATGTAGAAAAGTGAATGTTTTATTTTATTTATTTTTTAAGTAAAAATTTTATCTAATATACTTGTATTTAATGCAACATTTATTTTTGGCCCACAGCTATCAATCACGTTAGATTTTTAGCTTTTCGTAGTAAAATGTTTTAGCACATCTGTAAGGAAGGCTGCAATAACCATTTGTGTTTGTTTCTGTATAGTTATCAGGTAGAGAGTCGAGCCAGTGTTAATCATTTTGGGCATTCATTGCTGGGTGGTTACTGTCCTCAGTACATGCCTGACTTTGCCTTGCATGGCATCAGTTCCGATCTCAGGCTCAAACAGTGCCTTATGGCTGACCTGGAACACACTGTTCTTGTAAGTACAGTTACATTTACAGTTATTACTGCATACAGTAAATGTTTCATGTATGTTCACAATCATTCATTTGACATTTTTTGCTCCAGTGTTTTATGTCTGTTAGTTTTAATGTTTAGCATGTGTAAGTTAATTTGGTTTCTTGTTTAAGGTTTGGATTTTAGCTTGACCAGGGTAATGCCATTTTAAATTTTTGACAGAAATGAAAATGAGGAAAAAGACCGATTGTTCAGCTGACTAAAAGTCTTTTGAAAAAAAAAAAAGACAAAAACATAAAAGTTTTGAAAGTTGCTTGTAAAGGCCTGTTCACACCAAAAACGATAACTGTACAGATAACTATAACGATATCTATATTAGCGTCCACACCAGTGGGCGATAACGTTCTTTTTATTAGAAGCACGCGCTGCAGTTTTCGTTCGACAAAACGTTTCACTGTTTTTATCATTCATCAGCTGGAAAAAAACATTCCGAAAGTGATTCCAACGATATCTCATTATTGTTATAGTTATCGTCCTTGGTGTAAACTGGTTTTTAGTCTATCCCTCACAGCCTCGTTTTCTTCCACGATAAATTTAATATGGCGTCTAACCTGACTAAGGTCTATATCGTACATTAGGAAAAAGTGTGTACCTTTTGTGTATGTGCAGCATCCGGCGCTGGATGAACCCGTGGCCGAGGCTTTGTGCATTGTGGCAGATACAGACCGACTGAGTGTGCAGGTGGTGACGAGTCAAAGGCGCGTGTGTGAAGGCGGGCGGATGGGCAGGGACGTGATGGTGTCCAACCTCATACACACTCTCATCACATCAGTTCTGCAGCTATATGCGCTCAACATCGCAACCGATTTTGTAAGTCTCCTCAACACACACACACACACACACACACATATTTACAGATTGCTACCTGCAGTGTTCAGTATGTTTATCTGCACTACTGTTCAAATGTTTGGGGTTAGTAGGATTTTAAAAAAAGAAATTAATACTTTTATTCCTGCAAAGATGCATTAAATTGATCTTAAGACTTTTTACATTAATTAAAAACATTTAAAGGAACACTCCGACTTTTTGGGACTTTAGCCTATTCACCTTATCCCCCAGAGTTAGATAAGTCCATACATACCTTTTTCATCTCCGTGCGTGCTATAAGTCTGTTTGACGCACCCACCGCTAGCCTAGCTTAGCACAAAGACTGGATGTAAACAAGGGGGTAATCCATCGACCGGAAGTTGAAGTCGGCCGGGTGCCGCCATCTTGTAGCAGAACTTCACTTGCGTTAGCATTTCCATTGACTCCCATTCATTTTGGCGTCACTTTGACAGCGAATAACTTTACATCTGAGGCGTTTAAAGACTCCATTTGTCCATTATTTATTTCTAAAGAAACACAACAATGTATAAAGGGCTCCATTACCTTCTATGTTACATTATGGCCCCGTAGAAACAGATTTTGTAAAAATAGGCTAACGATTGCGTCATAACCACTCGACTCTCTGTCGCGCTGTACAGAAATTACCGTACAGACAGGAGGAGAAGCTCGCAGGCAATCGGGGGGACGTCCCGTCAAGGGAGAAGCCCATAGATAATGAGTCCATGAAAGCAACGGAATACTTACTCCTGCTCACTCACGCCAAAGAACTCTTTGCTCAAGTTCCCCGTCTCTGCAAGATTAACGTTGGCAATTTTCACGCACAGCTACTAGATCAACGTCTGTCAGACAGGTTGGTCACGTCATCAAGCTTAGTTTGAGTCGGTCTGAGTCTGCGCGTCAGGAACGGAAGTGCTCAAAAATCGCTAAAAGTGGGCTTCAACTGTCTCAACTGAGTTCCAATGAGATCGCTCTGTCCATTTCTTTTACTGTCTATGGATGTAAATGGTTGCAGCTAGCATACTAATCCAAATAAGTGACAAAATAGCGCAAACATTTTCCTATTTACATGTTGGGATTTGTATAGTCACAGAGTGTACAAAAAACAAAGTCACATGAGACACAGACATATTTTAACCGTATAAATACTGGGAACTATATTCTCTGAAGGCGAAGCACTGTTACTTGGGCGGAGTGATAACATGTAAATAGGAAAATGTTTGCGCTATTTTGTCACTTATTTGGATTAGTATGCTAGCTGCAACCATTTACATCCAGTCTTTGTGCTAAGCTAGGCTAGCGGTGGGTGCGTCAAACAGACTTATAGCACGCACGGAGATGAAAAAGGTATGTATGGACTTATCTAACTCTGGGGGATAAGGTGAATAGGCTAAAGTCCCAAAAACTCGGAGTGTTCCTTTAAATAAATGCTGTTCTTTTGAACTTTCTAATCATCCAAGAATCCTGAAAAAAATATACCAGTTTCCACAAAAATATTAAGCAGCACGTAACCTTTTTCAACATAGATAATCAGAAATGTTTCTTGAGCACCAAAACAGCATATTACAATGATTTCTGAATGATCGTGTGAGGAGTGGCTGCTGGAAATTCAGCTTTACCAGAAATAAATGACATTTTAAAATAAATAGAAAACAGCCCATTTAAATTATAATAATAATTCACAATATTAGTTTTTTAGTTTTTTTAATAAATGCAGCCTTGGTGAGCATAAGAGAATTCTTTTCAAAAAACATCTTTAAAAATCTTACAGACCCCAAACTTTTGATCAGTAGTGTAGATTCTGATTTTTTTGTGTGTGTTTATGCAAACATCTCAGTGTGTGATGCATCTGGAGGACCGGTTACAGGAAGTGTATTTTAAGAGTCGATCCTTAGCAGAATATCTGAGAGGTCAAACCAGGGTCCATGTAAAAGAACTGGGGGTGGCACTGGGGTAAGATCGCACTTACCTACTTATTAAGTGTGTTAATGCCATGTTGTAATTACCGTAATTACGACATTTTAACTTGTAAAAAGCGTTCACGTCCTTGTAGAGCTCGAAATATAGGCTTGGAAGATAGGAATTTTTGGAGAGCTCCTACATGTGCCATGTGACCGCTGTAACACCTGACTGCTGCAGATTCATTTAAGCGTTGATAGTGTTTCCATGCAAACGCATAATTTCCAGTCCGAGGACGTGAACAGCTCCGAATAGAATGTCACGTGTTGTCATCTGGAGACTACGGCAATTACGACATGGCTTGAAAACAGCAATTGTCACTAATCCTACACTTAAAGTCGGCATGAAACGGAAGTTGAGATTGTCCTTTTTTCCTTGTTGTGACGTATATCCGAGTGAAACGGCTTCTGAAATTAGAAAAAAATGTAGGGCGGGGCTTGATTTCGTCCTTCAGGAATTGATTGGATCGTTGGAGGTTGGGCGTTGCAAAGAAAATGGAGACAGATTTGAATGCCAGTTTACATTCAGTTGTGGAGGATTTCTCTCCACTGGACTCCCCACCGTTACCCTCCCATGAAGGATTTTTTATTGAGGAGCCCGGCGACGAGAACGAGGACGAGCAGCTAAATTTTCAGGCAGGAATCAGCCCATATTTATACGAGCCTCCCGCGAACCAAGATGAGCAGGTTGTCTGAGAGGCGGTGCACCGATAGCCGCACCCTCATCGGCTCTGGCCGCACCCTTTCGCCATGGCACGTGACCAAAAGAGAAGAGAGGTCGTTTCGAGGGGGGAGGGAAGGGTAATGTATTTGATTAAAGATTATAAGGGTACATGAATTTTAAAAAAATAATGAAGTGCACAGATAAATCATTTATAATAAACAATACAATATTACATATAAAAAGAAGATTTGTCAAATTTGATTTCATGCCGACTTTAAGTTATGCATTATGATATTCTAAATGCAGACAGTGTGAGAATAAAACAGCATAATGTCAAATTTATGATTATTTTCCCCCCAGAATTGAGTCCAGTGACATTCCATTGCTTGCAGCAGTGGCCAGCACACACTCGCCCTACGTGGCTCAGATCCTCCTTTAAATAGACCAAGCAAGATTTATTTCACATAAAGGACCAATCAGAATGTGTTCCTGTTCTGCATGGACCAGTAAGGATCTGATCATTATCAGATGACCACACCAATCAAGATGCACTGTGCTCGACAACCATTCGGAGCCTACACCCAGCCTTAAAATACCAATCAGAATGCCTTGTTTGTCCAGCTGACAGTCTGTGTATGTACGTACGTACGTATGAGCGTGCATCTAACTAACTATCTATAGACTGAAACGGGCACCACACAGGGACACTTGTTAATGCTCTCCATTTTTTATCTGGTGTCTTTTTAAGTCTTATATGAAAGGAAAGGATACCGCAAAGATTATTTATGGAAAACTAGAGCAAGAATATGGACAAGTATCAATACATTTGATCCTTCCGTACTATGATTGCTACCGCTGCAGTATATCTGAATGCACAATAGTGTATTTAGGTGTGGTCCTCTCAAAAAGGAAAATTGTCATTATTTTCTCACTTTCATATCATGCCAAACCTGAATGCAAGATATTTTAAAGTACAATGGAAGTCCCCGGGAACCAAAACTGTTTGGTTATCCATCAATGTTCTTCAAAATCTCTCTGTTTGTGTTCAGCAGAAGACAAGAAGTCATACAGGTTTGGAACAACATGAAAGTGAGTAAATGATGACAGAATTGATATTTTTTGGTAGAATATCCCTCTAAGGATAAAAGCATGACTCTAAAATATATAGTCTCTCTGTGAAGCACATTAGTTTACACCAGGAGCCACATTTTGTTGCATTTCTGAGACACGGCTATTCTTGAAAGAAATGGTTCACCCAAAAATAAAAATTCTGTCAATTTACTTACCCTCATGTCATTTCAATTTTGCAGGACAGACTTTTTTATTTTTTAAGGATGATTCTTTTCCATATAATACAAGTGAAATAAGATTGGGACTGCAGCAAAATGACATAAAAATACCATAAAAATGTAATTAAAATGTGGTCCATACAATTCTATTCTATTCTATGCTCTCATTTTCTGAACTTTTTGACTTTTTAGAGCTTGACAGTCCTAAAAGACTGTCATCGCATGGAAAAGAATAGCCAGGATAATCTTAAAATGTCACCTTTTTTGTTTTACAGAAAAAAGTCAGTCAGTCAGTCATATAGGTTTGGAACAACATGAGGGTGAATATAACATTGCAGGATTTTCTGTCCTTTTAAACCCTTAAATTACAACCAAGCACACAACTCTGAAACCATAAAAAGGACATTTTAATTGAATCTCTGAAATTTCATTCAAGAAAAGCATCAATTTGTTCCTGGATAATTATTGACAATGTAAGTCATAGCGTTTAGTTCCTTGTGTGGGAATTTGAGCAAATCAATCCGTTATAATAGTTTTCTACTCAGTGTGATCTTACGTTTCGTTTAATCTGCAATTGAAGTATTTTTAATAGTCCATATTCTCCAGAAAACTGTGTGTGTGCCTCAATCTTTGAAAGATGAGAGAATGTTTACATAATGGAAAAAGTGGGTATGATATTAAATTGTGTTAATGGTAATTACTGGACAGTCCACAGATTGTGGATTACAGTATTAATCTGGTGCTACTATTGTGTCAAAGGCTTACTAAAGCACATGTTTACGCTCTGTCCTTGAGAATGCTTTATATTTCTTTCAGTGGTGTTTTGCACTGAAAGACATAAATGTCATAGCAATAGAACCCCAATAGTAGTTTGTGACACAAGACATTGAAAAAAAAAAATACTTTTTTTTTTTATTGTTGTTTATTGTTCCATTTTACAGAGCTAGAGAAAGATGATTATTTTTTATATTTTCACAAAATACTCTACCTCAAATAAAATATCTGAATGAATGAGTTTGATCAGTCAGTATCACACATCAAAGATGCAGTGTGCTTGTCTCTTCAGTGAGTATACACTTAAAAGCTGCATTTTGGATTAAAACATTACATGTGCAAACGTCTTTTATGAATTTCTGTATTGAAAGTAAATGTAAATTTGTCTCGCTTTGTTTACAATAGTTTTGTTGAGGTTAGAACTTTGAACACTAGTTTGCTATACTTTCAGTAGTCTCGTTTTACTTTTGGTCTGTTCCCTGCATGGCGTTTATACTCCAGGTTGAATGTGGTTGAGTATTTTGTTTGTGACAATACGATGTTGCTAAGAACTGAATTAGTGAATAAACAAATTCCCAGAAATTGAACAACTCTGCATTTTGTAGTTATATATCTTCTTTTGCACGGTCCAGTTTAAAATTGTGAATGATTGCAGCCTATTAACTTATAGAGATGTTTTAAGTTTTCTTGATATTGTTTTGATTAGTGTTTTTATATCTTTTAAGTGAATGAATTGTTCTTGTTAACTTCACCTGTGCACTAATTGTATTACTAATCATACCATCACATTAACCAAACAGACAATTTGGTTAATTTTTAAAACATTATGTATCTGTATCTATATACACTCACCTAAAGGATTATTAGGAACACCTGTTCAATTTCTCATTAATGCAATTATCTAATCAACCAATCACATGGCAGTTGCTTCAATGCATTTAGGGGTGTGGTCCTGGTCCAGACAATCTCCTGAACTCCAAACTGAATGTCAGAATGGGAAAGAAAGGTGATTTAAGCAATTTTGAGTGTGGCATGGTTGTTGGTGCCAGACGGCCCGGTCTGAGTATTTCACAATCTGCTCAGTTACTGGGATTTTCACGCACAATCATTTCTAGGGTTTACAAAGAATGGTGTGAAAAGGGAAAAACATCCAGTATGCGGCAGTCCTGTGGGCGAAAATGCCTTGTTGATGCTAGAGGTCAGAGAAGAATGGGCCGACTGATTCAAGCTGATAGAAGAGCAATTTTGACTGAAATAACCACTCGTTACAACAGAGGTATGCAGCAAAGCATTTGTGAAGCCACAACACGCACAACCTTGAGGCGGATGGGCTACAACAGCAGAAGACCCCACCGGGTACCACTCATCTCCACTACAAATAGGAAAAAGAGGCTACAATTTGCAAGAGCTCACCAAAATTGGACAGTTGAAGACTGGAAAAATGTTGCCTGGCCTGATGAGTCTCGATTTCTGTTGAGACATTCAGATGGCAGAGTCAGAATTTGGCGTAAACAGAATGAGAACATGGATCCATCATGCCTTGTTACCACTGTGCAGGCTGGTGCTGGTGGTGTAATGCTGTGGGGGATGTTTTCTTGGCACACTTTAGGCCCCTTAGTGCCAATTGGGCATTGTTTAAATGCCACGGCCTACCTGAGCATTGTGTCTGACCATGTCCATCCCTTTATGGCCACCATGTACCCATCCTCTGACGGCTACTTCCAGCAGGATAATGCACCATGTCACAAAGCTCAAATCATTTCAAATTGGTTTCTTGAACATGACAATGAGTTCACTGTACTAAAATGGCCCCCACAGTCACCAGATCTCAACCCAATAGAGCATCTTTGGGATGTGGTGGAACGGGAGCTTCGTGCCCTGGATGTGCATCCCACAAATCTCCATCAACTGCAAGATGCTATCCTATCAATATGGGCCAACATTTCTAAAGAATGCTTTCAGCACCTTGTTGAATCAATGCCACGGAGAATTAAGGCAGTTCTGAAGGCGAAAGGGGGTCAAACACAGTATTAGTATGGTGTTCCTAATAATCCTTTAGGTGAGTGTATATTTGCATATACAGTCTGGTGAAAAAGAAAGGACGTCCTTTAGAGTTTTATGGTTTTACAAATCAGAACATAAAAATCATCTGGTCTTTAGCAGGTCTTAAAAGGTAAATACAACCTCAGATGAACAACAACTGACATTACACCCGTGTCATTATTTATTTAACAACAATAAAGCCAAAATGGAAAAGCCATAACAAACTAAGAACACCCTATTACTCAATTGCTTGTAAAGCCACTTTTAACAGCAATAAGCTGAAGGATTCATTTTCTGTAGGACAGTAGTATCTCTCACATTGTTGGAGGAATTTTGGCCCGCTCTTCTTTACAACGTTGCTTCAGTTCATTGAGGTTTGCGGCATTTATTTATGCACAGCCCTCGTAAGGTCCCGCCACAGAATTTCAATCGGGTTGAGGTCTCGTCTTTGACTTGGTCAGTGCAACACCTTGATTCTTTTCATTTTCAGCCATTCTGTTGTGGATTTGCTGGTGTGCTTGGGATCTTTGTCTTGTTGCTTGACCCAATTTCAGCCAAGCTTTAGCTGTCGGACAGATGGCCTCACATTAGACTCTAGAATACTGTAGTACTGTAATCTTACTGTAGAATAATGGACTACAAATTGTTTGCAAATGGCTGTATAACCCATCTCAGAATGATGGCAGCAACAACTGCTTCTCTAAGATCGTTGATGTATTTCCTTCTTGGCATTGTGCTGACACACACCTGAATGCTCCAGACCAGCAAACTGCCAAAACATCTGCTTTTATAGAGGTGATCACACTTGATGATGATTAGTTAATCAAAGATATTTGATTAGCTGCGCTTGACTGCTACTACCCTCTTAATTCCTATGAACAGTAAGGGTGTATTTAGTTTGTCACCCATGGCTTTTCCATTTTGGCCTAGTTTTTGTTAAATAAATAGTGACACAGTGTAATATGTCATGTGTTGTTGTTCATCTGAGGTCGTATGTACATCATTTAAGACCTGCCAAGGACCAGATTTTTTTTAGGTCCTGATACATAAAACCATAGAATTTAATAGGGTGTCCTTTCTTTTTCACACGACTAGCATATAAACACTGCATATACAGCTACGAACAGGAAAATGAGGCTACAATTCACATGAGCTCACCAAAATGGGACAATAGAAGACAGGTAAAAAGTTGGCTGGTCTGATGAGTCTCGATTTCTGCTGTGTTACGACCGTCTAGGGCCAGCCGCAACATAAATGAATGTGCGCTCACTCACAAAGATAGCGTTCAAACAAATATACATTTATTAACAGAGAAAAAAAAGAAAAGAAATATAAATGTATTGAAAAACAAAAAAACAAAACAAAGGGGTTAAATTCAGGAGTGGACAAGGCCAAAATAATAAACAAAATTAACTAATTTTGTACCCTCTAAATTCCCTAAAAAGAAAACAAGAGACAAATCACATTAAAAGAAAAATACAACACAACTTCCCTAACTCCTTAACCCAAAACAGAGAATAAACATATAGGCAAAATAAATGGCGTCACACTCCCTACTTCCCCCTAAATTAAATGTTTACAAGTCATATTTACATAATATAACTGAAGGCCAAAGTACTTCAAAATAACCTAAGAGTTACAAATCAAATAAACAAAAGCAAGTTTCACAAAAGGTACATAACCACAGAGGTAATCAAGTAAGCGCAAAACAAATGGCACGCATTCGGCCTCCATAGAGTGTTTGGGGTGGTCCTTTTCAATGGAACCAATCAGGATCAGACCAATCAGGATCTCTGCTGGCTAGAGTGCAGGCCACACCTTCTCCTGCAATATAACACTCAGAAACACACATACTTTCTAAAAAGATAGAAGCTGTAACAGCTGCAACGTTCAGATTATAGGGTCAGCATTTAGCTTAAACAACATTAGAGCATGGATCCATCCTGCTTATGGATATAACCGTTCATGCTGGCTGGTGGTGAAATGGTGTGAGGGATATTTTCTTGGCACGTTTTGGGCCCCTACCATTTGAGCATCATTTAACACCAAATCCTGAGTATTGTTGCTGACCATGTCCATCCCTTTATGACCACAGAGTACCCATATTCTGATGGCTACATCCAGCAGCCAGAACATGCCAGGTCACAGAGCTCAAATCGTCTCAAACTGGTTTCTTGAACATGGCAATGACTTCACTATAGGCTATACCAAACAGCTTCCACACCAGATCTCAATCCAAGAATAGTGATGTGGTGGAACGGGAGATTCACATCATGTATGTGCAGCCGACAAAGTTTAGCTTGGTATTAGTTCCTAATGATATACTTCACAATTCTTTATGAAAACAATACATTTTTGCATGTTACGATAGCCTAAAAAGACTCAAATATGAAATTTCAACATCATTCATAAATACTGACAGTGAGAATTAGGCACTTCAGTATGACTGACTGACTGACTGACTGACTGACTGACTGACTGACTTCTGTGGAACATAAAGATATTTTTAGAAATGTGTTTTTGTGTAGGCTATGCAAGTCAGTGGTAACCAAAACTGTTACCAACAGATTCTTCAAAATATCTTCTTGCAGAAGGCAGAAGGTCATACAGGTATGAAACTGCATGAGGGTGAGTAAATGTTGACAGAATTTTCATTTTTGGTTAACTATCTCTTACAAAATTCAGTTTTGTAAACTTTCCAGTACAGTAGGTGGCGCAATGAGATTTCGTGTTCGCATTCCCAGATATGAAGACGCGCTTGGGCAGCTGATGCGGTCTCCCCTGACCTGTCTTTATTGTATGTCTAACTCCATAAGCCAATGCCTCGCCTTACTGTCATGGGCAGTTTTTGCACGTATTTTTGGAAGGTAACAGGGGACAAACCCGGACTCTCTGAAAACGCATGAGATAGACCTGAAAAGTAAGTGTGTTTCAGGACTATGTGAGGTAACTGAGCTAGCAGCTAACAGAGTAGCATCTATCCTCCAACATAACTAGCTTAAGTTATTAATCGCACCCTTTAAACAATCAGCTGCTGCTATCAATTTGATCGCATCTGAATCGTTTTCCTTTTTTTCTGTTTGCACATAAAATGTGTGTTTATAGGACACCCAGTCAAGCTTTACATAAAAGTCGTTCTTTGTCTTATTTTGCAGTAACGTTAACGTTACATGCGGATTTCTTGTGTTAACCTGACTTTATGTTTAAAAAGGATGTAAATTAAAAAAATGTTTGCATCAGACTAGAGTTTTGACGCAAATGTTTTGTTCTTCTCTGATTTAACGTTAGATTAACGGAAACTACTGATGATGGTCAAAGACGAGCAGATAACTTTATTACTTACAGAATTCACCATGGTTAACGTTACCATAATTACCTTCCGCTGTACAGTTATTGTTTGTTACTACCACAACGGTGTTATGGTGCAACTACCACCAGTTTTAAAACGTCGACATTAAACAAGATAGCAGACAGATTCTGAAAGAGTCTTGCGTTGATTTTTAATGTGATTAATAAGGCGGTCCCGTTATATTGTATGATGGGTTTAATGTAGATTGACATTGTTTATTATTTGTTTACAAAGAATAACCAAAAAAAGCACATGCAGTAAGGTTAGACAGTCTCACTTAATTATTTAGTCGTTGTGACAAATTGTTAAATTAAGTAATTGCTTCATCTGCATCAGACACTTAACCAAACATGTCTGTTATACACCATCCACATAACGTTACCTTTTAAATTCCTTATAGAACTCGTTATCATTTACTGTAGGACACTAATCCAGACTGTTATGGTTGTGGTTTTTCTCTCCTCGTTTTTAGGAGAATAAGGAGTGTGGTTAGTTAAACTAAATCATTTTGCAGTAAGCCATTGGTTGTTTTGAGTCATTTGGTATTTATTTACTGTTTTATCAGATTTAGTGTGTTTGCTACCACAGGACAGGAAATGATTTGGTGTTTGTTGCATGTATAAAATATAAGATTATTTGATTTGTCTAATGTCGTTTTTTTTACTATATTGATTATAAATGTAATTATTTATTTAATATTTTTTCCTTGCGTATTAACAATTATCATTTTCATTTTATATTATCTGTAGAAAACCAACAATAAACCAATACGAATAAAGGATGGCATGTTAATGTTTTTTTCTTCTACTCACTATTTGTGTTAGCACTTTAGTCCACAAACCCTTAAAAGTTTGATTCTGTATGATGGATTACATCTACACAGTAAAATTTAATTGAACAATTTTCACTCAGAAATTGCTAGTAATATTTCACAAATAATTACAAAAAAAAATGGCAAGTACCCTATGCTAACACGTTGAATTATTAAACGTGACATTTTGACACAAAAAGTCTAAAATAGCACTTTCTTGTGAAGGACAGCAATAGTCCTGTTTTATTTACAACTTCAAAAATGTACTGTCATATTACTGTAAAAATGTATTTACAGTGTAGTCTGTATTAGGTTTGCTGCGATAATCGGTGTTGCCGGTGTTAAACGGTGTTTAGCTGCTGCACACTGATAACATCAGTTGCCCACTGTGGCAAATCATCATTTTGATATTTATGCTAGTAATAAAAATCATTTAGCTCAGTTAGAGAACAGACACTACCATTAAAAACTGAATGTATCTGCTCAATTCAGATCAACAGTAGTCAGATTTAATTTAATCACATGACGAGAGTGAGGCGAGCTGCCTGACAAGACAATGGCGGCAGTAAAATACCTACGGGGACACAGGCATTCATAAATGATTTAAAAGTAAGGTGGAAAGGAGGGAAAATCTCCATCTTCCCCCTCCCAGTGATACCGGTGTTACCAGTGTTGTCACACGTCAATTAACCTGTGGGAAAATTTCCTCTCCGTCACATCCCTAGTCTGTATTGTTTGAGCATTAAATAGTTCCTCATCTTAACGTTCCTCTTCCTTATCTATTCCTTATTTGTTCACAGGTCATGGATTTCCCAGGGCACTTTGAGCAGATCTTCCAGCAGTTGAACTACCAGCGGCTGCATGGACAGCTGTGTGACTGTGTGATCATGGTAGGTAGCCGTCATTTCAAGGCCCACCGCGCCGTGCTTTCCGCCTGCAGTACGCATTTCAGAGCCCTGTTTACTGCTGGCGAGGGAGATGCCAGCACGAGGATGATCCACCTGGACTCCGAGGTGGTGACAGCTGAAGCATTTGCTGCTCTCATGGACATGATGTACACATCCACGCTGATGCTAGGAGAGAGTAACGTTATGGATGTCTTGTTGGCTGCTTCTCATCTGCATCTAAACGCTGTGGTGAAAGCCTGTAAACACTACCTTACGACTCGCACACTGCCCATGTCTCCTCCGGCAGACCGTGGTGGGCAGCAACAAGCAGCAGCGGCTGCAAACTCTCATCTCCAGCGCTCATTTCTGCTGCAACAGCTCGGTTTGAGCTTGGTCAGTTCTGCCCTGAGTGGGGCTGAAGATGGGGGAACGGGGACCGGGAGGAGAACAGGATCAGGGTGCGGTAGCGGGTTGGTGGATCAGCATGGCTCTCACCCGACACGCCGTTTCCTGAAGCGCAAACAGCCCATGGCCCTGACCGCTCCTGAGCGGGGGAGGCCTCGCATCTCCTCACAGGTGGGGGTATCGGAGGGTGGAGAGGAGCTTCTGTCTCCAGATTCCCACAGTAAGATGGTGGATGAGGTCGTCGCTGGGATCATTCCTGGGGATGGTGGAGGTTTACTAGAGCAAGATGAGTACAGAAGGGGACTGAACCATGAAGACATGCAACTTCCCAGCCAGTCAGATGGAGGCAGGGGAACAGGACCAGAAAAATCTTTGCTGCTGCCGCGTAAAGAGGAGTACCCTGATGCGAGCCATCACCATAGCGAGGGGATAAAGATAAAGAATGGAGTTGAGGAGGAAGAAGAAGAGCAGCAGCACATGCAAGTCGTGGTGAAGAGTGAGCCACTGAGTTCTCCCGAGGCTGTTGATGAGACTAGCGACGTTACCTCTCAGGCTGAAGGGAGTGACCAGGTAATTGCTTTTGATATTAAGCTGCTAGTGGGAATGTAACACATTTTGTTACTGGATTTTAGGCACACGTGATTTGTGATTTCCTGAATTTCCTCATGAATCAAACTGCATGCCTTCTCATTTTAGAAAAGTAATATTCATTGTAGATTTATAACCATTTTCAAAAAGGAAATGCTGTCACTTATTTTGTTTTTCATATGTTGTTCATGAAAAACATACATACACTTCCATTCAAAAGTTTAAGGTCAGTAAGTTTTTTTCTTTTTAAAATAATTGAATACCTTTATTTAGTAAGCACACATTAAATTGATCAAAAGTCACAGTAAAGATAGTTCCGACAAAAAATAACCAGCACTACTGTTGTCAGCATTGATAATAAGAAATGTTTCTTCAGCAGCAAATCAGCATATTAGAATGATTTATGAAGGAACATGTCACATTGAAGACTGGATCTGAAAATTCAGCTTTGCCAATGCCATCACAAAAATTAATTGCATTTTAAAATGTATTAAAATAGAAAACAGTTAATAATAATAATAATAATCATATTTGACAATATTATTGTTTTTGACTATTTTTGATTAAATTTACAAAACATTTGTTGTCAGATTTTTCGTGATCAAAAGAAGCAAAATTAATCACTTGTTCCATTTTATTCCTGCTTCAAAATATATTATTGAAACAATTATTGTTATTGACTGTTTATAGCCATTTTAGTAGATATGAGCTTATGCATATTGCGTACATAAAATAAAATAGTTGCCAGGGGGTGTGGCCAAGATTGACTTTGTGAATATTTTGTAAGTACTAGTACTTGCTTTGTAAATACTTAGTATTAGTAAGTAGTTAGTAGTTAGTAAGAATGTGATGTTTCCTCAGGTGGAACCAGTTGGAGAAAAGCTGGAGCTGAGTCCGGAGGGCAGTGAGCGCAGCTTCTCAGATCCCCATCCCAGCTCTGAGCTACTGATTAAAGGAAACAAGGGATTAGGAGCAGGAGAAGACAGAGGAAGAAGAGAGGAGCTCACCTGCAGTGAAGCTCTGGAGTCGTCCTCCGGATTGCATATCTCCAGTTTCCTCAGCACAAAGACCTTTGCTGGCAGAGGGGCGTCATCTAACCTTACCCATAGTGTTGACAATGTTCCCAACACTACAACCGGAGAGTTTCAAGCAGACCACGATTCTGCTCGCTACTTCCTCCCTACTGATTCCATCAACACTGCATCTTCCTCTCTGCATCTTCTTCCAGGCGAAGCTCAGGTCTGCTCTGACTTGCAGCCGGAGTCCCTCTTTTTGCGGCCACTGCATGATGGAATGGCATCATCCACTTCATTAACTGCGTCCCGTGGTGGATCGGTGGACCAGCTTGCGCTCGAGTTCCAGCGCAACATTTTGGGATTACAGACCTTCCCTCGTTCATCCAGGGGTGGCGGGTGCCACTCATACCGGCGCATCGCTCCCAAAGTACCGCCAGGAGGGGCTTTAACGCTTACGGATGGCCCTCAGCAACTTGACGTTGCTTCCTCGTCCTCTTCCTCCTCAATGCTTCTCAATGGAGTAAGCTTTGAGGGATCTGTCAATGTAGGTCAAAATGGTGGCAGCTCCAACTTGAACCCTCTACCCCAGTTGACAAGAGCCTCTGCAGATGTTCTGTCAAAGTGTAAAAAGGCGCTTTCCGAGCACAACGTGCTAGTGGTGGAAGGCGCCAGGAAGTATGCCTGCAAGATCTGCTGTAAGACGTTCCTCACTCTGACGGACTGCAAAAAACACATCAGAGTTCATACGGGAGAGCGCCCGTATGCCTGTCTGAAATGCGGCAAACGCTTCAGTCAGTCCAGTCACTTGTACAAGCACTCGAAAACAACCTGCTTACGATGGCAGAGCAGTGAAATGTCTAATGCCCTGCTCTAATTCATCACATTCGCACGCACTCCAAAGACGCCATACAAGGATGACCGGCCACCAGTCAGTTTCTCTACTGTATGGGCAGACCTGTACACCATAATCTTACATCCACCATTATAGTAGCTTTGTAAAAAAAAAAAAGTTTTTCAACACTGTTGTATGTTCTTAACATGCTTCCAATTAACATGCCATTGATGGTACAAATTAAATGGATGGCTCACCCAAAAAATGTTGTTTCTAACCTGACTTTCTTCTGGACAAATACAGTTGAATCGTTTTTCAAAATTTCATCTTTTCTGTTCAGGCAGAAGAAAGCAAGTCATACAGGTTTGGAACAACATGTTAAATTTAAATTTTTTTTGTGTGTACTATCCCTTCAGGTTTCACTGTGAAATGTTTTTAAAAGAATTGTGATGGAGAGGTCTGCTTCAAGCATTGCAAGCCGATGTCAGACAGAACCATAGTAGCTGAATCCTGGATCATGATGATCAAAAGCTTTTTGAGTTTCAGTCCCTCTATGAAAGTTAGTGTTGTTTTGTCAGCTGTCCTGTTGAGGTATTTTTGCTTCAGTGTACCTTTAAGCCAGTGGTTCTCAACCAGGGAGCCGGGGGCCCACTAGGTGAATTCGCAAACTTCCTGGGAACCCAAAGTCTTAAAATTATTTCAGTTGAGTTATATTAACATAATCTTGACTTAAATGCTAAAGATACTTAAAATAAACATTAAACTTCATCATAATTTTGACTTTATTTTATTACTTTAGAAGTACATATCAGCTTTAATAGGGTGGCCCTGTTAAAAATTGGTAAAAAGATGAGAACTGCTGCTTAAGCTCTGTTCCAAAACCAAGCGAGCTGCCTGGCTGTCCACTGCCTACTAAGGCAGTATCATAACTGAAATGGAAGCTCACATTGGAACATAGGCAGTTGCTTTGTGCGCCACTCATAATGCTTAAAATTACAGAGCTCCCAAGGTAGAGATGAGCAGCTCCGGTCCTGGAGGGCCACTGCATTGCAGAGTTTAGCTCTATCTCTAATCAAACAAACCTGCCTGTCATTTTCTAGTAATCCTGAAGACTTTGGTTAGAATTTAAGGTATATTTGATTGGGATGAAGGAGCTAAACTCTGCAGGGAACTGGCTTTTCAGGTCCGGAGTTGCCCATCCCTGCAGGACATGGTGACGAGAAAAAATTTCAGATGGAAGGGAAAAATATTTCATTGCTCATGAAACTCATTTTCTTGTAAAAGTTTGGATTATCTTGCAAACGTTTTTCATTCCCCTGAGAAACTTTTCATTTGCTTGCAAACTTACATTTCAATGCTTTTGTGTCCACTAACGCAAAGTTTCTCGGGGCGAACAGAAACCTTTTGCAAGAGAATGTGAAAGTTTTGCAAGAAAATGCAAAGTTTTAGAACTTAAGACTTTTTGCATGGGCTAACGCAAAAGCACTGAAATATAATTTCTCCTTACATTTCAATTTCCCCATTAGGGGCTCTGTATAGCTTATAGTTGATTCCAATGGGGTTTGACGTAAAGTCCCTTTTAAGAAAAGTCGTTTCACTCTGCGGCTATATTTTGGAGCTATTTCTGGTATCCAAGACCAAGTTCTGTCTACTTAATGGAGAAATCCTGGAACCTCAAAACTGCTTGACCCTCTCACAATTAAATAACAATTCAAATCTCTTATGGGCTGTCCAAATGTTTTATCTTATACTTAAATAGTGCTAAAAAAAGTTTTAAAAAAAAATTCAGGTTGGTCCAACCATTGCACATGTGCTGTCCTAAGCCTGTCTCATGACACTGACTGTGGACTTTGTCAACTGGAGCTTCTAACAGCAGTTGCAGTGATGCGATGACTTTACCCAATGCTGATTGGCTGGGACTTGGTTTGGTGTTTAAATGTTGCTAAATAAATATTTGCTTTATAAATATACAAAATATTTTAATCAGTACCGGTACTTTAAGTATATTTATAATCATGCAACCATTTTGGATGCATTTTCTCCCCCAGTGAGCTTGGTGCAATGCATTATGGTATTGCCTTCGTTGTGCGGGATACATGCGATTCAGCTTTAGAATTTGGCCAAAATCATCAGCCTTCACACTGAGAAACTGCCTATAAAGCCTTACAATGCTGTCTAGGTTGTAAGCTTGCTACATTTTGGAACACAGCTAATATGTAGCAAATGGTTTATGAGATGAGGAGCCTACCAGAAACACTACTGGTACACTTTTACTGTTAAAAGGTAAAATAAAATGCCTTCTATTATAAGGCAACAACAAGTAGGCTGTAAGAAGTAAAGCTTAAAGAAGCTGAAACAAGTAAGGCTGACCATAGGGGGAAATAAAGCAAAATTGATCGAGAGCCTTGTTGCCCAGGGGCCGTATTCACAAAGCATTTTATTTTACCACTAGGAGTACTCCTAAATCGCACTACAAGATTTTAGCTAGGAGTTTTCTCTTAAAAGTTATTCACAACGCCTTTCAGACCTACTCTTAGTAAAGAAAAATGACAACTCCTAAACTAAGAGTGAGTCTTCCTTGCTATGGATGACGTCTTTACTCATGCACGAGCTTGACTGAAGTGACCACCTTGATTGGCTGATGATTGTAACGCGGGAATGATTCCAAACACCTCCCCTATGATGATGAGTGACAGGTGACAGGTCTGAGAATGCATACGCTACACAAGTAGTGCGAAGGACGGAAGATGATGAATAACTGAATTAATAGCCTAAATGAATATAGAGTAAGGAAAAACAAATAGCCTAGTAGCCTAATGAAACATATGGATTGATGCAATATCTTTGCAACATTATTGAATTGATCTGTCACCATATGCCTCTGCCTACGTTTGTAAAGAGAAGAACATTTTAATTTGATTCACAATGAAACGTTACAATTAGCTAACATGCAGTGAGTAGTTTTGGTTGTTGTTGGTGGCGTTGTTGCATCCCTAGTTATGCCTACAATGCAAAATTGTTCCCTCGCGATTGGAAGCTCCATACGCATGTCAAAACATCGCAACGTGAAATGCCACAAAAAGCGGTTTGTGAATAGGTCTTAGTGAGTTCTCTCGACTTCTTTTAAGCTGTCCCAGGCTTAGGTGCTACTTTTAGGGCTAAATGCTTCGTGAATTACTCTTAGTCAAAAAAATTAGGAGTCCTAAAGTTACGAGTGACACCCCCATAGGAGTTGCTCCTAAATTCGCCAGGTAGGAGCTACTTTTAGCCTTAAAATTCGTTGTGAATACGGCCCCAGATCTCCCTAAACTTGAACACCTAATGATTAAACACTATCTCTGGTGTTTTCTATGGACCACCACAGTCATTATGCGTAGAAACGTTTTGACTTATAGCACTGTGTATTTGTGCCTTTTTCTGTTGTATTTTGATGTTCTTATATTGATCAAGGCTGTGCATTGCATAGATGGACTTTCAGCCGGTGTTGCTACTGGTAAAGCTTACATTGATGCCTCTGTGGCTGAAACTACTATTACTGAGAGAATAGTAGACTACAATGTTTATGGGTACACACTTTTCCATATTCGCTCAAGCGCATGCTTGGTGATTAAATTCATATTGAAGAATTTGAGCAAAATCAAGTGTAAGTTATTAGTCGGGGTGTCACTTTAGAAAAGGGTATTAAGACATTCATGTGCCTCTTTTGACCTTCCAGTGCAGAAGAGAGAATGTTAGTGAAAGAAAATACAACTTTTATGTAAAAATTGCACCTTCAGTCTTTAAGGCTTTAATGTTTTATGGTTTGTGGAGTAAGTTATCATATAGAATTTTAAAAATGATCCGTAATTTGCTGTAAATGAAAATAGATGTTCAGTCATTGTATTAGTGGTTGTTTATGGATACTGTTAGAGTTAATATTATATGATGGTCTTGTCTTAGTATTTTGTGCGAAGTGTTGTCTTCTGTCATGTGTTTGATACTGTACTGAGAGGAGTCCTTAAATACTCTAAGTATAACCGTTAAGATTTAAAAGCTGCTTTTATAAACACATTCCAACCTGTAAATAAGCTCTTACTGTAGATTTTTAGCATTTTATTTATGCCCTCTGTTATTTGACTATAGTGATGCCTTTGCTTTCATGGTAAATATTGCACCTAAATGAAATCTTGTTTGATTGGATGAACTCAAAAGTTCTGAATATGAAAAATCATAACCTAACCCCTTATCGAAGACTGCACATTAATCTAAAACAAAATGGAGACGTTTAAGTCTATAAATTATTGTACTTTATTTTTTTTGGATTATTGAAATTGTGTTTTCTATTTGTTTTGTTTTTTTACGTGAAGGTTAAAACACGTGTTTATGAAAGAGGAGGTCTATTACAAAATTTCTAGTATAATCAACAAAATATACTTGGGATATCAGAAATTCAAAGCCTGTTTAAAGTAAACTCAATTTACACATTAATCGTCACAAAGCAGATGACCTTAAATGTATGCACATATCATGTGTTAACTGTTACAGAAGTCATAGAGGAGTGTTTCTTTAAATTAATTGAATCACAATGGAAGTAAAAAGATTTCTTGATTTCTTTTCTTTTTTTCAGATCTAGAGATGCAAGAAGTAAAGGAATTTATGTGAGTTTGTGTAATGGCTATTAATCACAAGTTGTTAAAGCACTCCTTTTTTTCTACTGTTTAAAAAAGAAAGAATTAAATAAATAAAATCATGAAGAATGCTAGACCTCTTTTTATTAATGTGTTTGTTTTTGTCCAGTTTGAAAAGGGAAGACTTAACTAATCTAGCAACATATTCAAGGACCTAAAGACTTGCATGGACCTTCTGAGTTTGCTCTTTGTAGATCATTGATCTCAGACTGTGAACCTTGTCTGTGTACTCACAAACACTGGGCTTTTGATGTTAGAAAACAAACGTTGCTCCAGCATTGTTGTTCTTTTAAAGGAATAGTTCACCCAAAATGACGTGTGTATGTACAGTGTGAATATATATAATTATAGAAAAGAGCTGTGAAGATTTAGATTGTGTATATACACATATAGACATACTGTATATATGATGTGTGTGTATATACATATATATATATATATATATATATATATATATATATATATAGGTAAATATGTTTATTTAATTTTGATGCTCATTTTCTATATATATTTTTTTTACATTTAATGCAATAGATCAACACTAATATTCAATAACAGTTAAACCTAAGCTTCAGCAAATCTCAAAATGAATATGCATTTTTTTGTACTGTACCTTAAAGTTATGATGCCAAAAATTCACTCAAGCATTTAAAATAATTCAATTTGTTTTATTTTTAATTCACTTAATAAAATATAATATTAATATAGGCCACTTATCGGTTCTTGGCCTTAATATGAAAGTAATTAATTCGTCTTTTTTTTTTTGGAGCTGTGGTCACTGTGAACTCTTATGTAGAAAAGAGCCGTGTGAATATTTTTCACAAATTCTCTTTTTCTGTGCCATGGAAAAACGACAGCATACAGGTTTAGAACAACAGGAAGGTGAGTAAATAAAGACATAATTTTCATTGTGAAAAGAACTATTCCCTTAACTAGTTCTGGCGTCTCGTTCTACAGTTTAAGTTCTTTAGGCATGGGTTCTCCTCTGAGTCCAGCCAGCAGGTTATTGGCAGCAAGGGCAGACATGGAGTTTCGTGTCGTATAGGAAGCACTGGCGACGTGGGGAAGAATGACTGCAAATACAAACATAAACCGGATGCTTTCAGAGAAGACCTGCATCAAATACTTCAATAAAATACATGCATGCATGCTTACCACAGTTTTTGAGTGTGAAAAGAGGATGGTGTGTGGGCAGCGGTTCAGGTGTGGTCACATCCAGGCCGGCTCCAGCAATCAGACCGGTGGACAGGGCTTCATACAGATCCTCCTGATTGACCACTCCCCCTCTTTACAATAACAACAGAGTCGTGCAGTCAAGGGTTTTGTTGACAATATGTTGCTGAGAGCCATGGGTGTTACTTTGAAGTGAATGCTTAAAGTTTCTATAAACATGAATTTTGATGCTTTTTTTTAAGGTTAGTATTCCAAAAGTGACATTGATGTATGTCTTCATACAGGGTGCATTAAAAATGCACATACTATATGTCCTGCACATTTGCTCAATTTAAAGTCGACATGAAACAGAAGTTAAAAGTGTTTTCTTCTCTATTGTATAGTAGGCCATGCAAATGCTCACTTTTTAGTGGTATTCTGAAAATATATAACGATGAAATCTAATTCAATACTAATAATAGTATATAAATAACATGAAAATATGGAAAGGAAAGGATTGAGTGATGGGAAGTTCAGGTCATTTTACTGACTCTTGTTCGATCTTTATTCAAGTCATTTCGTTCATTTTTTTAACACATCCACCTACGCAATCTTGATCATATTCTGAATAACGAAATCATTGTAATGCATTAAAAAAATAATTTACAGGGAACATAAGTAACTACTTTACCTTCCGAGTCTTTCGTGAACTTCCGAGTTAATAAACGGATCGTTCATGAATGACCCATCACTAGAAAGGGTGTATTAGGATTACCTGCTTGTGTTGATGAAGATGGCGTTTTTCTTCATCTTGGAGAAGAGATTCCAATTGCAAATCCCATGAGTCTCTGGAGTCAGAGCACAGCATATGGCCAGGAAATCCGACTCCTTGGCCAGCTCATCTAAAGAGACTGATCACACACACACACACACAAACAGTTTATTTGTTTGCTACCTAGTAACCCAAACTCTCATGAATGTTCTGTGAAGGTTCTGAGATCTTCCCACCATATTCTGCCTCTATCATATTTGCGAGCTCAGGTCTCGGCTCCACATCTGTGTAGATGAACTTCTTCACCTTAAACGGCTTCAGACGCTCGGCGATAGCCACACCTACGCACATATACACACCACACAACCTCAATTTAACCAACACCCTCAACTAATAAATGAAAATTGTTTATAGTCATAAGGCCACCCAATTCCTTACCAATCCTCCCAAGTCCCAATATGCCAACTGTGCTGTTTGCTAGTTCATGACCGCACAGCCATAAAGTTCTCCAAGTTCCCCAGCCGCCCCTAAACACAATATAAATCAGTATGGATCAGTGCACGATTGACAAGCAACTGTGTGAGTGCTGTTAGTTTTAGTACGTTTTAGCCTCATGTGTGGCCTCAATGAGTCTTCTGGATGTAGCGAGTAACAGGGCAACAGTCAGTTCAGCCACAGCGTCAGTCAGTACCTCAGGAGTATATCCCACACGGATTCCCCTGGAAACACACAAGCCCACGTAAACAATGCACACTTCAAGAAATTCATCTCTAAATTTTACCTGCGCAACTGACCTTTTCTTGAGTTCATCCAGAGAAAGATGATCAAAGCCCACTGACATGGTGCTGAGGACTTTTAGATTTGGGCCTGCATTATTGAGACACACACACACACACGTCACTGAATTTGTCTGCTTTTGTTTCAACCTAATGATCATGCATTGGCAAGCTAACCTGCAGCGTCCAATAGCTGTGCGTCAATCTTCTCTGTGAGTACACACAGTATTCCGTCGCAACCTTTGACCTTTTTCAGCAGCTCCACTCGGGGCACAGGGTCATCAGAGTCCCACATCTCAAACTGCACCCTATATTGTGTGGGTAGAATTTAGAGAAGGTTATGAGAAAGTAAGAAGAGAGCAGTTCAATGATTTGCATGTTTGACTTGATTAAATCTCCATAAATTGATCAAAACAGGTAATATCATTGTGGCTGCCCACAAATTCTCAAATCAAAGTTAAACAGACTGAAATGACAGATTGTCAAAAGACACTTTTTTTGTTTTCTTGACTCTCGATTTTTGTTTTCTTGATGTATTGTTTTAAAATCTGTGTAGAAATGAGACCCAGATGACTAATATTCAGAATGAGAATGATCAGCCAGTCTGTCAAAAGTTTTTTATTTACTTTTTCTCCCTCGGTTATCTTCAACTGAGCAGAGGTTCCAGTTGGCACATGTTGAACAAGCCTTTGGTTAGGAAAATATGTACCTATTACTGCTTTAGTAGGCTAAACTTGGCTGTGTCCATGTTACATATAGGTCTATACATGATGAATGAAATTATTAGGGTATAACTTTTTATTCAAGATGATCACTAGGTTTTCAGTAACTCTGAAAACCTGAATGAATAGTAGGTTTTGGGTGTGAAAAGCACCTTGATGTTGGCGCCAAAGATCCTCTCAAAAAGGCCACTCAAAAACACTGAAGTTGAGATTTCGTGGGCAAAAAGGTCCATTTTCTATTGTCATTAGTTTAGCGATATAAGAACAGCTCACACATAAGTTACTATCAAAACAAGGATATTTCTGTTGGACCAACTTGAAACAGAGTGGCGCTTGTGAAGGGAATTCGATTTCAACCACGAAAAACAATGTTAAAGTGTGATCCGCACCTTTATTTTTTGATAGCTATTGGGTAACACGTTACAATAAGGTCTAATTTGATAACATTTAATGCATTAAGTAACATAAACTAGCAATGAGCAATATTTACATACCATATATTAACCTTTGTGAATGTTAATTAAAAGTTCAAATAGGGCCACTTTTGATCTAAATTGAAATGTATTAGTAAATGTTGAATCTAACATTAACTAAGATTAATAAATGCAGTATAAGTATACTTAGTGTGATGTTATGAATACGTTAAGTTAAGAACTCCATTACCCAGCATGCCTCAGTAAAGGGAAGCGCCGGGGCGGAAGTAAAAAAAGGTAGCGAGTGGCACTGGTAATGTGAAAGTTGCTAAATACAGTTTGTTCAACTGGTAAACACGCCTCGTTTGCTTATTATCACACTAAGCAAAATAACACATGGTGTCAGAAGTGGCGGTGAGCAGCTACGGAAGGAAGATTTGCCACGGAAGAACGGCGAAAAAAAAAAAAAACTCCGGTCGCGTGAGTCTAACGTGCTATCGCGGCAACATGCTAAAAGTTTTTGCTACGGCGTGTGATGGCTACAGGTGGCAGTGGAAGTGAAGCGGGGGACAAGGGACAGATCGAACAAGTAGAAGAGGATCTGGTGCCCGAATCGGAGGAAAACCAGCAACAGGAGAGGGCTGGGGAAGTCCTGATACCACGACGTTCAGTAATGGAGAGGCTAAGTCCACCCACTTCCATGCAACTGACTGGTAATCTTGCTGATAATTGGAAGCGGTTTAAACAAAGATTTAATATATATTTAGCAGCAAGCGGAGCAGGGGGTGAAGATGAAAAATTGAAAGCTCACATCCTTTTGCATGTTATGGGAGAAGATGCTTTGGATATCTATAACAGCTTTCAGCTGGATGAAGCTAATCTGACTTTAGCAGAGCTAATGACAAAGTTTGAAGAGTACTTTGTGCCTAGTCAGAATGTGACTTTTGAGAGGTAAAAATTTTTCACCCATGACCAAAAGCAAGGAATACCTTTTGATCAGTACTTAGCAGAGCTTCACACTCTAAGCAAAACATGTGAATTTGGCACCCTGAGAGATTCACTAGTGAGAGACAGGATTGTTTGTGGCACAGTGGATAATGCACTCAGAGAAAGACTGCTCAGAGAGACTGGACTTACATTAGATAAGTGTGTCACTATGTGCAGAGCAGCGGAAACCACTCGAGCACAAGCAAAAGAGCTTCGGAGAGGTGAAATCACAGTGCATGCAGTCCATAAAGAACTGATGAAAAAGAAAACATTTACCAAACAAAAAGGACAGAAAGAGAAGTCTGCAGAATTCAAATGTGGTAAATGTGGAGGCAGTCACAAGCCAAAATCATGTCCTGCATATGGTAAATCCTGTAACAACTGTGGAAAGAGCAATCACTATGCAAGATGTTGCAAATCAGCTTTTAAACAGAAAGTTCACGCAGTTGGTGAGGAAGAAGATGAGGATGAAGAGTTCATTGTAGATGTGGTGCGTGCTCATGCAACAGAAAAAGAGGACTCGATTGTGCCAATCGAGGTGAATCAGACAATAATACCATTCAAGTTAGACACAGGTGCTCATGTAAACCTGTTATCTTTTGAAGACTATAAAAAGTTGGCAGTGAAAAGTGAAATTCATCCTATAAAAACAAAAGTGACGGGATATACTGGTGAACGTGCATCGCAACCTTCAAACACAGAGGCCAGCAGATAAGAGCATTGCTACTGATCGTGGATACGAGTGCACAACCAATCCTGGGACTCAAGGCATATACAAAGCTCAATCTGGTCAAAAGAGTGTTTGTCGTGACATCGGATACGGCAAATGATCATGACTCACTCATGGAGGAGTATAAAGACTGTTTTGAAGGACTTGGATGTCTACCTGGAAAACACAAAATATGTGTGGATAAAAGCGTGCCTCCTGTTGTGCATCCTTGTAGGAAAATCCCTTTCGCGTTGCGTGGAAAGCTGAAAGAGGAACTAGCGCGCATGGAAAAATTGGAGGTCATCAAGAAAATAGACGAACCAACTGAATGGGTCAGCTCTCTAGTTGTTTTGCAGAAGAAAACAGGTGCTCTGAGAACGTGCTTGGACCCAAGAGACTTAAACAAAGCAATTAAAAGAGAACACTTTAAGTTACCAACCAGAGAAGAAATCATGGCACAGTTTACTGGAGCTAAATGGTTCAGTAAACTAGATGCTTCGTCAGGTTTCTGGCAGCTGAGGCTGGATGACGAGAGTTCGAAACTGTGCACGTTTAACACACCTGACGGCAGGTACAGATTTCTTCGTCTGCCGTATGGTATCTTGTCAGCACCTGAAGTCTACCACAGGACTATACACATGATCTTCGAGAACATACCAGGAGTGGAGACCATGATGGATGACATCATAGTCTGGGGTTTGAATCGAGAAGAACATGATGAGAGACTGAGACAAGTGCTAGACAAGACAAGACAAGAGAAGTGAATCTGAAGCTTAACAAAGACAAATGTGAGTTTGGAGTGAAAACACTTACCTTTGTGGGAGATGTTGTCAGTGAAGAGGGAGTGAAGCCTGACCCAGGAAAAACATCAGCAATCAACAATATGGAAAGGCCAAGAAACAAAGATGAGGTCAGACGTTTTCTGGGAATGGTCACTTATCTAGCAAAGTTTGTCCCACAGCTGTCAGCAGAGTCAGCACCTCTCAGGAGTCTTCTCGAACAGAAGAATGAATGGATCTGGTCTCATGAGCAAGAGAAATGTTTTGTAAAACTTAAAGAGATCCTGACACAAGAGCCCGTGTTAAAGTTTTATGACCCAGAAAGAAGAACAAGGGTCGCGGCAGATGCGTCACAGTACGGCCTGGGAGCGGTGCTGCTGCAGCAATACGACGAGCAGTGGCTACCTGTTGCCTATGCATCTAGAGCCTTGACAAGCGCTGAGTCCAGGTACGCTCAAATTGAGAAGGAGCTATTAGCGAGCATGTATGCATGTGAACGCTTTCACCAATATGTCTATGGTCAAGCTTTTGAAGTAGAAACAGACCATAAACCTCTGGTGTCCATCATGTCCAAACCTCTGAATGACTGTCCTGTGCGGATACAACGCATGCTAATTAGGCTGCAAAAATATGATGTGCACATGATATATACACAGGGGAAATACATGTACACCGCCGACACCTTGTCTAGAGCAGTTGATAAAGGGGAGCGTACGGACAGCGAGAGCACTGCAGAAATACAGGCGTACCTGGACATGGTAGTGACAAATCTGCCAGTAACAGCTGACAGAACAGAACAAATACGGAGAGAGACAAATGCAGATGAAACGATGAAAGAACTCAAGCGTGCAATACAGAAAGGATGGCCTGAAAACAAAAAGGATTGCCCAATGAACATAACAGACTACTGGAACTGCAGAACCGAGCTTACTGTGGTGGATGACATAGTGTTGAAGGGGAGCAAGTTTGTTATTCCATCATCGTTACGTAAACAAATGCTCCAAAAGATACACGAAGGCCATCTCGGAGAAGTCAAGTGTAAACGACGGGCGAGAGAAGTAATGTACTGGCCGAGAATCAACCAAGATATCAGCCAGACAATAGCTTCATGTGAACTTTGTCGCACACACAGAGCCAAAACAACAAGCGGAGCCGCTGATGAGTCATCCGGTGCCCCACAGACCTTACTACAAGGTGGGAACTGACCTATTTGACTGTAATGGAAAGAGTTACATAGTGGTCACTGACTACTTTTCAAACTATCCAGAAGTCGGAGCGCTGCAGTCAATATCAAGCAAGGCAGTCATCAGTTACCTCAAGACTGTCTTTGCCAGACATGGTGTCCCATGTGAACTGTTTTCAGACAATGGGCCCCAGTTTTCCAGTTGTGAGTTTGCTGCCTTTGCCAAAGAATGGGGGTTTCAACACTGTACATCGAGTCCAACCTACCCAAAGTCCAACGGCTTGGCAGAAAGCTCAGTGAAAACAGTAAAAAACTTGATGAAAAAAGCGCAGGACAGAGATGATTTTCAGAAAAGCCTACTTATCTATAGGAGTGCACCTCTACAGAACGGACTATCACCAGCTCAAATGCTGATGGGTAGACGCATTCGCTCTAACCTACCAGTAAATGAGGATTTGCTTACACCCAAAAGCGCACACAAAGTCAGAAAAGTAAAGGAGGATAAAAAGCGAAACAAAAACTGCTGTACGATCGAACAGCAAAACACCTGCCAATGCTGAAGCCTGGAGACATGGTGCGTCTCAGGGACATCTCTACAGGAACATGGAGACAAAAGGGACAGGTGGAGAAGGAAGTTACTCCACGCTCCTATAGGATCCAGATGGAGAATGGATTGTCTCTGAGGAGGAACCGCACAGATCTTCAACTACAGCCGACTGAGAAGGACACTACAGCTCAAGAGACTGTGCAGCAGGACGCGACTGAATCTATTGAGTTAACTGACAGTAATCTTGCAGCGGCGCCTGCGCCACCAGCTGCTGCAACACCTTCCAGTCTGTCGAAAGCGCCAGCTGCTGAAAGACAGTCTAGACCTAAGAGACATATTCAGCCACCGCAGAGGTTGATTGAGAGTTGCTAAAGTCTCCTAAGTTTGTTTTTGTTGTTGTTTGTTGTTGAACAAAAGAGCAACATGGACTGTTAATATGGTCTAGTTTAAAAAAAAAAAAAAAAAAGTGTTTAAATTGAAACTGTTGTTTACAAAGGGAAGTTGTAAGTAAAAAAAAAAAAAAAAAAGTAAATTATAAGTAAATATATATATCAACACCTTAAAATAGGTATGTTTTAACAGGGGTGAATATTATTTCTTTATAGGGGGAAAGATGTGATGTTATGAATACGTTAAGTTAAGAACTCCATTACCCAGCATGCCTCAGTAAAGGGAAGCGCCGGGGCGGAAGTAAAAAGAGGTAGCCAGGCGAGTGGCACTGGATGTGGTAATGTGAAAGTTCAGAGCCGGCCCGAGCCTTTTGGGGGCCCTAAGCAGAATTTGATTTGGGGGCCCCTCCCACTACACGGAGCCACCTGTGCTTGACGATTATTGACACAAATATCACGCAACAATGATACATTATAAATTGATACAGTGAGGTTATGTATAAATACAAAATAAATACTTAATAAAAAATAGATAGCCTACTTAAATATATATTTTTTTTACTTTTACTTTACTCTTTTACTAACTCTTTGAAACTTATTAAAACAAACTGTCTCAAAACATATCAAATAAATTATTTGCTAAAATAATGACAACTGAGAAATCAAAAACATAATAAGAGCAAGGGTTCAACAATGACAATTATTGTTGAAAACTGTAAAATTATTATTTTTTCTCAACTGTCTTAATACAGTGAAACTGCCCACAAAGTCTTTTTTATTAGTATTATGTTACAAGGGGCCCCAAGCAGCCGCTTAGTTCGCTTATGCCTCGGGCCGGCCCTGTGAAAGTTGCTGAGTAAAGTTGGTTCAACTGGTAAACACGCCTCGTTTGCTTATCACACTAAGCAAAATAACACACTTAGGTTGTTTATTGTTAGCTTATGTTCACTAATGTAGTTAACTAAATGAAACCTGAAGTGTTATGTTAGGCTAGCCATTTTAATCAGTCAAACATCAATTTTTGACGTTGTTTTGCTCAATCAATAGCGATTTAAAATAATATATTATTTATCAACTTTGTGGCCAGATTTTACGCAAACGATAACAGTGGAGTTAAAAACAGATTTTATATGTGTTGGCTGACTGCTTCAACCTACTGTCCAGATTTGCGGAGAATGTCCAGTCCGTCCGGCGGCACCTTGCGCGTCACATAAACTTTGGGTAACATGGACATCGCGCGATGAAATCCGGTGACGGTACACGGGACGATCTTCTGCAGTCTCCCGAGCGCTGTTCTACTGCACCACATTACGAACAATGGCAATCAATGCAGAGATCTTTGGTAAAGGATGGCAGAATCTGGAAGCGGCAGCAAGTGCAGTGTGTGGACAGTTTAGGGGGAGGAAACCAATGGATCATCTCTCTCTCTCTCTCTCTCTCTCTCTCTCTCTCTCTATCTCTCTCTCTCCACACAATGATCCGGGGAGCAAATATGTAAGATATGTTTTTTTTTTTGTTTATTTGTTGTACATTCCAAAGTACCATATCACTAGCACATTGAATGTGTCTCAATATCTGGTATCAATTGTAGGCTATTGATTTTGTTTAAGTCAATCATTAATCTGGATCTAAAGCAAATAATAGGCAAATGTAGGCCCATGAAAAGCAATGAATGTTGAAAAACACTCAAACCAAATATATCATATGAAAAAGAAATAGAAACAATTTATTGCAATTTTGAAAAGTGATTTATCTAAAGACATTAACTTATAAGCACATCAATAAAAAATGACAAAAGAGAAAGAAAACAAACGAATTTATGGTCTTAAGTTGTGTGTTTCTGTTAAAACCACCCGTGCAGCAAATTATATTTAAAATCAGATCTTGGGGTAGCAGTTCAAGGCTGCTCCACTTCTATGGAAATGTGAGTTCAAATGTGTTTTGTGTGTGTGTGTGTGTGTGTGTGTGAATGTTTCTGGTTCAGGTTTGATAGGTCAGCACAAACAACTTTTTGTGTCTCGTGCTGAAACACCGGATGCTGAGTATAAATTAATGCACATCAAACCTGCCAACTATAGGCTACAGGCCTATTGTCCTATTTCACAGAATCCTCTGACCAACCAGATATTTAAAGAAGTTTATTGCAAAATGTAAAAGGTGCTTGAATATTTGATCAGAATACTGAGCTGTTTTTAAATGACCATTTTCTTTTTGCACTTGAAATATATATATATATATATATATATATATATATATATATATATATATATATGTATATATATATATATATATATATATATATATATATATAAAACTGAGAAAAACATGCCTTAAAATCTTTATTCGCTTATCTTTTTTTCCCTATAGTCCTTAAGTTATTGTGTATTATTGTTGTTGTTACTGTGCACTGAAAGCATTTTTTTTGTCACCAAGACAGATTATTTTTATGCGTGTATGGTGTGTATAATAAATGATTCTGAGTAACCCATATAGGTGGCAGTAGATAGTTTCCCACCACGAAACCCCAGCGCGCACGCGCAGTAGAAGAAGTGTGCTGCTCCCGTTCCTAGCGCACATTGACAGGTAGCTAATACACAGCTCTCTCTCTTTCTATGCGTACAGACCTTACTTTAAACCACGACTCACTGAAATCAAGCAGTCACAGCCGTAAAGGCGCATTTGGCTGTGTCGTGCCTGCAGATTTGATTGATTTGTTTATAGTTAAACAGATAAGCAAATTTTGTGAACAGCTCAGTTAGCCGATGTGCTAATGATACATAACAGTTAGATATGAGTAAGCAATATGATGAACTAATGATTTTATTACATGTTTAACGATCTACAATTAAATATGAAATGTTTTTGTGATGATGTCATTTATATTGTTTTCAGATCTTTATTTAGAGCCTGTCGTCTTTATATGGAGGATATTATACACGTTATGTCTGTAATTTCGTGTGCCAGTGCTCAAACAGATTGCTTTTTTAAGAAAGTCATAATGTGTTGATTATTTCATAAGTAAGTTATGTGAAGCATGACGATGCATAAAACCGAACTGGCACTGCAGGCAGAATTAATTGTCAAGTCATTCAGGGCTAAAATGCTCAAGGAAAACCGGGACATATCAGGGGATTTTAAAATGGTGTCATCTAACGGCTGGAAAAGTTATGGAAATGAGTACAGGTTTAAAAGTTATGGTTTATGTTGTGAGTATATTTTTTCTAAAATGTTTCATTAAGCCATAGAGATTTGCCCATGAATCGGTTCTTTTGAATGAATCAGTCGAACCGGTTTACTGGTTTGCCAGTCCTCCTGAGGTGCTCGTGAGCAGGTCGTGTTGATGTAGGGCTACTGTAGATAATGTCTGTCAAAAGGGTCTGAAAAGTAACATGCGTGACACCCAGATCTTTGAAAAAAGGTGGAGGTTTGCAGCTGTAAACTTCAATTGTCAGCGCTGAATAGATTATCTTTATCTCTCCCACAGAATCTTACAGAGGAACATCTGGACACCCCCTCTCCCCTTCCCACTATGGCCGACTCCATGGATATAGATGATTCTCTTTACAGGTACACTGTAAATACTGAAGCTGAAACACTCTGGCCCTAGCCTCGTTAAAACCAGACCATTCTCATTTGTAACTGACTTATGGTCTGCAGTGTTTCCTCTAGGATTTTTTCCAGCCGTGGTGGCAGGCCTATTTCGCCAGGGGGAGGGGGCGTGGCCCATGAGTGATATTCAAATTAACAACGCCCCCTAACCCCAAGGTGATTAAACCTCCCCTAACATGAAAGGCTCCAATAAGAGCGGCAAAGCGATTATGCGCATCCCGTGCGCAGAATGATGCACTTTAAGCAACGCGACGTCACAGCGCGCAGCACTTCGCATTGAAAAGTTCAAAGCACAAAGCGAAGAGATTATATCTATCTATGCTTAATGTATTATATCTATGCAACAGTTTATTGAGCCTTTTCTTTTAACAGTTTTAAATTTCAGTTACAGTGCGCATGAAGAACAATTCACAGCGCTCTCTACTCCAGTGCTGTAATCTAACAGACACCCAGGAGAAAGGAATATGATTTAGAAAGCGCAATAAAGCAAGATAAAGTTATTTTATGCAAACTATAGACCTTTATCTACAAATAAAGTATAATAATGGGAACATTGATCTTGAAGAGAGTGTCGTCGTGTTACTGTCGTAACCGGACGCGACGCGCTGTTTGAATGCTGAATGGAGAATGACTGAGGAGAGATGAGTTTCCATTAACCTTAACTTAACGACTTGCATATTAATTTTACCTCACATTATGCTATTGAATGACTTTAGAAGTCTTGGAATATAATGTAAAAACTTTATGGTGCTTTACAATGTTTTTTATGCCTTTAGCTTAACAATTACACAATAGTATGCACAATATCGGACCTCACTGAGAAGCTGCAGCCGTGGCGGGATGATTTTAGGTGTGGCGGCCCGCTACGGCAGAATGAATATAGCGGAAACACTGGTCTGGCAAAGCTTCATAGACAAATCATTTCGAAAGGGGCGTCACCAACGGACGTAGCTCAAATGTCTCTGGGCGCAATTAGATAGACCTAAAACCAATCAGAGCGATGAAGGAGATGACGTATGCAGAGCGACGTTCGTCTGTTATAGAACACCTTAGTTTGAATAAATGAGCAGACACTGGTTAGCTACTTGCTCTACGTTTATTTAAAATTAACAGCAAGACAACTAGAAGTGAATGTGCTTTCCATTAAATAAATCACACACAGTAAACAACACCTTAACAAAAAAAACTTTCAGTGTTTTCGCTACATTCATTCTGCCGTGGCGGGCCGCCACACCTAAAATCATCCCGCCACGGCTCCAGCTTCTCAGTGAGCTCTGATATTGTGCATAGGCTACTATTGTGTTATTGTAAAGCTAAAGGCATAAAAAAACATTGTAAAGCACCATAAAGTTTTCGCACTATATTCCAACACTTCTAAAGTCATTCAATAGCATAATGTGAGGTAAAAATTTATATTTAAGTCTTTAAGTTAAAATTAATGGAAACTCATCTCTCCTCAGCACGGGCTGCGCATAATCGCTTTGCCACTCTTATTGGAGACTTTCATATTATAATACTTAGGGCAGGTTTGAACACCTGGGGCAAGGGGGCGTGGCCAATTGGAATATCACTCATGGGCCACGCCCCCTGGGGAAATGGGCCTGCCACCATGGCTGGAAAAAATCCTAGAGGAAACACTGACTTTGCAATGAACTTAGCAATTTAGACGCGCAAACTGCGTGCCGGTGCGGTGAGACGTACATGCTCGGCTTGAAGTCGTTCATCCTCGGACGCGGTGCCGCGCGCGCTTTGCAAATGGGGTCTTGCGCACAGAACACGTCATTTTTGCCTCGCGCACCTTGCGCTCGTGCGGACATGTCAACTATAAACAAGGCTTTACTCCGTGTCAGCGTGTGCTCTGATCCGTAAAGGGGCACAGACCTCTCCCGAATCATCTCCAGCAGTAGCAGCCTCCGAAGCACCACTAACTCCGCCACCGTTTCCCTCGTAAGTTGATATTAGTATTTAAACATTCTCTATGATAAAACATTTTTGTGAAAAAAATATTTTAATAACATGGTTTTGGCGGTTATAGAGTTCTAATGACGGTGTTCAACTATAACCGTCACACCCCTTGTTCCACGGCGGCATCCATCTTTGTAAATGTACAAAATCTGCTTCACCGTCGCTGTGCTGTCGTCATCGTGTAAAGCCCGCCCTAACGTTTCTGATCGGTGCTGCGATTTCGACGGATTAGAAATGGGCTTGAATGAGCTCTTTGCCAGACTAACTTGCAGAGCAAATCTAAATTTTCTGGAAGTTGCCTGGGTTTTCCCAGACTACTTTGGCCCTGTTTACACCTGGTATTAAAGTCATATGATGGTTCTAAAAATAACATTATTTTGTGTATTTGGTTTAATGCAATGTGTTTTCGTGGTTTTAGGTTAAAGAAAAGTCATTATTTTTCACACACTACATTATTGTTACACCTTTATGTGCTGCTTTTCTGAAACGCCTCGATTTTTACAAAGCTCATTGTTCTGAAAAGCGCCGCTTTTTTTTTTTTTTTGTGGCATTTGTGGTGCTTTGATTGGCCCAAAAACCTTAAGCGTGTGACGGAAATGTCACGCCTCTTACCATATGTGGAACAAATTCTTAAAATATGAAAACATACTTCGAGGCTGTGTCTGTGAGTCAGAAGCACCAGAATGAACTTGCAAAGACGGAATTTTGTACTCTCCCAGGTTCTGGAAACAGTCCTCCGAAAAATGCGCAGCACACGTTAGAAAATTTTTGTTGTACTGTTCTGGAACAGTTTTGTAAATTAAGCTTAAGCACTGTTTTCTAATTGTGTCCTTTTGGAAGGTCAAACAAAGTAGTTTGGCTTTCGCAACGAAAAACACAGCGTCTCCACGACATGGCGACAACAATAACAATAACACAGCGAGAATAAAAGTTACGCCGCCTTTCTTTGCGTGTACATTTGGGCGGTGTTGTGAAACTCATGTTTCATTAACTCATGGAAACTCATGGCATGTTTGAACAAAGCGTTTTAGAAAGGCGTGGCTCAGCCTTAACTTTTACAAAGAATATCTCTTTGGGTTTGACACTTTGAGCGTTGTAACTCTGCAGATCTTATAGGCTACATGCACAAACGGCTACATAACACACTAAAGAAAAAGGAAAACAAGAAATCGCATCATATGATCCCTTTAAGATGCGTTTTGGTCAATCGGATCTCAAGTGGATGACGTTAAATACAGGTGTAATTGGGGTCTAAAACATTTTGAGCTTGTCCACTTTCGACCACTTCCAGAGGTAGTCGAAAATGCATTCGACCAGATTGTTTTCGTAGTGTAAACGGGAATGTGTCTCCCTCGTCTACTTGAGATCCTATCGGAAAAACACATTTTATACCAGGTGTAAACAGGGCCACTGAGACAGAACTGAGACAGGCTTTGCTTTCTGTCATGTATAGAGTCTGATTAGTTAAAGTGCCCCTATATTATTGATTTTTGAAAATGACCTTTCATGCAGTGTGTAATGTAGCTGCACGTGAATGTAAACAGTCTCCAAAGTTGTAAAGCTGAAAGTGCATCTTAAATAAAGTTTAATAAAAAAAAAAAAAGTGTCAACTCTGAACCGCTCAAACGAGTCGTTTAGAGTTCGAATCTATTTTCGCGAAGTTTACATGTCACGACTTTCTTGCATAATGCCTGCCTACGTTCTGCGTGGAAAGGACATCTTGCTTGTTCGTGTGGATATCATGTCGTCAAGACGCTGTGCTCTCCGCTGTGAAAGTAATTTGGGTTTATTTTCACTTCCAAAGTATGAGGCTGTGAAGAATCAGTGGTTCAAATTCATCTTTACCTCGATACCACAGCAGAATAATCGCAAACTTTTGCTGTGTTCCCTTCATTTTACTGACGACTGCTTCTCAAATCTCGGAGTTCAATGCGGGTTTCGCCAAACACTTGCTGTAGATGGGTCAGTAGCCTACCCAGTTTATTTGGACTAACTTGCTCCTCAGAATCACATCCTGTAAGTATGACTAATTATTGATATATTTTCTACCGGTGTTTAAAATATTTAGTATTTTGTGTTTTATATCATGTAGGTCTCCTGCTAACTGGCTAACTCACGTTATTACCGGTACTGTTTTACTGAAATACTTCTTCTAATGAGATGTGGGCCACTATTACCTAAAACTGTCTATTAATGCAGATCGTCTGTCATTCTTACTACTTTGAGTAAAGATAAAGGATGGAGCAAGATGTGTTTTACCAACGTTTATGTTACATCAGTCATTCACGTTAGAGTTGGCTAATGTATGCTAGCCTGTTATTGATACAGTTTCCACATGTTCACCGCAATAAATTAGAAAAATACACATTGGTTTGTTGTTGGACACACTTGGTAATGCTGTGATGGTGAGAAATTACATTTGCAACATCTCACAATGTACCCCAAACTGAGTAGTGTATCACTGAGAAACGTCCTGCTCAAGTCGTCCTTGCTATGGAGGTTCGGGTTGAATGACTAGTTCTTCCAATGTTTCATTATCGGACTCGGATTGATATGGTAAAGTCAGCGTTCGTTACTGTCTTTAGTTTACGGTGTGCAATCGCTGAGCTGTAGGAAGCCTCCGGATGGAGCTGAAGTTTAGTTATGCCAATGGGCGTTTTTGTTTTTCGATGCGCGCTGAACTCGGTAGACTTAGTCACAACAGACTGAGCTGTCTGGCCAATCAGAGCAGAGTAGCTTGCGGAAAGGAAGGATTTAGAGAGATTGATTCATCCATGGAGTCTTTTGAGAATCATTGAAAAATGTGGTGATGTGCAATGTTTCTTATGAGAAAATCAAACAGTTTTTTGACCTTTGATGCATGTAAACCTGTCGTAGGAAACCTCCAAAACAAATTTAGGAGACTTTAAAATAGCATAATAGGGGCACTTTAAGAATCAGATTCAATCCTACTTTCCTGCTCCTAATTGTGTGTGTGTGTGCGCAGTCGGCAGCGGTATGTGCTGGGGGACAGTGCTATGCAGCAGATGGCCCAGTCCTCTGTGCTTGTCAGTGGAATGGGAGCTCTTGGAGTGGAAATAGGTGAGTGGTGCCAATGTCCATCCACACACCACTCCAGTTCTTTTTTCATATTTGTATTTCATTGTTTTCCTATTTACATGCTTTTAAAGTCACCATAAAATCAAAATTGACAATTCTTAAATATATATATATATATTTAAATATTGCAGTATTTATTATAAATGATTTATCCAACCATGCAAATTATATATATTTATTTTTAAATGCATGTGCTCTGGTAATCTTTAATCAAAACATCTTCCACTATCAATAAATTCTCTACTCTGATGACGTTTACTGGCGCGAGGACAACCTGTCACTCGCAAACCACAACAATCCAATAAATTCCCCTTGGACAAAATCAAGTCCCACCCTACATTTTTTTTTCTTGATCGAGAAGCTTTCACTTGGATATACGTCACAAAATGGAAGAAAAGACTATCACAACTTCTGTTTCTTGCCGACTTTAAAATCTCTAGAAATTGTAAATGGCTCTATACTTAGTACAAGGGTGTTAAAAGGATCTAGTTTCTAGTATATCATGATCTGAGATGTCAATGATTCATGTATATATTTTCTTTAGTTTTTCCTCCAATAAGCTCATCGCCTCCTTATCCTATGAGTTATAAATTTCATACCATGTACCTCATCTACAGTTTAACCATTTAATTTGTTTTTAGTGCTGTAATTCACTCCACTTAATTTCTAATCAAAAATCTCTCATCTTGTGCAGCAAAAAACATTGTTCTGGCAGGAGTGAAGGTAAGATAAATGTCTAGATTTAAATTTCTTCTTAGTTTTCTATATACAGAAAAATATATACACAGAATATTTCTATATACTGTTTTCTTAGCATACAAAAAATATCATGGCTAAATTATTATTTTTTTTGTAATACACTGCTGTTCTCGTTTTGAAAGAAGTCTCTTATGCTTACCAAGGCTCCATTTTCTTATATATAAATACAAATACAGTAAAAACATTAATGGTAAATATTGATACAATATAAAATAACTGTTTGCTATTGTAATGTATTTTAAAATGTTATTTATTCCTTATTTTTAGCAGTCATTATTACTCCAGTATTCAGTGTCAAATGATCCCTCAGAAATCATTCTAATATGCTGATTTGGTTCTCAGGAACAATTTCTTTTTTTTTATCAATGTTGAAAATGGTTGCTTAATATCTGCTTAATATTTCTGTGAAAACATTGATATATTTTTTTTCAGGATTTTTTTATAAACCGTGAGTTCAAAAGAACATTTATTATTGAAATAAAAATCTTTTGTATCGTTAGTAATGTCTTTACTGTCACATTTGAACAAGTTAATGCATGTTAGCTGAATTAGAATAATTTCTTTCCAAAAAACTTACCCCAAACTTTTGAAGTTGTATAGTGAATTTGTTAGTTTGTATAGTGATTTATATTAATTTTCAACACCTAATATCTAAAGTATATTGTGTATCCTCGTTTTACTGTTATAGGCTACTTGACTACTTTTGCTGAGGAGTTACTTTTCAGTAGTGTTATGAGATTTGCACATGTGTGTTTGTAGGCAGTCACCCTTCATGACAGTAAGCGATGTGAAGTTTGGGATCTGGGCACCAACTTCTTCATCAGAGAGGAGGATGTGCAAAGCCAGAAGAAAAGGTACACTAAAGTTACTTTTGTTACAAGCAGACTGAATTCAATCCCTTTTTTTGGATTGAATTTCCAGAAGAAAACAACTAAATTGTGATTTATATATATATATATCCCGTGATGTAAAATTTCTCATAAGATTTTGGTCATATCCACCCTTAATAAAGTTAAGACTCTACATAAGTGTCTTTGTGGCCTTATCCGACTCTAGGTTGTTAGTTGTCTTTTTTTTTCAATAAAGCTGTGCCGTGACCACAATGATTTTCTCTCTCTCTAAGGGTGGAGGCTGTCCATTCACGAGTGGCTGAGTTAAACCCATATGTTCAGGTCAGTGTGTCCACTGATGTCCTGGATGAAAGCACTGACCTCAGCTTCCTGAAGAGATACCAGGTCAGTCTCCATGAAAACTCCAAATTCAAAGTGCAACAATCATTTTACATTATTTACCATTATTCCAATTACATTTTTCTTTATGTTCATATCATACTTAATGTGTCTATTCTTGTATTTATTTCTTTAGTGTGTAGTACTAACAGAAACAAAGCTGAGCTTACAGAAACGAATCAACCACTTCTGCCACTCTCTGCAGCCTCCGATTAAGGTACAGATATTCCCAGACGTATTTGCACATAGCTAGAACTCTCTGTTTGGATGCTTTAAAAATGTGTTTTTGGTGCAGTTCATTGGCTGTGATATTTTTGGGATCTGCTCGCGAGTGTTCTGTGATTTTGGGGAGACATTTGAGGTGTCTGACCCTACTGGAGAAGAACCAAAAGAAGTCTTCATCCAAAACATCAGCCAGGTAATGAAGGCACCTCACTGTCTCACCTTCACATTACTTTTGGCATGTGTTCTCACTTGGCATGTTGGGTTCGATTATAACGATACCATCATATGTAGTCTACGCACATACAACAAGTGCATTTGTTTTAATCTAACCAAACCTGCCTAGCCTGGATGCCAGCCCGAACCCCGCCCACAACATTTTTTGGTCGGGAAGTTCGGTCTGGACTCGATCCATTGTTGAGTAATTATGATCGGTTCAAAATTAGTCGGGCCAATCAAATTGTCTGGGCGGGCTTTATACGATGATGGACAGATGATCTCCAGTTACGTAATCATCGCGTTATCAAAGAGCGCTTGGGTTGAACTGGTTTCTCTCAAAGGTGACTGCAGCTGGAGAACAGAGCTGTATAGATTCCGTCATCGCGTCTGTTGTAAAAGAAATCGACAGCGCATTAATTTTAAAAGACGAACAGAGAACTGCAATCAAGGCATTTGTCGATCGGAAAGATGTGTTTGCCGTCCTTACTACGGGATTCAGCAAAAGTTTATTTTATCAGCTGGCTCCGATGGTCACTAAAAAGATGGGACGCAATGAAAACCCTGCGGTCGTTGTGGTTTCTCCTTTGGTCGCACTCATGGAGGACCAAGTAAAAGAAGCAACACTCATTATTTTACTACTTCTTCCAGTGTGCATGCAGTTGAGTTCTGTTGAAACTATGCTATGCAACTATGTAGCTGACTCACTGCGTTGCTCTGATTGGTTGTAGGTCTATCCAATTGAGTGCAGAGTTTTCTTTTTTCCTGGTTCGGTTAAGACACACCTCATAATCAAAGCCCTATGGAGCAGTATCAGACTCACATTCTGACTAGAATATGAGTATGACGAAGTCAGGCTAAAACCTGCCAAGTGTGAACAGATGCTTAGCCTGAATGCTGAACTTAATCTGAAATGCTCAGTTCTGTGATATTAGTCGCTTTTTAAATTCCTGCTTGGCATCCAATCACAGGGGAGCCCTGGTGTTGTGACGTGTATGGACAGCCGAACACACGGCCTCCAGACAGGGCAGAGTGTGTGTTTTAAAGAGATCAATGGCATGAGTGAACTCAATAGTTCCACACACCAAGTTACGGGTATGAACACAAACTCTACCTTCATCATGCGCAATGATGTACTCTGCTGACGTACTTAACACTCTTGTCTATGTGTGTGTATTTAGTTCTGTCTCCCTACAGTTTTGCAATTGGAGATACATCATCATTCCAACCGTATGCTCATGGGGGAATCTTCCGCCTGGTCAAGATTCCCAAAACCTTCAGCTTTGTATGTTAACACCAACCTCAGTTGTTCTGTTTGATAGTGGTAAAGTATAATGAGTAACTCTTTTCTTTATTTATGGTCTGTTTAGGAGACAATGGAGCAGCAGTTATCTGATCCTCAGCTCCTCACTCCAGACTTCAGTAAACCCGAGGTCAAACAAAGGCTCTCTCATTGTCCAGTTATGTTTATTGACATGAGAATCAGTCACTTTTTGTCTTAAAGGGCACCTATTATGGCATTTAAAATGTTCCTAATATTGTTTTGGGAGTCCCAACAACAGTTTTACATGCATGCAATGACAAAAAAAAACACTTTTGTTGTCTTATAATATGCATTTATTTTTTACCGGATTTGCTCACCGACTCCCAAATGATTCGTTCAACGACTCATTTTTCCAAACCCCTCCTTTGCGTGACGCTAATCTGCGGTGATTGTTCAGATGACCCAATCAGTTATTGTTTGCGTTAGCCCAACGCATAAACGTATTGATAAAGCACTGCAGTACTTCAAGGTATTGCTCTATTCTTTATGACAACTCCAATAACAACGACATACATTTCACATATTTAATTTTTTTTTTTACAGTAGAGACCTAGAAGCTGCGCGTAACTTACACAACACACACAAATACTTATTGAGCAGCATGCTACAAAACACATAAAAGCAACAATTATTAATAATACTTACAGGTTGTGATTCGGAGGAGGAAGCTGATCCAAATAAAATTGGTACTGAACCTTCCTTCAGTATCAACCGGCTCGCGAATCCACACTTGAAAGCATTTATGTTTGTAAAGCAATCGTCATTAAAATGACGGGAACACAGCACAAGGTTCGGGCTGTACTTGTGTGGTATAGTTGTATATATGAACTGTAGCCGTCTTCAAATGCTCCTCCCTGGGCAGTGAAAAAAGGTCGCTTTTGATTCGGACTTCAGAACACAGCGTCTTGTTGTCGACATGATGTTTACAAGTTTACCCTGGTGTCTGCGCGCGCAATGAGTGGGCTTATCTTATTCAAATAACTTGTCAAGTTGACGTCATCTAGAAAAAGCATCGTTCATCTATCGATTCATATCAGCGACTCAGAGTGGACTCTTACTTTTGAGAGACAATAACTTTGTATACGGTGAACTTTCATATTTAAAACTTTGTAGGATGTTTTCGTTCACTTAGATCTATGTTACACACTACATGAAAGGTAATTTTCAAAATTCCATAATAGGTGCCTTTTAAAAAATGTACCCTATCCATTCAGGTCCCTCTGCAGCTCCATACTATCATGTTAGCTTTGGATGCTTTCCTGGAACAGCATGCTAGACTCCCCAGCATCGGGTAAATAACTGTTTTCCTCTTTCAAGCTGTGCCTAAGAAACCTAGCGAGCTTTACCAATAGCAGATCACTATGTTTTGAATAGATTTTGTCCTGCATTAGACGTGGCATGATAAAGCAACCAGGGCAAGCGGGTTTGGTTTATAGTAGTGATGCACCAAAATTTCAGCAACCGAAATTGTTTTGGAAGGGTCAAAATCATTGTCCGAAACAGTCAGCGTTTTTCTGATGATGCGTTTTGACTGTTTCAGCATCTATTTCGTACACACAACGTGTATTTTATACAGGACCCAATGAAATCTATTTTATTTTTTTCAAAATTCTATTTTATTTTCTTCCCAGATTCCGTTTTAATAGTCAAAAGCATGTATAATCAATTGAAATCATAAAACTTTTTAATAAATAAAAAATATAAAGTAAAAAAAATAAAAAAATAATAATACAAATTTGATAGGGACCTATGAAATGGTTTAATAATAGGGCCCTATGAAATGTTTTTTTTTTTTCTGGAAATCTGTGTTGTCTGTTTTAACTTTTCTGGATTTATGAGTTAAGACGGCACCCTGAACAGCATACGGAGTTCAACTACCCAAATTCAATTACTATAACTTTTTTCAGTTTTAGTTTTCTGGCTATATGGAATCTTAAATTTTGGTTTCAGTGTTTCGGTGCATCACTAGTTTCTATTTATGCAACATTGTGGTGAATAGACCCGCCCAAAACTGGTAAAAATGGTTGTTCCACATACAATATCTGTACATTAAACATCAAATATTTTCTAATTGGCTGTCATTTCTCATTCATTGTGGACAGACAAATTGCTTGTTGCATTTTTAAATTCTCTCTTTTTATCTCTCTCTGATTATGATTGACATGGATAATTAAAATTGTGATGTGTTATTTTCTTCATCTGTGTGTAGTTGTTTGCAGGATGCTGAGTTGCTCCTGAAGTTCACAGAGGAGAGCAGCAAAACACTTAAAAACAAAGTCAGTTTTTTCTTCTTCTTTTTTTTACAAACACTGTCACATCCTGTTTTGCACATCTTCACACTTCCATCTTTTAATTTAAAATGTGTGTTGTCAGATATGCATAAACCAGGATCTGGTGAGGTGTGTGTCACGCTGTGCGAGGGGATGTCTCTCTCCTCTAGCGGCAGCGGTGGGTGGTATCGCTAGTCAGGAGGTTTTAAAGGCTCTCACTGGAAAGTTTTCCCCTCTTCAGCAATGGGTAAGTCAAAGGTCAGATGTTCTTTTGTCTTTCAAGTACACTACCATTTAAAAGTTTGGAGTCTGAAAGTCTCTTGTACTCACCAAGACTGCATTTATTTGAACAAAAATACAGAATATTATTGCAATAAAATTTTTCTATTTTTATAATATTTTCAAAATTAATTTCAATACATTTTATAATGTATGAAAGTAACAGTTTAAATGTCTTTGCTGCCCGTTTTGATCAATTTAATGTATCTGTTAAATAAAAGTGTAAAAACAAAAAAAAAACCTTACTGACTCCAAACTTTTAAATGGTAGTGTGTATGTATGGCATTAATATGAAGAGATGGTATTTATTCTTTCTTATATGTGTGTTTATACAGTTTTATCTCGATGCAGTTGAGGTGGTTCAGCCCCTTCAATCTCTTCCTGCTGAGGAATTTGCCCCAAAGTGAGTGTGAAGCAATCTTGTTTTGTTAGTTCATATGTTTCTACAGCATTTTGAGAATGGTAATATCTCTTGACGTACTTTTGTTCTTTCTGACCTACAAACATTTACATTTTAATTCAGAAATTGTCTCAAAAGAATTAGTTCACCCAAAAATGCTAATTCTGTCATCATTTACTCATTGTTGTAATTCTTTTAAATCTGTGGTTCTCAACCAGGGGGCTTCAGCAAACTTACAAGAGGCCTCAAAATGACTTAAAATTAAAGACAAAAAGCTTTAAAATACGGCAAAACAACTAACGATCATGATTGTTTTTGTTTTTTTATTCAATTCCTCAACTTTTTTTTTTTTTTTTTTTTTTTTTTTTTTTGGCGTTGAAGAACCATGGTTCTCACTTGAAAAATTAGGTAGCCTAATTTTGTTACTTCTAGTCCTGGAAACGTAATTTTTAATTAATAAAATCTTTTACCTCCATGGGCATTTTTGTTCTTATGCCAAGCTATAAAATATATTTTTTTTCAGGTAGAAATTAGTGAGTAAATAAAAAAATCTTTTTCACGTAAATCTTAAACAACTGGAAAAATCATGGAGCCTTCAAATATTGTTGTGGACAGTGAGGAGCTTGGAGTCAAAAAGGTTAAGGATCACATTTTTAAATGTTGTTTTTGACGTGTGCTTGTAGGGGTGATCGGTACGATGCATTGAGGGCGTGTATCGGCGAGTCGTTGTGTTTGAAACTGCACAGTTTTCGAGTCTTTATGGTGGGCTGTGGTGCTATTGGCTGTGAGATGCTGAAGAATTTGGCACTTTTGGGTGTGGGATTGAACAGATGCTCAGGAGAGGTTGGGATAAACATCTGACCGGACTCTTCTCATTTACTTTAGTAATGGAAAGTTGGTACAATTCTTAGAATGCGTTTTTTTAATTCCTAGATTTGCGTTACTGATCCAGATTTGATTGAGAAATCCAACCTCAACCGGCAGTTTCTCTTTAGACCACACCATATACAGGTATCTTATTAATTTGATAGTTTTTTCGCTCTTTCATTCATGAATTACTCTATATAATAAAAATTTTTTGCCCATTTTCCTCCCTCTCTGTAGAAGCCAAAGAGCACTACAGCAGCAGCTGCTACATTAGAAATAAACCCAGAGCTCCAAATAGATGCTCATCTGAATAAAGTATATCCTGCTACAGAGGACATTTATAGTGATGCTTTCTTCTCCCGCCTCAACCTGGTGGTCACCGCACTGGACAACGTGGAGGCTCGGAGATATGTGGATAGGTAATCCATGATTAACAGCAGAATTCATTTTCTTCAATGTATAAAGTGTGCTTCTTTGCACATTCTTTAATGGTTCTTTTGTGAACTCGCAGTCGGAGTGTATCCAATCAGAAAGCTCTGTTAGACTCGGGTACCATGGGTACGAAAGGGCACACTGAGATCATCATCCCAAACCTCACTGAGTCCTACAACAGCCATGTGAGTGTGTATAAGTGTTTATATAGGCTGTGTGCCAGTTTGTGTATGCATTGTCCCATGTTTTTTTCTCAACTGTGGTTGTGTTTCTTAGAGAGACCCACCGGAGGAGGAGATTCCGTTTTGCACTCTAAAGTCTTTTCCTGCTGTCATTGAACACACCATACAGTGGGCCAGAGACAAGGTCAGTAACACACACTCGTACACACATTAGATTTTTCAATGAGTGGATATAGCTGTGTATATAGTATATATATTGTGTGTAATATTGCTGTTTGTGAATGTAAAATGTCTGCACAATTTTAAAGTATAAGTGCATGACATATAGTTATATAGTTATTGTCTCCTAAAAGTTGAAATTCCAATATGATAATAGCAAATGCAAGCAAGCAAATTTGATTTATATAGCACTTTTCCAAACAAATCAATGCAGTTCAAAGTGCTTTACAGGCACACACACACACACAAAATAAAAAAAATAAAATTTATAAGGGTTTATTAAAATAATTAAAAACACTGTAAAATATAACAGGAAGGCCAGATTAAAGAGATATGTTTTTAATTTAGACTTAAAACTATTAATATTTTCGGCACGTCTTACTTCCTCAGGAAGGTTATTCCAGAGGCGAGGAGCGTAGCGGCTAAAAGCAGCATCACCAAATCTTTTGGTTCTACCGTGTGGTACTATTAAAATAAAAAAAATCTGATGATCTGAGAGTCCTTACAGGTTCATATACTGTAAGCATTTTTAAAAGATAGTCTGGAGCAAGTCCATGTAGTGCCTTATAAACTAATAAAAGGTTTTTAAAATCAACATGAAAACTAACAGGTAACCAATGTAATGATTTTAGTATAGGTGTAATGTGTTCTCTCTTCTTGGTCTTTGTCAATACTCGAGCAGCAGAGTTTTGTATTAATTGTAGTTGATTAATTGTAATAGGGGTTTTGTTTCCGGGGCGCTGTAAGTGGTAGACCAATCACAACAGACTGGGCTTTCTGACCAATCAGAGCAGAGTAGTTCTCGGAAAGGATGGGGTTTAGAGAGAATGAATCTTCCACATTTACATTTACATTTACATTTAGTCATTTAGCAGACGCTTTTATCCAAAGCGACTTACAATTGAGGACTAAACCAAGCGAGTCATCGTGAAGAGGCAAAAACAACGCAAGAAGTGTTCAAAATACAAAGTTCAGACATTGCTCGGAGTAGCATAAGCCAGGCAAGCGAGGATTTAAAGGAAAGGATTTTATTTATTTAATTTTTTTTAATTTTTTTTATGTTAAGTGCTCCCGGAAGAGATGAGTTTTCAGTTGCCTTTTGAATGCTGTCAGGGATTCTGCATTCCGGATGACGGTGGGGAGATCATTCCACCAGCATGGAACCGTGAATGAGAATGTCCTGGAGAGTGATTTTGTGCCCCGCTGTGATGGTACCACGAGCCGTCGCTCATTGACCGATCGTAGGCTTCTGGTAGGGATGTACACTTGTAGTAGTGAGTGGAAGTAGGAGGGGGCTGAACCTGTGGTCAATCTGTAAGCAAGCGTCAAAGCCTTGAACTTGATGCGAGCAGAGAGTGGTAGCCAGTGCAGAGAGATGAACAGAGGAGTGACGTGGGCTCTTTTGGGCTCGTTGAAGACGAGACGAGCTGCAGCATTCTGGATCATTTGTAGAGGTTTAGTTGCACATGATGGAAGTCCAGCCAGAAGAGCATTGCAGTAATCAAGCCTAGAAATGACCAGGGCCTGGACGAGAAGTTGTGTTGCATGCTCAGTTAGGAAAGGTCTGATCTTCCTGATGTTGTGCATAGCAAACCTGCATGATCGAGTTGTCTTTGTAATGTGGTCAGCTGATCATCAAAGATTACTCCAAGATTTCTGACCGACCTTGATGGGGTGATTGAGGATGAATCTAGCTGGATAGTGAGGTCGTGCTGTAGAGACTGATTGGCAGGGAGGACGAGAAGCTCAGTCTTTGCCAGGTTGAGCTGCAGGTGATGTTCCTTCATCCACGCCGAGATGTCCGCCAGACAGGTTGAGATCCGTACAGCTACTGTGGGATCATCTGGTTGAAATGAGAGGTAGAGTTGGGTGTCATCAACATAGCAATGGTAAGAGAAACCATGTGCCTGTATGATGGGTCCCAGTGATGTGGTGTAAATGGAGAAGAGGAGCGGTCCAAGAACTGAACCCTGGGGAACCCCTGTGGTCAGCTGATGTGCTTTGGATACCTCACCTCTCCATGCGACCTTGAAGGACCTACCTGTGAGATAGGACTCAAACCAGTTGAGGGAGGTTCCAGTGATGCCCAGTGATGAGAGGGCGGACAAGAGGATCTGATGATTCACTGTGTCAAAAGCAGCAGACAGGTCCAGTAGAATGAGAACTGATGATTTGGAAGCAGCTTTTGCGATCCGCAGGGCTTCCGTGACTGACAGCAATGCAGTCTCAGTTGAATGTCCTTTCTTGAAGCCAGATTGGTTGACATCCAGCTGGTTGTTCAGAGACAGGAAAGATGATACTTGGTTAAAAGCAACACGTTCAAGTGTTTTCGCAATGAATGGTAGGAGAGAGACAGGTCTGTAGTTCTCTAGAAGTGATGTGTTTAATGTTGGTTTTTTAAGCAGAGGAGTTACCCGAGCCTGCTTAAATGCTGTAGGGAAAATGCCAGTGTGGAGGGATGAGTTGATGATGTGTGTGAGAGCTGGAAGAAGTGTGGGAGAGATGGCTTGTAGAAGGTGTGAGGGTATGGGGTCTAGAGGGCAGGTGGTAGGATGACCGGAGAGGAGAAGTTTAGATACTTCTTCCTCGGTTAGTGGAGTGAAGGAGGAGAGAAGGTTGTTGGCTGTGGGAGAGGTTAGTTTGGGTTCCTGTGTGTGTGAAGCTGAGAACTGACTGCTGATAGTTGTAGTTTTGTTAGTGAAGAAGTTAGCAAAATCATCAGCAGTTAGCGAGGAGGTGGGTGGTGGTGGAGGTGGACAGAGGAGAGAGTTGAATGTCTTGAACAGTGAACGTGTGTTAGTGGCGCTGTTGATCTTGTTGTGGAAATATGAAGATTTTGCGGTGTGAACATCAACAGAGAAGGCAGAGAGCAGAGATTGATACCTACTGAGGTCAGATGTGTCTTTTGATTTGCGCCATTTCCTGTCCGCTGCCCTGAGCTTGGTCCGGTGTTCACGAAGAACCTCAGATAACCAGGGGTTAGAGGGAGTAGTGCGTGCTGGCCTGGAGGAGAGAGGGCAGATGTTGTCTAAAGAGGAGGTTAGGATGGAGCATAAAGTATCCGTTGCAGTATTCACATCCAGAGATGAAAAATGTGAGGGTGAGGGAAGAGAAGATGACACAGCAGAGGAAAGATGGGACGGAGAAAGTGAGCGCAGGTTTCGTCTGAAAGTAAATGGTGGGGAGGTTGGTGGAGCATGGGTAGTGAGTTGTAGATTGAAAGTAATGAGGAAATGATCTGAAACTTGGAGAGGTTTCACCAAAATGGAGAGGTTTCACCAAACTTCCAACAATCTGTTTTCAGACTCTCTGAAAAAATAAATATATTATGAGAAGAATCACTGTACCTATTACTACTGTAATTATTATCATATTATTTAGTTATTTTAGTGTTTATATATATATATATATATAAGAAATTAGATGTTTGGTGACCAAAAGTATTTGCTAGGGTGGCAGAAATATAATTTTATTATAATATTTTTGATGATTTGCGAGTAACTTTTATAAAGTGTTTTCACTAAACCAGTTAATATTTAAGAATTTTAAATCCAGAAACCATCCATTTCTTTGTAGGTTTTCAGCTGTTTTAACATTAATTGACTACTAGCTGATGGCTTATCCAGCGTTTTTTTTTTTTTTTTTTTTTCAAAAAGTGAAAAATGTCATTACCATCACCAATACCAAAATCCATATGAAGGATGATCAGGGACATGATTTTTATTCTAGGACATGCGATACATGTTTTAATATAGACATAGTTAAAAGCAGTTTCATTTGAAAGAATCCTTAATTAAAGAATCCCTCATTAACCCTCCTTTGTGAATCTTTTGCACTCTTGATGGGTCACTTCTTCATTTCTGTGTGATCTTATTCAACACATTAAAAACAATTGCTCTGTTTTAGCGTATTTTACTTTCATTTCCAATGGTTGGTCAATTTTCACCACAAACAGCCACTGTGTGACTTATGACAACTTAGACTCATTAAATGAAATCCATTTTTTGTTTGTTCAGATTGTACATTTGAAGTCCCTGTAAAGTCAAAATTAAGTATGTGTTCTGAGTTTGTCACACCTCAGAAAAATGTGTTATGAGCCACCCAGCCAAATTTGAATGATAAAAAAAGCCAGCAAGTACATAAAATAAGCTATCAAAATCTTGAAAAAATGAGCATTATTCTCTGCTCTCAAACGCTGGGGGCGTGTCCGCTGGCTGCGCTGAAACCACGCCCACTCGCGGGAAAGCTGATACTGCTTTCGGGACGGGGAGATGAAGGCCGAGACGGGAGATAGTCTGTTCGGCCCCATTCACCAGTAACAGCGGATTATCAGTGAATGCAGTGGTCTCTGGTGAAAGTTTATAAAACTATCCCATGTAAAATAATCACTACAGAGGCGGGTGTTGGCGGTGATCCTCAGCTCTCCATCAAGGTTGGCTCTTCACAAAATTAATCCACCTCTTCTTGATGTGATCGTTTTTAGGAAATTTAAATAAAGACACCGATCTGTTTTGTACATGATCGCATCCAGGTAGTAGCCTACGCATTTCCGTGTCGAAGGCATAGCTAGCTAGCAAACTGTAGGCTGTAGTAACTAATAGTACTGACAGTTACTCTCGATTGAGCGGCGAACTGATGCGAATGTGCTCTATTGTTAGGGGAGGGGCCAGCCTCAGTGCGTCATCAAGTAGGGGCGTGTCCACGAGCTCAGGGGCTCCAGTGCGTCATCGAGCCCCGTTTTAGCCCCGCCCAAAAAATCCGGAAAATAGCAATGGTGAAAAACTGTTTAACGGTCTAACTCCACAATTCAGTAATTCACAGTTCACAGTCTTTGTAATATGTTTTAGCAATACATTTCTAACATTTATAATGGGTTTAGAATTTTTTTTTAGAATTGCCTTTACAGGGACTTTAAGAAGGTCACCAAGTTTTGAACAACTCCGAGGAAATCATTTCTAATAGTTGGTCAAAAATGACTAAAAAAAGCTTGGATACAATCAGTTCGACTGGATCTCCTCAGAACTCCTAACAGTGTTTGGAAATGCTGCGAGTGATCTGATTTGTGGTCTTGTTTTTGTTGTGTATAGTTTGAGAGCTCTTACTCCCACAAACCCTCCATTTACAACATGTTCTGGCAGAGTCATTCATCACCCCAGGATGTGTTACAGGTGAGGATATACTACATGCTTACCTAAAGACTAATTTAGCCTTGTTGTAGTTTAATTTCATTGCTTGTGTGTGCAGAGGATGATGGCTGGGGAGAGTATGGAAGGATCATTTCAGGTCATTAAGTTGTTGAGTCGGAGACCCACTCAATGGAATCACTGTATTGCTCTTGCTCGACTCAAATTCGACAAGTACTTCAAAAGAAAGGTAACTGTCCTGCAGAAGTTAATAGTGTAATGATGACCGCTATTGTTTTTGGCATGTAAAGGTATTTTTATAATAGTTATAATGCTTTTAAATCCTTTATATTATAGTAGTATATTTCTCATTAAAAAAAGTGTGTATGTGCAATGTTTACACAACATATCTCATTTCTACTTTAATTTTTCAGGCATTACAACTACTTCACTCATTTCCACTGGACACACGGCTAAAAGACGGCAGTAAGTCTCATGATTTGCTCACTTGTGCAGAGGAGCTGTATTAAAAGCCAATAGAGTCACGAAAAGTGTTTTTCCTCTTTTTTTTAGGTCTGTTCTGGCAGTCTCCCAAACGGCCGCCTTCTCCTATAGAGTTTGATCTCAGTGACCCGCTGTGAGTATCTGAGTAAATATTCTGTTTATAGACTGTTACTCACAGTGATGGAGAGAAATGAGATTTAAAAAAAATAAAAAGATGTAATGTGTGGAAGTTCATGAAAAAAATGTCTTTCTCCTACATCAGGCATTTTGGTTTTGTTGTCAGCGCAGCTCGCCTTTTTGCTGGAATTTATAAAATTCCATATTCAGAGGAGGTAAAATATTTTTACATTTCAACATCTTAATCTGGGTTTGTTTTCTTTTTTTAATTGTGTGTTATCTGAATAAAATTCTTAAATTCATTTCTTTAATGTTTTGTTGTTGATTTTTCTTATGTGCTGTTGAATAATTCATAGAAACTTTCCTATGAGGCTGTTCAAAGTGTTTTAGCTAAAGTGGAGGTTCCCGAATACAAACCAGCTGAAAAGGTATGTGTTCTTTCACCAGTTATTTATGTATTTAGTATTCAACCACTATTAAAAATGTTTGTCTGTGATGTATCAATAAAACAACCAAATTTTGAGTTGTTTAAAGGTGAACTATTGAGAGGGTTTTTTTTTTCTTACCAAGAAACTTTTCCTATTGTTTAACTGTACATAAAAGGTCAGTACATTGATAGTAAAGGCATTTAAAATTTTCCCAAAGATTTATATTTTCAAAAAGTGCTGTTCTTTTGAACTTTCTATTTATGAAAGTTGGTGAAAAATGTATCACGGTTTCCACAAAAATAGCAGTGCAACTGTTTTCAACATTAATAATAAAATGAAATGTTTATTGAGCTCCAAATCAGCACATAGAATGATTTCTTAAGGATCATGTAACATGAAGCTTTGCCATAACAGTTATGCATTATGCAAATGTGTTGAATTTCAGGAAGTATTTCAAGTAAATATTTTAGGTAAAAGAGGTTTGCCTGAATCAAAAAAGTTTGGGATTCTCTGCATATAGAATTGTTATTTTTGTATTGTGACCTAAACATTGATTTCAAATCAAATCGCTAGGTCTTTGCTAATTTCTTCCCCTTATAGTTGCAATGGCATCATAAAATAAGTATCACTTATGGTGCAAAATGCAACAGACAAAGACATCTATTTGATGCATATATTAATAGACAAACTATAAAAATAAATTGCTAGACAGAAACGGCACCAGTGGTGCAGAAATTGCTCTCTTCCCCTTTAAGAAAATAACTACTAAGCATCTGTATTTGTATCAGCATATAGAGACAGATGAGTCTGTTAAGAAGCCTGATCATTTGAAAATGACAGTGAGCAGTGAAGAGGAGAGGGAAGCGATCTCACAGCTACAGGAGGCCATCAGCTCCAGCTTTATAACACCTGGTTAGTTGATTCTCATCCACATACTCTAAACCACGATACCCAACATTTCCATACACTTTTTTCCTCTTATTTTGTATCTTTTCCTTTCTTTTTTTGTCTTTAGAGAGGCTACGTATGACTCCGCTGTTCTTTGAAAAGGATGATGACTCAAACGGACACATGGATTTTGTAGCGTCAGCGTCGGCTCTGCGAGCTCATATGTATGCCATCGAGGCCGCTGACAGACTACAAACCAAACGAATTGCTGGCAAAATCATCCCTGCTATCGCCACATCTACAGCTGCCGTCGCAGGACTGGTGAGAGATAATAAAAAAAACCTATTGTAGGGAAATCGTTTTCTATGATGATTTCTGTTGCGTTTAGTCGTTTGCTTTGTGTATTTATGATTGTGTTATTATTCATTCTTTGTAGGTGTCAATTGAGATGGTAAAGGTTGCTGGTGGTTATGGATTTGAGTTGTTTAAAAACTGTTTCTTCAACCTGGCAATTCCAGTCATGGTGCTCACAGAAACCGCTCCGGTCAAGAGAACCCAGATCAGGTAACAGTAATACTCATGCACAGATTGGCACTTGTAAAAATGAATAGATATGTGTTTCTTATCTTCGTATAATTTGATCTTTTTGTTTTCACCAGAGATGATATCTCCTTTTCTATCTGGGACCGTTGGACTATCTTCGGTCACGAGGACTTTACCTTGTCTGATTTCATCAGCGCAGTAAGGGTGAGTACCACTTTTCAGCCTGAAGGTCAATAATGTCAAGGGCACTTTAAAGGGATAGTTCACCAGAAAACAAACATTTTTGTCATTATTTACTCACCTGCAAGTTGTTCCAAAGCTGTATGAGTTTCTTTCTTCTGTTGAACACAAAAGAAGATATTTTAAGGAATGTTGGTAACCAGACATTTGATGGCACCCATTGACTTCCATAGTATTTTTTTCCCCCTACTATGGAAGTCAATGCGGGTCCATCAACTGTTTAGTCACCGACATTCTTTAAAACATCTTTTTTTTGTGTTCAATAGAAGAAAGAATCTCATACAGGTTAGGAATAACTTGACAAAATTTGACTTTTTTTTTTTTCACAGAGAACCAACTGTACTAAAAATTACTTTTTGAAAGTAGATAATACCCACAATTTAATCATGATTTTCACCAGCTGTGGATTAAACCACTGCTTACACTCTGAAATGTATTATGGGAGTGAATATAAAAATTTTGAATCTCCCAGAATGTATCACAATATCATTGTCTGCTGACAAATTTAGCAATATTTTAAGCATTTTAACAACGTTTTCATAATTCTTAATGTGATAGAAATAATACAGTATATTTTACAGATAATTAAAAAAAAACTTTTTCTAAACCTGAACTTCATTGAAACAGCAATGTAACTGCAATTTTGAAACACTTTTCTAAAATTCACTTTGAATACAATTTACTCTACTGTTCATTTTGGGGTCGGTAAGATTTTTTATTTTTTTATTTAAGAAATTGATACTTTTATTCAGCAAGGATGCATTCAATTGATCAAAAGTGACTGCAAAGAGACTTTTACATTGTTACAAAAAAATCTATTTAAAACTTTCTATTCATCAAAAAAGATGAACCATGAAAATATGAATCGTGGTTTCCACAAAAATGTGAAGCAGCACACAGTAAGCATGATTTCTGGAAGTCTGGAATAATGATGCTGAAAATTCAGCTTTACCATCACAGGAATAAATAAAAAATGTTAAAATTAGAAAACTGTTTTTTAAATTGTAATATGTTATTACGGAACTCTTTTGATCAAATAAATGCAGCCTTGGTGAATCTAAAATATACATATACATAAACATGATTTTAGTTTTTTTAAACAATAGTCTCCTAAAATTACATTTAAGATATGTAATTAATTTGTTAAGAATGAATTAATTATTGCTTAGTACATAGGAACAAACAGGTTGTATGCTTCATTTCAGGAGAAGTACGGAATTGAGCCCACTATGGTTGTTCACGGAGTGAAGATGCTGTATGTGCCTGTTATGCCAGGCCATAACAAAAGACTCAAACTGACGTAAGGCCCAACTGTAAAATAGCCTATTTTACATCGATTATAAAAATAATCTTACCCTGTAAAAGCTTACGTGTTTCAGCTAATGTGTGTAATTTTGTGCAACGACTATCCACAAATGCAATTAGAAAAATTATGCACGATGCTTTGTGGTTTTCTTATGCATTTCCATAACAATATCACTATTTGCCTTCTCCTTACAGAATGCATAAACTGATCAAACCTTCAGCAGGCAGGAAGTATGTTGACCTTACCGTATCATTTGCCCCTGAGGTGGATGGTGACGAAGATCTGCCCGGTCCCCCAGTGCGCTATTACTTCAGTCGAGAAACTGAGAGTGGCGAGACAGCCTAACGCTCACACACACACACATACACACACACACTCGCACACACACACACACACACACACACACACACACACACACACACACACACACACACACACACACACTCTCTCTCACAAACTCTCCTCCCTCTTGCTCTGTGGACCACAAGTGGAGTAGCACTTGATCTGACTCAATGTATTGTACATAGTGAATTTTTTGTTTTCTACTGGTTTATTATTTTATTGCACAGCATTGTCTGTGCAGATGCCTTAAGATAATTATATTGTGATTCAAAGTGACAATAATAATGGTTATAAATAATATGAATGCTCTGAAGAGTAAAACAAAAAAAGAAAGTGTTTACACAACTTCCCCAGGGCTTATTATTCTATGTTAGTCTGTTAAACTAGGAGAGGACTCTGTAAAAAAAATCAATAGAGGGCTTTCATCATGAATCAGCTGTAATTTATTTGCACATGTTTTAGGAGGATATTGGGGTTTAAGAAGTTGTCAGTCACTGTAAGCAACATAAACACCAAAGATTTCACCTATGGTTAAAAATGTTTATCATTGGCATTCAGCGATGCTTCACAACTGGTTTCCCCTGAACGTGGCTGTCAGGTTCTTCATGATCATAGCTTTTTGCAAAAACAGATGAGGTAAAGATAATTGCTTCTGATGTTACACCTACAAGGCAAAATGCATTTTGTAGTGCCACTAGAGGGCGCTATAGTGTATAGTATCCTTGTACCCATTTGCTACAATCAACCGCTTCTACTTGTGCGACAAGGCTTAAAGGATGAGACTCTACGTAATCGACACTGATATAGACATCATCCTGTATGTGAAGGTATATTAATATCACTTTTAAGTCCAACCTGCATGTTGACATCTAAAATAGGCTTTTCCCCTATTTCCTCGCTGCATTTACAGTCTTGATGTCATTGACTCCTAAAGTGAATCCTAAAGTGTCCTTTAGGCAGTTGGCTGTTGCTTAGCACACATATGATTGGCAGTAGTGATCAGAAATCACACTCACATAGACACACCTGACCCAACACTCCACTTTGAGCTTACAGTGGATATGTTCGAATGCACAAAGAACAGGAAAAACACGGACAATGGTTCTAGTTTGATCCCTTTAAATTAAACCTTCAGTTGCACAGAATTCCCTGCCATGATGTCCAGCATTTCCAGTTTATAAGAAAATGATATCTGATATCTAAAGGAGCTAAACCAGTGATTGGAAAATATGATGTCATTGTGACTACAGTATTCAACAGAAAGTTCAATAAATCAATTAAAAAAAAGTCAAAATGCATTTCCCTTTTTTTTCTGCTTTCATGTATTTTCCCAACTCTTCTAACAACTTAACTTGTGGTAATGTGTGGAAAAAATCCTAAAAGTTGCATGGATCTTCATTTGATCTATGACAAGATCTGATAGACCACTCTGGAGGTTTGTGCTGTGCCAAGTATATGGTACTCATAGTAATAATACTGTAATATAATAAAACATACAAAATATAGTGTTTAAATGTTTAGGGTCAGAAGGAAGACATTACTTTTATTCAGCAATTATGCATTTAATTGATCAAAAGTGAAGGTTAAAAGTAAAGACATTTATAATGTTACAAAAGATTTCTATTGCATACAAGTGCTGTTCTTTTGAACTTTCTATTCTTTAAAGACTCCTGAAAAAAAAAAAGTTTCACTCTTTCCATAAAAATGTTTAGCAGCACGAATGTTTCGCAAAACCAACTCAGCATATTGATTAATTGGCTGCTGAAAATTCAGCTTTGTTATATACAAAGAACAAATTACACTTTAAAGTATATTAAACCAGAAAACCTATTTTAAATTGTAATAATTTTTCACAATATTGCACTGTATTTTTTATCAAATCAATGCAGCCTTGGTGATCAAAAAATACTTCTTTCAAAAACATTAAAAAAAAACTTATAGATGGTAAACGTTTGGTTGTGTATATTTAAGCTAATAGTGTCTTTTTTATTGTGTTTCATATTATGCATAAGTCATGAAACACTTATATGGTACTTTGTGACTTGGAGCATAAAAGTGAGTGCATGCACGGAGGTTTGCGATTGACTCTGAAATGTTTGATTCACGCCTCTATTCTTTAGAATGCAAACAACCCGGCTCTGTCTCTGTTCTTAGCACGGGTGCTGCTTTAAGGAGTGGAGTTTGACCTCTGGGACACTTGGGACAGCATGTCTGAGCGTGTGCTTTCAGGACATGTATGCCTTTTGTTGTTTCTGCAACTTCATGCAACCACTTCAAAAATAAATCTCTTACATTGGATGGGTTGAATCAATAAAAAATCCTTTACCTACCTAACACAACAAAACCATGTTAGTTAAATGTTTCATAAACTGTTTTTTTTTTTTAATAATTCCGAGTGTAAAAAATCACACATACACTAGTTCAGACAGAGGAGGAGGCCTCAGGAATTCAATTTACCCTGGAGTGTCAAATGAACTGCCTTCCACAGTCTGTCGGGTCAAAGATCACACCAAAAGTCTGCACCCTCCCCCTTTCCCACACACACAGTTAAAGACATTTAAGAGCACAGATGGTTAATGGCTATCTTGTTGAACATGCATAGCTTCAAGCTTCTCGTTCTCCTCCTGTGCCTTCTTTTCCCGAGGAAGATGATGTAACAGAATATCTAATATAACGTTAGCAGTCTAGACACTGGACAGCTGCTTGAAAGCTCATATCATGCAAACTCATTAAAATGGGGGTTACATACAGGATATTTGCTGAAATCCACCCATTAATTAGTTAGACCAACTACAAACTAGCTCTATTAATTAATTTCAACAAAGATCTTATTAACGTAATAGGGTCTTTATTTTATTTCAGCTTAATTTACAAATAGGCTATGATAAGTAACGTTAGATTTGATTACACATAGTGTTCGAGTTAAATGCACTTTAAAGTGCAGGTTGACACGATATTTATTATCAGAACTGAATTATTATTTAGGACAGTTACTTGTTTTCAGCGGTAGATTTGCTCTAGTTTAAATTGTGTAAGGTTCTCTCTCCTATTCTCCAAACTTTCCGTCACGCTCTCTCCGGGAATGTTTTTCCTGTGGTCCGCTGTCTGATTGGTCCGCTGCCTGATTGGTCCGCTGTCTGATTGGTCCGCTGCCTTCCGGGGAGACGCGGATTGGAAGACTGAGCTCGACATCTGGAAGGGAGGAGAGTAGTGATGTGAAGTCCGACTCAGTTCTGCGAATCGGTTCTTTCAAGCTGTGTTTTTCAATGAACTGGTTGACAACGATCCATTGGTTCTGTTACGCCATTGCCTAGTACCTGATATCCCAGCATGGCATGTACGGTATTATGTGCTATAAATAAGCAATAATGGCATAGCCTATATAGGGCTATGCTTCCAGTATAATCTATAAACATGCGAAGTGTAATGACCGTAGTCTCTCCCATTTCATCCAATTGCTCATTTAGTAATGTCGTTGAAGAACCCACTTATTTTGAAATGATGTTGATTGCAATGTGTTTTGCTTTGACTTTCCTTATTTTTGTTAAAGGAGTTTATCTCCAAACATCTGTAGAAGCCTTTTTTTGGTGGCTCTTTGAAAATAGACCCTTTTTATTTGAAGTTTGTAATTATTGTATTATTCTTCCTTGCATAATTTTGCATTCATGAATGTAGTTTTCAAGAAACTATTTGAATTATTAAAAAAAAAAATATTGTTTTATTTTACTATTCTATGGCGTAAAAAATAATACTTTAGCTCACTTCAGAATTTCATGTTACCCTCAGTAGAATATTTCGGATTTTTTTTAACTTGTAAACGTATTCTTTGTTACAACAAAACATACCTTTTTAAAGGAAGTTGTAAGTCCAATTATATTGTTGAATTGTTTTTGCAGATATTTTTTAATAAAAATAATAAAAAACATAATAAAAATAAAAATAAAACACAAAGTAATTTTGAATCTACATTAAATTTACATTTAAATAAAAGTAATAATCACTATACATAACTATAAAAAATGTTTTAAATTTTTTAATAAAATGTTCGCTCATTGTTTTTCAACTCTACGGTCCAAATGAGAAGGCCCTCAGTTCAATTAATCATTTGTTGAATTGAGAACCGCACGGTTCCGTGAACAAGTTCAGAATTGTTTTGTGAACCGGTTTAACTGATTCATTGAAAAGGTCCGACTCAAACGATCGACTCGTTCGCGAATCGGACATCGCTAGAGGAGAGGAGGAGAAGAATATACGAGAGGTAAACCAGAAAAAAAGGAGGAGAACAGGAGAGGGTGGTGACATCTGAGGTGAGTGATGTGCTATGCCAAAATATTTAAACTGGACATAAGAGCAGCTGAATTTATGATTTGAGAACATTTAATTATTTTCGTTCACCACTTCTGTTGGTAATAAGTTTGAAAGACTGGAAATATTTGTTCGCTTCGCCCTAACAGCGATAGCAGAAGGCGGATAAACGCCTCGGCAATGGGCTTCTGACTAACAGTATCGGATATTATCGTTGCTACAGTAACAAACACGCTGTGGCTTGATATATTGTAATGATTTTGACGCGTCTTTGATGTTGTTATATCATGTTCGTTTTAGTTGCGATGGAATGGTGTAAACGGGGGTCGTGCGTGTTGTCACAGCCCTCCTGAATATCGCTTGACTTAACGGGTCACTTTGTGTTTCGCGTTTGTTCCTTCACTTTTACAACGAATGGCGCTTCAACATTATGCTGTATATTAGGCTATTAAATAAATGCCATGTGTGCCGTTTATTTCGCCACGATTATTTTTACGCGCCTCGCCTCGCCTCACCTCTCCCCCTATCAGGTCCATGGCAGGCTCCAGCCCCCCGTTCAAAGCTAGGCCAATGGAAAAGTCAAAGCAGCGGGAATCCATAGCGTACCATTCGGGGCTGTGGCAAACGCGCTTGTTTGTTTAAGTTAAAGCACCAACTTGTGTGTTTGAAAGAATCATTAGTGTGAGCGCGCCCGTAGGCCCGTGTGAGCGTAGGCTACTCGCTGCTGTAGGTGCGCGCGTCGCAGTGGCGAGACTCTAGTCCCGTTTTATGACGCCCGTTCTGCGGCAGGCACAGGCAGCTCTAACTGCAGACATGTTCTCTGAAGACCATTTCACATTCCCCGGTCCTCTTATGGAAGTACAATAGCCAATTATACTGTACACCAGTCACCGGCATACAATCTTCCACAGTAAGGCCTTTGCGAGCTGTCGTATGATTGTGTTGATATGTACGTTAGAAAGCCAATGTGTAACATTGAGAGCTGGTCTGGGAATTGTTGTTACTTCAAAGCTTGCTGCTACATTTCTGGAAAGCAATGTTTGTCAGATGAAATGGTTTTGGTGGCTTGTGGCAGTGGGTATTCTGTTTGTTTATGATCTTGCAAATGTGTTTGTAAATGACAGAGGTCATTTCCACTGAGTTGCGTCCCTGGGCCTTCTACAGTTATCCACAATAGATGTTGGTTGTGATTGCTTCATGGGTTTGTCCTACCTCTCGTTACTGCACTGTTTATAAGCTAACTGTAGCTTGGGGCATACATTTATAAATATTATTAACAATCCAAATATAGAAATCTATAATATGTGGAGGATGTGGTCCAAAATTCTAAGACCACCAGTGAAAATGTTGTATCTTTTTAATCAAAAGGTTCGTCAAAAAAAGGAAAGATTCTGTCATTATTTACTCATCCTCATGTCGTTCCAAACCCACAACTTTCCTTCCTCTTTGGAACACAAAAGAAAATATTTTTAATATTCTTTCCTATTTTTTTGTCCATTCAATATCTACGTAATCAACATTTTTAAACACTTTATAACAGTAATGAATCTAGCTATTTAATACAAGTCTTCTGAAAAGATTAATCATTTTATGTAATTAAGTTTTTCATTTAGAGTTTTATTCACATAAACATTGATGAACGCAGCTCAAACATGCATGCTTAAAGGGTTAGTTCACCCAAAAATGAAAATTAAGTCATTAATTACTCACCCCCATGCTGTACCAACCCCGTAAGACCTTCGTTCGTCTTCGGAACACAAATGAAGATATTTTTGATTAAATGTGACAGCTGGATCACTCCTCCATAGGCTCCCTAAGGGAATGAAACCTGACGGCCCAGAAAGTCAATGAAGAAAATGTTTAAATATTCCATGTCACAACAGTGGCTCAACTTTAAGTTTATCAAGCGACGAGAATACTTTTTGTGCGAAAAAACAAACAAAAATAACGACTTTATTCGACTATTCCTTTTCTTCCTTGTAGGCCTGAAACGAGACTTCAAGAGATTTCCACGACGCGCGAACTTAACTGAAGTAGTTGAAGGAGATCGCAATTCTCACGCATGCGTCGTGGAAATCTCTTGAAGTCTCGTTTCAGGCCTACAAGGAAGAAAAGGAATAGTCGAATAAAGTCGTTATTTTAGTTTTATTTCCGCACAAAAAGTATTCTCGTCGCTTGATAAACTTATAGTTGAGCCACTGTTGTGACATGGAATATTTAAACATTTTCTTCATTGATTTTCTGGGCCGTCAGGATTCATTCCCTTAGGGAGCCTATGTAGGAGTGATCCAGCTGTCACATTTAATCAAAAATATCTTCATTTGTGTTCCGAAGACGAACGAAGGTCTTACGGGGTTGGTACAGAATGGGGGTGAGTAATTAATGACTTAATTTTCATTTTTGGGTGAACTAACCCTTTAATACACAAGAAGGTTTGTTCTTGTGTGTCAGGCAATGTTTATATGTGATTAAAAACTTAGCTTTTTGAACCTTAAAATGTTGATTATACAGACTTTCAAGTAATAGACAAAAATGATGAGAGAATATGAACAAATGTTTTATGTGTTTGGAATAATGTGAGGGTATGATGACAGAACTTTCAGTTTTCGGTGAACTAACCCTTTAATAATTTTTTTCCTGACAAAAATTATATTGTCAGGGCAGCATAATAACATAAAAACAAAGAGTGTAAAAGTCATTAAAATTTGTATATGAACGTAAAAGGGGTTTTCAAACTTATTCTTTATATAATATTTTGCTTTAGTACAACATTAAAGCCAGTTGTTTCAATTTGGAAACATGTTGTTTGTCTTTATGTCACACTTCATATTTTTCACATTAGGACTTACAAATATAAAGCTAGCTGCAATTGAATTTTAGGAAGGTGGTCCCTTGCAAGTGATCCTGATTTAGCCTATATGATCAACTCATTTATTTGGTATGTTACTGGTTGGTTAGAAGTTGATTTGAAAATGTTCAGAATAGCATAGTCTTTTAAAGTTTCAGTAGAAGCAAGAAAATTTGACATTTTGTACAAAGGGATTCACATGATCAGTGTCACAAATTTAAATTTTTATATTAATTAGTGACATATTAATTAGTGCAGAATCTTTGTTTATTTCCTATAAAATAATATACAAACTTTTAGATCTGAGTAGCGGATACTGAATGCTGGTATTTGGGACAGGCATTTTGAACCATTGTTTCTGTAAAAACTGTGAGCAGTGAGCACACATTCAGTATGCATAATGCAGTTAATCTCAGTGTAAATAAACCTTTTTCAGTGACTCTTTCTCTTATTCTTGATCTCCTAAACTTGACTTTTATCTCTTCACTCCTTGTCTGTTTGTTGTGCAACAGCAGCTCAGTTCTGTCTGCTATAGTGAAAATAGTATACTTGTTAAGGATTCAGATTTCCATGTGCTCTGGCTGGGATAAGGTCTCTGCTTCGGGATTGAGAGTCTTCTGGAATGTTTTGCTGAAGGCTGTTGTGGTCATAAAGTCTTATTTCCAGAGCCTGTGCTCCTCAAAAATGTTTGTATGATGCAATGTTTGTTATAACACTCATCATGGTATATATTTTGGTTAACTGCTGGCACAATGCTATGTCTGCCAGCCTAGTATGCAGTAACAAGATTTTGTTGGGGTGTAAATGTGCTTGTTATCACAGGATATAGACTGGTGGTAGTCAGACATTATTGAAGGCTAAAGAGTGATATACTTAGGGTATTCGGTGACTACCCCATTGGACGTTCATTAACTAGCATTGTATGGTGTGGCATAAAATTGTCATATAAAGCTAAGACAGAAGAACCCCCAAGGTTTGTCATGGCAGTATGACCCATTTTACAATTTGGATGGAGACCTTAACATTTCATTCATCTCATCTTTTCAATTTAAAAAATATAATGTGTGAAAAGTGAAATATATTTAGTAAATGCTAGAAATCACCTGTCTCACTGTACTGAGTAGACTATAGCAGCACTGCTGACTATTACCAAATCCTGGCATTTTACAGATGAATGATTTTTGTCTTTCCCAGACTTTCAGAAATAAGGCCTGCTGATTTTAAAACAAAAAGATTAGTCTGTTCCAGTTTCAAAGCTCTATCAACTCCCATTGCAAGTGCATTACTGTAAATGATTTTTGGCCATTTTGCAAACTGAGGGGCAAATGTTTTTCTGTTGGCACAGATGCTGTAGATAAAGCTTAACCCAGAACATTTATCCCTATGATGCAGCAGCTGCTTTCATTTTTATACTGCTCTGTCTGCAAATTTCTGTTTTTCTAATGAGACACATTGCAATATGAAAATATACCCTGCCAATATTTCCACCTGCCCCATCACAATTTCTTTTTTTTAAAGGTTTTTTTTATGTGCCAGGGAAAAATCTGTTGCATTTTCTTTAATAAAAAGGGGTTTAATTTAGTATTGGTATCAGCTCTGATACTGCCATTCTTTGCCGGCCATCTACAAATCGGGTATCGGTCAGACAGGATTATAAAGCACCTTAAAAATTTTGTGCACTAGTCTTCTGAAGCAATTCGATAGCTTAATGTGATGTATGAATATTTAAGTCTTTAAATTAAAGTTCACATAAACGCTTCTCTTCGCTGCCGCTGCCAGTCATTCTCCATTCAGCATTCAAACTGCATGTCACGTTAGGTTACAACAGTCAGCACGTTAAAACGCTCTCCAGGATCATTCCGTGTTCCCATTATTTCTAGATTAAGGGATATGGTTTTGCATAAAAGTACTTTATCTCGCTGGAGTTTATTACTGTTTCTAAATCATGTCACTTACCGGGTGTAATTGAAATATAAAACTGTTAAAAGTAAGGCTGAGCAATTTTATCGATTCTGCGATATAAATCGATATGATATCGATAAGAAAGTATCGATTTTTAAGGCGCGAGTATCGATACACAAGTCCCATTCAAATCCCCCGTGTTTCACTTAGCCCGTCAAGAGGCAGTTCACATATTCAAGTTCGTTATTTCAAATGTAGGCGCGCTCATAATTGAAGCGACGCTCATTTTTCCCAGGCGCAGCGAGATGAAAAAGCCTCAACTTTTCATAATGCCGCAAGCGCACCGCAGTTCATGTGACAAGAACCAATCATCAGCTTCACCCTTTCCGTAACAACATTGAAAGCTCGTTCAACATGAAGGATGGGGTGCACCCAAACACTACGGGTGTTTTTCTCTTCTCCGTAAATAAATCTTGTAACTTAGCAGAGCTACAGCAAACGTTTTTCGGTGGTGGAAATCTATTAGCTACTAAAACTTCTTTGTCGTTGTGGAGAGCGCAGTGCATGGTTGCTTAGCAATGACAGACGCCACGGGAAAATCGGAGCGAATTTTACTATTAATAATAAAAGATAAGCTAATGTGCATTGTAAATAATTTATCTTTTTTGACTCATTCTTTTTATAAAAATGATTTAAAAGGCTGAAATATGTGAGGTTTATCTTTTTATAAAACCTTTTTTCTCAAAACTTTATTTGCACTTTTTAACTCTGCATATACTGCACTTTATTTACTTTTCAAAGGCTTGTAAGCTACAGTTTGCACTGTTTCAATAAATGGAACTAATTTTCTCAACACATCTTTGATTCATTTTGTCCAGCATTTGCAAGCTGTAGAGACTCCGTCCAGTCAGAGACAATTGGGTAATTGATGTTTTTAGTTTTCAGTTCAATTAATTCAGTCCAAGTAAATTGAACACTCACAAGATGTCACCAAAATCACTCTGTCCCCTTTAAATCTTTCGGAACATGATGTAAGTGAATGTATCGAATTATATCGAATCGTATTGAATCGTATCGTTGGCTGAATATCGTGATATATATCGTATCGTGAGCTGAATATCGTGATATATATCGTATCGTGAGCTGAATATCGTGATATATATCGTATCGTGAGCTGAATATCGTGTATCGTATCGTATCGTGAGATTAGTGTATTGCTACAGCCCTAGTTAAAAGAAAAGGCTTACTAAACTGTTGCATAGATATAATACACTACGCATCAATATGTCTTCCCTTTGTGCTTTGGGAAGAGCTGTGACTTGTTGCTTCAAGGTTATCATCCTGCGCACGGAATGTGCATAAGCGATTTGTGGCGCTCTTTATTGCAGCCTTTCATATTATAATAATTTTGCACAAATTCATAGCCTTTCTTGTCCTGTCCTATCTATCATTATGTTAAGCTACGCTATACATGTAAAATAAGTTTCTTTTCTTTGTTTTAATTTAAATAAATAAATAAATATTTACTTCTATACAATTAGTTTTTCATGAATCTATTTTATAACATTACAAAGCAATGTGTAACATTGCACCAGGTTTGGTGTTACGCTTGTTCATTTTTATTTGTTCCCCACTAAATAATTTTTTTCACTAAAATGTTTAGATTTCATAAAATTATTGTGCACTCATGATTTTTCTAGAATAACTTTTGCTGCTGAATTATCCACTAACCGTGTTTATAACATATCTTTGTCATAGATTATGAATATATATTTTCCATTTGTTGTTTATCTTTATAATGAAGTAGTCTGTATTTAGTAAATTAACATAAAAGAGTGATTATCAGTACTTGGTAGAAAATTCTACAATGATAAAGAAAAAGTGCTGGTATCGGATCGGTATCAGTTCTGAAAAAATGGTATCTGAGCATCCCTTGTTTAATTGGCTTGTTTTAATTACTTAGCTGGAAATTACACAGCTATCAACTCCATAATAAACAAACTTTAAAAAAAAAAATCTAATTATTTCATTTGTTTATGTTGTTTAATGCTTTCGATAATTTCTTACAATTCAGTTTTGACTGGCATATTTGTAAGCCTGCAATCGACCTATGTTTAAATCCTTCGAATGTCAACAACATTCAGTTTATTACAGAAAATGTTTATGGCCATTTGTAAACTAAATTTGTAAGGATTCGGGTGTCAACCGCTTCTAGTTATTATTGCAAACTGGTTCTTATCATATTGTTTTAATTTATTATCATAAACACACTGGTTTGTACCGCAAATAGATTTACTGTTTAGTGTTTACATCACTTTAGGCTTGCTACAGCAGTCTGTGTTACCGGTGTTACACAGTGTTTCACCTGTTTCACTTGAACAGAAGGGTTCTCCATCTGCTTGCACTCGAAAAAAAGCCCCGCCCCTCAGCCATCACAGAAATGAATGGGGTCTTTAAAAACACCCCTAAAAAATCAAGATATATGAGGCAAAAATGTCCCTGTATGAGTTCTGGTTTTTATTTATAACAGGATATAGAGTGCTGTTTTCCTGAAGCACAATTGCAAATGTGATAGCCTATTGATTTTATACAACAGTTCAATAAAAATAAAGTTAATGTTAGGTGACTTTCATTTTAGACTTAGGACCTTGTCTGATTTTGCTCTACTTCTCAACAAATCCACAATAGAGCAATTGTGCATCTCATTGCAACTGAATGAGTCCGCAAATTGAAGGAATCAGAAGGAATTGAATGACTCGCTCGTTACAGTTTTTCTGAATTGCTAAAACATTCTCTGAACCAAATTCTCAATAGCCTAAACCAATGTGTTGAACAAATCACTCTTTCTGTAAAACATTAAACAAGTTCAGGTAGTTAAAACACTGTTTGCAAATCTCATGAACACATTCATTTCGCGAAAAACACATTTCGCACTGTAATGCACTTATGTTTCAAAATGCTAAACACAGGCAGGCAAACGCTAAACACAACTAACACAGTTATCATCATTTACACACAACGGCTCAAAATTGTTCACACTTATTTCTAATGATGTGACCAAACCAACTGTACATAATACAATTCAGTTCAGAGCCAAAATTGACTCAAAATGTTGCACTGAATGTTGATACCAACAATGGATGGAAACAATAAAAGAGGGAGAGAAGGAAGAGGATGTGTATAAGAGGTGGTGAACAAGGATGAAGAGGATGAGGACGAGAAAGAGCAGGTGTGGAGAATGTTGTCAAGGCTGGATCTGGCTTTAGGGTTTTTCCCTTTGCCAGAGATGCCAGTGTCTGTGATGTGGAGAAACTCCTCGGGCCAGATCAACATGAAGACATGATGCTGAAGCAGAATCAAATCTCTCTCACTGACCTTGATTTTACAGTTGCACAACTCTTCTGAGTGTACTTTACTGTAACATGCTTTTCATTTAGAGTTTTTTACTGTAACCTTTTTTGCTTATGCCGTTGGGTCACTGTATTTTCAGTATGAAAGTGTTGAATATACAGACATTTCATAGGCCTACTATAAAATATTCAGTACAATACTATGCAGTGCATACAGTATACGATTTATTGTATATTGTACTGTAAGTTGTCAGTACTATACTTTTGTACATACAGTAATTGCAAAATTTGTTTACTTTGTTACCATAGTCTTTTTTTCTGTAACTGCAAAATACTTTTTTTCTGGTTGGCCGTAGACAACACATCACAGTGCAGCAGAAGTCAGATTTCACTTATCACGTGACGTGACACAAATTCACTTATGAGATGATTGACAAGAGGATAGGGGAGGATTTGGTGCGCAACAGTTTTTGAGCATCATTGACAAATGTCTTATCTTGTAACATGTGCAGTCAGTACCGGTGCTCCCTATACACAGAATACACATGATCACGAATTCAAAAGCGAAAGTGAAGAACCCTTCACGTACCCCTTCAGTACCCCTTCCCCCTCCCCTTCCAGTAATAGGAGTGTTGTCACAAGTTTATTTACTGGTGTGAAAATGTCCTAAACTTGACATCCCTTCTGCGCTTTGTTATTCTATAAGTTCTTAATCTATAAAATCTTGCACATTCACATAAAATAGCTTACTTCCGTTTTGAAAAATAAGGTGGATAAGGCCTAAAAACACTAGATCACAGGCCTGATAGGGTAGTTCCATTATTTGAGCTTTGAAATGTACAAGAATTAACACAGAATTTTCTTATTCTGTGTTTGTATATGTGTATTGTATATTTCTGCTCCATAAACTTGAATATATATTAGATAATTTATAAATTGTGAATATCAGATGAGACAATATCCAACTTATCACTCTTTTTAAATATGCATTATTCCTCATGCTCTGTAATTCCATTGCTCTCTTTCTTTCTCTGTCTTTCTTTTTTACTCACAGACACACAAATCTTTAGCATCAGACTGGAGTGATATTACTTTGTCAGTGTGTTGGTGACCATCTTCATACAGGATCTGGTATCCTTGTTGCAGCCTGTGTTTTTTTTTTTTTAGGTAAGCGATGTGATGTCACTGCTAATAGCAGCGTCCTCTGGGCATACTCTCTGTGTGTGTGTGTGTGTTGGTTTATTTTCCAGCAGGCTGCTGCACTATGTCTCTGTCTCCCTCTTTAAGGGTCTGGAGTTGCTGACTGAGGAAAATGTGAGTCAGAGGGGGATAGGGAGAGAGAGAGAGAGAGAGAGAGAGAGAGAGAGAGAGAGAGAGAGAGAGAGAGAGAGAGAGAGAGAGAGAGAGAGAGAGAAGGGGGCCGAGAGGGAGGTGCTGTGGAGAGACTGCAGCTGAGGGGAGGGGGGTGGTATGTAGTACAGGGGTACATCTGCACTGTTGGGTTATTGCTCTGTTATATTGTTTTACAGGATAGTGCTTTTACTGCAGCCTGCTGAAGTGTCCATTTAGGATGACATTATTACGGGAATTGAATGAAGGTTGTAAAGTTAAATAAGTTTGCAGGCTACTTTGATTTTGTGAAACTACAGTAGCCACAGGCTAATTTGAAACAACTTAATTTTGGTCAAATTGAATATTTAGGAGCTAAATTACTTTTTTTAGCTGACAAGTTACATAATAGTTTGATAAAGATGGCTGTTCAGAATTGGTTTAGTTCTCATTTGATGCTGTCATTGTAGCGATCCTGATTATTTAATATTTGTTTATTGTACTTGTGGTTTGTATGAACAAACCACAAAAAAGCTTAGTAAAAAAGCTATGTTTTTTAAGGTATATTTACTTGTATATTTACTAATTTACCTATTATTTACTTAGTAGCAGTGGCGTGCACAGACCTCCTCAGGGGCAGGGGCGGAGGGACCAAAAAGGGCACAAATTTTTTTATATATATTTTTTTATTTAATTTAACAGTACCTGCATTTTTATTCTCTCTTTTCAGCCAACTTGTGAGAGGGATGCTTCCTTTGGCTGCATCAGAGAGTTCCTTGATTTTTTATTTAGATTTTTTTTTCTTTCCTTGACATTCTAAGAAAATATGTTAATACAATTATTAGAATGCATAACACATCAAATGAAAATAGGAAAATTATGATAATATTACTAAATATTATTTACTTTACCAAACAAAACTGAGAATCAAGGAGGTAATTATGGAAAATTAATTTTTAGTTTTGTTGATGTTGTAAATTGAATATATGTATTATATGTATGAAAGACAGTGTTAGCTATCATGAATCAGTAACACTTTTCAAACAAGGTTTCATTAGTTAAATTAGTTAACATTAGCTAATAATGAACTGCACTTCTACAGCATTTATTAATCTTAGTTAATATTAATTTCAGCATTTACTAAAACATTAAAATCAAAAGTTGTATTTGTTATCATTAGTTAATGCACTGACTGTGACATAACATGAATAAACAATGAATAGTTGTATTATTAACTAAGATATACAGTAACAAATGTGTTGCTCATTGTTGGTTCATGTTAGTTCAAACATGAGTTAACAAATGAACCAATATTGTAAAGCATTACTATGAAATCAAAGATATAAGTTCCTTACAATTTAGAGTTGGACATGGACTTAAGATTTCATTTAACTAGATATAATTCCCCTTGCACTTTTATTCCTTGGATAAAAAAAACGAATGACTCAGAATGCGTCTGAAATCAAGTTATACTTTTATTATAGTTAAGAATAACTCGCATGCTGCCGCAACTTTTAGAGTAGCATGGTGATGGTAGGATAAATGTAATTTTCCGTATTAGCTTTAACGTGACCTGCTGCTCGTCTGAAGACTCGCGCGAACTTCTGCGTAGTGCGTACTAGAACCGTTAAATGCGTACGAGGCGCTGCAAAGGAAATTCCGCCTACCACTTCTCCGCCAAAATTTTTTTTGATATAATATTTGTTTGTATTATTATTGTTAGTGGCAAGGGTGTGTAAGTGTATTGTTATTTATTATAATATTTATATAATAATTATAATTATTTACAATTATCAGAAAAGGGCACAATACATTTTGAGACAAAAGGGGCAGGGGCTTGAGCCCCCACCCCCCGTGCACGCCACTGCTTAGTAGGTTTTATTTTACTCCGAAACATAATCAATGCAAACATTACAGTTGAATTATTATTTTCAATAGTTTACTATGCTCAGCAATGAGCAATAACATTTGTTGTGTGAAATTGTGTTTTTTGTGAATAAATTCTTGTTGATTGTTTTTTTTTAGAATACCATTTATCACAGCAAATCTCTGTTGCGAATATTTATATATCTTTAACGATCCCTGGTTCATTTTGAATAAGTCAAATCAAATGATTTGCAGTTCAGTAAGGGAGAAACACTCTCATGGCAAATATTTTACATTTTGACAAATTGGTGGCGAATTCATATGAATTCGTACAATCTCATTTACATTTTTATATGATATGCTTACTCCACGGACGGTTTGGTTAAGGGGTGAGGTAAATGTAAAATACTTGCATTTCAGTTGAAAATAATAAATATAATTTGTTTGTGAAACAAAAGATTAACTACCATAGAAGTTGTTACTACCACGAAACCACATATGAATGCACACAGCTGTTTCCCAAATGTCACCAACAGTGTTTAGATTTTAAGTGACTGTCACACATTTTACATTTTTGTTTACATTTGTGACCATTTTAGACCAAATAAATGACTGCCTCTGTCATTTCTCTCCAAATACCTATCAGGTTGTCATATTTCGGTTGCTCAATTGAGCATCAAATGAACGTGAAGCTCAGGGAAGTTAAAGCAGGAGCATGTTAACATACACTATTGTAATAAACTATTGACTGAATTATAATGCAATACATGGAGTAAATTTACCCTTTTAATGTGTGTTTGTGTATTTCCCTTCTGCTCAATCAAAAAATTTGCCTTATGTGGCTTTAAGTTTGCTGAATAAAAGTTTGGATCGTATCCGAGAGATGCGGCTCCCTCTGATTCTCAAATTGCTGTGTAAATAAAGCTTACGACTGAAAATCGGCTTAAAAATTATCTAGTGGGACGTTGGCCTTAGACTAACTTCAGAGAACTGAGGGAGAAGCCAGACTCATCATTCATCCAAATCAGTCCTGCTTTCCACAGAAAGGGGGTGTAAAATCATGCCACAATCCCACTGTAATTCTTAATTTGTTTGTGTGTGTGTGTGTGTCTGTGTAACATTACACTCCTCTCATCTGACCAACAGTTGCCTTGGGCTTGACTCAGGATTGTGAAAGTGCTGTTTCATTCCCGCTGTGTGTGCATGTGTGTCCCTATGCCTGTTTTCTATCCCGGCCTAACAATAGGAGGCTTGTATTGTTATTTCTTGCTCCCTGTTCTCTCCATCTCTCTCTCCCCCTTTCTTTCTTACTCTATGTTGCTGTTGGAAGCAGACTGCCATGTGGTCTGTTTTCATAAAGAAAGATGATGACTGATGTCTCTGTCATTCACGTGGCTGAAGATATAAATGGTGAAAAAAGTGTGTATGTGTGATTGAGTTGGTTTGCAGTATTTGCTTGACATTAAAAGAAAAACACTTATTTGCCTGATAATTCACTGGCCCCTTTGAAATGAATGGTCACAATTATTGACAAGCCTGACATCACTTCCTATTTCCTGTGGATGTTTTCACAGAACCTGAGTACACACTCTCTCACATTCCTCTGTGTGTTTGTTCAGAGTGATTGTGTGTTGGCATGTATGTCGAGGGCCGGCCAGGCTTATGTTTCTTCATACTTTTCTGAGAAATGCAAACACATTTATTCTGTTTTTTTCGGAATGAATTTGTATGTTATTCTGTCTGCCTCTCCTTGCTCGACCTTCGTTCTGAAATGATTTCGTGTCAGTCTTGTCTCGCTCTGAGATGTGAAGCGCACAAACGCAGACGCTGCACATTAATTTGCTAGAAAGTTCCTCTGCTTAGTCAATCTTCTCCCGTCTGCAAGCTCTGTCAACGTCGTCCATCTTGTTTCTTTTCTTTTCTGTTTTTTTTCTTTTGTTGACAGAATGATGAGGTGAGATGCAGGTTACATAGGCACATGAAAGTAAATCTGCATTTCCAATATTTCTTAGCTGCATGTGAGTGCGTGTGTATATGTTTTGTCAAGGCTGTCAGGAGCAGATGGTAATTTTTATGCTAATTTTCATGCCTCAGAGCAATGCGCTCTCAAACCTGACAGGTCCAAAGGTGCGAGTGTGTGTGCGTGTGTTTCTCATCGGTCATGTCTGCTGCTGTAAATTCATATTCACCATCACAAGCCAAAACCAAGAAGATCACTGAAATATCAAGATGTTTTATTAATGCTATGGAGTGTTCTGGGTGGTTTCCAGGGTGACGCAATGCTATCTTTAGTTTGTTTGTTGAGTAGTTTCTGGTGGTTACTTTAGCCAAAAGGCTAAAACAGGGATTTGTTCAAATAATGACTATGCAATCTGAGGTGCATTTTCCAATCAACGTCCTAACTAGCTGCTTTACTATACTAGGGTTGAGAATTTTTTGGTACCTCACGGATATTCAAATTGATTCTTGAGTTCACAATTCAATTAAAAATCAATTCTTGGTTTTGAGTCAAATTTTAATTTGATATATGCATAGATTTGATGATAGTTTACTGTTTTGGGTTACTTTTCCTATTTGAATGTGGTAGACAGTTTAATAGGTCTTGAAGAAAAAAATCCCACCGAATTAAATGTGAACTAGCTCACAACTGTTTCCCTACATCCAACGTTTGAACCGTTTTGTTTCAATAATAGAAATAGAATGATGTGGAGGTGATGGAGTACACTGAAAAAAATGTGATGTACACTTTACATTGATACAGTTTTCACTCAGAAATTGCCAGTAAATTTCACAAATAATTACATAAAGAAACACATTGATTTAAATGTAAAATTTTGAAGTAGAAAGATTAAAATAGTATTTTCTTGTAAAATGTACTACAGCAATCTTTATTTTATTTACAACTTTTAATAAAAAAAGTTTAATAACTTCTGTGAGATTAAATAGGCTATAGCTCGAGATTGAATGAATGTCAGATTTTAAATAACAAACATGACACGTGGAGGACTACTTCGCTATTTTTGTTCTCGATTGTCTCGATTGTGTGTGTTTATACATATAAAATTAAATGAAAGATGTAGATTGTACTGCATGTTAGCTTGCTCAGTTTTTTTTTTCTTTTCTTCATTTTCCTTATTCTAAGGTTGAGCTGTAGTTCCAACCAAACAAATTTGCAATGTTGTTTGCAAATGTTCATTGTAGAGGTGGTACAAAATATTGATATCGCTGTCCTTCTCCGTACGATATGAGAATGATGCTATTACGCTGGCGCCAAATAACAATATTTTAATTAATAAAATAATGCGCTCTAAATAATTTCCTTGATCCCATGCGTCGCTACTTCATGGCTCCTCGAGGTGGCGCTCAAGACATGAATGAGGGAAACGTGAACATAAGTTAACTAAGAAAAAGAGGTTTTTAACACAATGGCGGACAGCAGTGTGAGTTAAAGTCCAAAGTCTGGACCCTCTTTGGCTTTTATACCATTGATCATGGGACAAACAAAATCGACAAAGAGTATGCGATATACAAGAACTGCCTGGTAAAAGTAAGGTGCACGGGTAATACCACAAACATGCAAAGCCAACTTGCACCGCCATCACCCTGATCTCATTGAAAATGTTCAATTTAATTTACTGAAAAACTTTTTGTGCTGTTTTCTAACAGTTTGGACTTGAATAAAGAGAAAAAAAAAACATTTCGCAGGTATTTTGTTTTCATATTTAGGCAGATATCGTGATGTATCATTATAGGATTGTCTAGCAATGTATTGATTATCTCAGAATTGTTGTATCGTGACAATATCGGTATCGTGAGCCGTGTATCGTATCGGATTGTGAGGTACCCTGTGATTCCCACCCCTAGTTCATTGGAACTATGGTTTCGGGAAATACTCAATCGTTGAACTATGTTGCTATCGACAGAACTCGCGACCATACTTAACTTGGCTAACAATGCTTTTGGGAAACATGCCTCTGGGTAGTTGAATGTATTGTACGACCCTACTTTGAATAACCTACAGACTTGTCTAAAAATCTGTTGGCCAAAGGCCTGTTAAATTGCAGACTGCTGGTTTTAATGGGGTTTAGTGCAAATATATTGCTGCACAATCTGATCAGGAGTTACAGAGTTTCACAGAAATGAAATGTAGAGAGAGAGGGAGAGATAAGCTCTGTCTAAGCTGTTTTATGTAATATCAAGACTTTGCTGTGATTTGGTAATGCTTAGTTTAAAATGTATGTCCACAGGTCAACACACACATTTTTGCATTTTGCAAAACTGTTTTTCAGAGGAAAGACTGGGAACAATGGACTCATCCTGCTGGCTGTTATAGAACATGCTTATTTCTATACACACACTGACACACATAAACACCCAATGTTTCTGGCCAGTTCTTTGTTGTGTCTAGCTATCAACTTCCTTGTTGTGTGTGTGTGTGTGTGTGTCTCAAGCTCTCATGGCTTCAAGTCTTGTTTATTGTGGCCCATCCGTTCTATTCATTGTTCTGGGATCTCTGTTGAGGTCACAAGAATCGTGCACCTATATTTTTTAAAGGCTAGGTGTACAAAATATATAGTTTCAATCTTCAATACTGTACATTTTACTGCTTGTTACAACTTTTTTCAAGATTGATAATATTTTATTGAGCACCAGATCAACCTATTAGAATGATTTCTGAAGTGTCATGTGACTGAAGACTGGAGTAATGGTGTTGAAGATTCAGCATTGACATCACAGAAATAAATTACATTTTAAAATATATAACAAAAAACAGTAATTTTGAGCAGTAATAATTTTTCACGATATTACCGTTTTTGATCATAAGAGACTTCTTTCAAAAAATCTTTGGAAATGGTAGAGAATATTGAACCTAAAACAAAAAGGTCTGATGATGATCTGTCATGCCAGACAAACATACAGCTATGCCATAAGGTTTTAGTGAAAACTCCTTGTGAGTACTATAAGAAAGAACAAAATGTTACAAATCTATACTGTCCTTTGCTGGAGTACAGTCCTTTTGGACACTCCAGTCTCTGCCTTTGAACATATTAAAGAGAGGATGGTGGCCAAGTCAACACTCAGCCCAGCCCAGTACACTTCACTTCTGCTGTCAGAGTTCAATCCCCACCCACCCAAATTGATAGTAGAATTTTAAAATCTGGTTTTATGAGATGAATTAAATGTTGTTGTTCCACTGCTTTAAATATCACTAAAATAAAATATTATATATAATTTTAGTGCATGTATATTATGTTACTGAAAGAATTATAATTTTCTAATGGTGGCTAATGAAAATGTGGTCCAAACCAGCCAAAACAAATGTTGAGCCCTGCTTTAGCTTGAGCCAGTCAGTTCCCACACCTATGAGATACAGTGGTAGAAGTGACACTTTGGGATATTCAGTGTTGAATGTGAGGTGTCTGTGAATGTATGTAACACACAAAGATTATGGCATCACTGAACCAGAGCTGTGGAATGTCACCACCACCAATATGACATCACTGAAACATTATCCAAAGTGGTGCGGGGCTGTACTAGTTGCATGTCTTCATGCTCTGTGTGTGTGTGTGTGTGTGTGAGAGAGAGAGAGAGAGAGAGAGAGAGAGAGAGAGAGAGAGAGAGAGAGAGAGAGAGAGAGAGAGAGAAAGCCCACTCCAGATGTTTGGCATTGGCAATCATGTTTGAGGAGGATGGACTGGTTTTTAGTGACGCCCCCCCATCTCCCTCCCCCAATTCCTGTCTGCTGCTGGAACAGGAAATGAGTTTGGGGCTCTTTTCAGCTCTTGTGCTGTGCCTCTGGCTCTCACACAACGAGAGGGACAAGAATGCTCCTCCGTGTGTGTTCCTGAGCCAGGCTACGTGCCTTTTTTCTTCTGCAATGCTTTCTTGCCCTAGATCTTAGACATTTCTCATGCACTTAAAGGGATAGTTCACCCAATAATGAAAATGATTCCATTATTTACTTATGAAAATGATGTCATTATTATTGAAATGATTGTCTTGTGGTTTAAATTATTGTTGTAAGGAATGTGCTGGTTGCTATTTTTTTATTCAGTTTCAATGAATAGGGAGGCTTTCAATTTTCAAAAAGGATTTAAAAGCTGTATAAAAAGTTTAATAAAATAATCCATATGACCCATGCTCTACAGCATTCTGCGTACTTTTCCAGAACGTTTGTATAAACAAGGCAAAATGATCTTAATGTAAAAACATAAACAACATTAACAATACGTTGTGGCCTTGTGGGTGAGTAAATGATAAATTATTATTATTATCAGTATTATTATTATTTTAGGTAAACGTTTCCTTAAAACAAAATTGCTGGTATGTTTTATGTAAACACTAGTATTCCTCCACATTTGTCACAACAAAGTCAGTCAGGAATATTCCTCATCATATTCTCACATAACCTTTAGCTGTGTGTTTGTGTGGCGTGTCAGCGTTGATTTATGGTGTTTCATCATGTTTAATCTTGTGGTGGTTATTAGGGAATGATATAATCTATGCTTACTTGTCACTCTTCATATGAGCAGTATCAGAGCAGCCTTCTTCTCAGCTGTTTTTGACGTATGTCAGCATTTTCTTCTCTGATCAGCGGCGGCACAGAAGATATGGACTATTAGCTGAAGTGCTGTATGTGCATTTCTGACCTACAATAGCTGTACTATTGGGGACAAATTTCTGAAACTTTCCTACAACAACATTTCTTGTAGTCATTATAATTAGCTTCAAGATGACCTAATATGCCCTTTTACAAAGTCTTGATTTTGTTTTTGGGGTCTGCTAGAATAGGTTATCATGCTTGAATGTTCCAATTCAAAATATACATTATTTTTCACATATTTTAGATTGTTGCAGCACCTCTCTTCCCAGTCTGTCAGTAACGCTCTGGGCTGCATTCCCCAAAAGCATCGTAAGCTTAAGTTGATCGTAGAACATTTGCCACCAATATACGATCAACTTAGGCTTACTATGCTTTTGGTAAACACAGCCCTGTTTAGTTCCGGTCTCTATTGGCGCTTTTCCACTACACAGTACCAGCTCGACTCGGCTCGGCTCGACTCGACTCGCCTTTGTTTGGTTTCCACTGTGTAAAAGTTGTACCTGTACCTGCTTTTGGGTACTTTTTTTCGTACCACCTCCGGCGAGGTTCTAAGCGAGCTGAGGCGATACTAAAATGTGACGTAATACAATGCCGACTGCTGATTGGTCAGAGAGAATCGTCACTATTCACTGCGTCATGATTGCACGCGGCAGACGGAGTATCCTGAATAACCAGAGAGTAACCCCGCCATTTTTAAATAGTTTGCCCAGATATACTAAACTTACTACTATTATTATGGCAACTCGGAAGAATACGCCGTGGTCAAACGAGGAGGTGCAGACTTTCCTTTGTTTGGTTGCCGAAGAAAGGATCAAGCGAGATGTGTGTCGCGTGTAAGATTACGTCACGCCAGTTTCCTGCGGCGTCGCTATGACGACCGGGTACTATTTGTGGCGGTACTATCTGCAATGGAAAACGGAGCGAAAAGCGAGCCGAGTCGAGCTGGTACTGGTAAGGGAAAAGCGCCATATGAAGCCCCTCCTTCCGAAAAGCGCAATGTGCTAAGGCATCACAACCAGGCCTTTTGGGGTCTCATGAGACTTCAGTGATAGCCTGTTTCATTCATCAACTTTGTATCAGATGTGTCTCCTAAAATAGAAGTAAAAACAGACCCAAATGAGACAATTGTTGATTAAAGAGTAAGAGTAAAGAGTTACGGATAACACTTTACTGTAAGGTTCCATTTGTTAACATTAGTTACCTATGTTAAAATGAACTAACAACAATACTTCTAAATGTATTGATATTGAAGGTCGTATCTGTTAATATTAATTAATGCCCTTTGAACTGACATGAAAAAACAAGGAACAATTGTGTTTCTATTGACTATAACATGAACAAAGATTAATAAATGCTGAAGAAATGCGTGCTCATTGTTAGTCCATATCAGTCCTGCTCGAACAGTAAAGAAGCGATAGTGACGTCAGTGGGTTTGATTGCCAGGGAATGCATGAACTGATAAAATGTGCAGAATAATACAATACAATACAATACAATACAATTAATAATTTATATAGCTTCAGATAAAAGCGGCTGTCAAATGTATTAATGTAATGTATATATTTCACCTGCCCATTCAGCCTTAAAGGTTAATTGTAAACTAACTTGGTTTGCTGTAGGGATGCAAATGATCGATTCATTAGTTGATTAACCTTATCGATCGATTAACGATTAACTGATAAGCGGCTATTTTCCTGAGAATGTAAATTTCTCACTTTAACATAATAAGCAAAATATTGCTATACTGAATAAAAGCCCACCTACACTAAGCCTATATATAATAATCTATCTGGTAAACTACTTATATATAAAAAAACTTGAAACATTAGCAGCAGCACTTATAATATAGGCCGGGGGGGGGGGGGGGGGGGGGGGAGTAAAATTTACAACTTGTAACGAGTGGAAATAAGGTGTGGCCCCTTTAAGAGCTGCGCGCCGTGCGCCTCCGCCTCGAACACCCCTTTTACTGTCTATGCCAGGGGTGCCCAATCCTGCTCCTGGCGATCGACTGTCCCATAGACATCATATAGAGACTAGATGCCCTATTGGCCGCTGTGGCGCAAGAAATGCGGCCGCCATCTTAAACCGGTCATACTCCTATTTGCGTTGCATAGCAGCAGTAAATGCCAGAGCACTGTGCAGCATATTCCTGCTCAAATCGGCGGACCATCACTCGGGGATTACTTTTCACAAGTAAGATTTAACATTTAACATTACTGTATTATTGTTTGTATTTTGTGAGTAAAATATTCAATGTGTCCTGTATCGTAGCTACGTGTATGACCTTTGCAGAAAAAAAACCTGCGTGAAAATCAGTTCGGTATTTAGTGAGATATGATTAATTAAATGCGCCAAACAGATTACACTGAGCGGAGCGGGTGACCGGTTTAAGATGGCGGCCCCACGGCTCGTCCGCGCCAATAGGCAGTAGCGGTCGATAGGGCGTCTATCTATATGATGTCTATGGACTGTCCTGCACAGTTCATCTCCAACCCTAATCAAACACACCTGAATATAATTTTCAAGTGATCCTAAAGACCTTAATTGGTTGCTTCAGGTGTGTTTGATTAGGGTTTGAGATGAACTGTGCAGGACAGTCGATCGCCAGGAGCAGGATTGGGCACCCCTGGTCTATGCGAACACCCCGTGTATGCGGGTAATTTCTGTTTGATGCTAATTTTTATCATATTTTGTTTATTAAGTAATGATGTGGACGGTAGAACGTGTGACAGACAGTTAGACTAGTTTCCCGGAAAAAATAACAAACCGGTAGGGGTCCGGGAGATAGGGCTAAAAAACTGGAGAAACCCGGGAAAAACGGGAGTGTTGACAGGTATGAGCTAAGTTATTGTTAGAATACAGCTGGATTTTCGATGTTAGCACGCTGTATAGCTGGTAGTCAATATCGATGCACTTCAGTCCGTTTTGACCGCCTCATGTTTGGTTTCTTTTTCGCCGCCTCAAGTTTATGTCGGCTCTCTCGCGTGAGAATCTCGTGTCACGTTCGCAATGTTCAATTAGCCGACAATTAATTTAATTTAATCGAGTAAATTCTTGTCGACAATTAATCGATTAACCGTTTGCATCCCTAGTTTGCTGTCCTTAGAGGACGCTCAAACCTGAGGCTCGGCTCAAACTCCAAGTTTAAAACCCCCATATAGGAGGAAAGAAAGAATTAGAGGAGGAGGCAGGGAGGAGGAATATTTCTCAATGAGATGACGCAGTGTCTGTGTCACAAACTGCTCTTAGACACAAAGGTTGTGGATCCAAATGCAGTATTTATTGAACAGGGTAATCCAAAGACGTAATCCAAAGTACAGGCAGGGTCAAACACAGCCAGGCAGTCCATACAAACAAACACAACAAGGCAGGGAACAAGGACAAAAGAGTAATCCACAGAACAGGAAAGAAATCTAAAAACCAAGAGACATAAAAACCAGGGATAATGCTTGGAATTGCAGTATGACACTAAACAAGACTTCGCAGGGAATGAATGTGTACATGGTTTAAATAGGCTGAGACTGACAAGGTACTGAGACACCGGTGGATGCAATCAGGGATGATGAGACCGGGCAGTGAGTTATGGGAAATGTAGTTCATGAGGGAATGACAATAGTCTGATGAGGAGTGCCCTCTGGTGGCTCTCAAGGGCACTCCAGCACCGTTACAGTCTGCTGCTTATAGGGACGTCCCGCGTGACGTCACGCCATTTGGAGCAGCCATCTTGACGGAATAGAAAATGCTAAACCGCCGGTGATAATACAGCTCGTCGCGAAATATTCCTATCATGCCCGAGCGATGCTGTGCATTTGGATGCGATCAGATACGTGATCATACAAAAGGAATATCTTTATACTGTCTCCCAAAAGAAACAAAATGGAGAAAAGTGGTTGGCAGCAATAAACAGGCAAAACGCATCCATGCATTCCTAGATCAGTTATTATCACATTACATTCTTTCGTTTTCAAATACCAAAAGCTGATTGTGACGATGCAGCAAGGAAGAAGCTGAGAGAGAATCCAAATGCAAGCACTTTAATAAAACAAACAGGTAATCCAATGGAATTCAGGACAGGGACAAGAACAGTAAACAACTTCAACGACCGACAAAACACAACTGAAACACAGAGGTATAAATACACAAGCAGACAGGCTAAACAAGATAACAAGGGGGCGTGGTTAATCCGAGACACCTGGGAAGACTAGTCAACATAATGGGGAATAGCTGAACATGGGACAAGACACATGGCAGGATCACATGACAAACAGGGAATCACATGACAGACAAGAACAAGGAACAAGACACAAAAACCCACACCGTGACACTGATGTTGTATTTTATTTGACACTTCTTATAAATCGTTAGAAACACAGGTTGAGACAACAGTCTCAATGACAGTTTATCATACTACAGTGACGGTCAGTGATAGGTATAAAAAAGTATATAAGCTATTTCGTTTTTCTTGGATAAAAGTAGATTAAACAAATTCATTAAAGATACACTTAATCTTGTTGGTGATTTTGTTTTGTGTTTTTCCCTGTAAACTCAGTTTAAAAATTATTACAGGCCTACTATAATTTGGTGATAAAAATACATTGACCAACCTTTGCGGTGATGATTGAAAAATCATTTTCTTTTAATGAAACTCCGGTGTAGCATGATGGGAAGTGAATAAGGTAGCTGTAATGTCACCGAACTCAATGGCAGGAAGTTTTTCTACACAAGTTTTTCTACACATTACTACCAATGCATGTAAAAGAACTTGTGGTGCTTCATATGGATATATGATTCCTAATTCTTTTATCTTCCTCTTGTATATTTATTTTTGTGATGCTAATAATAAGTGCGATGACATGACGTGGTGGGGGAAAAATCGATTCTGTTCAGTATCGAGAAATATCGAGATATTATGATTTTGCGCATGCAATTATATCAATACTGTAGCGCAAAGTATTGCAATATTTAGGCTAATTATACTAATAATTATATTATTAGTATAATAATATAATAATTGTATTATTAGTATAATATGCTAATAATATATATTACCCACGGCAATGGATCTATGAGTAGCCGACGGATGTATTCCGTCAAAATGGCTGACACGCGGCTAGGGGTCACGTGACTGGGAGATCCCGCTCGTAATGATGACTGAATGTTTAGGCTCCTCCCGAACCTACGTTTGGAACTTCATTTCATAAAGCATTATCTAATGTTAATGAATGATATCTTATAGTAAAGTATTAGGCTACCTAGTTATAACATGAATGTGAATAGCATAGCTATTCTGGGAGACTTTAATGAGAAATGTTTAGATGTGAAATTGAAATCTCTGTCTTTTGATTTCCGAAATGATTATTTTGGTAAATCTTTTTTGTAACTGATGAAATCTCATCTAAAACATGAGAAAACACAATTGGGATTACTTGGGTCTTCTTCTCAAAGCAGCAGAAGACTTAAGCAAAAGTCTCCAGTTATTCTCCATTTAATCTCATTGCTGTCTAAGAGAGACAATTGGCTTATTAATGAGATCTCATTTGTGATTTTCCTTTTCTTTTGGGGCATTTTTAAAAACCCCTCTCCATATTCAGAACTTAGATCCAGGTTTAGATATTAAGATTTAGAGTTAGGTACTTCTATGGCAATAAGCTGTAACCCTATTGGCAAACTTGAGTACATGGGGGGGAAAAAAGAAAGGTAAATCAGGTAGCAAGGTAAAAAACGTGTATGTCTGTTGAAGGAAGTGCAAAACTGATCAACTAATAAGTGCGTCTCAAAGTTTCTAGTAGGGATGAAACGATTACCGGTTTCACGATAAACCACGATAAAATGTACTGACGGTTAGTATTATCGTTTAAAATTTAATTATCATTAAAACCGTGTCGCTGACGCAGGCGCAGCGCGCAATGTTTTTTATTATTATTATTCGAGAAGGAATGGCGGAAGGCAGTAACCGCGCTCGGGAGATTTTCCAGCCTTTTAAGAGGACCAAATCTGAGGTGTGGTCCTATTTTGGCTTTTACAAAAGTCCTGAGGGAAACTTGTTCGAGGATGGTCACCCTGTCTGCCGAACAAAAAGTCGCAGCAATAGAAAAACTTCAAATCTGCCGAGTCGTCTTGTGTGACCATCACCCAGTGTTGTATAGCGAACGCAAGGCAAGTTAACTTTGACCTCAATACCAAAACTACGTCTGGGAAATAATTGGGCACAAAATGTTGTTTTGAGTTGAAACATTTTATCTCACTCACTTGAAATAAACGTGAAGCTTCCGCGAAGAAAGGTTCGCAGCAAGTGGCTTTGAGCAAAGACGAACGAACAACTTCAAACCAGACTATTATTAAGAGTGACATTTTAAGGGATAGTAATGTATAGATTCATTGTACACTTATTACACCTAATTTTTTTGCCACATAATTACGGGGACATATTGAATTGAGATCAATGTGTTAAATCGTAACTTACCTGTTTATAAATCCATTTTGTACAACATTCAAAACAATCGTCCAGACAAGATGATCAAAACAATATTATCAAACTCTGTAAACAATAAATCAACTCTGATTTCATTTTCAATACAATCAAAAACAGGAGACGCAAGACGGCAAGTTGTATTTGAATGAAATGAGCGCGCTGTGCCGTACCGTTGTGATACATGGATGTGCGCCGTGTAATAATGCGTTGCTATTGACGACGGTCATTATAAAGAAGGAACTGGCACAGAATAGAATCTTGCTTAAAAAAAACTGCATAAAGCTGCATATTTATTTGTTGTTTGTTGATTTTCAAATATAAAACTTGTTGAAATGTTTTCAGTGTGAGCATCAGGTCTTTTTGAACACTTTCATCTCATTTGAACAAAACTGTGATAATATTGATAATCACGATAATTTTGGACACTATAATCGTGATATGAAATTTTCATACCGTCCCATCCCTAGCTTCTAGTATGCACACAGATTGTTTATACAGATGTTGTTGATGAAAACCCATAGTGCTGTGGGTTTTCTCTTTCTTCTTTTCCTCTCTGTTGCCTTTTGCACTCGTTCTCACTATTTCGCTCTTTTTTTCCTCCCTCTTTTCTTCTCAGTCATTTGGCAGCTGTTTTCACAGTGCAATGTGCTGGAAAGCAAGTCTTTGATATGAAGCCTGTGTGTGTGTGTGTGTGTGTGTGTGTGTGTGTGTGTGTGTGTGTGTGTGTGTGTGTGCAAGATTTCTCCTCTCTGAAATGTGATCTTGAATTGCCTCTTTCCCAGCATTCATCTGTGTTTATGTGTATATGTTTTTTGTGCGTTTTAATAGTGTTTTATGTTTGCTTGTTTTTTCCATGACACTGATTGGATGCTCTTTTATGGCACTTTTGGTTGCAGTTATGAGCAGCAGTTTACTCCGACTGTACATGTTCCTCCCTGTTTCTGCAGCTAAATAAAAGCCTTTAATCTTACCAGTCTGTCTCTCGCTTTCTCTCGCCCTCAGCGGGATGTGCTTCACAGAGCTGTGCTCTCTGTTTTTGATTATTTAGCAGGTCATATTTACTTCTGTTCTGTGTGGTTTATTTAACATTTTATTTTCAGCTGCTAAAACTGTCAGTCAGAGTTTGTGTTGTGCATTTTGGCATTTCTGTATAATATTATTTCTATTGACTTAATGTGAATTCTCAAACTAACTGTCTGTTTCTCTGTTTCGCAGGTAAGATCCTCTACTGAATGTGAGAAGCACCTCTTCCTGCAGAGATACAGGTGTGTGTGTGTGTGTGTGTGTGTGTGTGTGTGTGTGTGTGTGTGTAAGAGAAAGGGGTGTGATGTGTTTTTCTCAGATGGGTAATTAAAGACTTCTGAAAATGACATGCCTAGAATTCTTCAGTTTTCCCTCACATTCCTTTTTTTTAACTCCTTGTAAAAACTGGATTTGAGTGTGTGCGTGTGTGTTTGTGTTATGATTATAGCTGTTGTGTCCAGACGCCAAACTCTGTCTGTTCTAGGTTGCTGCAGAATTCATTTCTTTGAGTGAAGTTAGGGGTGGAAAAGAACTGAGCTATAAAGTAGGGGTTGAACCGACTAGTCGATTAGTCGACTAGTCGACCTTAATGCAATGCCGCGACGCTTTAAGCTTGACGTCGACTAGTCGCGTTGATCATGTGACACTATGATTGCGCTAATTTTGATACTAACATGTTGCAGACGACAACAGATGAAGAGCCCAGAGGGTCATTGCAGCAAGAAAGCAGCATTGGTACATCAAGTGTGTGTAAATACTTTACTAACCTAACACTAGAAATAGTTGAAAACGAAAGTAAAAGCATGACGCACGCTCACTGTTTTACCGGGAAATGAGAGTTCAGTATCTTTATTAAAACATTACTTTTTATCATTTATTTATTTGAACATATTAATGATGTAGCCTACCTCTAATTCACCCGCAATTACTTTGAATATTATTTTGTATTACTTGGATCTGCGCATCACTAAGGCGCTGATGTGAATTTATAGCTTTTTTTCCTTTTCTTTTTTCTTTTTTCATCCTAAATGATGATGTAAACAGTGGGCTGTTTACACCTGGCCACTTCTTGTGTTTCTGTGATCTGATAGCTATCCGATTGTGAAAAGACCAGGTGTAAATGCCCTCCGAAACGCGTTCGGAGACGGATTTAAATCCGATCGCTCAAACCGCTTCAGGAGGAGGTCTGGGCCGCTTAACAGACGAAACTGCAAGTGTAAATGCATCTGGTAGTTGAAACCACATATGTAAATTGGACTTCTCCCAACAATGCTAACAATAAACGTGTGAGAGCGTATTATAGTGATGAAGCTATGGCAGCACGCATCGCCGCAGATGAGCAGCTGGAGCATCTATTCATCAAGCCAACGTGCAAACTATGGCAAATCAAAGTGAAAGTAAGTCGCGGACGCTTAGCACACAATCATCTTCGTTAAAAGTAAAGAAACAAAATGATCTTACCAGTGCTGTCTCTCTTATTGTGGTCTTTGATTTTGAAATTAGCTGATGATCAATAAAATGCAGCTCATTATTGTTGCTTTCGGTGACGTGAACTCCGTTAAATCTGCATAGCGCGTTGTTTGAAGATCGGATTTATATCCGTTTTGCGTAAACATATTTATGTGACCAGGTGTAAATGGAATCGTTTTGATAAATTAGATCAGTAAAAACGCATGAAGTGACAGGTGTAAACGGCCCCATTATGAGCTGTCTGTCAGCATCTGTATAATTTTCTGTTAATTAATTGCAAATTGTGGCATGTTGCAAAGCAGTCCCATCTCTTGTGGTTTTATGAATGACGTCATCGACTAGTCGACGTCGACTCGACTTTGATGTCATAACAGTCGACTTCAAAAAATCTGAAGTCGTTCAACCCCTACTATAAAGTGTATTTCATTCTGTTGTTTTGTGTGTGTGTGTGTGTGTGTGTAATCTGGCTGCAGTTCTGTGAAGACTAGGGATGTCAATTTTCACAAATTCCCATGATCGATCGTCGTTTAAATTAACGATCAATTAATCGATTAATCGTTAGCATTAATGGCAAACAGCACAGGGTCTGCAAATGCTGCTCAAAAAGCTATGTTACTCACCAAATTAATAAGAATGTTTTTTAATCTAAATAAAGGCTTAGTAGGATTGTAAAATGTTTTGATGTGATTGATAAATTAAATTAACTATTTAATATATAAATATAACGACAAATACAATGTGTCACCAACGCCGCCTCATATGCGTGCTTGTCAGAATGTGTGACTGTTGTGGAAGTGCTAGAACAACGCACTGAAAACGGCAACTAAACCCAATGAATTCACAACCATTTAATAAAATAGTGTTCTCGTGTTATGTAATATGAAAGTCCCAAATTAACCATCGTTATTATTAGTTTTGCATTCTGCTTGAGCGGCGCGCGCTGAATGAATAACCGTTGAGCACTTAGCGTTTATTTAACTCAAAGAAACGCATCCTATTTGATATTAATCAGATATATACAAAATAAGCAGAATATTACAAAATGATATCTGCACAAAATGACGTGAATGCACAAGTGAACTTAAACTGAGTTACGTGCCATTCAGAATGACTCATATGTTGTGGTGGACGCGCTCAAAGTCTCTGACGAGCTCTTCCTGGAACAACGCGACATGGCATCTAAACCCAAATAATTCACAATGTTTTATTACAATAGTGTTCTCTTTATAATCTTGTGTAATATGACAGTCCCAATAGTCATTATTAGTCGTGCATTGTCGTTTGAGCTGAGCGCGCTAAAGATCACGTCGATTCTTAACCAAATGCATCCAATATGAGACCAATCAGATATAGATAAGCGTACACAAAATAAACTATTACAACTTACATTTGCACAAAACAAAAGGCTGCGAATGCACACGCAAACTTTTAGTCATGATGAAGGTGTAAAATAGTCCCAAACAACTCCGGGGTGTGTCATTCAGTGGGACTCAACACTTCACCACACCAGCGCGCTCGCTTACATGTTTCGCGGTTGAGCAGCACGCACGCGCATGATCCTGCTTAATCGATGATCGATAAGTTTTATCGATTAAATGTATTATCGACAATTAATCGATCGTCGATTAATCGTTGACATCCCTAGTGAAGACGGAGTCTGTCCTCTCTGAATTGTCAGTTGCTGCAATAGTATTCCGTAACACACATTTGAGGGAACAATAGCGGGAACAATTTTCCTTTCAAAGGATTTATTTTATAGATTGTGAATTGCATTATTGTTTTGAAAGGAATAGTTGACGCACAATTAAAACTGTCATTACCATCACCCATATGTCATTATTTTCTTTGTTAGCACAAAATTAAGCAAAATACCAGGGCTGATCTTTTCTATAGAAGGAAAGTGGTGTTGATTTATTACAGTTTTTTTGGATTGCTAAACGACAGTGAGCACAACTGGAGCTACATGTGCAAAACTCTAACTCCAGTCTGCACAGAAGCAGTTCATGTGGACCAAACTCTAGTTCGTTTTTCATCCCTTGAACACAGTTTTCAAAACTCTACACACTTATCCCATGACTTTAACCACAACATGCACAACACTGTGGATTTACAGCACTTTGTTCAAATGCTAACACACTGCTGTCAAAACTGTGAACCACACATTCAAAACAGAATAGATTTCAGCTTTGTGCCTTTCAAACACTGCTGACTGCAATTTCAGCTGAAAGGCTAAGCAGGTGTCTTGTTTTAGGCTTGTTAGTGAACACACACACACACACACACACACACACACACACACACACACACACACACATACATATATATATATATATATATATATATATATATATATATATATATATATATATATATATATATATATTAGGGATGTAACGATTCACTCAACTCATGATGCGATACGATTCACGATACTGGTTTCGAGATACGGTTTTCTCACGATTTTTTTAACAAGTGATTAGTTTAAGAAATTATAAATGAAAAAGTGTCCCTTTTATTATTTCTCAGACAAAATGCTGCACATTTCTTTTGAATTTTAAAATATATTTGTCAAATAAAAAAACTACATTGAAATAAAAAAAAAATCCCTTCAAGGTTGTTTCAACTCAGTGTTTCTGTCTGTCTGGTCAAGAGGGTGGGCACTGGTACCTTCGCACACTAAGTAAAAGACTATGTAACATTAGTACCACATTTAGAGGGGTTTTAATTTTGTTATAATTTGTATCATTACACTAGCAACTAGCTAGAGTAAAAAAAACACACACACATTTAGAAAAATATGCCATAACCATCAATAAATTATGTATATATAAAAAAAATATATATCCATGTACACATTTAGAGAAAGAGATAGTAAAATAAATACAACACCTGGTTGCCACGGAAACACTGATGCACCTTGTGATCTCCGTGGCTCTCGCACTTGTCGTATTAATACCTTTTACATGAAAACGGAGGTGACTTGTGGTTCTCATGTTGGTGGTGATTATTATTAGTCTACGGAAAGTCAAAATGCCGCCACACATCAACGTCAACGTCTACGCTTGCCGTCACCATGTTTTTGACGGCGCGCGCACACCAGTCTATGGCACACACTGGCGCGGCGCGAGCGGAGCAAACCGAGCGTTTTCAGATAATTCCTATGGAAGTTGAGCTTGGCTCACACAAGCTCAAGTTCCATGAATGAAGTGAAAACACTCGCTAGCTTCGCGCCAGTGTGTGCTCGCTGCTATTGTGCCTGTAAAGCGAGGTTCACAACTTCACAATAGGCTAGAGTAAACGCCCCTGCTGTTTAAAACGTGTATCGCGATTCATTTAACATTTCAACCGACTTGAATCGTCACACATTTTTATCGATTTTCAACCGGTTGCGAGTGAATCGTTACATACCTTATATATATATATATATATGTAGAGTTCAGAAAGACAAATTTTGGAAATGGAACAAGGAAGACGAGTTCGTGGAGGGAGAAGGGTGGCAGGGAGAGGGCGGATGCGTGGAGGAAGATAAAGAAGACAAAGAGCTGTTATTTCAGATGAAATAAGGGCTACACTTATAGACCATGTCGTGAACCACGGTCTCTCATTAAGAGAGGCAGGGTTGAGGATGCAACCCAATCGGCAAAGATCTACAGTGGCATCTGTAATGCGAATTTTCCATCATACAAACAGGTGAAAGTTACATCCTTACAGTATGTAGCCTACAGTATGCCGGATGTGAGGACACGAGTCCAGAAGACTGCCAGGGATGGATAAGGCACTCCAGAAGGTTCTTCTCCAGGTGCTTGGCAAGAGAGAACATTAGATGTGATGTTGATGAAAACCTGTGGCCTGATGCTAGAGAGAGGCAAGATTAGCCCCTCAATTATTTGTTCGAATTACAATATGTACTTTTAGTTTCTACCTTTTTTTTCTCATTACTGTAATTCCGTAAATTACTACAGACTATTGAAGCAAACTGCTAATTTTCATTTACCTTAAAGAATTATTATGTTCTAAAAATTTAAATAAATCACGTGAAAGAATGTCACTCTTTTCTTTGAAGAAAAAATTACTTTGTATGAAGTCAGTGAAATTTTTCAAACTGTAAAGATGAAAAGTTAGTATTTTCTGTATTGGTGTTTGATGCTGGTGTTTTTACTCTCAGTGTGTTCTGAGTGACATTGTGTGTTATCTCAGTGAGGGTTGTGCATAGTGTTTGTCTGCATGAGCCGGTTTTGAGCCATGTGTTAAGAGTTGTGTTGCTTGGAATGTTCCTTGGAATGATGTGAACTGTTTAGCTCAGGTGACTGTTGGTAGTGCAGACTGTAGTTAGAGTTTTGCACATGTAGCTCCAGTTGTGCTCACTGTCGTTTAGCAATCGAAAAAAACTGTAATTCCAACCTCAAAAAAGACAAAAAAGCACTATAAAAGTAAAAGTAGGCCTGCCATGAAAATAGTCAACATTTGGTGTGTTCCAAGTCTTCTGAAGCCATTCAGTTGCTTTTTTGTGAGAAACAGACTCTGTGTTTTGAATATTCCATCCATTGGAAGTTCATGCAAGTACAAAAAGATATCGCATAAGCTCTATGCATGTGCATTGATCAATGTTTTTATATGACTAATAGCATGAGTAATGTCTTTTCAGCATGCCGAATTTGATTAAACTGCTCAATTCACAGAATTACTTTTTATGATGTCTTTTTTGTATTTTTTTATATGTGTATATATACTTTCAATTGAGGGACAACAATGATGAGAGAATATTCAAAAGTCTTATGGATTAGGATTAAATAGGAGTAAATGATGGCATAGTTTTCATTTTTTAAACATCTGATGTAAACATATTAGAAGCAGATAAAAATTGCTTTGCAATGTCACACTTCATTCCAGTCCAAATGCTTTATGAGCTAGTGTTCACTGAAATCTTCATTTGATTCTTATGGGTAGTTCTGTAAAGCTTGCCTGCAGCGTACAACAGTAAACAAGGAGCGCAGAGTTTAGCTGAAGGGTCAATTACTGTGGTCAGGTTCAATTCATGTACTCAAACACACACACACACACACACCCTTTCTTTAAGGTCATGAGTGTGGCTGCCTCCTGAATGAGAGAGAGAGCATGATTATGAAAGCGGGATCTCATGGAGGTTAGCCACCACTTTGACATCTCTAATTAAAGCTCACCACACTCTCACACACACTGAACTGATCTACTTCTGTTTGTTTTCGGTTCTTGGTTATGCATGGATACAAAATGGCAAACCAAATCAAAATCTCAGTGCTTATCTGTCTTTCTTACACTCTGTATCTGTCTGTATCTGTTTTTCCTCTCCCCATCCTTATTAACAAACACTTGCAATTTTTACACTTGGGCAATATAAAAACTTTGTAATATTTTTCAGATATTTGATGACATGCAATAGCATTATATCTTATTATTTATGTATTTGCTCTGAAATGACTTAAAATTTATTTTTTTCAGTTAGAGAAACCATATCAACAAAGCGAATACAGTGATTAAATTTTTTTCCCAAAATATATTCTAGGCAGATTTTTCACTGTTTTTTATTAAGGAACACAAAGAAGAATGATATTGAATCATTTATATGCAGCATTAAAACGTGTAGTAATAAATAGCAAAAAGTTCCCTTTCAGTCGCTCACGTTCGACGTCACGTCGACATGACGACGTAATTGGGATTGCCTTGAGAGACCAATCTACTTCGAGAGTATTAAAACGAGCCAATGCATATTGGCATGCGATAATTGCATCAGCTGCTCTGCTTGCAGTGCAAGCATGTAACGAGCAGAAGGTGCGTCGCATATTGTCTTTCGCTTCGGAGCCGAGCGGTTCTGCTCTTCAGGGGAACGCCTCTTCAAAGCTGGTGTTGGTGTTACAGCGCAGACAGTGTCCTTCAAACCGTGTGTTTCTGGATGCGGTCGTTTCCTATCCTCATGTGGGGGCCATGATCACTGTTTCACATGCCTGGGCTTAAGTGTGATGAAACTGTGCTCGTGGGTGGTTTATGTTCTCTCTGAGAGCATGACCACGTCGGCACGTTGTTCGTTTTGCCTTTCTTATTAAGGTTTACCGTGATCAGCGTGCCGTGTGCCGTCGAGCTGCCAGCTGGCAGCACGGGTTGTCACGGCAACCCAGCGCGCGTCGTTCGGCGCTCTAGAAGCGCGGTCGAGACTCAAGTGCCTCAAACGAGGTTGAGTCCCCTCGGCTATGCCCCGATCTAGTTCTTTTTCTGGTGCTTCAGAAAAGGGCTACTTCTGCGTATAGCCAGGGTGACCGGAGGATTATAGTGAGGGCTTCCCCGCCCGGTAACCAATCCGTGTGGGCCCCTCACTCCTCTATCGCATCGCATACATGTGAGACTCTGTTTGTAGGTGGTTGTATTCTCTTATGAGAACATAACCACGTCAGCACATTGATCGTCTTGCCTTTTTCATTAAGGTTAAGCGATCAGCGTGCTGTGTCCCGTTCAGGCGACGGCCTCATTCACTGTCTCGCATGCCTGGCAGCTTCTGGATGGGATGCTGGTCATTCTCATGATGGACCTAGCATTTCATTTAGGGCTCCAGGAGAGGATAGACGTCGATTGCCACATCAGAGAGAGGATTGTCACGCTTTGGAAATGAAGATGATGCTGAGCTCCACTATAATGGTGTGCATGCTCATGGTGAATCAGATTCAGACTTGACAGCCATCCTTTCCCGGGCTACACTGGGGGCGCAGTGCCACGCGTAATCGCCTTGCCCTGCCCCCGTGCCTTCCTGGATGTGTGTGAAAAACTTTTTGCAGTATGGAAGCATTTTGGTGCCAATATGGCAAGCCAAGCGTGCCAAAAGCTGCAGAAAGTTTTCCTCTCTCACTACCCTCAATGGTGGGGCGGCAGTGCTACTGCAGACCGCCTCTTCCCTGCAGGGTAGTTCTGATCTGGGTTGAGCTGCGCCTGGTGACTGACTGTGTTTTAAGTCACAGCGCTGGCCTTCGGCCAGATGAGGTCCACCCTAGTGGTCCAGAAGCGCTCCCTGAACTAAACCTTGCAGTGGTATGAGACATCGCCAAAGTTCGCTTTCTCGATGCTCCCATCTCACGAGGTGGCCTTTCGGCGACACTGTTGGAGACTGTGCCCAGCGGTTCTCCGCAGTTCAAATGCAGGCTGAGGTAACCAAAAAGCTTGCCACAATGTACTCCCTGAGTCACTGGTGGGCTGCCCTTCAGTCTGTTTGTCGCCAATGGTGTCAGTCCCCTGCGAAAAAAACAAAAACAAACTCCGCCACAGCCATCTCTACTGTGACGTTGAGCTTTCGCAGGAAGACGGCACCAGCAGCCCTGAGACGGGTGAGAAATTCTCACCAAAAGCAGCTTCTTTATCTCTGGGTCCCAAGAGAGCGAGGTTGGCGTTGTGCGACCCTATGCCTTGCCACCCTCTGTCCCCTCTTGCTTCGCCAACGGTAGCCTGGTGTGCTCGAGGCCGCACCTATGCCGTCTCACTCATCCCCTACCGATCGGTGGGGTCAGGTTAGTGTTGCACACTCAGACCCCACTTCGGGCCGCTATGGCGTCCGAGTCGGGTCCCTGCATTCCACCACGCTGCCCCACCTCGGGTACGTCTGTCGTGCCGTTGGTCCCGCTTGTACGGTGTCTGGGACCCTGGCTAGCGGTTCCCAGCCCGTCTCGCTGGCTCATCCGTACCATCAGACTCGGCTATGCGATTCAGTTCACCCGGCGTCCCCTGCCTTCACCAGGAAGAGATTGCAGTCCTACGCAATCGAGCCGGTCCCTCCAGCCGAAATGAAGACTGGCTTCTTCAGCCCGTACTTCATTGTACCCAATAAAAGTGGTTGGTTACGACCTATCTTGGACCTGCTTGAACCGGTCCCTTCACAGGCTGCCGTTCAAGATGCTTACGCAGAAACGCATTTCAAGTGCATCCGTCCCCAAGATTGGTTTGCAGCGATCGACCTGAAGGACGCGTACTTTCATGTCCGATTCTCCCTCGACACAGACCGTTTCTTCGCTTTGCGTTCGAGGGACGGGCATATCAGTAAAAAGTCTTACCTTACGGGCAGGCCCTGTCGCCCTGTGTCTTCACGAAAGTCGCGGAGGCGGCCATTCCTCCCATGTGGTGTTCGTGGTGTTCACATTCTCAACTACCTCGACGGCTGGCTTATTCTCGCCCAGTCGAGAGAGCAGTTGTGCGAACACAGAGATATGGTGCTCGGTCACCTCAGCCACCTAGGGCTTCGGGTCAACTGGGAAAAGAGCAAACTCACCCCTGGGCAGAGGATCTCTTTTCTCGGTATGGAGCTGGACTAGATCAACATGACAGCGCGCCTCACCGAGGCCCGCGTCCAGTCAGTGTTGAACTGCTTCAGCACGCTCAGACGCAGAACAGCGGCACCACTGAAACTTTTCAGAGGCTCCTGGGGCATATGGCATCTTCCGCCGTGGTAACGCCGCTCGGATTGCTTCATATGAGGCCGCTCCAACACTGGCTCCACGATCGAGTCCCGAGATGGGTGTGGCAGAGCGGCTTGTGCCGGGTCCAAGTGACCCCGCACTGTCGCCAAACTCTCAGGTCGGACCCTTTGTTTGTTCGGGCAGGTGTTCCCCTAGAACAAGTGTCCAGGCATCCTGTGGTCTCCACGGTTGCCTCTGCCACCGGCTGGGGGGCCACGTACAATGGGCATGCAGCTTCAGGTCTGTGGACGGGGCCTCAATTGCATTGGCACATCAACTGCCTCGAGTTGTTATCAGTACATCTTGCACTGGGCCGCGTCAAAATGGTGCTACTAGGCAAGCATGTACTGGTCCGTTCGGACAGCACTGCGACCGTTGCGTACATCAACCGCCAGGGTGGTCTACGCTCCCGTCGCATGTCACAACTCGCCCGCCATCTCCTTCTCTGGAGTCAGAAGCATCTGAGGTCGCTTCGTGCTGTTTATATTCCGGGCCTGCTCAACCATGCAGCCGACGAGCTCTAACGGCAGAGGGTGCTACCGGGAGAATGGCGACTCCATACCCAGGTGGTCCAGCTGATATTCAGGCGCTTCGGGACCGCACAGGTAGATCTGTTTGCCACCCCGGACAGGTCTCACTGCCAGCTGTTCTTTTCCCTGACCGAGGGGTCCCTCGTCACGGATGCTCTGGCACACAGCTGGCCCTGGGGCCTACGCAAGTATGCATTTCTTCCAGTGAGCTTTCTTGCACAAACCTTGTGCAAGGTCAGGGAGGACGAGGAGCAGGTCTTGTTAGTTGCGCCGTATAGGCCCAACCGGACCTGGTTCCCCAAACTAGCGCTCCTCCTTGGCCCATTCCTCTGAGAGAGAGGAATGCTCTCTCAGAGACGGGGCACCCTATGCCACCCGCGTCCAGACCTCTGGAAACTCCATGTCTGGTCCCTGGTATTCGACACCTTCAAATCTGCTAGAGCCCCCTCTACGAGGCGCCTCTATGCGAAGTGGAACCTGTTCGTTGAGTGGTGTTCTTCTCATGAGAAGAACCCCCGAACTTGCCCGGTCAGAGCCATGCTTTCCTTCCTGCAAGATGGGTTGGAGCGACGGCTGTCTCCCTCCACCCTTAAAGTGTATGTTGCCCCACATCACGATGCAGTTGAAGGTAAGTCGCTGGGAAACCACGACCTGACCGTCAGATTCCTGAGGGGGCGAGGAGACTAAATCCTCCTCGTTCGCTCTCTATACCCTCTTGGGATTTGTCTCTGGTCCTTTCAGTACTTAAGAGACCACCCCTTGAGCCTTTCGCAGTCAGCGGAGTTAAAAATTCTGTGCTGTAGAACAGTACTCCTGGTTGCATTGGCCTCAATCAAGAGGGTTGGGGACCTGCATGCATTTTCGGTCGACGAATCGTGCCTAGAATTCGGCCCGGCTAACTCTCACGTGTTCCTGAGACCCCGGCCCGGATACGTGCCCAAGGTTCCTACCACTCCCTTCCGGGACCAGGTGGTGAACCTGCAAGTGTTGTCTTCGGAGGAGGCAGACTCAGCCCTGGCCTTTCTCTGTCCAGTCCGCGCTCTGCGCCTGTACGTGGACATAATGCAAAGCCTCAGGACCTCAGATCAGCTCTTCGTCTGTTACGGAGGCCAGCAGAAGGGAAAGGCTGTTTCCAAGCAGAGGATGGCCCACTGGTAGTGGATGCGTGCCTTGCCCACCCGGGTTGAGAATCCACTCCACTAGGAGTGTCGCTTCTTCTTGGGCGCTGGCACACGGCGCCTCGCTGACATACATCTGTAGAGCCGTGGGCTGGGCGACACCTAACACGTTCGCTAGGTTTTATAGCCTACGTGTTGAGCCGCTTTCTTCCTGTTTGCTTCAACCAGCCGGTAACACTGAAGTTTCGCTCTAGTGTTGGCTTGCTGCGCCACTCCGGAGCGGAAGCGGATACGTGCGCTTTTCTGCTCCAGTCGAGTTCCCCACTTAGGCGAACCCTGTAAGTTCAACCGCACCCCTTCGGCAGTCAGACGTTGCGGAGCGTCTGACGCCAGGCCTAGTGCTCATATGCTTATGTAACTTGTGTTAGGCTGGGTTCCATATGTGGTGATCCCTGCTGCGATCCCATATGTGTATTTTTCCACGACCAGCTCCCTGTGGTGAGCCTGTGTCTTTCCCTTTGCAGAGTCCGCTCTGCCGTCACTGTCCGGTGTAGCCTCCCCCTTCTCAGGCTGGAGCCACCCCAGTGACATTCCATATATTGCACTGCCCCTCTCCGGCCAGTCCATATGTGTATCTCCACATGTTACCTCCCTTCGGGCAGGATGTGGCTTCCGCAGCGTCCCTCTCCCCTGGAAAGGCACACTTTCCCAGTGTTATCCAAGAGTTCCACTGTGTGGATTATAAAGGAACAGCAGTTCGAACTACCTCTACGCAGGGCTTCCTCCCCTGTCAGTTGGGGGTGTGAGAGTCTTGCATAGGGCGCTGGATGTGGCAGCAACCGTGGCGTTTTCCATGGGATCCCAATTACGTCGTCATGTCGACATTACGTCGAACATAAGCGACTGAAAGGGAACGTCTCGGTTACTATTGTAACCCTCGTTCCCTGAAGGAGGGAACGGGAGACGTAACGTCCCATCGCCACGGTTGCTGACCATCGCTGTACGGCCGAACACGTCGCGGCTCCTCAGCGTAAAACAATATGCGACGCACCTGCTGCTCGTTATATGCTCGCGCTGCAAGCAGAGCAGCTGATGCAATTACCGCATGCCAATATGCATGGGCTCGTTTTAATACTCTCGAAGTAGATTGGTCTCTCAAGGCGATCCCAATTACATCGTCACGTCGACGTTATGTCTCCCGTTCCCTCCTTCAGGGAACGAGGGTTACAATAGTAACCGAGAAGTTTTTACACATGCTTTTGCTAAAACACTTGAATCCAAATGGCATGCAGAGACATTTGAGTAATGCCATTCAACTAACTGTTGAATGAATCAGAGTGAATGAGTGGAATCATTGAAATGCGTATTTTCAAGTGCTCAAGCTATTCAAATATCTATCTTATCACTTATAAGGTGCAGTCACATTTAGCTTTGTTTTGTGAATTTTTGTGGACAATAACCTTTTCAATAGGAATTCACTCAATTGCAAATGTAACTTGAGGGTGAAAGACTTTCAGACACAGACTTTGCAACAGACCAACAGAAAGCTGCTTTCTGTCTTTGAAATTTCATCGAAACTTTGCTAATGTCACAGCACCTATACTCACTAGTCATGAGACAGGGAAGGATCGTGAAGCTAGCATACCAAAACACTCTTTAGGAAACCTAAAACCCCCCTGTGGGGAAAACCAAGTTTTTAATGTTGTTTATATGTCTATGTGGTGTTTTAATATGCTTTAAGACAAACCATGTGCAAAGTCATAAGTCAACATCATTGCTGAGTATTTCCTGGGGTTATATTTTGATTGGTTGGTGAATTCTACAGCCCTTCATCAAACTTCTCAACATACAGCTTGGCTCAGATTGTTTTTAATCAATGCTCAAATCATAAAAAAAAGTTTAAAAAAAAACAGATTACCACTATCTGTGCCTAAATTCTGACTGGGTGTGTTCAGCCCACCCCTGCCCATGCCTAGATTAAAATCGTTGTATTTTTACTGAAATCATCACAAATACTTGATGAATCGCCCAGCCCTAGTTATTTTTGGTTATGATGTTTAGACATGTTTTATGTCCTTTGATCTGTGCAGTGAACATTTTTTTTATTCATATTCACCACCCGGTTAGGTGATTACCCTTGAGATTGAGTGTGTGTTTCTGTTTGTGTCTCCACCCTGACAGTTATTTTCGTCATTGTGCTCCAGATGCATATTTCCACCCCTTGCTGTTTACATGCACAGTAGAAGATGTCCCGGAAGATACACACACTCACACATCACTAACCTTGAATGAGGGATGGGTGTAGTGAAAATGCATAAAGTAAAAATGTACATATGCTATCTATTTTCTGATCATATTTTTTATTATTGTGTTCAGAACATATTTCTTGAGGGCTTCCATGGTGATATTCTCAGCTGGTGCTGATTGGCCAAAACCTTGATGATGCGCTGATTCTACACCATGGCCCAGGAGGCTCTGTGGAAATACCCACAATCCTCAGCTCCCTGGTGAGTATGATTGCCTGTTCATTGAATGTTTGTATTAACCTTTGATTTTATACTGATATTATGCTTTTCAAAAACTAACATTGAAGCTGCACATTTGTAATTGTGTATAAATGCATAAAAGTTACAGCATATATTGAAATCATACTGTGCTACCTTTGCATCTGCATGCATATGTTTATGGACGGTCTGCGGATGATAAAAGAAGATAATTGTATTATTATTATTTTTGTTGTTGTTGCAGATTCACATTGGCACCTTCTCTGGCTCAACAAGAAAACCTGTACAAGGTCAGACAGCCCTCTGTGTCTGAACATGATTTGTGCATCAACTAGGGAGCCAATGGCTATTAAAATTAATCTTTTAGGAGACTAATTGCTTTTGTTAATTGCCATTTACAGAACCGTTGTATAGATGGTTGAATATTTTTGGCTGCTTAAAAAAAATCCAATGTTGCATTGATCCAACATTGTCTAACAGTGTTATTCCCAAACAACGTCAATTCAACCTTAATTTTTTTGTCTCACTGCTAGACAACAACCAAAATATTCAGTTTATTATTTTATTACTATTGTGAATCTGTATCTTTAATTGTTTTTATATTACCATGTCAGTAAATGGACTGACAAACTTAAAGTACACTTTCCCAGTTCTTCTCAGTTAATTTAATATTGGACACAACCAAAAATGACTTACAGTTCAGTGAGGAAATCTGTTGTTAATTCTGTAACAGCTTTAAATGATTCACTGAATAAGTATGATTCCTGACTCATCACAAGATGGTATTTGATTAAATTAATTTGGAGGCATATACTGTTCCCTTCTGTTGCCAATGGTGACTAGATTTTAAATTTAAATTACATCTCAATTTTATTTACTCAGTCTGGAGCCCTGTTTGTGTTCATCTGTCTTATAAAATGTCAGATTACTGTGTGATTGGTTACATCCTCTTTCCTAGTGAATGTACTGCCTCTGAATCTGCTCTTTGAGCGTTAGTAAAAATCATCTCATCTTTTGCCATGAAACTGATTTAATTTTCCACCCAATCTCATCATATTATGAAGCACTGAGTTGTAAATTAGCTAAAATCACATTCAATTCCCACCAGATTAAGTTGATTTTAAATGTGGTAATTCAGTTTGGTATCACAGAAGCAGCACAGTGTGCAGTGCTGCTTGAGCAAAGACAAATAAGCTTTTCAGCTTTAGTTCAATTAATAGAGGCGCTTGACCTAACAATTATTGAGTATTCTGCTTAGATTGAAAAAATAAAAAAATATTGTAGATTTTATTTTACCTTTTGCATTTCCCTTTCTATTGTTGAATGCACTGTTGAATGTTTAATTGTGATTTTGACTGCTTTTTCACTCTTTCTCACTTTAGCCATGATGTCAGTCTGCGTGCCCTCACCATGTAACCCCTCCCCCTCTGTGGACGTAGTGAATCGCAACGGGCCCTCTGCAACTCCTCCCACTTCCCTCAGCCTGCGTTCCTCACACAATCAACTGCTAAGTGGTGATGTCATCAAACAAGGCCAGGCCACGCCTCCGAAGTGCCGGAAGAAGTACGCACTCACAAGCATTCAGAGTGCGATGGGACTCGGCGAAGGCATGACGCCACCGTCGTCATCTTCAGCAACTACTGCCAACCCTAAAATGGCCAAAAATGGTGCAAATCAGTTACGGAAAGCTGCGGAGCTAGAGGATCACAACAAGAACACCACAGAAGAAGACGAAGATGGAAACACAACTGGCGAATCAGAGCTCAACATCAATGATGATTTGAGGAACGTTGAGGAATTAAGCCTCGACAGTGAGTCTATTGTTGACGACGTTCACAGTGACATTGACACCAACAACGAGCTTGTTGACGAGGATGTAAATGAGTTGGTTGATGATGAATCTAATGAGGAGGATCAGGTGGAGTATTGTGACGACCTGCTCATTCTGTCTGAGAAAACTGAGATTGTTTCAGACAGGAAGTCCCCCGAGCTCCTTAAGACCAAGAGTTTCCTGGAGTCATGTCTGCATGACCTGTCATACGAACTGCCTGATGTGCAGGATGAGGATGTCACTAAGCCTTTGCTGGAGAAAGAGAAGAAACCCTGCCCCTCGTCTCCACAGAAACCGCACAGTCCTGAGGACACGCCCCTCCTGTCTGTCGGCTCTTCATCTTCCTCTTCGTCACCGGAGACAAAAAAAGACCGACCACGGACGGGAGCCAAGACAGACCGGGCTCTAAACCGCATCCAGAACCTTCCACACAGTGACGAGGAGTCCAGCTGGACCACGTTGTCACAGGACAGCGCATCACTGGGCTCACCAGAAGAGAGCGGTCAGTAGTACACATTCAAAGCGTTACGTGTGTGGCTTGCTGGTCTCCTCAGTGTGGTTTGATGTGTGTGTTTTGGCCTAGTGTAGTGGATATGGTGCACTCATGTGGGCTGTGTGGTTTTCAGTTTGACTGAAGTGCGTTGGCAGAGAGGTTTTTGTGTGTTTGTACTTTTCACTTCACTGGAGTGTGATCTAGGTAAACACAGCACAGTGTGTGTCTGGTTTGAGGCTGTCAATGAAAGCTTGTCAAAAGCAAGTTTACTATTTTGTGTGTGTGTGTTTTTATGCCATTTTTTCAACGTCTCTCTCTCATGTCATTCCAAACCTGTAAGATGTGAACCACAAAATAAGAAGTTAAACTGAATCTTTATGCTGCTCTTTTCCATATGATGTGGACAGTGACCATTGGCTATCAAGCTCAAAAAAGTACAAAAAAGCTCACAAGTGAGATTTGAGTGTTGCAGTGAGGGATTTTCAGTTACCGGTTACTGGTAAGTGTCTGATTTCAGTTGGATTAAAACAATAATTAATCTTCCAACGTTTTGTAAACAACACTTTTTTTGAGAAGTGGACTAACAGACCTAAATAATGCTGTAACTTGGAGTCGTTCAACATGTATACAAGTTAATTACACTACAGGTGGCCGAGGTGACTGAAAATAGAATAAAATAAAAAATGTAAACTTTATTTATTTTAGCTAGTTGGCAAGGTTCATTTAGACTACTAAAATAAATAAAAATTAAATAAAAATGAATAAAAGCTATATAGTTATATTTTTAAAAAAATTATCCAAAAATCAAATGAAAATTGCAAAAACTCAACAAAATGAGTAAAACTTGAACTAAAGTTAAAAGGATAAAAGAAAAAAGAAAAATTAATTGAAAATATGAAAACAAACTATAATAGATCTGTAGTAATGATACTAAAATAGCTGGTTACTCGCTGATGTATGCTTGGACAGACAGATGAAGACTTTAGCTTGACTGCGCAGTTATAATAATAATAGCTGTGCAGTCAAGCTAAAGTCTTCATCTGTCTATCCAAGCATACATGAGCGAGTAACCAGCTATTTTAGTATGTAAAGTATCTAAAGGTTTCTTAGGAGATATTTTGAAGAATTTAAAGCAGATTTTTTCCCCATTCATTTTAAGTAGACACTATTGTATTGTATTACACAGAAGAAAAATCACAGGTTTGGAACAGCATGTAAGAGGACCGGTGATATTTCCTCTGGAGCGGAGAATGACTTTCTGAAGATGCCGCTCCACTTGCTCATTCCGCTAAGGTTATGGAGTTCAAATATTGTTTTAATGAAGTTGCGAACCTTATACATAAATGCACAGTAAACATCAAAGTTAAGAACTATGGAAAATAAGTAATTGAAAGAGAGTGTGGAGTAGCAAAAATTAATTTGGTGATATACTAAGCAAAGTTTTTTAATTTTTTTATTATTTGCTTAGGGGTAAAAAGAAGTTTGAAATACCTTCACAGTGCTATACTGTTAACGAGCATGAGCAAACGTAATTTGAGCAAACGTGAGCGGTACATGAGTGGAGCGTTATGGCATAGAGTGGAATATTGAGCGCTCCGCCTCGCTCACATGCTCTGGTTTGGAACAAAATGAGGATGTGTAAATCATTTTTATTTTGGGGTGAAGTGAACTATACATGCAACCCATGTAGTACATGTTTTTGACAATGATATTAAATTTCAGAATTTCTTGTAATATCACTGTGGTGAGTCAAAATGGCTGTTTCTGTGGTAAGGAGTCTCCTCTCTGCCCCCCGACTGTCACTCAACCCAGTCTACCATTGACACAGGGTATGTCAATATCTCTCTCAGCAGACAGGAAAACCTCACAGGTGTGTGGCAGGTCTGTTCAGCCAGCATGGTGGGTAATGGGCAGCTGCGAACTGGTTTTACACCCAGATGTTAGCTGGCATCACCGGAGCAGACTATTATGGACAATTCCTGCACATTCATCCCTCTCCCACCATTTCTGTGTCTTGTTATACCAAGGTTACATGACCACGCATTGGGTGACACTGTAGGAAAAATGATCTTGGGGTTGCCGGGGTGACAGATCGTTCGGCGAAAGAGGTGGGTTTGATTGGCCTGGTGACCAATTGCGTGTGCCGGATTGACAGGAAGCTGATATATCTCTTCCTGCAAGATTTAGATATATAAATAAACAGCATATAAACAGAGTCTGTTGCTCTCGCATTCTCACCCACCCCGTCTCTCCCTCTCCCTTTCTCCATCAGTCGCTCGCTCTCTGTCGCTGTCTTTCACCGCCTCTACCTCTGCTTTCCTCTCTCTTCTCATGTCATCCTCTCTTCTTGCGGCTGCTCAGTCATGATGCTGGGTAAAGACTACATGTTGGCCATTGTTATAGTGAATTACGAGGGTAGGTACTGTGTGTCGGTGTGTCTGGTTGTGAGTCAGTGCTGCGCATGTAGCTACGCGTCTCCGTTGCGTGTGCATGCTCATAAATGCAGGCGGAGAAGAGAGATAAGGAAGGAGGGAGGATGCAGTGAAGGGTGTCACGAGCTGTGTGGTGAATACTAAAGTTTGTGCATATGTTCATGGCACTTCGGTCCGTCCGTGTGTGCGTGGGGGGCATGAATTTTACAGCTGTCATCCCCTCCCCCTCTGCCCGCCACATGCTTTAGAGAATGCAGAAAGAGACAGACATTATCGAAAGTGGGTCGAATGTTAAATCTAGCATAGAAAACTAGGTTTAGGATTGCAACTATAGTATAAGCTAGCACACTGTTTACCTGGGTTTAAAATGAACTAGCTGCTGTTATTTTTTTGCCGAAAAACCCACAAAATCATTAAATGCCAACCTGATTATTGTCTGTATTTCTTTGTATTTGAATCTGTATGAAGGTTTTGTTGTCTCTGCGATGAGGTTTTTAGGCAGCTGTAGTGACCCACTTATATCAGGGACTACAAGTCCCATAATGCACCTTGGCATAATACTCAGTATTAAAAGAACACTACAGCTCCTGTACTGCAGTGCCTTGTCGTCTTACTAAAAGGGAACTTGGGTACAGGAGACATTTCTAATGAGCACTCGTGTTCACTTAGCATACATGACTAGTGCTGGCTTACAGCTGTTTCTCTCAGTTAGTCAGTTCTGTTGGCTAATTATTAAATCTCATTAAAGTGAAACATACCTGAGAACAACAGTGAGGCGACTCAACTCAAGCTTTCTTCCTCAACACGTTACTCAGTGATACTATTTATCAGTTCAGTTAACTAAAACTAAATCCATAAAAAAACATTTTCGTTATTTGAAAGAAAATAAATGTTAACTATATAAAATGTAAAAAACATTTTATTTCAGCTAGTCATCAAGGTTAATTTAGTTTAAAGGGTTAGTTCACCCAAAAATGAAAATTAAGTCATGAATTACTCACCCCCATGCTGTACCAACCCCGTAAGTCCTTCGTTCGTCTTCGGAACACAAATGAAGATATTTATGATTAAATCTGAGAGGTTTATCACTGCTACATGGGCTCCCTAAGGGAACGAAACTTGACGGCCCACAGAGTCATTAAAGAAAATGTTTAAATATTCCATGTCGCAACAGTGGCTCAACTATAAGTTTATCAAGCGACGAGAATACTTTTTGTGCGAAAAAACAAACAAAAATAACGACTTTATTCGACTATTCCTTTTCTTCCTTGTAGGCCTGAAACGAGACTTCAAGAGATTTCCACGACGCATGCGCGAGAATTGCGATCTCCTTCAACTACTTCAGTTAAGTTCTCGCGCGTGCGCGTCGTGGAAATCTCTTGAAGTCTCATTTCAGGAGTCTCATTTTGAGTAATTAATGACTTAATTTTCATTTTTGGGTGAACTAACCCTTCAACTTATTTAGGCTACTAGAATAACTGAAAACTAAAACTGAAATAAAAATGAATATAGACATGTTTTCAGTTTTCAAAATAATAATAAAATATGAAAAATAAAATAATAAAAATGACAAAACAAAAAATACTAAAATAAATTAAAATGGAAATGGAAAAAATGTAATAAAATCTAATTTAAATATGAATAAAAATCATAGTAGTATTATATCAATTTACACTTCATGTGCGTCGTATACCTTGTAAATTAAGATGAGGGAAGAAGCCTGTGTGGTAAAATGTCTGTTCTCTTACGAGAGTATCTCTCGTACTGCGTAATATCTTACGCTATGGGGAAAACCTCTTTTCCACGAGATATTGAAGCCAAAAATTATCCTTAATTTTGATTTAATGTAAAACGCTGTGCAGCAGCATGCAGACACAGGCAAGACGGCTCGTGCGCCTATTGGCTGCCCTGCGGCAACAGCAGCAGCCTATCGAGAGAGGCTTCGTGCCCATTTTGTCACGTCCCGCCAGAATAGGCGTGGCCTTGGCCTATAAATACACTCGACAGGCTGATACAAACCGATTTTCATCTCTTCAGCGAAGCACTACTGCATCGCTGGATCCGGAGTGAGAAGCCGCGCCGTCTGAGTGCAAGCCTACAGCGGGACATGCCTTCGAGTCTGAAGCCGCTGGCCTTCACCTCGCCACCTTCAGCCGCCGTACCTGCTACGGTTTCCGGCGTTGATATCCTTTTTCACTGCTAGTGTGTGTTCGCCGCTACGACTCACACTCTCTCTATTAATTCTAAAAGAGCTAGCGTCTTTTTAAAGATGCAAAAATCCTGCGGCTCGTGCCGAGCCACACTCAGCGACGGGGACCGCCATGTCATCTGCGTTTCCTGCCTGGGTGAGGATCATGCGGCTCTCGTCGACGGCGGATGCCCTCACTGTAAGCTGCTGTCTATGGTGACTCTGAGGACTCGCCTGGCATTCTTCTCAGAGCCTGCACTTCAGCCCGCTGTTACGCCGCGCCGTAAAAAGCGCCGTGCTCAGCGCGCTCCCGAGCCTTCTCCTGCCCGCCAAAGCTCGCCGGTTCTCCCGCCAGCTTCGCCGGCATCGCTCGAGTCGCTCACCGACGGACAGCGGCCGCAGTCTGCCACCGCTTCCGCCATTGAGATCGACGAAATAGCCGAGGCCTGTTCTATCCTGGCGTCGGACAGTGAGGATTGGGCGAGCTCTGTGGACCTCCCCCCCCCGCTGTTCACAAGCCTTCTGGAAGAAGGGCTGGCATTGAGTCAGAGTTGATGCGTCTGCTCTCTCAAGCCGCCGAAAACCTCTGCCTCGACTGGGAGGCGCCCGCGCAGCCCCCGCGCAACCGACTGGATGGATGTTTCCTCAAGAAGAACCACGCCCCATCACTGTCCAGACCCGCGCCTTTTCTTCCTGAGCTTCACGAAGAAGTCGTGAGGTCCTGGAACGCCCCCTTCTCGGCCAGGATGCGTACCTCTGTCTCTGCTGCATTCTCCACTGTGGACTGTGCGAAAGATAGAGGCTACCTTTCTCTTCCTCCTGTGGAAGCAGCGGTAGCAACACATCTCTGCCCGCCCTCTGCTGGACGGCGAGCACAGACAGTGTTGCCATCTAAAGCCTGCCGAGTGACGTCAGCCATGCACGCGCTTACACCGCCGCGGGGCAAGCTGTGTCGGCGCTACACACCATGGGCATCCTGCAGATCTTCCAGGCCGACCTTCTCCGAAAAATGGACGAGGAAGGCACGGGATCGATCAGCGTTGCGGATTTAAGGAGCGCTACAGATCTGGCTCTACGCGCCGCTAAATCTGCTGCACAGGCCGTTGGGCGGAACATGGCCTCTCTCACCGTGGCTGAGAGACATTTGTGGTTAACGCTGTCTGAGATGACGGACTCGGAGCGCTCTGTGTTTCTCGACGCGCCCATTTCGTCAGCGGGCCTCTTCGGATCTGCCGTCAAAGATTTCGCAGACAGATTCCAGGAGGTTCAAAAGACATCGCAGGCTATAAAGCACTTCCTCCCGAAGCGCTCTAGCTCCGCAGCAGGTTCGAGCGGCTGCTCGAAACAGCCGTCTGCCCGGAGCTCACAGCCACAGCCCGCACCACCCGCCGCCGCTTCTCAGCGCGGCCAGGCCCGAGAACAGAGACCGCGCTCTCGCTCTGCTGGGAAAGTCCTTCGTTCGATTAGCCATCCTAGGAAAGTGACGGTGTTCAAATCTCGCTGCGGCCGGATTTTCACCGAAACATTTTGCTCGTCCAGTTCCATGCAATGTGACTGGTCTAGCGTATTTAGCAGTCAACAAGCCGGTTAATTTACCCGCTTGCCTGCACACAAAAGCCGTTTTTACGGCTACCCAGATAAATCCAATAATGGTGTATTTTCTGGTGTCCGATGGTGTTATGAGTCTTGTAAGAATGCCCACGTCTCAGTGCCCATTCCCACACACAGCCCGCCACAGTTCAGGGCTACCACAAATAAAATCGACTCATGTCGATTGTGCAAACGTAGTGAATGTGCCCACGACACAGTGCCCACAAACACTACACAATGCGCGTCCCACGGTTTCTGTAAAAACGAAACCAACACACATTCAGTCAGCGCAAGCCGACGTTGTTTTCAGTGCAGTAAATGTGCCCGCTGTCCCGCGCCCACATTCTCTCACAGACACGCTAAAACCCACAGGGTTTGTCTCGCTCGCTCTCTCTCCACAGTCTGTCATAGAGAAACCGAGCGCGACCAGGCTGCCCGCCGTGATCGGCGCCCCCCCCGCCTCGCACACTTTAAACACAGTGTTTATGTCTCAGCACACCGAAGCTCTGCAGCCGCCACTGTGCCGCGCCCAGAGTCCGGATCGCATTCTACCTCTAGCTATTCACGCAAATGCGTGGGCAAAGCTTCCCGGGGTATCAGAATGGGTGTTGAACACTATAAAGAGAGGCTATTCGCTACAGTTCGCTCAACGTCCCCGCCGTTACACGGCGCGTGTCGAAACCACAGTAAACAAAGAAGTATCTCATCTACTTCGAGCCGAAATAACGAAACTGCTGAGCAAAGGGGCCATTGAACCTTTATCTCAGGCTCAGAGCGAAGGGGGGCTATACAGCAGATATTTTCTGGTACCCAAAAAAGACAGGGGTCTCAGACCCATTCTAGATCTACGGCATTTGAACAAAGCGCTTTTGAAGCGCCAGTTCAAAATGCTGACAACCAGGAAAATCCTCGCGCAAGTTTGCCAGGGAGACTGGTTCATGTCAATATATCTGAAAGACGCCTATTTCCAAATACAGATTGCGTCACGTCACAGGCGATTCTTGAGATTCGCCTTCGAGGGACAGGCATATCAATACACAGTCCTACTGTTCGGCCTGTCCCTAGCACCCCATACATTTACAAAGTGCATGGCCGCGTGGCTCTCACACCCCTGCGACTTCAGGGCATGCAAGTTTTGAACTACTTGGACGATTGGCTGATTCTAGCTCGATCACACTCAGAGCTCATTACTCGAGCATCTCGAGAGACTGGGTCTTACAGTCAATTGGGCGAAGATTTCGTGGTTTCCCAGCCAGAAAATTTCTTTTCTGGGAACAGTGCTGGACTCGCTGTCTATGACAGCACGTCTGTCGCCGGAGCGTGGACTAGACATTCAGCGTGCCGCGAAATCCTTCCGCCGCGGCTCTATAGTCCCGCTCAAAAGGTTTCAGAAAATGCTGGGTCTCATGGCCTCGGCATCTTCGGTACTTCAGCTGGGCCTACTTCGCATGCGCCCACTGCAGGTATGGCTGAAAGCGCGAGTTCCACCCCGGGCGTGGACCCCTGGTCTGTTTCGCCTCAGGGTCGACATGAAATGCGTTTCGGCTCTGGAACCGTGGAAAATAGCCGACTGGTATCAGTCAGGCGTCAGTCTGGGTACTCCCTCGAGTGTGACGGTTGTGTCTACGGACGCCTCCACCTCGGGACGGGGAGCGTTGCTCAAGGGAAAACCGTTCTTTGGCCATTGGTCGGAACAGGAAAAGCTTCTACACATAAACTGTCTGGAAATGCTGGCAGTCCCAGCAGGGGAATGGTCGCTGCACCCGCAGACGATCCAACTGCTGTGGGAGACATTCGGCAGAGCGCAGGTGGACCTGTTCGCGTCCCAGGAAAACGCTCACTGTCCGGACATTTTCTCTAAGAGCAGAGATGCGCTGGCCCACATATGGCCCCGCTGCCCCCTCTATGCTTTCCCCCCCGTCTCGCTCCTGCCTCAAGTGCTGGAACGAATCAGGGAAACGGATGCCCAGTGCTGCTCGTGGCTCCGCTCTGGACGAACCAGATTTGGTTCCCAGTCCTGATGCAGCTGACCAGCACTGCCCCATGGCCTATAACCGGTGAGGAGAGACCTCCTCTCTCAGGCAAAGGGCTCGATTTGGCATCCTCGCCCAGATTTATGGTCCCTACACTAGGTATGCAACGATTCACTCGCAACCGGTTGAAAATCGATAAAAATGTGTGACGATTCAAGTCGGTTGAAATGTTAAATGAATCGTGATACACGTTTTAAACAGCAGGGGCGTTTACTCTAGCCTATTGTGAAGTTGTGAACCTCGCTTTACAGGCACAATAGCAGCGAGCACACACTGGCGCGAAGCTAGCGAGTGTTTTCACTTCATTCATGGAACTTGAGCTTGTGTGAGCCAAGCTCAACTTCCATAGGAATTATCTGAAAACGCTCGGTTTGCTCCGCTCGCGCCGCGCCAGTGTGTGCCATAGACTGGTGCGCGCTCCATCAAACACATGGCGACGGCAAGCGTAGATGTTGACGTTGATGTGTGGCGGCATTTTGACTTTCCGTTGACTAATAATAATCACCACCACTGTGAGAACCACAAGTCACCTCTGTTTTCATGTAAAAGGTATTAATACGACAAGTGCGAGAGCCACGGAGATCACAAGGTGCATCAGTGTTTCCGTGGCAACCAGGTGTTGTATTTATTTTACTATCTCTTTCTCTAAATGTGTACATGGATATATATATTTTTTATATATACATAATTTATTGATGGTTATGGCATATTTTTCTAAATGTGTGTGTGTGTTTTTTTTTACTCTTGCTAGTTGCTAGTGTAATGATACAAATTATAACAAAATTAAAACCCCTCTAAATGTGGTACTAATGTTACATAGTCTTTTACTTAGTGTGCGAAGGTACCAGTGCCCACCCTCTTGACCAGACAGACAGAAACACTGAGTTGAAACAACCTTGAAGGGATTTTTTGTTTTATTTCAATGTAGTTTTTTTATTTGACAAATATATTTTAAAATTAAAAAGAAATGTGCAGCATTTTGTCTGAGAAATAATAAAAGGGACACTTTTTCATTTATAATTTCTTAAATTAATCACTTGTTAAAAAAATCGTGAGAAAATCGTATCGTGAAACCAGTATCGTGAATCGTATCGCATCGTGAGTTGAGTGAATCGTTACATCCCTACCCTACACGCATGGGCCATCAACGGGTACCCGCTAACCCCCGGAGGGAGTGCAAAACACGATCACGCAGGCTAGAGCCCCTCTACGCCTCGAAATGGTCAGTGTTCTCTACCTGGTGTCAAGCTCAGGGCTTTTCACCCGTAGACTGCGGGGTTACGGAAGTGCTCTCCTTCCTTCAGGAGCTGCTGGATAAGGGTAAAACCTCATCCACGCTCAAAGTATACGTGGCGGCCATAGCAGCGTTTGCAAAACCATTGTCTGGCCAGTCACTGGGGAAAAACGACCTGGTCGTATGATTCCTCAGGGGAGCTCGGAGGCTGAATCCTCCCAGACCCCCCTCAGTCCCTGTGTGGGACCTTTCTACGGTTCTGGAAGCCATGAAAGGTGCCCCATTCGAGCCGATCCATTTGTCAGACATGAAACACCCGTCTTTCAAAACGGTATTTCTTGTGGCTCTTGCTTCAGTGAAGCGCGTAGGGGACTTACAAGCGCTTTCAGTAAGTGCGTCATGTATGGAGTTTGGGCCTAATGACTCTAAAGTCATACTCAAATCAAGGCACGGGTACGTGCCCAAATCCCTCAACACACCGTTCAGGGCCCAGGTTATTTCCCTGTGCGCCCTCCCGGTGAATAATGAGGAGGAGGATGCTAATCTCCTCTGCCCCGTCAGGGCGCTGAGAGCTTATGTGTCCCGCTCGTCTGTCTTCAGACAGGCCGAGCAGCTCTTTGTTTTGTTTGGCGGACGCTCCAAGGGACTGGCCGCATCAAAACAGAGCCTATCCAGATGGATAGTTGATGCCATAGCGCTGGCTTACACTTCTAAGGGCCTGCAGTGTCCTTTGGGTGTCAGAGCGCACTCCACGAGAGGCGTGGTCTAGCGGGATTCCCTTGCAAGATATCTGTATGGCGGCAGGCTGGGCCTCACCGTCTACATTTATAAGGTTTTATAACCTAGAGGTTCCCGCCTTACAGGCCAAGCTGCTGTCGGTCTAGAATTCAGTACTATCTGCCCCGCTGTGCCGGCGCAGAATGCTGAGTTTTGCTTGGGCATCGCTCACTGATCGATAGAACAGTTCCATGGGTGTTGAATAACCCATACTTATACCCAGTTCAGGCTTAACACGTTCACCCTGTCTGCGTGAAACACTGTTAACATAACTAGCTCCTGTGGGATGCTATTTCATGGGGAATGATGCTTGTAGCCTCTCTTCTCCGACTCTCTGTGAGTCTACGGTGATTATGCACTATATGAGCCCCGGGCTACTGCCCTTGGGACTTTGGTGTCGGATCGCAGTACGCACGGCGTGTTGCATTGTGTTCCCCATAGCGTAAGATATTACGCAGTACTAGAGATACTCTCGTAAGAGAACGTACTCGGTTACTAACGTAACCTCGGTTCTCTCTAGAGAGGGAACGAGTACTGCGTATCTTGCCGTGCATACAACAGCGCTGGTTCGCTTCAGCGATGAAAACCAGTTTGTATCAGCCTGTCGAGTGTATTTATAGGCCAAGGCCACGCCTATTCTGGCGGGACGTGACGAAATGAGCGGGAAGCGCCCCCATTGGGTATCATGTCCCGCAGGGCCTCTCTCGATAGGCTGCTATTGGTTTCCGCAGGGCAGCCAATAGGCGCGCAAGCCGTCTTGCCTATGTCTGCATGCTGCTGCACAGCGTTTTACATTAAATCAAAATTAAGGATAATTTTTGGCTTCAATATCTCGTGGAAAAGAGGTTTTCCCCATAGCGTAAGATATTACGCAGTACTCGTTCCCTCTCTAGAGAGAACCGAGGTTACGTTAGTAACCGAGTACGTTTTAGATCATCTTTTTGTATTTTTATTTGGCACAGTCACATTAGCAAAAAAGAATTTGTGGCCAAAAAAGGATAATTTTCAAAAATGTAGCAATGTGTAAAACATCTCTCACACAGAAGTCACTTTCAAACGAAGCTGCTTTCTGAAGGTTATATATTGCGGTAACCAACTTGAACTCAATGCAAAATCTTTTGTGGAGAAATCGCATGCCCTCAATTGAAATCACGTGGATTCTGATTTAAATTACTTCATTTCGCCTGCAAAAAAAAGTGATATAATTTGATCGCACCTTTGGTGTTCAAACAGCATAAAATGCTGTTTTTACAGCTCGAATTCTTATCACTTCACATCCTCTTGACAGGCTACCATGTTTAACCAACCGTGATGCAACAAGTTATTTTTATGTAAACAGTGAAAGTGAATTCAACACCCATATTTAATACAGCTATGTGGAGCGGGATTTTGGACCAATGAGATTTCAACGTGGACTATCCAAGGTGATACTACCATGTCCACCCTGTTGACTCTCCTCTTTGACCTATGTGACTTTCAACACGTAAACAAATTACTTTGGTGTTGTTAAGAACAATTTATGAATGAAGAAGAACAACTTTCTTAGTACCTATAGCATGTACACTTACATTTCCCCGCCATTGGTTTACCTTTTCGAATCGAATGGCTCCTGTGACCAAATGGGATAGCAAAGTGTCCACTGTCAGCAACTTTTCAGAATAGATCCAGTACACATCTATGTATTGTTTAACCGCTTTTCCACCGCCGGGCCGAACGGTTCTAAGAACAGAAAGGAACGGTTCCAGTTATATTTCCACTTTGGTTCGGCACAGCACAATTGCAAACCGTTCTCGGCCCTGCTGATAGAATGTGTGTAGTGACTTTGCCACTCAGGATTGGTCACTTGTCTTTTGTCTGGCTGCCATTTTCTAGCTGGCCAAGCACTCTATTCGAGCGAAGTTCATGCAAGTTAATAATAAAATTAAAAGCAATATCTGATCATCCTTCATGATGCATTTGTATTACATTCCAAAGAGCTCTATTATCAGCCCTACGGTGTACAATGAAACCATATTCATATCGGCTGTGCCTGATTGGCACGGAATGGAACAGTTAAGCAATGAGAATGGTTTGGCCCAATGGTGGAAAATCGGCTTTTGTTTACAGTAGAGCTAGGCGATAAAAGATATCATATCGTGATCGCGATAAAATTAACGTTGATAATAGGCATGTGCCGGTATCAAATTTTCATGCTGCGGTTAATTGATTGAGCTTTTATCACGGTATACGGTATTATCGCGATATTTTAATTGGTCAAGAGAAACAGATGGATTGTGGGTATATAAAAAAACAACTTGCATCACAATGTGTAATTGTGATTTTCAAAACATATGGTAACTAAACAGAATTTTCGGTACCTTACGGTAAGTTGTACTGTATCTTTAAATAAAAAGTAACAGATGATCGGGTTACTTGAACTGTGGCGCATTCTGTCACAATGGACAGAACCAGCTGGTTTTTTTTTTTACATATAAAAAATAACCTGCTCTGTCTAGTCTGTCGGTGTCGGTGTCAGTGTCCTCTTTGCAGTCAGTGCATGTCGCAAATAAGTGAATAAGTAAAAAATAAAAATGCAATGTTTTGTTGTGAGTTAATTGCTATATTTTCATTTGATTACATTTTAAAAGCTTGATTACATTTTTTAAGTTTATATAAATTTGTATTTAATCATAAAACCCCCAAAATAAAATGGATTTCATGGGGCCCTTAATTAAAAGGGAGCTACTCTGTGGAGTGTAATTGTGAACAAACAAGTTTACATATTTACATTAATTTTCAAGGTCTAACAAATATGTGGAAAGCATTTCCTTCCCCATTAATGGTTAATGAATATATAAATATAATAAAAATCCATATCGTATGACATGGGAAAAAATATTGTGATAATATTTTTGGCCATATGACCCAGCCTTAGTCTACTACAGTATCATTAATACTGAGTATTCGGACATCCTACTTATTTGACATTTATAATGTTTTTTTTTCATGCTATGTGGCAGGGAATAAGTAGGAAAGCCTAGAAACAACAGTACATCAACTTGGAACATGAAAGAGATTTGATCATTTGTGTCTCAGGCTGGTTTATTTCAATGTGGCAATTAATGTTTCTTTAGTTGTTAGTCATTTTATATATTCATTTTGTGGAGGTAGATTTCGTAGATTATGTGTAGGTTAACAAAAGGTCCTTTGAAAAACCTCTTTAGAGTTTTAAACACTGAATGTCACAGCTTCATGGTTTTGGTGAGGACGTGTTTCCTGGCTTGAATCTGTTCAGCATATGTGTGAGTAGGAGACTGCAGTGGTTTACTGTGTGTATGTGTGGTTTTCCTCACCCAGATTGCATTGTGTGAATAATGGTCTTATTAACAGTTCTAGTTTTGGGTATCTTCAATGTTGGAATGGAATATTGCAGTATTAATTATAAATGATTCATTTGTGCACATGATTATTTTATTTTTAATTCTTGTGCCCTCATATCCTTTAATCAAATTAAAATGTTATATATTCTTTTATCAAAATAAAATAAAATAAAATAACCTCTCCCATTCAACAGCCTGTTACTCACATGCCATCAATAACAAACAACGTTTGCGGTGGACAAAATCAAGTCCCATCCTACATTTGTTCTTATTCAAGCTGTTTTGCTCAGATATACAACACAACAGGGAAGAAAAAACCTCTGTGTCATGAAGACTTTAGTGTTTACAATTTCTTTGAAATGGAGTCTTTTGTGCCATAAACAATAAACACAGTTAAAACAAAATCTTAATAATGTCAACATAATAATGTATTACAGTGCTCTCATATCCCACAGAAACACACAGACATAAGGTGACTCATTCTTTAGGCTTCAGCAGTTTTAATTAATTGGTTGACACAGAAATGTCCACTCCATATTAACAGTGTCCATATGTTGGGAAAGCAGTATGACGGTACCATGCTACAGTAGAAATGAGTTAACCAATAGAGATTTTGCTGTACTGTTTATACCATGGTAGATATTTGCTTAAAAAATTATTTTTGCAAGGCAGGACTTCTTCACACCATTTACACATAAGAGCGACAAAGAAACATGGAGAAATACAAAAATACAGAGATTGATGTATCTCAAAAACATCATGACGTAATACAAAAAAGAAATTAAAGGTGCCCTAGAGTGGTTTTTTATATTATTTTATAATGTTTCCTGGGTTGCCCTTATAATGTTAGTATGTTTTTTAGATCAAAAATAGTCATAATTTAGAAATAAAAGGCATTTTTCCCACCCGGATTTTAGCCTCTGATTTGAACGCTCTGTTTGAAGGGGCGTGTCTGCTGTGTGGAACCGGCCTCTGCTGTGATTGGCTGACATGCTTGCATATGAAATAGCTATGTATTACATGTGAAACTCTCTCGAATACTTTTACTACAGCTATTATACGTTTTTACTATTACAGCTATCGAAATTAACGAATCGTGAGATGTTTTTAAAGTATTTAGATCTATTCCCATCACATACAATGTTGCTGTGATGACTGAGCATTGAGCAAGCAGAGGACAGTCTGTTGGTCGCGAGAATGAAGATCTTATCATTGCAATGCAGTTTCTGTTCTCTAATGCTTTCCTCAATGCAAACACGATCATGTAAATACAGTAAGAGCTTCGCTGTGCAGTGTAACGTGCGTCATTGAATTCATAACGAGTTTGGCAAGTGTCCAGATAAACTCGCACTGTGGAAAGATTGTTCTTTGATCGCTTTCTGTATATAATTTATTCACAATTTAAATACGTTTTTTTTTTCATCCTACTAAAAGAAACGATGTGAAGTTGATATTTTAGTCACTGGCTTGACTTACTGATGCATAAACAGTATTGAACGATTTTGAGAGAAAGGTTACCTGTCTGAACTTGAACAATTACACATCAGAAAGTGTTGCTTGGTAGCTGATCCGAGGCCAGCTCTGTATTGGCCCAAGTTGAGGAAACAGTCGTCGGTGAAATGTTTGGAAATTTCCAGAGAAAATAAAAGTAAGCCATTGTTTCTTCAGAGGCTCGGATGAAGGAACTAAAAAATACTTTTGTGTTCATGTGTACATCCAAACACTGAGCAACTGCTATGCTTCGGCTGCGCAGTTTCGCCTGTCATTGAACATGGGCTGGCATATGCAAATTTGTGGAGGCATACATATTAATGATCCCGACTATTGCGTCACAGTCGGTATTGTGTGGAGAACCGACCGTTTTTCAGGGGTGTTTTTCATAAACGTGAATTAAATGAGAACGCGAAAACAGTCCAGTTTGAGATTCACTCTATGTCATGTCCATGCACTGAACGTCTCGGTTACGGATGTAACCCTCGTTCCCTGAGTAGGGAACGGAGACGTTACGTCGGATGACGGAGAATGGGGGTTTCGCCAGAAAGCCAATCCTCTTCGAGTATTAAAAAACGAGCCTATGGCAATGAAATGCCATGGGTCTGCGGAATTTGCATAATGTATCTCCGCCTCACTGCGTGAGTATTTAAGGAGAGACACCTGCAACAGCAGATCATGTCTTCGCTGAGGAGCCGAGACTGAACTCAGGCGTCTACCCAGCGGTACAGCGGAAGTGGCAGGGAGACGTAACGTCTCCGTTCCCTACTCAGGTGGCATCTACTTTCAACTCCAGGAGTGGCAGGTGACTTGCCGAGGGAAAGACACATGCTCAAAGAGGCTTACAGTGGAAAATACACATGTGGGGGTTACTTAAAGGAGGAACCATGCACACGGAGGCACCTAGCCGACGCACAGGCAATAGACACTGGCGCCAGCGTCAACAGTGCTGGAGGAACTCAGGGCTTCAGAGAGGAAGGCTCACCTGAGGAAATATCGCACGTATCCAGTCCGTGGAGTGGAATGGCGAGCAAGCGAGACACTTAACAGCTCCCATGTTAGCTTGAAAAAGACAGTACATGGGCGGAGACTGGCTCCACTCGGAGATTGTAGAATCTGGCGAATGTGTTAGGTGTCGCCCAGCCTGCAGCTCTGCAGATGTCTGTTAGCGAGGCGCCACGCGCTAAAGCCCAAGAGGACGCCACACTCCGGGTGGAGTGGGCAGTCACACCAAGGGGGCATGGTCGACCTTGCTGCTGGTATGCCAAAGCAATGGCGTCCACTATCCAGTGAGACAACCTTTGTTTGGAGAGAGCCTTTCCCTTCAGCTTCCCACCATAACAGACAAAGAGCTGGTCTGAGGTCCTGAAACACTGCGTCCTGTCTACGTAAGCACGGAGGGCGCGTACTGGACAGAGCAGTGCCAAGGCTGGGTCTGCCTCCTCCCGGGGCAGCGCTTGCAGGTTCACCACCTGGTCCCGGAAGGGAGTGGTGGGAACCTTGGGCACATATCCAGGCCGGGGTCTCAGGATCACGTGAGAGTGACCGGGCCCGAACTCCAGGCACGCTTCGTCAACGGAGAATGCGTGCAGGTCCCCTACCCTCTTGATGGAGGCCAACGCAACCAGGAGCGCTGTCTTCATTGACAGGATCTTAAGCTCAGCTGATTGCAGAGGCTCAAAGGGAGCCCTCTGCAGGGCACTTAAGACCACTGAGAGGTCCCAAGAGGGAACGAGAGGAGGGCGAGGAGGATTCAGTCTCCTCGCTCCTCTCAGGAACCTGAGGATCAGGTCGTGTTTTCCAAGAGACTTACCTTCAACTGCTTCGTGATATGCGGCGATAGCGGCCACATACACCTTCAGGGTGGAGGGAGACAGCCTTCGCTCCAACCCGTCTTGCAGGAAGGAAAGCACAACGCTGATCGAGCATCTCCGGGGGTCTTCTCGGCGAGAAGAGCACCAGTTAACGAAGAGGTTCCACTTCAACGCATAGACATGTCTCGTGGACGATGCTCTAGCGGAAGTGATGGTAGCCGCCACCGCTGGTGGCAGGGTACTCAAACCTGCCTCGTCCCGTCCAGGAGCCACACGTGGAGTCTCCAAAGATCGGGACGAGGGTGCCAAAGGGTGCCCCGTCTCTGAGAAAGGAGGTCCTTCCTCAGAGGAATTGGCCAAGGAGGTGCTGTCGCGAGGAGTATCAGTTCGGAGAACCAGGTCTTGGTGGGCCAGTATGGGGCGACCAATATGACCTGCTCCTCGTCCTCCTTGATCTTGCACAGAGTCCGTGCGAGAAGGCTCACTGGGGGAAACGCATACTTGCGTAGGCCCTGCGGCCAGCTGTGCGCCAGTGCATCCGTGCCGAGCGTGCCCTCGGTCAGGGAGTAATACAGGGCGCAATGGGATGAGTCGTGGGAGGCAAACAGATCTATCTGTGCGTCCCCGAACTGGTCCCATATCAGCTGGACCGACTGGGGATGGAGTCTCCATTCGCCAGAGGTTGGCCGGAGCCGTGACAGCTCGTCGGCTGCAAGGTTCCGCACTCCAGGAATGTAAATAGCACGAAGGGACCTCAGGTGCTTCTGACTCCATAAGAGGAGGTGGCGTGCGAGTTGCGACATACGGCGAGAGCGTAGACCACCCTGACGGTTGATGTACGCTACAGTCGCGGTATTGTCCGAGCGGACAAGTACGTGTTGACCCAGGAGCAACGCACGGAAGCAGTGCAGGGCAAGGCGTACTGCCAGCAACTCGAGGCAATTGACATGCATGAGGCGCTGGGGTCCTGTCCAGGAGCCCGTGGCTGCATGACCATTGCACATGGCGCCCCAGCCCGTGGCAGAGGCATCTGTGGAGACAACAACATGCCTGGAAACTCGTTCTAGGGGAACTCCGGCAGCTGAGGTTCCGCCACGGGGTGAAGGTCTGACGGCAGGTCGGAGTTATTAGAACTCTGAGCGTACCGCGATGCCATGCCCACCTCGGGACTCGATCGCGAAGCCACAGCTGAAGCGGTCTCATATGAAGCAATCCGAGTGGCGTTGCTGCGGCTGCGGATGCCATATGCCCCAGGAGCCTCTGAAAAAGTTTCAGTGGGACCGCACTCTTGCCCTCGAACTGTCGAAGACAAGTCAGCAGTGAGTGTGCGCGCTCGCTCGTAAGCTGCGCGGACATGGCAACCGAGTCTATCTCCATACCGAGAAAAGAGATCCTCTGCACGGGGCAAAGTTTGCTCTTCTCCCAGTTGACCCGAAGGCCCAGACGGGCTAGGTGCCGGAGCACTAAATCTTTGTGTTCGCAAACCTGATCTCGAGAGTGAGCTAATATTAGCCAGTCGTCGAGATAATTCAGGATGCGAACCCCGTGTTCGCGTAGGGGAACAAGGGCTGCCTCGACGACCTTCGTAAAGACGCGAGGAGACAGAGCCAACCCGAACGGGAGAACCGCGTACTGGTATGCCTGCCCCTCGAAAGCAAACCGAAGAAACGGTCTGTGTCGAGGTAAAATGGAGACATGAAAGTAGGCGTCCTTCAGGTCTATCGCTGCAAACCAATCCTGTGGCCGCATGCATTCGAAAATGCGTTTGGCCGTGAGCATCTTGAACGGCAGCCTGTGAAGGGAGCGGTTCAGGACGCGCAAGTCCAGGATTGGCCGTAACCCACCGGTTTTCTTGGGGACAATGAAGTAGGGGCTGTAGAACCCTGACCTCATCTCGGCTGGAGGGACAGCCTCGATTGCACCCTTCGCCAGCCGGCGTCCCCCCGGAGGGGCAGCGAGGCGGAGTGACCGGCACAGGCAAGGGTGGCATAGCGGCCCTGAGCGTGTGCACAGCCAAGCTCCGCGCCCTGACAGAGGAGACCAGGGAAGGACCAGCGTTCCACGGGGGTCTGCTCTGCCAGGGGTCTGGCGATAGAGGGGGATGAGAGTGGTGTGGTCCGGGGACGGCACGCACTGTCATCCTCGCCCTCAGAGACAGAGGAGGACGAGAGTGGCGAGGCACGGGGGCGTCGCGCACTGTCATCCGGCTCTGTGTGCTCAGTGATGGACATTTCGGTTCTTTCTTTAACCACATTAGGGTGCTGCCCACCCGTGGGTGAGCAGCGGGGAGTGGAGAACAAAAGATTCTCCCCCGGCCCTCCACCGGGGGAAGGAGGGGGCCTGCAACCGCCTCCTGGGAAAAAACCGACACCATCACTGAGCAGCCCGTCTCAGGAACGCCGCTTGGCCTGGCGTTTAGCGGGGCGCGGGGCCTGAGGGGGCTGGGGCGCCTTCATGCGGCTTCCTCCACGACGCGGCCCGGGTGAAGGCTGCTGCTGGGGCCGTGCGGGAGGGGCGGGAGCCGCAGGGGGGCGCCCTCGGCGGCGAGCAGGCTGAGGCGTCTGTGCCGACGGCTGGGTGGAGGCAGCAGCTGGCCGTCGGGGCAGAATATGTTTAATCGCCTCAGACTGCTTCTGTGCGGCTGAAAACTGCTGGGCAAAGTCTTCAACCGCTCCGCCGAAGAGGCCGGCCTGGGATATGGGGGCGTCGAGCAGACGAGTCCGCTCAACGTCCCGCATATCGGCCAGGTTCAGCCAGAGGTGACGCTCCTGGACCACACTAGTGGCCATCACCTGACCCAGGGAGCGTGAGGCCACCTTCGTCGCCCGGAGAGCGAGGTCAGTGGCGGCACGCAGTTCGTCGAACGTCCCTGGGTCAGTCCTGCCCTCGTGCATGTTTCTGAGCAGCTGGGCCTGGTAGACCTGCAAGGTGCTCATAGCATGCAGGGCAGCAGCCGCCTGTCCTGCAGCTCTGTGAGACCTCGCCACCATAGATGACGAGAATCTACAGGCCTTGGACGGGTGCTTAGGATTGCCACGAGAGGAGGCGCTCTGAGGAAACAGTTGCATCGCAACAGAGCGCTCCACCGGGGAATCCCAGTGTACCCATGGACAGCTGCGCCATCGAGGGGAGGAAAGGCGGAGAAAGCTGACGAGCGTTCACGGGAGGTCAAAGGAGCCTTCCATGATCTCGACAGCTCCTCATGCAGCTCCGGGAAGAAAGGAATTGGGGTTGGCTGAGGCCGTGAGGCGGCAGCCGCACCCAAAAACCAATCGTCCAGCCGCGAGCGCTCGGGGCAGGGCGGAGGGTTCCACTCTAGCCCGATGCTCACGGCTGGCCGGGACAGCATGGCCGTCATCTCGGGATCCGACACGGGCAACGCTGGGACTCCCGAAGGAGGCAACGCAGCCGCATCCTCACTTCCCGAAGACTCTAGCCCACCTTGTGATGCCGCAAACGACATCGTGTCATCCTCTGGAGCGCCGAATGAAACACTTCCGAAACACTTCCGACTTCCGAAGAAGGACCCGCCTGAATCACCGCGGCACTCGCGGGTTGCAACACAGCGGAGGGGGGTGTGGTCCGAGGATGCATCGTCGGATTGCTCCACACCGTCACCCTCAGATCACCCTGTCCCCCAGCCGAACTACCACCTCTCGTGGAGGAAGCAGAACGGGTGGAGGACGCGGGGACTCTCACTGAAAGATCATTGAGTCTTAATCTAAGTGTTGCGATGGTCATGTTCCCACAGAAGGAACATGAGTCATCCGCGAGCGCTGCTTTAGCGTGTTCAAAGCCCAGACACACAAAGCAGCGCTCGTGCCCATCAGAAGATGACAGATAACGACCGCAACCAGAAGAACACGGGCGAGACATCTTTAAAAAGACGTGCCACGTGCAGCTCTTTTAGGAGAGGAAAAACTCTGCAATGCTGAGGCGACCAGGGAGAAAACACAAAGTCAGGCAGATCACTGCACAGATCGCAGGCAATGTGAAGACTCGCTGGGTACCGCCGTCACACCAACACTGGAGAGTTCGCTCGTCTCGAAGAGGTGAGTCACTTGTAAACTCAGTTTGTGGCTGTGGAGTGAAGAGGTTCTCTTGGCTCCGAAGCGAAAACATGATCTGCTGTTGCAGGTGTCTCTCCTTAAATACTCACGCAGTGAGGCGGAGATACATTATGCAAATTCCGCAGACCCATGGCATTTCATTGCCATAGGCTCGTTTTTTAATACTCGAAGAGGATTGGCTTTCTGGCGAAACCCCCATTCTCCGTCATCCGACGTAACTCGGAGTGACTACGAAAGGGAACTCTTGTTATTTGACTATACCACGGTAAATTCAATTTTGAATTATAGGTCACCTTTAAGGCGTGTCATTAGGCACCATGTGAAGTAGTTGCCAATCAGAATTTTGATTTCGATCTTTTATAATAGTAGATTTATAGACTTATTAATTTATGATGAATAATATTATCTTTTGGTTTACATTCATCAAATTTCTATTTATTAAGAAAATAATATATAAATCTTCATAAATCTACATCTTCACCAACGTGATTTTTTTGGTGTGGCAGTAGTAGCATCGTCATTTTCTTTCCCTCCATTTTTTTCCCCAAGTATTGGAACTAAAAGTTGTATGGTGATAAATATCGTGTTATAAAATTACTCATGCCATCATACAAGGTTTTGGTCGCACTGCCCACTCATAGGAGTCTTGGATATCTTGAAGGGTGTTTGGACCACACCTGACCTTGTGTATTTGCATTTACAGATATCTGGGGGGAGCAGTCATTTCAGACAGACCCTGATTTGCCTCCAGGATGGAAGATGATGACAGACATGGCTGGTATTTATTACTGGCACATTCCAACGGGCACCACACAGTGGGAGAGACCCGCCCCATGCCATCCGGTGCCAACTGGACCCAGCCATGCCAGCCGCAAACACTCCCTGGGCTCCCTTTCGCCTTCGCCCACTCCAGATCACGAGGTAACCCTTTGAAATCCTGTGGTTACAAAAACTGGACGTGTTTACTCAGCTTAAGCAAATTAATTGTTAATTTATCCACATTGACCTATGTATCTCTTTGTTTACCTCTAGTCGATGTCTCATGCCGACGTGTTTTTCGGGGCTTCAAGTCGTTCAGGCAGCACCACTTCCGACAGCTCGTCTGACCCCGCCCCCGTCCCGTCTTCTTCATGTCTGGAACCTACCCCTATCCTGTCCTCAAACTCTTCCTCATCCTCTGACGGCAATGTTCCTTCCTGTGGATTTGTCAACAGCTGCTACTTTGTAAGTATTTTTATCAATGTCCCATTTTACAGTATGAACAATACTCTATGGATATATCCTGCCATTCTTTGGGTGTTTGGCTTTCATAATGAGTATGATTTAGTTGTGGAGAATAAATAGATAAGACCTTAACTTAACACAAATTATAGTTTTGAATTGCCATTTGTGACAGTACTTCAGTTGCCATGGATTAAATAGAGCTGGGTAAATGTTTAATATAGTTACAGGTTGCCATGACTGCATTTACTGTATGTTTGATGATTGGAAAGTTTAACGGAACAGAATTTATATGAAATGAAATTTTTTGTAACAATTTAAAAGACACTTTTGATTAATTTAATGTGTCCTTGCTGAATAAAAGTATTAGTGTCTTGGTCATTGGTCATGCATAATAAAGCTAAAACTATGTGTATTGTATGTTTGTGTGTGTATAGCCTCGATCCTCATCCCTACAGATAATGCCAGGAAAGGACAGACACTCTGAGACACGCCATCGGGAAGAGGACAAGGTAACAACAACTCCTTTACTCTCAGAATGTTGTGGGGAAATTTTTGATCTCCTCTGATTCTTGCAACAGAGAGTGAGATATCAACATCCATATTGCATCTAATCAAATCACAACCAAACACACACACACACACACACACACACACACACACACACACACACACACACACACACACACACACACATCCACATTCTTGTTGAGTGATCTAACAACCCTGTCTTGTCTCTCTCCACCCTCCCACCCTTGACTCCTCAACCTTGTCCTCTTTGTTTGTATGTTTGTGTGTGAATAATGGTGCAGAAACAGCCATGGAGTGATTTTGCAGTGGGAAAGATTGACAGTGAGGTCTGGAAGGTTAGTATCTCAGGCAGTTTTTTATTGAACCAAATACACAGTAGAATGTCTCAGGGAACTGCACTTGGAACAACACTTGGTTCTGCTCTTCACAGAAAATAATTTTTTTTTCTGATTTGAGCCCATATTTTGCAACTGTATTATAGAAATATATATATAAAGTATATATATATTTGCATTATAAAAAAAATTCAAAGAAAAGTCTGTACCTGTAGATGTTCTACTGGTGTAGTTGTGCTCTGAGATCCTGTACTGCTTCATACCTTCCTCACCTTTTGACCTTTAACCTTTCTTCTAAGCATGGATTTCATCTTTTGTCTGCATGCACTGCAAAAATCATTTATATAAGTAAATTTAAAAAAAAAAACGTTCCCCTTTTTTAAAATAGTTTTTTATTTTATTTAAGATAAACCTCACTAGATTTTGTTATTATGCTTAAAACAAACATAAATTGCCAAATTGGCTAAAACATTTTTTACACACACACACACACACACACACACACACACACACACACACACACACACACACACACACACACACACACACACACACACACAGACAGACACACACATACATATATATATATATATATATATATATATATATATATATCTTGTTTACAAAATATTTGGATACATACAACAAACTTTACTGAGGTTTATGCAGATAATTTATTAAGAAAATGCATTTTGCTTAATACCTCTTAATTTCTCCTCACCCTCTCAATATATTCCTTTTGTAAAATGTGCAGGGTTCAACCTTTGTCTGATTTAAAACTGTTTAATAATTTTCAGTTCAGTTTGTTTAATCACTCATCGCAGAAACTGTGTTTCCTGTTTTGTTTCTGCGTGACCTGCACATCAACACAGATCTCTGCGCTCAACCCACTGGCTCCATGCTGTATATTTGTATAATTTGCTATGGTTGTGTTCTCGTGTTTAAGCATCTCTGCTTTATCTCTGCTTCAGGATCTACAGGCAGCCACAATAAACCCTGACCCCAGTCTGAAAGAGTTTGAAGGCGCAACTCTCCGCTATGCCTCCCTCAAGCTACGGTGTGTGAAAGGAATAAATAAATACAAATGAATGAGGGAGAGGATAAAATTACGGTAAAGTGAGATGTAAAATGTCTCTTCTCACTGCGTGTCGTCTGTGTTTAGAAACCCTGCTCCTGTGGAAGATGAAGATTCCAGCAGCATTAACAGTGACCCTGAAGCCAAGGTGAGAGCACACGAGTTTGTTCTGCACATACTGCAGCTATTCAAAGAAAACAACTGTACAGGGAACTTATTTTAGCCCTGAGGACAGGATACAACTTAACACTCACCAAGCTCTGTAATAAATGTGTATAATATACTGTATAATGGAGCTGGTGTTACCAATTGTTTGTTTTTTATTTTTATGAACTGCAACATTATGTGGTTTAAGTCAAATTGTAAGAATGATAGTCAAACTTTTGCTGTTGTAAGAGACAAACATGAATCAAATCAAAGACATACAAACATGTACAAAAAAAACCTGTCATATCATATAACACCTTTTCCCTCAATGGAAATTGTATTAGTTGACACAAATGTGTAATGTTCCTTGCATTAAGACACCAAAATGAACATTTTGCATTTTTTGGACAGATGCAAGAGACAGATTTCAAGTATGATTCTGCCAGTGATATGACTACTTGTTTGTCGCATATATACCAAGTTCTATCATGAAACTCTATATGGCGCAGGCTAATGGGTCCTTAACGCAACCTGCTGACCAGTACATTGTTAACTACATGGCTCAAGCTGATTGGTTCATGTTGCATCTGCAGTCAATGATGTAGCTTGTTGCTAAACATTTAAATAGTTGGTCAGTGTTTGCTGTAGCAGTTTCTCTGAAACCTTCCACCTTCCCCAGCTCCATCTGTATAGATCTGCTATGAGTAATTTCATATGCTATTTGTGCAGCAGCAGTGTGTCTGTGTATGTATTGGCAGTAGCAAATCTCAGTACTTGCTCAGCGGCAGCGTACTAGCAAATCTATTCTGCCAAGACCAAATAGATTAATATTGTCATATACATTACCATGCTAAACTCTTCTGAGACTGGTCTTGATAGAAATGCAAATAGAAAACAGCTAGGAACATAACATGGAAAACTATAATTTTAAGCCCTGTTTAAGAGTACATAATGCATTGATGTTCTCTATTACTGTAACATTACTGTGTATTTACTGCTAGTGAGATTGTTTGTCTGAAATAAGCATGATAAATCTATGGTTTAACTATGTAGCAGGATTGGCACAAATTATTTAATAAATATTGTATATCGCTGTTTGTATATTAGTAGAAATTGGTGGTTCTGATAGGAGATTTCAATTCTAGATATACAATGCCATCTGCTGGCTGCTCAAAGAAATGCACATGCATGTCATGCTTGGAGAAATGTAGTAGTAGGGTAAACAAGACAATGCAAAAACACCTTTGTAATTTAGATTTTTACTATATATATATATATATACACGCACACACACACACACAAATAAGAGTGAGTTAAATCCTTAGTGGAGCCCCGCTGTTAATATAAAAGCACTAAACAACATCACTTCTGTCAAAAGACTATGCCATAAATACACATATATTTGTGTAACAAAACACAAAATGTGAAACAAATCAATAAAATATTACAAAATTGTAATGTACTACACTGATTAAAAAGAAAATGATACAAGATTAGTCCACATTGCTTTTTACTTTCAATGAAAGTGGATGGTGGACATGACTGTTAAGCTACAAAATGGTCAAAAAAAGTCTATTTGACTTTTGGGGTAAACTATCGCTTTGACAAAAATGTTCCACATTCCGGTCCAATCATTCAGAATTCTGCAGATTTCTTTTTTGTTGTCGCAATTATTACCTTTGATCTCGTTGTTGTGTGCTTGCTCCAGTTATGCCTTGTCACATCCACCACTATTTAGAAGTTTAGTGTCGGTAAGATTTTTAATGTTTCTGAAAGCATTCTTTTATGCTCATTAAGGCTAATTGATTAATGATTTATTTTTTTCTTTTCTTTCTTTATTCTTATATAGTACAGTTTAATACAACACAAGTTGCCCAAAGTGCTTTACAATCACACACAACATCAGTACGTAGAAAAAATAAAAATAGAAAAATATACTGCATATAAAACAATACGACACAGTTGCAATTGAAAAGCCTTCAAGAGAGTTCACACGAATGATTTCTGAAGGATAATGTGACACTGAAGACTGAAGTAATGATGCTGAAAATTCAGCTTTGCCATCACAGGAATAAAGTACATTTTAAAATAAATTAAAATACAGTTATTTTAAACTTTTATAATATTTCAAAATATTACTGTTTTTATTGTATCTTGATTGTAACATTTTACAAAACCAGTTACTGGGTTTGTAAGGTTTGTAATATACAGGTTTGAGTTTGCAGATGTGAGTTCATCTGCCATTCATGCTGCCATTACCCCCCCAGTTGTGCTATTTCTCTCTCTCTCTCTCTCTCTCTCTCTCTCTCTCTCTCCCTCTTTCTTTTTCCCTTTCTGTGTGTTTCACACTCTTCCTCTTGAGGATCTGTTCTTTCAGCAGCAGTTAAAATCAAAAACTGAAAGAACGCGACAACATTCTTCTGCCTATTATTAATCTCTCTCTCACACAAACACTTTCATAATGGAGGAGCCTCATCATCACAGATTGTTAGAAAAGAAGAGAGACTGAATGATGGATGAATTTGCTCTTGGAGTGTTGGGAATGAGATACAGATGAGTAAGGAAGAGGGGAACAAGTGGGAGATGAAAGAAAAGATCTTCCAGTAAAAAGGGTCTTCTTGTTTGATCTGTGTGTGTGTGTGTGTAAATGATCGTATGTGTAGGAATGCTCTCTCTTTCTCACTTGTTTTAACAGCAGCTATTCTTAGAAGCTGCCATGTGAAAATTTAAAGCGGTGTTTCCTCAGTTTAGTCTCTATAGATATCTTCCACTATAGAGTAGTAGAATTTTGTATATGGAGTATACTATATATATATATATATATATATATATATATATATGTCTTAAGTCATATATTTGCTTTACTCTTCATTTGCATAAAGTGTGTTGTTGTAGCGGAGTAGTTATGTTACAGTGTTTGTGCTTAATCAGTGGGTTTGTGTTTATGGCAGTGTTTTGCTGTGCGCTCTCTCGGCTGGGTAGAGATGGCAGAAGAGGACTTGGCTCCAGGTAAAAGCAGTGTCGCTGTTAACAACTGCATCCGCCAACTGTCCTACTGCAAGAATGACATACGAGACACTGTGGGCATCTGGGGAGAGGTGAGACACACACACACACACTCTCTCTCTCTCTCTCTCTCTCTCTCTCTCTCTCTCTCTCTCTCTCTCTCTCTCTCTCTCACGCACAAATGCACAACTACCAAGACTTCCATTATCAACCAGATTTATAAGAACCCATGCTGGTTGATCAACCACACTAAGATTTATATGGTTCTGTTGGCAGCTAGACCAGCACTAAACCATCTTTAGTGCCAATCTGTTTAGCAGGGCACACACATTCATTAAAAAATACACACAATGTTTCTAAACATGTGTCTTGGATCATCTTTAAAAAAGAGATGATAAAAAGAGAGGGACAAAATGAGACAATACAAGAAAGAATAGAAGTAATGAAAAGAGGGAAAGCTGAAAATGTCATGCAGAAAAAAAGCATAGAAGAGAAAGCGAGTTTAATGTGTTGTGACAGGACACAGGAAGAGAGCCTCTGTTCTCCTTCTGCCTTTTATTTTCTGGTCTGATCTTTTATTCATTACTTCCAACACACATACAAGCACTTGCATCCTTAGACCTTATAGTAGCTTGTGACATCAATTCCAAAACCTAGTGAGTTGCTCATGTGAGCAATATTTCAAGGCATCATAGGTGCACTTCGTACTCGAAGGGTGTTTTAATAAGGTAGACAGTGTGAGTTCTTAGACACCTTTGTTTTGGTCAAAATCTAAGGCAGCATTGCATTTATCCTTCGCAGAGAAATTGAGTGAATAAAGTTAAGCAAGAGAAACATTGATTGATAAATATAATGATATTTTATTTAATACTGAAAAGCTTTGATTTGACAAATAAGCTGACCATTTTAAATAAGCTGCATTAAAAAAAGTTTGTTTTATTAGAGTATCAAGTTTTAATTTAGAAGCAACTCAACCAGTGATATTTGTATGAAATTACATGGATTATAATATACTTCCATTTCATTTAATACAAAAAAGCAAAGTTTAAAAACTTATTTACAAGAAATTTACAAAATTCACTGTTTTACCCATTGTTTCCATGTGTTGTTCATTTTATGCTTATTAGAGTATTAAGGTTTAAACTTAGCAACATGGCGCTAGTGTGTTCTGTTTGAGTTGAGCTATTTGTCTAATATTACATGGATTACAATATAATTACATTTCAATACCAAAAAGCACAGTATAAAAAATATTATCATGTTTTTAGCTTTAAAAAATGTGCTAACACCAAAGCCAAGCCTAGTGTACATTTTGTGAGAGCGCTACTTGTATGACGCTTTAAAAGCAGTAGCGTTGTTAACCGCAAATGGGTAGGGCCCCGCAGGTTTGAGTAACCCTGCTGACCAAGCAATTCAATCAGTTGATGACTGCTGTTACACCAGCACTGTTGACCTCATTTATTACATATAAACATTGCTTCCATAACCAAATTTAGAATTTTGCAAACCTTGTTCATCAATGTTTATACTGTATGTGAGTAAGCCTAAATTAAATCTGCTCATTTAAAGCAATCGTGTCTCTTCTTGGATTAAACTGCTCGATTCATGGTTCTTTGACGTCTTGAACGTCAGAGTTTCAATGGAGGGACAGAATCTCCCAAATTTCATTAAAATAAAGATAAATATTTGTGTTCCGAAAATGCACGAAAGTCACATGGGTTTGGACAGTAAATGATGGCATTTTCATCTTTGGGTGAACTGACACTAACTAAATCGCCGTTGTTTTATTCACGGCAGAAATACATTGCGTAGGTAACTAAATAGTTTACTTTTATTTTTATTTTTTATCCTTCTGCCAGTTCACCAGCCACTTACTTTTTATGTCTTTGGGGAGATGTGAATTAATTTACGTGTTATAAATCCCTGAATAAAACTCTGATTCTCTGCGCTGAAGAGCAAACTATTATATGGCGGCACTGATCACCCGTCATCATCTAACATAATCATTATAAAAGTGTTTAAAAGACAAAATACAAACACTAACACATATTTGAGAATCAGAATATAAGCCATATATCACAATAAGAAGACAATTGTTCAAGCTAAAACCAAGAGGTTATTTTCTCATAGCTGAATGGACACAGTGTAATTTTGAATATTGAAGACAATGTACTAAATTAAAACTCTTGATGAATCCAAACTCAAGAAGGTTTATATCTTAAAGCTTAAGGGAGCAAGTACAAAAGTGTAGACAATTTTTGGTATGCAGTTTAATAAATATATATTTTTAAATGTCTCACTTAATTCTATTCAATTTTACTGTTGTGCAATTCAGTGTAAAATGTTACATAATGTTGGGGGTGTGGGGGGCCTGAGATCGCTAGGGGCCCCCAAAATGGTAAACCCACCCCTACTTAGAAGGCAGCTGCCTATGTAGGCATTAGACAGCAAGAAAGCTCACTAGGTTTTGAAACTGAACTCTCATCTTGTTCTCTGGCGTTGTGCGTGTGTTTCCAGGGGAAGGATATGTACCTCATTCTGGAGAATAACATGCTGAATCTGGTTGACCCGATGGATCGTAGCGTTCTACACTCTCAGCCAATCGCAAGCATCCGTGTGTGGGGCGTCGGCCGCGATAATGGAAGGTAAATGCTGGTTGTCATGGCAATGGGTTTTTTATGGGTTAGTTAAGGAGAACATGTTAAATGATTAAGGGTTTATGAAATGTTTAATAAATTACAGAGATAAACTGAACAAAACTGAATGTTTAATAACTCTGTGTTTATGAAAATATGGGAGGTGTTTTTAAAAATCTCCTTATAAATATCAGAGTTTTTGAAACCGCACAGATGGGGCAAAAATGGATTTTTATATCAGTTTAAACATTGCAGCTGCCACAAACATCATCAGGGTCTAATTTACGAGGAGCTAATTTTATACTTTGCTTTGTTCTGCTGAATCTCTGTGACCCACTGAATGTTGGCTCAATCTTTTCGAGCAAGTTCTTTCTCTACCTAGTTAAATCAGATAAAGGCCATTTCAAACACTGAAATGACCTACAAAAGGTATTGAATGCAGGTGAAGTAAATGTACATTTCACCATTACAATACTTTATTGCTGGGAAAAAAAGGAAATACTATATATAAATAATAATTAAAATAATTATGTAAGTGTTTTTACGCCATTTAATTATACTTGATATATCACAATATTTTCAATCAGCGAGTGTTGGCAAGTATTTTCAAAATATTTACTGCAAAACTTTAAGTAAAAATAATCAATACATGTTTTCCTCAGTTTTTCCATTAAATAATCACTAAGGAATAATGATATTTAATGACTTTCCTGTATATGAACCGATAAAACAATACATAGTAATATAGTCATAATTATTTTTTTTAACATATATATATTAACTAAATATTTTTTGCTAAGACATTTTCATGTACAAAAATGTAAAAAATAAAATAAAATAAAAACAAATAAAATAAATTGATGACAAGACAAAGACTTGAAACTGACAGTTTGTCTCAGTCACAGAATATGTAAGGAATAATTGACGACGGACCGTTGAATTATTAGAAAAATAATGCACACGCGTCGTGGCAGTTACACCGCAGGTGTGCATTATTTTTCAAAAAATTCAATCCCCCGGAGTCAATTATTCCGCTTATACTACAGTTACCACACCTCAAAACATTTTTCAGATGATGTATTTCAAGACGTTTGTCAAGTTTTTGTCCTTTGTATGTGTGTGTGTTTGAGTGGGAGAGCGAGAGAGCACGAGAAAGATATGTGATTTCCATAATAACTAATAAATGTATAAATAATAAAACATAATTTTGTGACTGAAAACTTGGAAATAATTTGTTGTTTTTATCATATAATTTACTATATGTATTTTGCTCAGTCAGTGTCATTGTGGGTTTTGGTTCTTTTGTCGTTGTAGTCTGTAAGGACCTTTGAAATAACTGAAATCATTTGGCGCAGTGATATGGAAGTGTAATGCGGTCAAGACCTGCCTGGAACTACTTTAGCCGTGTTTTTCCCTGAAAATAATTGCACACCTTAGAACGTTCTCAACCAATCAGAATCAAGCATTCAACAGCCCTGTAGTATAATGCTTAATTTGATATTACTAGCAAAATTTTAACAAAATATATTGTGACTATTCAGTATAACCTATTGCCCAGTTCTAGTGGCTGATGCATGTGCTGTGAATTCTTCACATTTCATTTTAATTAGTGATTTATATCTGCAAACGTCAGCATCTCTGCACCTGTGACTTTCCTCATGCGTTCATTACTTATTGCACTCTGTAAGAGATTCACTTAATGTGTCTGTCTTAATGTATTCTGATATCGAGATACTCCTCCAGTCCCTTCACGCTAAAGGTCATTATAATGATTCTGGATTGAAGAAGTCACCCCCGTGAAAGGAGGACTGAAATAAAAGATTGATGATTGAGAGACTAATGAAAGTTTAATCCAGTGTTATAGGGGCTGCCCGTATGTGTAGCTGTGAGTATTTATGACTTCCAAATGTTGCATATGAATCTCTTACACATTTTGAAGAGCTGCACTTTTCCTGCTTTAGTCCCAGTAGAGCTGATTGATGTGTGTGTGTGTGTGTGTGTGTGTGTGTGTGTGTGTGTGTGTGTGTGTGTGTGTGTGTGTGTGTGTGTGTGTGTGTGTGTGAATGATGCAGGGGTGGAATGCAGCATACTTCATCAGGGATGCTGAATCACAGTTTTGCCTCACTGCTTGTAAGCAGTACCACACTCTGACCAGCAGATGGCATACTTCATATGTTCACTCAACAGGAACCATGCTTTAGGCTTGGCTTTTTCAGACTTATTGTGTAGTCTGCATGTGTAAGTATGTGCTTGTGTGTGATCATTGTGTCCTCCTATGCTAATACTCCACTAAGCCCATCAGTAACATTTTCCTCCCAAGACCCTGAAGGAGGTTACCGTAGCGACAAGCGAAGCAGGAGGGGGAGGGTAGAAGGAACGCTGGGATTGGATGGAAAGAGAGAGAGCGAAAATGAGAAGGGGGTAAAAAAAAGAGAGAGATCCAGCATAGAGAGGTGAGCTCCATGTTTTTAACAGAGCAGGGGATGAGACGAGGAGGTGAAAATCTGTAGAAGAGGGTACGACAATGCTATAGCAGGAAAAACACATTACTTGAGAAGATGTGAGTATTTTTCTCTCTTTCTATCACTTTATTTTATAACTTGAGACAATACCCATGACTAAATGTATTGCATTTTTTTTCTACAGCATGACATTTGTTGTTGAGTTGTTTTCAGTGGAAGTATGTATTAGAGTGAGAAAGGAGGAATAGTAGAGAAGTTAGAAGGCGGAGTGGGTGGAATTGCTCCAGATGGTGTGGATGAGTAGGTGGAGATTTCAGTAGAGAATTATGGACGTACTCTACGTGTTGTTGTCATTTACTGTGGTGAGGATAGCATTGTGGAGTACTGTGTGTGTCGTTATTAAATTAGGTCACGGCGAGATGTTCACATTTGAAAGAGACTGCAACTTCCTTGTGTGTTCCCTCAGATCAGGCCTTCCCTCTGATACCATCCCACACATCCACACAAACTAGAACACATGCCTTTTTTCAAATTCCTCAGGGGAACCTCAGGGTTCTGTTCTTGGTCCATTTGCTTTGTTCCCTGTACCTCCTTGTAGATTCTCCTTGACCCTCCAGCACATTTTTCTGTCAAATCCTGCTGAGGTGCTGTAACATAGCCCAGTTTGAACAGGTTTACCTGCCTGGGGTTCATTCTGGACATTACTGAGTGCACTGAGTTTATCTGGTTTTATTCTCTCTCTGTCTGTTAAATCTCTAATTACCACACTGTTACATATTCATGTCTTCTTCTGGCTGCACACAGAGAGCCTCATGTTTTGAGGTGTCACATACATCTTGATAAATGTCTAAATTCTCTTGTCACACCTGCTGGTTTCGTTTCCCCTCTCTTCTCTCTTTTCTCTTTCTTTCATACATGCATACATGCACACATAGAAATGTGCTAGTCTTATTATGGAGGTTTGGAAAATCCAAAACTGCTAGAAAATGTATATTTTCTTGAAATGACAATATATTCTGTCCACAGCAGGTTCTAGCAGTTGTTAAGATGTAATTCCTGTCCTAGGAATTTTTTATGGTCTATTTGTTATGAATGCATTGGAATACTTGAACACATTTGAACTTATTCATGAAACAAAAGCAGAGTTTCTGAGTAAATCCTTCATTATACATATTTTGTTGCATTGAATTGAATGTGACAGGTTTGTTTTGTGAACGATTTATGCAGAAATATGTTTTACTCATGTTTCATTAATGGGCATCATTGTGTGTATTTTCTCATCATGTTTATTCTTTTACTCAACTGCTTTCCGGGACTCAGAGAGAGGTAAATTGATTTACTCTTTTGTTATTTGTATTCTTCCTATTGCCCGGCTGTAGTCTGTTGCTGGTCATTTTGTTCATAATGGTTTATTTTTAGCTGAAATGTTAAAGAATAATACTGTGTATGATACAGCTGGAGGTGTAAGTATAGAGATACTCATTCATCTTAGACATCCACGTGCACCTGGCTGCATATAGTATATGAGGGTGTGTGTTTTTTCTCCATGGTTATATTTTACGCCATATTTTTTTTGTTTGTTTGAAATGTTGGTGTATGTTTCTTTAAGTAACTGTTTTTTATATTGATTGTCTAAATCTAAAGGGCACATCATCCATCACAGTCTTTGAGGGCAGTTCTTAGCATATGCACAAACACACATATATACACACAAACTCACATTCACAACTCTTTATATTTATAACCAAGTGTCTGTTCAATTGCATCATTTATTGATTCGTTTAATATGGTTGTTGATTTAAAATGACTATTTACTTCCTTAATGCACATTCCTAGTCTTAATGTGCACTTTATTTAAAATAAAATATTTTTCTTTGTAATTATTTTAAAAATATGCAGTAAATCAACAGTACCTTTTTGTGGCCCAATCATTTTCCTATGGATACAATTTTTCTAGTTCAGTATTCTGTTTGGTAACACAAGATTATGTGATTTAAATGGGTTGTGAAATGTGACTTTAAACAGCTGTTTACATATAAGTTTAATCGTACTTCATTTTTATTGTGTGCAAACAGGGATTTTGCATATGTAGCGCGAGATAAGGACACCAGGATATTAAAATGTCATGTGTTCCGCTGTGACACCCCTGCCAAAGCCATCGCCACCAGTCTGCACGAAATCTGCTCCAGGGTGAGAACTACACACTATACAAACAACATGATCCAACACAATTATCCTCAATGGCCCATTCAAAACAGTTTAACACAAAAATTGCAGAGAAAACCACTGACAGTCTCTGCGAAAGGATAGAACACAGCTGAGAAGGAAGAAACAGGGTTCACATTCTGTTTAGGCTGCTGATTTAGGGCAGCGAGTCTAATGAGTTCGATCTCTGTGTAATAGATCATGGCAGAGCGCAAAAATGCCAAAGCAATGGCTGGAGGATCCCTACAGGACAGAACACATGCTGGGCTCGACGTCCCACTACAAGGTAACACAACGTGCTTATACACTACTGGTCAAAAGATTTGTTTAATGATTTTGAAAGAAGTCTCTTATGCTCACCAAGGCTACATTTACAAACAAATTACAGTAAAAACAGTAAGATGATGAAATGTTATTACATTTTTTAAAAGAACTGGTTTCTATTTGAATACATTTTAAAATGTAACCAGCCTTGGTGAGCTGGTTCAAAAACGGATTGTTATAATAAAAAATGTGATTATTCCAAACTTTTGAAGGAAGGGTAGTGAATGTGCATTTCTTCCCTGTTAAATAATAGGCGTGTGTTAATGTGTAATTTGTGTGTTACCCTTAGCAGAGTTCCCCACACCAAAGACTGAACTGGTGCAGAAATTCCAGGTGTTATACGTTGGCATGATGCCGGTTGCCAGACCTATAGGTGAGCAATCACTCTCACTCGTAGTCTTGCACTCATAGTTTTAATGTTCTCTCTCTTTTTCTCACACACTTATATAATGTGTAATATATGTTTGGATAAATTCCTGTAGCTCAAACAGTAGAGCATGGCGCTAGCAATACCGTCATGGGTTTGATTTCCAGGGAATGCATGAACTGATAATATTTATACTTTCAATGCAGGTGAGTAGCTTTGGATGCATAAATGTAAATTAATTGGTCATAACATTTGATCTAATCCTTAACAAAAGATAAACACAGTCTGCTTAAACTGACAAACAATCATTCTTTTTTATGTGTTTATTGTAAGCACAGTGTAAATATTTACAGTGCAGTGTGGAAAAAGTATGTAAATCCTTATTTAATGGGTAGTTGATATTTTTTCCGAATCAGCCATGCACATCTGTCAGACATTTGGCACTTTTCTTACTTGCAAAACTTTTTCAGTTCACTTTTGAGCTGTCTGGTGTGCATCACATTCTTAAGGTCCCGCTTTTGTAACCCTTTTCAGCTTTATGCAAATCAACAATTCTTCATCTTAGGTGTTCTGAGATCTCTTTTGTTTGACGGTGATTGCCTTGTATATAGCAAACTTTGTGAGTGTTGTTTTATAGGTCAGGCTGGCTCTGACCTCCATTCTCGTCTTAAGACTCCAGGTTAGATGACTCCTGACTCCTGACTCCAGTTAGCTTTTGAAGAAATCATTTTCACCCTACTTGGGGCCAGATTTACTAACAACTTGCGCCAGTACAAACCCTCTTTTGGCTTTAAAAAACTACTGTCAGGATTTACCAAATGCACGCAATGAAAAATTAGCGCTGAAAAGGCGTAGACAGGGTTATTTTTGCAGCTGACCCTATTGCATATGCATTTGTAGAAGTTTCCCTTTCAGACGCAAAATTTATGGGAGAGTATTTAAATGAATCACGCAAGGCGATTTACTGAGGTTTGCGCTACTCAATTTACTGGTATTCTTGCAATTATGTCTTTAACCAGATGCTAATTTGCGTTTAGTAAATCTGGCCCTGAGTGTTTAACAAAGACACGAGAACGCATCATTGTTTGTTATTTAAGTAGACTGCATTTGTTTGTTGTTGCGACTGTTGTAAATTATGGCTAATTTATTCAGATAAAGCCTCTCATACTTTTTTCCTGGAACTGTACATGCTATTACAAGGTCAGATGTCCTTGTTTTCTAGGCATGGACATTCTCAATGGTGCAATAGACAGTTTGATAACATCGTCAATCCGAGACGACTGGATCCCAGTGATGTTGAATGTAGCCGACGCAACAGTCACAGTCATCAAAGAGAAGGCAATTACAGATCTTTTCACCTGTTGAACAGCTGTGTGTTTTGCTAAAGTACAACTAATTCAGGTGTGCTTATCTTTGAAATGTTGATTTGTGTATGATTCTTGGTGTCATAACCGATATTAGGAGGAAGAGGAGGTCCTAGTGGAGTGTCGTGTGCGTTTCCTGTCCTTCATGGGAGTAGGAAAAGATGTGCATTCATTCGCGTTCGTCATGGACTCTGGGAACCAGCACTTTGAGTGTCATGTTTTTTGGTGTGATCCCAATGCTGGCAGTGTGTCAGAGGCTGTTCAGGCAGCGTGCATGGTGAGTTATAACACCGGAACAACGGTTCTACACCTCGTCAAATGCGTTACAAACTTACTGCAGCAGTCTTGTTCTATGGGCACTATAGCGAAGCTTTAGAACTAAACACAATCATTGTCAAGACCAGAGCTGGACAATATAATGTAGCTACAAAAATTATACATCAATATTTTTCAGCTTATTGAATACAAACGGGCATTCATCGCGCCGCGGTCTCCTGCAAAGCGTCGTCATACGTCAGCAAACTCACTTGTTTTGTTCAGAAGACGCAGCAGATGTGGACTGCCAACGTCTCACATTTAGGCTACCTACAAAAATAACAGAAAAGGCCAGAGTTGCCAGCTTAGCGCCTTTGTCTCTATTTTTGCGACTTTGCAGACCCCTTTAGTGACATTTAAAAAAAAAAAAAGCGAGTAGAGACAAATCTAGCGACTTTTTGGACAAACCTCAGTAACCAAATGTTGCCAGCACAATTCTGCGAGCGCAAGGTTTGCTTTCTCCCTGCCGTCACCTCTCTCTCTGCGTCCCTGTTCAGTGAACGGCTGAGAGGAGCAGCACGGCAGCTGACAGACGTGAATGAGCAGTGTTGTTTCCACGGACTTATCACTTATCTGCTTCTCTTTTGTTTTATATTTAAAGAATTGAGTTTGAACATTTTATTTTCCTTTCTTTTCTTGTGTTTATCACTTGTAATAGGCTACTCGCTATCACAGTGCATTAGTTCACCCAGTTCCCGAACTATCTCAATTCAGATCATTTTACACATAAAAAAATATCTACTCGTTCTATTGTCTGAAAAAATAAAGGAAGGAAATGAGAACAGCTTTATTGGATATTCGGCTATATTATATTATATTATATTATATATTATATTATATTAAAATACAGTATTAAACTTGATTTTTCTATTTTGCACTTTATTAGTAGGCTATATTGGCATCTTTCAACATAAATGCTACTTAATGTTTGTGAGGTTCTGCACATTTACATTTTTGCAGGTGCAGATCTAGTTTAAAAAAAAAAGCTTAGTTTTTTAGATTTTGCTGTGTCTTTAAATCGTTTGTTTTGCCTTTATAAGGTTACTAAAGGTTAGTTAACTGGTTTTGTTCTCATTAACGTGTGTTACAAAGTGAGCACGTTTGTCTCTGAAGTAAATTCTGGACTACAATAGAGCAGATGGTGAACAGTGTTTTCTGTGGGACATAAGTCCCTTTGGGGTGGACTTTGGGCTCTTTTTCTAACTTAGTAAACCTATAACATGCACACAAAAAGATGTATAACACAATAAAGGAAAGGGTAAAAGCCAAAAAGCATAATATGAGTACTTTAAGTAAAAATCTATCTACCTTTGCCGTTTTAACCTAAAAACAAATGCAGAAGAACATCGCAACTTTCATCGCAACTTTTTAGAAAAGCGGCCGCAACATCAGGTATTTTAGGCCGCAACAATCACAAAAAAGGCCCGCGAAATCCTGGAGGGACTGATAGATACAAATTTTTAAGTGCGCTTAATTTATGAAAAATGCCCCACTGAGACTTCTGTGAATGAAACTTGATGGCCAAATAAAAAAAAAATGTTAAAATCAATGCAGTATTCACAATATTGCTTAATCGTTGTGAACATTGCTTAGTCAACACTATAGACTATCTGTCTATACCAACTGTAGGTGTAGTGTCCAAACCACCACCCAAACTTTTCATAATTTAACAAGATCAAGGTTAAAAGATCTTTTCCAGCCCAGCCTGATGCATTGCATTCGACACATGAATTCATCCACTCACTCTTTCTTCTTGTTTTCTTCTTTGTCTCTGCAGTTGAGGTATCAGAAGTGTCTGGTGGCACGCCCTCCATCTCAGAAAGCCTGCTCACAGGCGCCCCCTGCTGACTCAGTCACACGCCGCGTCTCCACCAGCGTCAAACGTGGAGTTCTGTCCCTCATCGACACGCTCAAACAGAAGAGACCCGTCACTGAGCTCCCCCAGTGATCTGACACACAAGCACGCATACTCACCGTTACGCTCTGCATGCTTATAACTATCAGAATGTCCTGTACATAACCTGTCCAGTCACATGATGGAGATGAAGAGGAACTCGAGGATGAAAACTGTCTGAAAGAAAAACTACACGTAATTATAAAAATGATCTGATGCCAAGAAAATACTCTTGCAAACACACACACCTCATCAAGCCTCTCTCTTCCGTCACACATACTGTATGTATGTCAGTCAGTCATGTGTATATCTGCATGGGAAGACACGCTTCTCCAGCATGACAATAACCAACAGGCTCCGCCCATCGATAAACACCACTCCACCTGGACAAAGCCTCCTGAAAGAGATAACTTAAACTGAAGAAAGTTTGTGTAATTCAGAAAGAACAAATATGAGACACGGTTCTTCAAATCGTCACAGTTCATGTGTGCGGGTGTGTAGAAGAGCTTGATGCTGCTTCATTCGCTAAAGCATGTTCACAAGTGTCATAAAAACAAGCAGGTTTTCTTTGTTATACTGACGAACACAAAAGAAGAAGAAGAATGGATGGATGAGAGGAAGTAATGTCATAAAAGTCAGAAGATTGTGAAGGGTTGTAGTCTGTTCCATTTAAAGTCGGATGTTGAAGATTCCTACTATCTTCTGACCAAGGTGCTCCAATGTGTAAATCGTCAGTGATATTTTACTGAAATTTTGCTGACAAAAATGTCCATTGTCAATTGTGTAGCGATGTATGAAGCGCAGTCCACACAAAAGTCACTTTCAAACCAAGCAGCTTTCTGTTGGTGAATGCAACGAATTTGCCTGATGCGAAGTGGAGAAATACCAGTCACACGGATTCCTATTGAAATGGCTTGATTTCAACCTCAAAAATCGGCCAAACAACAGTGAATGTGACTGCACCTTAAGACAGCAAAACAACGATGCATCGCTTAGCATCGCTTTTGTTCAACGTCAAAAATGCGCAAGTTCGACTTCAAGTGAAGTTCCTTTGCACTTTTCCAAGTAGGAAGTTGAAAATTAAGTCGAACAGCATTAATGACAAAACACATCAAAGCGTTCACCGAATTATAATTTTTTTTCTTCAAGAAGCTCTGCCGAAACGCTTGTCTTCACCGGAAGTCGATGAGGAGGCTTGTAAAAGATGCGGACATAAAATGAACAGCGTTGATAAATCAAACATCCCCATAGACTTGCCCCGCATTAACACAGTCGGAAGGGCATGACCTCTTCATTTCAGTGTGTAGATGTAAAGTATGAATGTGCTTTTTATATTTCCAAAGTGAAATTGCCTTTTTTTTTCTTTTGAAAGAGAGAATGTTGCAGAAGAGAAATGAATAACTAATGGAGCAAAATATAGGAGGCGGGAAGAACTTTGCTTAGAGCCAAACAGTTCAATGGTGTCACTTCTGCTTTGAACCCCAGCGTAGTGCTTACTTCCTCGAGAGGCTTTCCAGTGACTGAAAGTCAAAAATATCTGCAGCACATCCAAGTTAGTGAAAAACTAAAGAGCTATTTCAGTTCCAGCATCCGTTCCTCACGTTCGGATGTCATTAGTGGCTCTACATGTCCTGGTTGAGCTTCACAAATGTTGTTTTTTTTTTGACCCGCACGCTTTACCCACGTGGTCTTGCTGTGCTCTGGCGTGCCACCTGTATTTCTAGACTTACCCTTTCCTTCACAAGGGTTTTGACGAATCACTTATGTGTGTACATACAGTATCTATATATAGCAAACATCATATCATAAGGCTTTATTTTTCAAATTTCAGATACTTTCATTTTGTCATGTTTTCTGTTTTATTTTGGTCGTACTTGCCTTGGCATGTCTTGTGATCCCATTTGTTCTGGCCATACTGTAAAAAAAAAAAAAAATCTCATCTATGTGTTGTAGATAAACCAACTGACAAAACAAAGAAAAGAAGAAGAGTGAATGATGGTAGGAATTGTGAATATGAATTTATTTTATGGTCCTTTTTAGGAGAGCTAGCTCTAGAGGAGGAGATGTGAACTGTAAGTGTCTATCTATGCATTCTTTTAGCTCTGAGGAAGATTTGATAGAGAGAGAAAAAGACACTTTGCCTTGCATGTCCTGGGACAATTTAAGAAGAATAACTGTACTGAACAGAAATGATATTTTTTATTTTATTTATTCTATTTTATATCGGTATATACTGGTTTTATTGTGACGTATCATATGCTTAGACATTCTTTACCCTGTCTCGGACAACAAATCAAACAAGAAATGTCAATCCAAAACATTATACAGTTACTCTGGTGACCCTCAAAGAGCTGTGTGTGCCCTGACGCTGCCTGCCATGGTAACAACATTTGAAAGCCCTTGTAGGACCTTCACGTTCTGCCCAAACCAACATTAGATACTGCTTTAGAATACACTAAGGGCCAGATTTACTAAACAGGGCAAGTTAGCGTGAGAACGCAATTTAAAAAAAAAGTGCAGATGGGAGTGGAAATATCTGCGTGATTTACTGACTACGGGCAAATTAAAGAACACGGACGCGGTCAGATCATTTCCATAATGACCAACGCAATCTACCAATTAGCGTCTGGTTTAAGACCTGCTGTTTTGGGTGGTAAATAATGGTGCAAAAAAACAGTAAACACCTTTTCAGCACAAAGTTTTCACTGCGTGTCTTTAGTAAATCAGAAGTGTTTTAACGCAAAAAGAGGGTTTGCACTGGCGCAAGCTGTTACAAGCTGTAAATCTGGCCTTATATGACCAAAAGTATGTTGAACCTAACAAGTTGCCATTTTAGCTGCAACGGATAATAACAGGCATAAAATCGATCGTACAGCCAAACAAATCACATTTTGGGGCATTTACACAACGCGCTTTGTGACAATTTGAGAAACAATGCAAGAAATTGGCAACAAACGCAGGGTCTCGATCATGATGAATATACAAGTAAAACAGCTTCTCAAACAAGAAAAAAATGTATTGCTGTGATCTCATCATGTGAGTGACGGGTTGTCCTGCCCTCACGCCAGTAAACACGTCATCAGAGATTACGAGGGCACATGAATTAAAAAATGTATACATAATGTGCACACATAAATTATAATAAACACTGCAATATTCCATAAAAAAAATGTAATTGTCAGTTTTGGTCTCATAGTGACTAAAAGTTTTAACGATGAGTTTTAAAAATGTGGCGCCCATGTGCAAGACACTGAAAAAGCACCGAGACACGGCACAACGATAAAAGAGGTCCTTCTATTAATGAGTATTGCTATTCAACAGACATTTTTTAGCAAAATCTGAAGAAGTGTAAGCTGTTACAGCAGCAAAGGGACTAGCTTTCTATTAATTAGGTCAAGCACCCTAATAATAACTTATATTATATTACACACCAATTTGGTAATTTAGTGTATGTTCCAAAATGTCAATTTAAACAATTTCGTCAACAGACACATTCGTCAGGATTGTCACAATCATATTTTTCACAATAACCAAATTTAGAACGCATTTGTTTGGGCAGTATGTAGATGTTCAGCTAGCTCCACTACAACCATTACTCCTGTATCTTCACACACAAGGCCCATCGTGTTCTGCTTTCACCCTGCAGATAATCAGAAATAAGCGTCGTCTTTATAGACTTGTCAATCTGTCTGCGTACTGCATCCCCTCTTTTTATCTCTTTTGCAGTTTTGAAGAAGTGCACGTTGGTTTTTGTTCAGTTCTTTCATGTGAATTTCACTCTGTGATGTTGGGTCTTATAAAATGCAATGGTTTTTTTGGATTATTTTTTTTATGGGGGGGGGGGGGGGGGGGGAGGGGGGGGGGGGGTTTCACATTAAATAAGAATTAATCACACTTGGTTTAGAAATGAATTCCCTGGCAACCAGCAAAGTCAGCTGTTACATGCTAGAGGAAGGGGGCATATGGGTAGTGTAGTCCAGTACAATAATTCAGCATAGAATCATCATTCTCATGTTAGCCAAAAGTAGTGTGTTTGATTGACTCTAGTGTTCTTGTATGGCGAAACACTCTGATTGACGACTATCAGGTGAAATCTCATCACAAGAATTAACAAGCTAAGAATGAACACTCTACTGGTGAAGTAAATTCAAATACGTTTTTGTGGAAACATTGGCTTTCTCTGCTCTACACTAATTTGTACACCATATAAATGTAAACTGTTGTGAAAATAAATAGCATATCACAAAATACATCTAAATGTTTCTGACTGTTAATTGATCTCATACATACTGTATAGTGAGTCTATTGTTAGTAGAAATAATTGTCCTAATGATATTCATCTCATGGCAGTCCGTAAATATGTTAGGTTTTTGTGTTTATTTGTGTTTTCATATGATCCCACTGAGGTTCATGGGTGGACCTTCATGCTTAGCATTACTCTTAAAGGGTTAGTTCACCCAAAAATGAAAATTAAGTCATTAATTACTCACCCCCATGCTGTACCAACCCCGTAAGACCTTCGTTCGTCTTCGGAACACAAATGAAGATATTTTTGATTAAATGTGACAGCTGGATCACTCCTACATAGGCTCCCTAAGGGAATGAATCCTGATGTCCCAGAAAGTCATTAAAGAACATGTTTAAATATTCCATGTCACAACAGTGGCTCAACTATAAGTTTATCAAGCGACGAGAATACTTTTTGTGCGAAAAAACAAACAAAAATAACGACTTTATTTGACTATTCCTTTTCTTCCTTGTAGGCCTGAAACGAGACTTCAAGAGATTTCCACGACGCGCACGCGCGAGAACTTAACTGAAGTAGTTGAAGGAGATCGCAATTCTCACGCATGCGTCGTGGAAATCTCTTGAAGTCTCGTTTCAGGCCTACAAGGAAGAAAAGGAATAGTCGAATAAAGTCATTATTTATTCGTTTTATTTCCGCACAAAAAGTATTCTCGTCGCTTGATAAACTTATAGTTGAGCCACTGTTGTGACATGGAATATTTAAACATTTTCTTCATTGACTTTCTGGGACGTCAGGATTCATTCCCTTAGGGAGCCTATGTAGGAGTGATCCAGCTGTCACATTTAATCAAAAATATCTTCATTTGTGTTCCGAAGACGAACGAAGGTCTTACGGGGTTGGTACAGCATGGGGGTGAGTAATTAATGACTTAATTTTCATTTTTGGGTGAACTAACCCTTTCAGATCATACGTTTTCGTACTAAAAATTGAAAAGTTTCACCTTTGGTATTTTCGCGTACAGACGACAAAGTTGTTCAAATGATTCAAAGGATCACACAGACCCGCGAAAAAAAAAAAAAAAGCTCTATACTAATGCCAGGCCAGTAGTTGGTGATGTCATTTTGTAAAGAAAAACTGCACCTATAGACTGAACCCCAAGTATATGTCTCTGCAGGAGATTAATAGGAGTTACCAGATCAGTGGGCGAGGCCATACACAGAGGTTACCTGATTTGCCTACGTCACAGTGAGGATGGGGTTTAGGGGTGGGGTCGGGTGAAGGGCATCATTTTCATGGCATGATTTATAAACACCCACCAGTTTGAAAACACCCACAAATTTAGAAACGCCCACTTTTGTTCAGCAGGGAAACACATGGGCATGATGTCACCAGTTTCACCAATTCACATTTTTGTAGTTTACACAGAGACAATAATTGTTGTTTTCAAAAACTTGCACTTTGAAACCCATTTTTTAAAACCTAACCGTAACCTAACGGTCTACTAAGAGTTAGTTGACATGTAGTTGCAAAGTTACTTATAGTTAGTAGAATGTCTAAAGCGGACCATCAAAATAAAAGTGTTACCGTATATTCATATTTTACTAAATATGAGTCAGTAAAGCTTTAGTGGCATAATTATAAAGCCACAATAAAACAGATATTTTCTTTTATATTGTTACGTACATCCAAGTGAAATGGCTCTTGGGTCTGTCCATTGGTTGATGAGTTGTGACATTTTGATAAAGAACAAGGTCAAAACAAACAAAGAAAATATGGTAGATAAAATAATAGTGGGCAAAATAAAGATGATGATAAAAAATTTTTAGTGATATAAAAGTCTGGTTTAAATTAAACGAACAATTAAATGAGATATACAATACTTTTTGAATAAATTTAAATGCATAATAAAATGAGATACAAAGCATTGTTGACATTAAATAAGATACAACATGTGGTTTAATTTAATACATGTAATACATGACCACCACAGATTTTTGATACCAAACCATCTAACACACAATACAATTAGGACCTTCCTCTGCCGGTTAAATATCACAAATAAAATAACTTATTCAACATGGTATACATGATACAAACAGTTACAGTAATGCCAACAAACCACATATATCAACATGAATAAATCAACAAGACTTGTAGTCATGAGATCAGTAGGCTACCGTGCCTTAATCAGCACACATTGTTTACCACAACTCTTCTTTAGTATGGAAGCACACAGGATGTGTACAGTATGTATGAACAACAGGTTGTAACTCAGCGCCATGTCTGTGAACATAAAATGATAGAGTCTCTGCCTTTGGCAATGCTGCTGGAAGAGGAAAGACTGCTGGAGAAATTGGAGGAGTATGGAGACGAAGAGAGGTGTGAAGGACTGAGCGGATAAACGTGAGGGAGACTGAGCTCTCTTGACCGGGTTTCCTCCCTGTAAGGCTCGCAGGCCTCTGATTTGATCATTTCCGTTTTCGGTTTAACAGATTCTCGTTGAGACGTGGCTCTGCTGTGCAGATGTCTGGATCTATACGGGGACGCTGGGGTTCTGATGGCAGCAGGTTTGGTCTGAGGTGGAGTTGGTTTAATGGAGTTAACAGTGGCGTGTTGAGACGGCCGAAGGTGCAGGAGTCTCTTGCGTGGAGGTCGAGCCCTGCTCTGGCGTTCTTTACGAGTGTGGGATTTAGACCTCTTTTTTCTCCCAGACTGCTTAGCAACTTTAGCTTGAGGGTTATGACCTTTTGGTCGCTTCTTTCGCACAACGGAAGACTGGGTCTAGAACGATGGGTCTAGAACACTCAAATGATTTGCAGTGCTAAATGTGGCATCCATAAATGTGGAAGTTTGACTTTTAGTGAGTGAAGTGTGATCTGGGATTGTGGAACTGTCAGTCAGGACTCTAGAAGTGTGTTTTGGAGCAGCTGCCGTCTGACTGACACTGACAGCTGGAGGACTCAGGCTGATCATCACTGATGCAGGAGGCTCAATAAGAGAGGAAGGCGGAACAATTGATGTGGATCCCTTTTGTTTTTTCCTCTTTTTCGTTTTCTCTCCATTCAGGGGGTCAGGAGGCGTCAGCCCCCCCAACAAACCTTTTGCAAGAGCTCGAGCCAAAATGTCCTGCACAGTTTCTGCCTCTGCTGGGTCATGCTGTTAGAAAGAAAACACACACATGCACACACATGTACATAGTGCAATGTTACTATGTATAGTGAGACCAGGGCTAGTTGCCACAAGGGTGTAATTGCAATAGTCTCAGCCATAGACGGCACATCCAAGGTCTTTCGACAGTCCGTTCACATTTTGCTCACAAACCTGGAAAGTACAGAGATGTTCTAATCTGATTGACTGATTTTACACAACTTCTGTCCCCTTTAAAATGAAGGTGGATTTTAAGCATATGTTGAACCATATTCTTGGGACAAGGGTTTATGTCAGGGTTTATGGGTTTATTGGGGCAAGTTGTCACTTGCTTTAATCGAATTCAATAAAATGAATGCATTTATTTAACATACATTATTGTTTGGGATCGGTAAGATTTTTTAGTGTTTTTGCAAGTAATATCATGCTCACCAGCCTTTATTAGGTCAAACATATAGAAAAAATAACATATTGTGAAATATTATTACAATTTGAAATAATTGTTTTCTATTTTAATATATTTTAAAATGTAATTTATTCCAGTGATGGCAAAGCTGAAGTTTCAGCATCCTTACTCCAGTCAGTGTCACATGATCCTTTAGAAATCATTATGCTGATTTGGTGCTCAAAACATTTATTATTATAATAATATGATTATTATTTATCAATGTTGAAAACAGTTGTGCTGCTTAATATGAAAACCATGATTTTTTAAAGATTCTTAGATTAATAGAAAGTTTAAAAGAACAGTATTTATTTGAAATATAAATGTCTTTACTGTCACTTTTGATTAATTTACTTTGCTGAATACATTATTTTTACAGTATTAATTTCTTTAAAAAGAAATAATAGAAACATTACATATTATAAATATATTTACTGTCACTTTAGATAAATTGAATGCATCCTTGCTAAATAATAATTACTAACCCCAAACTTTTGAATTTTACATTCATTCCATCCATCCATCCATAATATAGTTTAAACATTTTCATTATTGTTTTGTGTTTCACAACTGTTTTACTATCAATGATAAATGGCAGATTCCCATAATGACAACATTTGGGGGCAATGTATAATAAAAAAAATAATAATAAAAAACTACCCCGAAAAATATTCAATGTGGTACAAAAACTAGCCCCAGTCTTACTGTCTAGTGCACATGCAAGCTTTCACACATACACACACAAGAAGCTACAGACTTGTTTATCTTGCTGTGTGTGGTCTTGTATGGATGCTAATGTGATCAGACACAAGTGTTCATTATTTAGTGTGAACCGGAGCTACACTGCCAGTATTCAGGACAGCAAGGCATCAAGCTCTGGATGAGAGCGGTGTGTGTGTGTGTGTGTGTGTCTGTGAGCTCTCTACTCACACACACCTACACATTTCAACATATATGAATTATATCAGCATATCATTATGGCTGTACAAATTCCTTTATATATGTTAAAACATTCTGTTAGTTGTCTGATTCTGTCTCTTTCCTTCTTACCTCTCTTTTCATCACACAGAGGAAACAGCCATTTGTGACGTCAGATGATTCAGTTCTGAAAAACTTCTCTTTCTCATCATCCCATCCTGCACTGACCAGCCTGTGAGAAACATGTTGAAAGAAAAAGAGATGTTTTGTGTTGTAAATTCAGTAAATTCAATCCAATTTACTTCCATTTTCTCATAACTCAAACATTCATAATCCTTCCCCACTTGCTTTTCCATGGATTAACTGCTGTTTCCATGGATACAGCAACTTTAAATTCGTACAGTTAGTGGCGTGTGACAGGAAGGACTTAATGCTTGTGTTTGTGTTTGTGTGTGTGTGTGTGTGTGTGTGTGTGTGTGTGTGTGTGTGTGTGTGTGTGTGTGTGTGCGTGTGTGTGTGTGTGTGTGTGTGTGTGTGTGTTACCTGAAGGGCAAAGCTTTTGCTTTGCTTTCTGCATTTTCAAGCGCTCTCTTCACAAGTTGTTCATTCTCCTCTGGATATACTGAGCATGTGCAGTACACCACGCCTTTCACTTTAGGAACTGCCATTAAGAAAGTAAAGTTAACCCACATGATGTGATTTAGTCAATGGATGATTACTAAATAAATGTAGTCGTAATATGGTGTACGGTGTGTGTGACTCACAGTTAAGTGCATGTTTGAGGTCTTGTGTCTGCTTAGCAACTAGTGGCTTCAGTTTACTGTCAGAGATGGTTCCTTTAGATAGGCCATGCAACAGCCCTCTGTCTGATAAAGAGCAGTGTGTTATCTCGAAATGTTGTTTCAAATGATCAGATCATGCATATTTGTTGCTGTACCTCCATTCTCATTGAGGATAAACTCAACAGGGTTACAGAGCGCTGAGGCAGAACACCGTGGGAGCAACACAATCACCCGAACCTTCTGAATACGCATATCCCATTCATTAAGCTCATTGAAGTACTCAGACATCAGTTTCACATCTATGCAAAAAAGACAGAAAACACCCGAGTAGCAATGCTTCACTACTGGCTAATTATAGGAAAGGCACTATACTATGGTATGCAGACATTTACTCACTGTAAGGTTAGGCAGAGTAACACTTACTTTTGCAGCCAGTAGAGGTGAGGATAGTTTGTAATTCCTTGTTGAAGGTGGAGACATTAAGGACCCCACATACATGTACACAGCCAGAACAGGCAGTGGCCTGGAGAGCCACGTGGGCCACAGTACAGGCAGAGAAAGACCCCACCATCAGAACGTCACCACCGTCCACCAACAGCGGGCCAACCGCACATGCAGCCAGACTGCGAGATTTATCCTGAAGTCATACATTAATCCTGGATATGAGTTTGCACCATCAGAATGACATGGAAGCTTGTTTCCGCCACGATTATATCTCACAATTCCGAGAAATAAAAAAAAGACTTGCGAGTTATAATCTCACAATTGGGATAAATAAAGTCGGAATTGCGATATATAAACTAGCGAGTTTAAAGTCAGAATTACAAGATAAAAAAGTTTTTTTTTTATTCTAAACAAGCTTCCATAGAATGATGCTTGTGTGTCTTAATTACCTGTATTATGAGTGTGTGTTCTGTCACTAGTTTGGTTTTCTCCAGTTGTTTTGTAAGCCTTCTGGGAAACAGCAGGACATTAGAACAGTGTTTGTCCTTACAGAACACATTTCCCACCAGGTGCATGTGTGAATCGACCTGAGTGAAGCCCGATGTCCGCAGAGTCCCACACACGTTTTCAATGCTAGATGAATTGGTATAGAAACACAATATATATCAGGCGGTGTATACACTCACCTAAAGGATTATTAGGAACACCATACCAATTCTGTGTTTGACCCCCTTTCGCCTTCAGAACTGCCTTAATTATACGTGGCATTGATTCAACAAGGTGCTGAAAGCATTCTTTAGAAATGTTGGCCCATATTGATAGGATAACATCTTGCAGTAGATGGAGATTTGTGGGATGCACATCCAGGGCATGAAGCTCCCGTTCCACCACATCCCAAAGATGCTGCATTGGGTTGAGATCTGGTGACTGTGGGGGCCATTTTAGTAGTGAACTCATTGTCATGTTCCAATTTGAAATGATTCGAGCTTTGTGACATGGTGCATTATCCTGCTGGAAGTAGCCATCAGAGGATGGGTACATGGTGGCCATAAAGGGATGGACATGGTCAGAAACAATGCTCAGGTAGGCCGTGGCATTTAAACAATGCCCAATTGGCACTAAGGGGCCTAAAGTGTGCCAAGAAAACATCCCCCACAGCATTACACCACCACCACCAGCCTGCACAGTGGTAACAAGGCATGATAGATCCATGTTCTCATTCTGTTTACGCCAAATTCTGACTCTACCATCTGAATGTCTCAACAGAAATCGAGACTCATCAGACCAGGCAACATTTTTCCAGTCTTCAACTGTCCAATTTTGGTGAGCTCTTGCAAATTGTAGCCTCTTTTTCCTATTTGTAGTGGAGATGAGTGGTACCCGGTGGGGTCTTCTGCTGTTGTAGCCCATCCGCCTCAAGGTTGTGCGTGTTGTGGCTTCACAAATGCTTTGCTGCATATCTCTGTTGTAACGAGTGGTTATTTCAGTCAAAATTGCTCTTCTATCAGCTTGAATCAGTCGGCCCATTCTCCTCTGACCTCTAGCATCAACAAGGCATTTTCGCCCACAGGACTGCCGCATACTGGATGTTTTTCCCTTTTCACACCATTCTTTATAAACCCTAGAAATGGTTGTGCGTGAAAATCCCAGTAACTGAGCAGATTGTGAAATACTCAGACCGGCCCGTCTGGCACCAACAACCATGCCACACTCAAAATTGCTTAAATCACCTTTCTTTCCCATTCTGACATTCAGTTTGGAGTTCAGGAGAATGTCTTGACCAGGACCACACCCCTAAATGCATTGAAGCAACTGCCATGTGATTGGTTGATTAGGTAATTGCATTAATGAGAAATTGAACAGGTGTTCCTGATAATCCTTTAGGTGAGTGTATATTAAATAAGAAGAATACATTTGTGTACACATACACACAAACACACACTACCTGGCTTTGAGGGTGTTGACCCAGGCATAGATCGGTACTGTCTGTGATCTCTGTTGTTTAGCCCTCACAGCTGGAGGCAGGTAACTGTCAATTGTCAGCAAATTCTGCTTTATTCTGCACTGAGCCAGTGAGGCTTCCAGTTTGGTCTTGAACCTGATAAACACAAATATACAAGCACCATTTATAAGGTCCAATGTCTTTAAAGACCAGTGGCATATCGTTTTTATTTTTGTTTTATTTGAAGTTCAGGACATTTATTGGAGTTCTCAGATGTGCTTAATTTAAGTATTATCTTAGCCTCGGATGTTCTTCCCAAAACTCGTTTTAGGAGCGATAAAAATGGGACAATTATTTTGACAGAGCTATAAAACGAATGTTTACAACAACCCAGTTAATTTAGTCCTTTAAAAATAAGATTAATAAAGTATGAGTTCTAATCTATGGAAATTCTATTTCTACTTCAGAGTTAAAAAATAGTCATAATTACTAAATATGACGTCACATTATACAAAGTCACAGTTGGAGGACAGAAAGTCGAAATCACGAGAAATCACAATTTTGAAATATATAAAACTTCCAGAAACAGGCATCCATCAAAATCTTTGTCTGCTCAAACTGACCTATAAAGGCTGTCCTCCACCTGTCTCACTTCTTTTATAAGTCCTTCCTCTACTCTTTTGATTGGCTCTCTGAGCTCGAACTTCCTGTCCAGGAGGTCATAGAGTACGACCACCACAAGAGCCATGAGGTCATCTGGCTGAACATAAACACAAACTCACACATCAAACACATCAAAGTCAATCCTGATACCAACACAAAAGGCCATATGTCAACAGACCCACCATTTGCTGAGAACGGTAAAAGTAGCTGTCAATCAGGATCTCCTCCAGTAGATCTTGGTCTGTGAGGAGAGAGTTTGTGATATTTAGCTGTAAAAGATGAAGTAGAGCATTATGCTGTGATATCACTGCTATACTACAGTGGTTAGTTGTAATTCAACACCATACTATGAAGACATGTAGTGGGGAGCAAAAAAACCAGCAATATACTCCAGAGATCCTAAAATACCCAACAGCAAAACTGATGTGTGAGTTACATCAGTTTTGCTGAGAAATGAATTTAAAAATATCTGGATTCCAACTCAGACATGGCTTTCTGAATTTCAAAAAGAATGAATGTGAGTTGAATTTAAAATTGATTTTTTGTTGTTGCAATGAATCCTTTTAAAATAAAAAAAGTTTGGGGAGGAAAATGCCTGTTCTTCTTAGATCTAAGATTATTTTTAGATTTAAGCTCGGAACAAGAAAAAAAAGGATCTTTTTAAAAAAAGAGAGAGAGAGAGATTTGCCCCTTTAACATATTGTAAAATAAACAAGACTGATAAGCTTACGAAAAAGAAGTTTATTCAAGTGTGCTATTAGTATATTAAAAATAAGAAAGTATACTTTCAGTCTACTTTTTATGTAGGCCTACTTCTCAGAAATATACTTTATGTACTTCTCAGAAATATACTTCAAATTGCACTTAAGTATACTTGACTTATACTGACAGAAAAGTCTAAGTATATTTGGCCTATACTTGTTGATCGAGATATACTTAAAAGTATAATGAAGTATTCTTGGCTTGTACTTGTGTTTACTATTTTGATTAAAAAAATGTTTTTTAACATAATATTACACACTTATAAGCTAACATATTCAAGCTTTCAGGTGGAATAGCTTATAGAGTAAATAAAATAAGCATGGAACTGAACCTGATCTTGTACACAGCGATAATAATCCATTACGAAAAATAAGTTTATTCAAGTGTTATATTAGTATACTTCTTTTCAACCAAAAAATAAGAAAGCATACTTTCAGTCTGCATTTTATATACTTCTCAGAAATATACTTAAAATTACTCTTAAGTGTACTTGACTTATACTGAGAGAAAGGTATATTTGGCCTGTACTTGTACTCAATCTTTTGATCGAGATATACTTAAAAGTATAATTAAGTATTCAAAGTACACTTGTCTTGTAGTTGTGTTAACTCTTTTGATCGAGTAGCCTATTAAATATACTTTTTTACATAGTTTTTCATGTACAGTCTTATGAAACTTACATTGTTTGAAAATATTGATTAAAATATTGATATAAAACACTTTTCTAATTCTGAGTATCTGAATTTTTGTGTAGGCTAGTCCACTGGTAGTGTACATAGGAATTTACTTTAATTCTACTTTACACTTTCCCCGCCATTGACTGGATTTTCCAGCTGTCCATGTTTTCACTGTTATACGGTAGGGTGCGTTATGACACATCTTCTAGAATCTGCGTATCAAAACTCAGAAGAAGAAGAAGCTGAAACAAGTGATAGAAGATTGCTCACGCAAATGTAAAATAACATGATCATCAAACATTAAACAGCGTGTAAATCAAAACTGCCTAATGTTACCAAATGAAAGGAAGCATTACACATGAAGAGAAAAGGACTGTGAAGCTTTGGGGGTGTTGGACTCGATCTACTCCATCTGTGTTTTGATCATTGTTCTGAATCTGATCAAGGCGTAGTCTTTAACAAAAATGAGATTTTTGATCAAGGCGTAGTCTTTAACAAAAATGAGATTTTTTTCAACTTTTTTGTTTAAAATGTTGCATTTCTTTATGAAACTTACCAACATTCAAGTGTTGATAAAAGAGGATGCATGAAGCTAATAAAATGTTTTTAAAATTAAAGGTATTTTTCAAGTATAGAAAATAACATTTGAACATAGTATAGGCCTACTGCAAGTGCAAAAATAATATAAATAGTAAACTATAAGTATAATGTTAAGTTCACTTAAAGAAAAGTTTAAAGAAACTTTAGTATAAAACTACTAAACTAGTAGTTTTGTCACAGTTCTGTCACCCTTGTCTGGGTTTTCTCTTGGTTTAGTGACAGAGCTGTGACACTCCTGGTTTGTCATGTGTTTGTGTTTAGTCTGGTCTTTTGTGAGCACATGGCTGTCATGTTATTTCTTTGTGCCATGTGCTCTCCTGTCAATTGTCAAACCCCACCCATCGTGTTATCTCGTTATTGTTTAATTTTCCCCACCTCCCTGCCTCGTTACCCTCTTATGTTTGTTCCCCTATTTAATCTTCCTGTGTTTGCAGTCCTGTGCTGGTTCGTTGTCCATGTTCCTTGTGTTGCCTAATCCTGCCTGTTATTGTTCTTGTTTTCCCCTATGAGGGAGTTTTGTTTGTTTTTTACCTAATAAATATACCCATTTGTTATGGACTTGAGTCCTCTCACCTTGAATCCACCCATTCTGTGACAAGTTTACTGAGAGTACATTAAAAGAAACTGTGCAAGTACAGTATACTTGCAGTTTAAAACTATAAGTTCACTTAAAGAAAACTTGTATAAAACTACAAGTGTAACAAAGTGTACTTTTATAAACTAAAAATTTGCTACAAGTATTAAAATAGTAAGCTACTAGTATACCCATAAGTTCACTTGCAGTACAAATGAGAAACGTAATTATGAACTAGCTGTGCACTTAAAGTTTACTAATGTTAAACTTATAGTACACTTAAACATATACTTTTATATACTGCAAGTGGGCCAATTTAGTCCCAAGCGGTATTAAAATAGTATTAAAATAGTACACTTACAAGTTTACTACTAGTATTGACATTAGTATACTTACTACATAATTATACTTGGACATTACTTAAGTATACTTCATAAAATTAACTTGAAGTATACTTCTTTTTCGTAAGGGTAGGCTATGTCTAATCTTATCGGAATATATAAATTTAAATAATTTGTTGTCTGTGTTTCTGGATGATAGAACTGACTGCGAATATGAACTGACCTCATGCTCACAGCTCAGCGGAGCCATTAAAGTGCTACAGCAGTCAGTGCACTGATGTCTGACCTGACTGCACTAAAAGCAAATAGATGTCCTTAAAAAAGAAAAAAAGTAAAAAAGCCTCCCCTAAGCTAAAAGTTTGAGAAAGTGAGGGCAAAGCAGAGCAAGGAAGAGAGAGAGAGAGAGAGAAAGAGAGAGAGAGAGAGAGAGAGAGAGAGAGAGAGAGAGAGAGAGAGAGAGAGAGAGAGAGAGGGAGGAATGAGTCAGACATGTGTAGGGAAGTTAAGCTACAAGGAGAAACCCAACCAGAATGTGACCAGACATCCCCAAATTATTGATTCAGGACTTCAATCATCGAAAGAAGAGGGGGAAGGCATGGAAAGATGAGGTCAGAGGAAAAGAAATTACTTCTATGGAGAGTATGGAGAGTGTGAGACTTCTTTTTTTCAGGCACTGAACCACACCCTGAAAGTCAGTCTATTATATCTTCAAATCTACATTTTCTGATATACTGTAAAACTTTAGAAGCAATACAATGAAACTTTCTTATTTGTAGATTTTAAAATTGTCCATATTTTATATTTGTAGACACCCCCCCCCCCCAACCCCTCAACCCCCCAGTGGGTAATTTTTAAATTATTACATTTCCCCCAAATCATAAACATGTGGATAATGCAATGTTTAAAGCCGGCAATAAAAATGTAAATAAAAATGTTGAGTTAAAAAGTAATACATTTTAGGTCAATATAAATGAAGAATTTTAACAATATTTTGGAAATAATCTGCATCACTGACTAATTGTGACAACCAACTCCAGTCTCTTCTACAACATTAGAAAAAGGAAAAACTCTCCTCTGCAGTAGCTACTGTCGGACAGGATAGGAAATCACTGTGGAATTCTGGGTAATAGTATTATACGTTTATGACTCTTCATCTGTTTCCAACTGCACCTTTCATTCCTGTATCTGAGGAACTGAATAATTGATGTTAAAGATTTGTGGGCCACAAATAGCATGACATCAGTGACCACAGGGACATTAACTGCACACTCCAAAAACAATCAAGATAAACTGGACACGTTAGATTCTTGTGCTGTCTAAATCTCATCACTTTACGATATTTACATTCCTACCAAATACTTAATTGTATTGTTGTTTCTCATACAAGATCAGGCAGGTAAAGCCCAGTTTTAAGCTGAAGGAGAAGACTGAAATATGATATTTTAAAGGAAAAGCAATTCTCATCCTGATAATCATACAAACTTCATTTTGGTTTTGAGGCCTGGCTTTATTTTTCACTTACATTTCAGGGTGTTAAATGCCAGCTCATATGCCCAGTGCTCATTCTGCTTGGTGTTGGCATCACTGTCGTCGACAATCCCAGCATCATCTCCACTGGGACTGATGTGCCCATAGCGAATGAGTCTGTGTGAGAGGTCTTTCTCCACATGAGTTTTCTGGAAAATAGCTGCAGCATGAAAGTACACAGAGTCTGGGAATCCCAAAGGTGCCCCCCCTCTCTCCATCCTGACTCTGTTCCTTTCTGCAGACACTGCAGTGACCCTCTTTTTAAGGGACTGAACACATACTTTTCTCATAAGGTCCTTGGGAGACTCTGGAGTGTGTGCTTTATTCTTAGGAGTGGATTCTTGATCCAGTAAGTTCAGTGATGTGACATCAGGCAGATCTGAGTCCAGTGTGGAGTTGAGAGTCTGTTTAACCATTCTTATAGAGCCATGTTCTGTGAACAAATGAATTAGGGAGTATAGATCACTTATTATTATTTTACACACATTATTTAAACTATGAGTTTTCAGCTGTGACAATATAAAAGCCAATTATTTAACTTTGTAATTAACATTCCGTGTTAACTTCACACTGAATAGGGTTTCTCACGCAGTATACCGGTAGTTCGTCTTTATGGCCTACATGATACAATAGGATCATCATTTTATTCTATTTGACAGCATTTTGTATACATAGTATTTTCACTCTGTATGCAAAAGAATATTCAGTATACAGTTGAAGGCTATATATGAATATACAGTTGGGTCTGGCCAAACAGACCATAGAACTAGTGAAATAGTGGAGAATCTTAAATATTTCTTATTCATTTTATGTCATAATCTTTCTTACTTTCTTTCTGTTAATTGCTTGGTTTAAATCAGAATTTTAGTGCAATCTCAAGAATTTTAACTAATTTTCAATGTGGAGTTTTAAACCACTGTACTGTCTAAAAGTTTGGGGTCAGTGAGACTTTTTTATTCTTCTTCTGAAAGATAATACTTTTATTCAGCAAGGATCAAAAGTGACAGTTAAAACTTCTACATTGCTACAAACACACACACACACACACACACACACACACACACACACACACACACACACACACACACACACACACACACACACACATATAAATTAATGCTGTCCTTTTGAAATTTATATTCATTAAGTAATCCTCAAAAAATGATCACAGCTTCCACAACCGTTTTCAACTGTGTAAGTAATTTATCTTGAGCAACGAATCAGCTTAAAATAATTTCTGAAGGATCATGTGAAACTGAAGACTGGAGTGATGGCTGCTGATAATTCAGCTTTGCCATTTTTTTTTTAAATATATTAAAAAAGAAAACTTATTTTAAATCATAAATGTATTTGACAATAATACCGTTTTTTAATGTATTTTTGATCAAACTGCACCATTAGAGAGAAAATAAATGACTTTTTTTCAAAACCATTAAGAAATCTTACCAACCCTGAAGAAGTGTGAAACTATAGTTGGCTCCAAAAGCCCGGGACCACTAGAACCTGTGACCTAGAAATAGCGCAGTCTCTTAAATATTTCTTATTTATTTTACACCATAACATTTCTTTTGTTTTTAAATGTCAAAATTCTGTTACTGTTTGCTTATAACTATGTTTAAGAAACATCTCATTTTAAATAAAATTTTAATACGTACCTCTCAAAATTTAAGCGCAGTCAGCTCAGCAACAGGTATGAATATGAGAGCAGAATGTGAGAATTAGGAGCCCTCTCTCTATCTGTCTGTCCCCCTTGTCTCACATACTGTCCCCCTTGGCTCTCTCTCTCTCTCCCTCTCTCTCTCTCTCTCTCTCTCTCTCTCTCTCTCTCTCTCTCTCTCTCAGATCTTGTATCACTACAACAACAAACATTTGTTCTTGTCAACAGAGTGTGAATCTTCTGTCTACAGATATAGTCAGCAGCTCATCATTACTGTCTCTCTCTCTCTCTCTCTCTCTCTCTCTCTCTCTCACACACACACACATACACACACACACACACACACACACACACACACACACACACACACACACACACACACACACACAGAGAATACAGTGAATAGTACACTAACAGGTTTGAGATAAGAAAGAGGTGTGTAAGATAGCACATAGTCATAGTGTCATATATGTTCATTTGAAAGTGTGTTTGTTGTATCTATTACTTCTTTACATGACTGAGATGCTGTTATTCACTGGAGTTTAGTTAAAGAACTGACTTCTGGGTAACGCTTAATTTCTGCTCATTTGAAACCCTCTCATGCCTGACGTTTGCATTAATCATGCTGAATTATTTATTGCTTTGGTCTCAAATCCGTTCTGAGCCCAGTCTCCCTCAGTTACCCCGACATTAGCACCGAAACAAACTACACCGGTTGTCAGAAGTTTCCAGTCACTTCTTTGAAGAACTGATGGTTTATTCTAAACCTTGCCAGCCAATCAGCTGCAGCTGAGTCTAATTAAGCCCCACCCATGCAGCATCTGATTGGTCTCTACTGTCATCAGTTGACTTTTAATTAGTGATGAGATATGTCAATCTCATTGAAAATAATCCTTTGTTGCTTTAACTTCAGATTCAAACACAGTGAGACTGCTTAATTAATAATGCTGTGTGTACATTTCCATGTGTGTCTGACTGTGTACTGAATTAGTAATGTAAAGAAATACACAGCTTCTTTTTCCTCATTAACCCACATCTCAATGCCTCAGGAGCAGATCAGTGTGTCCAGTGACACTATATCAGCTTTACTGCTGTTTCAGCTTCAGATTTCTTCGATTTAGGATTGGTCTCTCATAGACCTTATCTGATCAGTGTCTGAATGTAGGCTGTGATATTTTTCACATTATTATTATTTATTCTTTTACAAAAAAACAACAACAACTAGCATCCCTTTGAGGCCTCCTGGGTGTCCCCAGACCCAAGTTTAAAATCTCTGTTCTGGGGAATCACTGATTGCTAACTGGGACAAGTCAAAAGAGCCCACCACAGACTCTCTGATATTTTAGTACCTATAGAAATAAAGGTGAACATTCAAAGAGTGATTGCGTAGAAAAGTAAAATCCCACTTCTTTCTATCACATTGCACTAATTGCTGTATCATTTAAAATTGAAAACTTAGAGTTAGACAAAAAGAGACACTTACGTAATGATTGTGGAATACAATTGCATCTTAAAATCCTTTCAGCAACAGCTGTTTAAAATATCTTTCATGCACGCTGTAATAACAGTTATGGCTAATGTATGCAAATGTATGTATTCTTCATGTGCTACTTACATCAGAACATGCACCTGACCCACATTTCTGATGGCATAAAAGATGCTGTTACAGTCATTCGTGTAACGTTGCAACTAAATCAGGCCATAAACCAATGCTAAAGCTTAGAGAACTGGTTATTGTATATTTGATCAATTGTAAATAAAAGTACAATCATATTCTGCCACTGTTTGTGAAGGTATGGTGTTTTTTTAAATAGGCCTACTCTGTGTAATTTGAAAGACTCTGAGCTCTTTGAGAAGATCTTTCATAAGGATTCAAAATTTTCAACCTTTTTGACTCAACATTTCAAAGGTCCCATGATTTTTTAGTTTTTCGTGATTTACAGGATAAGGATTAGGGGATAAGGATTTTTTAAATTTTTAAATTCTTTTAATTACAATTTCTACCCAATAAAATATTTTAAAGCTTGGCATTACAAGAAAAATGTATATTCATTATAATAATGATATAGATAGATTTTATTAATTGACATAACATTTTTTAAAGATAAAAGGTTATAAACCACACTAAAGATGAATTAAATATAAATTTAAATCTATCTAGTGGGAACCCTGGTTCTTCAAAGAAAAAAGTTGTTGAGGGGGTGAATTAAAATTGAGCAGTTTTTCCTTAAATGATTGCTTGTTTTATTTAAAATCTCCGTTAGGCCCCCTATTGTGTATAGGGCCCCTGGTAGAGAACCACTGTTCTAACTAGTATCAGACTCATGGTTTTATTTTGTTCATTAAGAAGAATATTGCCTTCCATTTTGAATTTTCAATTTTTTTGTGAAATCGAAATGTAAAAATCTTGTTTTTTAAAAATTGAATATTGTAGTAGTTCTTATAAATTATTTATCCGTGCATATAATGTTTTTTTTTAATTATTCATGCGCCCTGGTAATCTTTAATAAAAAAACTACATCCCCTTCCACTTCCCCTTCAAATCAATTCCCAATGGACTAAATGAACTCTCACCCTACATTTTTTCGTGTTCAAGAAGCCATTTCACTTGGATATAGGTCACGATTTCAACTTCCATTTCATGACGAATTTTAGGCTTGTCGTCCAGTATGCTGCATTTAAGTTGCAACCCCTTCAGTCTTAATACCAAGTATAAATGAATGCAAAGCAGTCTGAAGTTACAACTAGCCTTAATAAATTCTAAATAATGCCATGTTATGTTTCTCATGATGAGCAGTTTTCCCACCACAAACCAACTACATGTAAAGTAAAAACATAAAAAAATGGGTTTACGGCAAACCAGTAATTCTTCATGTTATTACTGACAGAATCAATGAGCTTCTTTGACACAGACCATAAAACCTTGCTGCCCTCCACAGGACACACAGGAAGTTTGCACATGGCAGGAGAGGGCCTCTGTTGATCAGATGAGATGCATAAAACACATAAGATGATACAAGTAATGTGCAAATGTAAAAACAAACAAAAATGAATGCTAAATCCTAAAAAATTTTCATTAAAAAACTGTTTTATTGAGGTTGAATACAATTCTTACAAATGTGACTTAACAGAAGTCATTCAGAAAGAATCGAGTTAGTATGACATTAAAATTCATTCCCGCTCTTAACCTCTTACATAATAAACTAAAAAAAACAATACAAATTGGAACAACACCTTTTCAAATGTCAGGTACAAAAATATCAGACATCACATTTTCTGTTTTCAGTCTCAAAGTTGGCACGTCGTGCACTATCGGGGTGGGAATCCACGATGTGGGCCGCCACGGCCTCTGAATCCCCCTCGATCTCCACGGAAGTTTGGGCGGTTTCTCTCTCGACCTCGATCCCCTCGTCCAGAAGGACCGCCCCGTCCTCCTCGTTGTGGTCCCCCACCTCTTTCTGCCATAGATTTAGGAGTTGGGGATTTGGGGCGGAGTCTCTCAATTTCTTCAGTACAACCAGACAAGTAAGAGTTGGGCTCACTGAAGTGGGTGGAGTAAGCTTCCACATTGAAGTTGCTATTGGTCAGGGTAGGGCCCAAAGTCAGCCATCCTGATAAAAAAGCAGCAGCATAACATTAGATCAGAATAAACATACACTCCCATTTAAAAATGTGGAGTCAATAAGATTTTTTCGTAAAAAATGAATGGATGACCCATAGGATAATATCTAACCTGGCCTGATGGTGCTGTCCCTGCCAAACAGGTGCAGCCGTCGACGGCCCAGGCAGAAATGTTCAATGATGTGGAATATCTCCACTGGCTTCTCAATATTACCCATCTCTGGCTCCTCTGTAATGATCAGGTCTATATCCACATTAGCATGAATGAAATCGCCATCTGTGCTGCGTCTAACTGTGCCTTTGATACCCATCAGACAGTGTTCCTGAGTGACATCAGAGAAGAAAAAATAAAAGCATTTCCAACTGGAAACAACTGTTAGTGCCAACAACGTTGTGGCTTGCCACAGCTCTTACCTTAGTTCTCTGGAACACTGCTTTGGGGTCCAGCGTTTTGGTCTTACCAGGGTTGTTTTTGTTAGTCTTGATCCAACAAATGTCTTCACATCGCCTGAAGCCCCATTTCCTCAGACACTGAGAGAGAAGAGAGAAAGATGTTAAAATGTAGTTTGCAAGACTCATAGACAATGACTGTAATGAAGCATATTTGTTTGTGGGCAAGTAATGTAGTAGGACCACAATTCAAAGATCTTTAAAGGACTTTCCAGGTTTAATACCCTCAAATTGAAGGACTTAATGTGGGAACACATTTGTTGTCCTAAAATGTTGAGGTACCATCGTAGTAGTTTCGTGCGCGCGTTAAAGTCATGGCAACGTACAACACAAAGTACTTCACGCGGGAAACACTTAACGTAAGTAAAGTAAATTAAGAAAGCTAGTATGCATAAGCCACAAAGTGTGGCAAAATAAAACATTAGCGAACCAGAGGCGGAGGAATAAAAAACTTATTGCACAAAATAAATTCAAGCACTTTCAAGGACCTGTATCTATGCATGTTTATTTTCTAAAACTTTCCAGGGCCTTGAATTTTTTTTTCAGATTCACAAACTTTCAAGGATTTCAAGGACCCGTGGGAACCCTGTCATGATTAACGCAGGTGATAATTTGCAACAAACAGAAATATGCCACTCTGTGTGTGATTGTGAGATTTGTACCATTCGGCCAAGATCAAGGCCTTCTCCTGAGCCACACCACAGGAAAACAAAAGAGCGAATACATGAGATTTCCTCTATGTCCAGCTTCATGATCTATATCGGACATAAAATAATTAAATAAATAATTAAATAAACATACATACATATATATAATTTTTTGAGAATTTGCAATAACTCACATCGTCCCAGTTCCAGAAGCGCTCGTTGGCAATGATGCCCGACTCTCTGTAATACTCCTCTAATGGAGGCTCTATCAGAATCACATCAAACTTGCACTTCAAATCTCTCAGATCAAATGTGTCTGGATCTGCCTGCAGATACCTGACACACAAAACACATCCATATATTCATATTATATACTGTACATGCAAATGAGACATACAATGGAATCCAAAAGTCTCCTAGTGAAATGCTTCTAATTTATTTATTTATTTATATGCTTTCCAAATTGAAAATCTTAAAATCATTTGTTTTTAATCCATGTAAAAAAAAAAAAAAAAAAAGTTTATATTTACAATGTGGTCTCAAAGGTTTGGACCCCATTTTTCTTAAACATCCATAAAAAAATATATAAGTAAAATTTGGTAAAAAAAAAAAAAGGCCAATTAGACATCTGCTCTATTTTGTAGAGACAGCAGGTTTTCTCACATGGGTGGGGTGTTGGTGGCAGAGATGAGCTCATCTTTTAGTCGGATGAGCTCTCTTTGTTTGGGGTACTCCTCAAACCTGTCAGCCAAACCTACAGCACAACAGAACATAGGTTAACATGATCTCACAGCTGGGCATGAAAGAGCGAGACAAGGAGAAAAAAAAAATAGAAAGAGATCGGACCATTTACCTCCATCTCGGATAAAGTTCTGAGGTCTATGACCTGTGTCCACAAAGTGCTGGCAGTAATCATTGTGGGGATTTAAACTCTGAGTGCCCTGTAAAACAGAAAGTGATGATATCTTGATATTTATAATAAAAAACAGCTTGTAATGATATTATTGTTGAAGTTGGCATGAAACAGGAGTTGCGATAGTCTTTCCTTCCCTATTGTAAAATACATCTGAGTGAAATGGCTTCTGGGACAAGAAAAAATGTAGGGCGAGACTTGATTTTGTCCATTGGGAATTGATTGAATTGTAGTTTTGTGGGAGGGGAAGTTATTTTGATCGAAGATTACAAGGGCATGAGGAAAAAAAAGAGAGATGTGCATAGATAATTTATAACTTTGGTTAGTTTTTCAAAACTCTTCACACACTAAGCACAACAATAGTCTATGTGGGCAACTCTTTGGATCATTTATCAGTGCTTTAGTCACAAAATGAATTCAGTGACTAGCCTACATCTGTCAAATTATATGAATTATTTTCTCACTCAGACACAACCACCGCCAAAGCTATATGTGCATACAGGCCAATTTGCACATTTACATACTCCAAACAAAACTGCTAAACTTGATTTCCAAAACTGAACAAGACTGTAATTTGCTATATTTCTACAGTACTACCATATAGAAATATATTCTAAATCTACCAAATCTATCTTTCAATTTCATAACCATCTCTATACCAAGGGTGACTATAATTTATTTAGGAATAAATTTGTTCTGTAATGTAAACATGGACCATGTAACTGCAGTGAATTCTAAACAGTAGAGATCTGTCATTCAGTTTTATAAAACATTTTTATTAAATAAATCATTGTGTAACGTTGCCTGTTATTAAGAGTTTTTTTAATATCATTGAGTGACAAAGTGTGTTCGTTGAGTGAAACCTTTGCTAGTGTTATGGAAGAATGGCTTGATTTGAGACATGCATGAAGTGTTTTGGTCGTTTTAGTACATTTTGGATGTGAAATGAACTGATGTGCCAAGCTAAAAGTTGGTTAGGAGAACTGAGTGAAGAGTTTTAAAAAAGTAACCAAAATATGTGCTAGCGATGGTAAAAAAAACTAAACCTGTAATATCCCATAAGAAAATAGTCGATTTTGATTTCACAGAGACTTTAAAAATCAATCACCAACATAATGTAAGATTTTGCACAAAGTCCCATTGTACTAGCATGTTATTGTTCCGGAAATAATATATTATTGTGTTTAACTCTACCTTTAGGAAAGTGCTTGAGTCTTTGTACACCTCTTCATACGGTCCGCTCTCCTCCTGCTGCTGGGGCTCAACATCTTCCTGTAACACCATACAGCAGATCCAGGATCAGTTACCTACAGCCCTGCCCTGATCTAAACAGAATTTAGAAATTACAGCTGATTCCTGATCAGTGCTCACTCACCCTCTGCTCCTCCACATCCTCCTCTGGTTCTTCACTCTCATTCAGACACTTTCTTTTCCCACCAGGAACTGATGTGTCAAATGATGCCCTACAGTAAACATAACACAGACCAATCATTACCCCCATCCTTATTGTCACGAATCTGACTTGTGCTCCGTGTAAATGTTGCCCTATCAATACAGTTGATCAAAACAACCAAACAAACATATTTCAGTACCTGCATGTCTCTCTGGTCTCTTCGATTTCTTTTTGCTCATCTTTACTATTGAGAACAGCACCGATGCTATCGGGACTCTCCGCCCCGAGCTGCAAAACAAATTATTAACATCAACAAAGCTATCTGTATTTATTCATAAGTCTAAAAGCATTGGTTTGCCAATACTCGCTAACACTGGCTTTATGCAGTAAGCTAAAAAGTTAACCTGTTGTGCAAGAAGCTGTCGTCTAAGCTTCTGCCTTTCACGTATTTCTTGCAGCCGGCTGTTCATGACAATAATATTTTGCAGGGGAAAAAAATTCTCATACAATTATTTGATGAAAACAAAAGTGAGGCAAAAAATTCATCGAAAACCTCAACGTGAGATGCAGTCGCACGTATTTTACATCATCAGACGCATACTATGACGTCAGTAAGCGGCTGATACTTTCTTTTGAAGTTAAAACATTGGGTATTGATTTATTAAGATTTATTACATTTTCTGCTTAATAATATTATTATGTTGCGATCATGTTTAATCTTTAAATTTAGTTTTTTTTTAAAATCCCAATTTCGTACATTGATTAAAGACTTTTGTCAAATATTTTTTTCTTCCACATATTGTAGCGCGAAGCTAGAATAACTTTATTTGAATTCAAATAAATTTAATTGTCCTCTTAGATTTTGAAAATATATTATATTCTCTAGAAATTATTTTAAAAATGTAAAGAAGTAAATGGTGTGATCGAATGTTTTAAATCACATTGGACGTTTTAAAGTTCTTGTTTCCGGAAAACATTAGAAAACCTTCAATCTCTAAAAGAGTTACCACAGAGAAGAAGAAAAAAAAATCAATGAACAGCATTTATTTGAAATAAAAATCTTTTGTAACATTTTACATTGTATTCACTGTCATTTTGATTAATTTAATAGGTCCTTGCTGTAAATAAATAGGCCTATTTCTTTCTTCTTCTTTTCTTATCGCAAGCATTGTTTTCTTTCCACAAAAATATTAAGCAGCAAAACCGGGTTTCAACATTGATAATGTTTTTGAGCAGCAAATCAGCATATTAGAATGATTTCTGAAGGATCATGTACACTGAAGACTGAGTATAATGGCTGCTACAAATTCAGCTTTGCCATCTAAATGACATTTTATAATAGGCTATTAAAACAGAAAACACGTATCTAGAGTATTTATGTCTGTTTTATTCTGGAGCAGTTATTTACTGACACAAGAGGGCAGACATGAACAATTGTCACGTCCGTTGGTCAATGCGATCATGCCTGAATGCTTGAACAGAATATTTCACACCGGAGCCTCGGAGAAAACAACCGTGATGACCACACCAGACCAGACACTTATAATGAGTTAACTGAACGTGGCAGACTCGTTTGAGTTCACATTCTGGGAGGATCGGTTCGGCGGGCTTACATTCGTGGACCATCTCCCAGAAGCATAGCCTACTGTCCTGACTATATTTTGTAGAGGAATTTTTAACAATTAATTTGTCTTGTAGCCTACTATTTTTTATATTTTGCACCTTCACGCTCTTTAATGAAGGACATCATTATTTATTTATTTTTTTACTTCAAATCTCTGAGTTAATCATCATGCATGAGTCATTAAGCCCGCGGGCTTCCCCGCGCGGTTTCTCCTTTATTGATCAGCGTCTGACTCTGATTCTCCGATAACAGCCAAAAGACAAGATGAAACAACTCAAGGAACATGTCTCCATATAGACTAGAGGAGGAACTGTTATTATTATGGTTATGGTGACAGTGGCAGACAGGTTGGTCGTGATGGATGTGAGATGTCGGTTTCTCTTCACCTTCGGCACGCTGCTGCTAATCGCCTGCAGTCACGGGTCTCCGTTCACAGACTGTATTCAAAGCAAAGGGAAAGCGGGCTTTTACGTGGGATCTATAGACGCCACCGAATCAGGCGTGAAATGCATGAACTGGAACGACGTGCCCGGTGTTAAAGAGCGATATCCGGGGAAAGGTCTTGGAGATCACAGTTTCTGTCGGAACCCGGACGGAAGAATTCGGCCCTGGTGTTTCTTCCCAAACAGCCGAGGACGCATTGACTGGGGGTACTGCGATTGCAAACAAGGTATAGGCCTACGTTAGTACATAAATAAAATGAAAAATGCGCGTCAAGTGTTTCTTTTCTTAGACAAGACCTCCACGCGCGCTCTAGTCTTTCAAGATTTCTTAAGATTAGTTTAATGTTCATTCTTAAATGTTTTGCTTAACTTATGATTGTTAGTTAAACATATTCAGATCAAGAGAACAGTGCAAGGCACCACGCAAGCAAGCTAAGACATGTCCAAACTTCACTGCATCCACGCGTGGGAAAGGTATGCGCGCCTCAGGTAGTACCCAGCACCTATAATGAGAACAAGCAGCCACTCTCATCCGGCGCACGAGGTCATTTTATCATTTAGGTCTTATTTTGAGACAACGATCTCTAACAGAAATTTCGCAATTTAAGTTATTTCTGTCGCAGCAGAAGCTGTAAGTTATAGAAATTAGTAAATGCACGAGCGCGTCTCGTTCAGGTTGAGCTGCTCGTTGAGCTGCTGCAGAGCTTTCGCATTGCTGGCAGATCTGGAGTCAGTATGTAAGGTTTAATTTGGCAATCACTATTTGAAAATTTGACTTGTGTGACAAACGCGAGAGTATAGTATCGAGAGCGAGACGTATAATGTAGGCTACTGTATGCTATACGGGTCGATACAGACACACACACACACACACACACACACACACACACACACACACACACACACACACACACACACACACACACACACACACACACACACACACACATATATTTACAGTTGTGCTCAAAAGTTTACTGTGTGAATGTGAATATATATATATGTATGTATATAGGCCTATATATATATATAGGCCTATATATATATATTTTACAAAATAAGAGGGATCATAAAAAAGGCATATTTTTTATTTAGTACTGTTCTGAATAAGATATTTTACATAAAATATGTTTACATATCCACAAGACAAAAAATAGCTGAATTTATAAAAAATACCCTGTTCAAAAGTTTACATATTGATTACTTTATTGATTACATATTGATTAAAGTTTACATATTGATTACTGTGTGTCCTTACCTGAATGATCCACGAGTCCACGACTGTTTTGTTTTGTGATGGTTGTTCTTGAGTCCCTTGTTTGTCTAGAGCAGTTAAACTGCCTAATGTTCTTCAGAAAAATCCTTCAGGTCCTGGAAATTACCGGTGTTCAGTTTTCCAGCATCCTTTGCATATTTGAACTGATTTGAACCCTTTCCAGTAGTGATGATTTTGAGATCCATATTTCATATTTCCATATATTCTAATATAGGCCTTAGAAATAACACTTGGAGAAGAGGTCTAAAGTTTTAGGTTGAGTTCCTCCATAATCTTTCCATAATTATTATTTGTGACATTTGTTTACAATCTTTCCAATAGTATTATTATTAGTTAAAAGTCACTTTGAATGTGGACGGCTTATCAGTGTATTAAATGGGAAACGGATGAGTTTATTTAAATATTTTGGTATTCTATTAGTTTACATTTTCAGCATGCATCCGCCGCCTCACATTTTCCAAACATTCTGTAAAAGTTTTGAAGCTCTGAAATGTTTGAAGAACATGTGCTGCCATCATGTTTGGTTGTGCACACACCTGTTCCAGTTCACACCACACACACACACCTGTTCCAGTAGCAAGTGAATATATTAATACTGTTGTGGCCAAATTTTGAATCCAATCTTAAAATATTTTTTATGCAAGTTTACATTATTGATCTATTTTATGTGTTTCAAATCTACATTTTATAGGTAGTGTTTTCAGTTTGGGGTATCTGTTAAATTAATACAACTTATAATGTATATTATATAATAAAAATACCAATTATTGCATTTTTTTGCAATATTTTACTGTATTTTGATCATCAGTATCTCTGAAGTTAATTCGTATCCAAAACTTAAATAAATACCTACAGACTATACATGTGGCTAAAAAAGCAATTTTTAGTGCTCAACTAAACCTGTGAATATCATGTCCAATTAGAATTAGGGGTGGACGGTATGACCAAAATTCTATTTCACGGTATGACTAATTTTATTTCACGGTAACGATATATTTCACGATATAGTTATTTATATATGTAGTTATTCTCGAAAAATCGACAAAAAGGGCTTTGTATAATAAATAAACCTAAATACTTTAGAAATGAAAAGTAGTTCACATTGTTTTCTTTTTCTCTTATTTGGTACATTTTCTCTTTGGTAAACTATTTTGATAGCTAAATGTATTAAACAAAACACACTCATCAACTTTTAGATGAACTGCCCCCAACTGATTGATATTAAATACAATTCATAGGTGCAATTAAACTTGAAATAAAGTGTTGCTGAATAATTTTTCAATCTCATGTTATGCTTTACTTCACCAATCAGTTTATAATATCTGAATATTTTATATTGAACTATTCTATTCATAATAAATTAGTTACTTCCTTAATTTAATAGTAATACTAGTTATGTTTAAATGTGTTCCCCGGTACATTTTTGCCATGTCTGCTTAAGGGGCTTAATTGTTTTGCTCTTTTTGTGAAATTTGGCAACCCGTCACCCTGAGCTTTAATCAAGAGAAGTTCAGAAGTGACTAGAAGGAGAGCAGCAGTATGAAAAACGAACAGCAGCTACTGTTAGTGTTGACTAAATAGTTTAAATTATACACATCTTGTAACTGCGTCATTATGTGACCATAGCCCGATGAACACTGACACACCGCGCTCCCTCTCAGTGCTTGTGCACGCGCGCGTCTTTTGCATCAGTAAAATGCGATCGGTTAATTTGAATGTCAAGTTGTCACATATCGAATCAAAGGAAGATTTTATCAACTGGTGGCCAGTTGTTTGGAGTTAGAAATATATAACTCGCGCTGCATATTTATTAATTTTGCCTCAGATACAGGATTATACATCCACTTTAACAAGCAGGTTGTTCATTACCACGGCAAACTGTTTGCGTGTCATGCTGAATGTGATTTTCGTGTTCAAAAACTATACATAAGCAGATAATTATACATCATTTAAGGTTATTTCTATTCGTTACGATATTGATAATATATGATTATGAACTTTATTGTCAATTAGGCTAATGCTTTCCCCGTTGCGAACATGCACTCCTCTAAACTGTAGCCTACGATTGCTGCACTGCTAGTTGATGCGCCTTTTCCCCGAAAATATCACGTTAACAACAACAAACCTTTAGAAAATGTAATTCCTTTGTGGATCCTCTTGATCTGCTTTCTCCGTGTTTCTTTGACATTGACACTCAGTGTTTCAGTCTCACGCACGCTGCACGCAAGTTAACCACGCCCACTTATTTACATGTAGCGGTAGCCTATACACGGAATAAAAAAATCTGTTACCGCCGCGGTAACGATACCGTCATACCGCCCAGTCCTAGTTAGAATGCAGAGATGTATTTTAATAGTAAAGAAATGGCTTATCTCATCTGCACTCAGTGGTTTTATAATAGACATTTTTGTACTGGTGTACTTAATAGCTTACATTGTATTCATGACATACATTTGTGCTGTGAGTAATTTTCAGTATCACATGCACAAACACACACATTTATTATAGAACTGACAAGTGAAACTCATGTGGAGGTTTTAGCTTTCCTCTGTCATCACAAAAAGCAAGTCATGGATTAATGTTTTCGTGCTGCGTAACAGTGGGAACATTTGTAATGCGCACATTTATCAAAATTACGGAGACCAGTGGAACCAATTGTTTGCAGAACATTTACTTTTATCACCTACCTGAGCAGTGAAGGTCAACAACACTCAAGTTTAACTCACTTTTTGTGTGTATTTGCAGGCTCTTTGCGACTGCAGGGAGGCAGATCCAAGTTGGATGGTACAGTAGAAGTGTATTTGAATGGTGTGTGGGGAACCATCTGCAGTAATGACTGGGATGACCGAGATGCCGCTGTGGTGTGTCGACAGCTGGGACAGGGGTAACACATACACGCATATACTGTACAGTACACACAGAATGTAAAACATACTGTCATACCACTTGTACTACTTTTGCAGTACGTAGGCTGTTTGCAATATCTAAAAGACTTACTATATTTATCAAAATATGCAGTATATCACAGATCATACTTTGCAGAATACCATATCCTGCAATGCATTGGACTTGACATCCATTTCTAGTGTGATGTATGACTTAATGGATTATAGCAAACTCTTACTGTCATATTTCTAATAAGTGTTGATCACAAATAATTATATTGTTTTATTTATATTATATTATTAACTACAGTAAACTAAACATTTAGTATCTATTACACCACAGTTCTTGAAGCTTTAGTGTGTTTAGTGTGAAGGTGGATCGTATCATAATTGCTTTGTCTTGTTGTGTAAGACTTCCTCAAGATTTGATTTTGTGCTTAATTTTCTCACAATTTCCATACACTGCGCTGCACCGGACGTTGCAATAGTTATTGAGTGGCTACTGAGTCTAAGGGCCAGATTTACTAACACCTTGTGCCAGAGCAAACCCTCTTTTGGCAATAAAAAACTACTGTCAGGATTTACATGGTGCAAAATTAGTTCCCCTTTCGGACACAACATTGACGAGAGCATTATATTAAAATAAATCTTGCAAAGTGATTTACTAAGGTTTGCGGTTGTGAATTTACTGGTATTTGCTGCATTTTTTAACTCTGAAAAAAAGCATATCTTAACCCGTTTTGCGTTTGACATGGCTGTGTCTGTGTTGTTTAATTTTCACAATGTTAGTGGATCACCCACAGAGCTTTTCACTCCCATCGGCGCTTTCAAAGGGTTGCAGTCTCACGCTTATTTGCCCTGTTGGATACACTTTATTTTAATGTGACGTAGTTACAGTATACTTACTCAAATATGTACTGTATGTATGTAAGTATATTCTTGCAATAGAGTTACGGTAGGGTTTGGTTTAGGGTTAGTTACTTGTAATTATGCATCATTTACTGTTATTACTTTAGTAAGTGTAGTAACGTGTAACTACGACACCTTAAAAAAAAGTTTCCGCCCTGTTTAGGGAATCTGGCCCAAAATGCAGAAAAAATTGTGCTTGACTTGATACTGGACTGTCAGGAGATAAAGGAATAGTTCAACCAAAAATTTACATTTCATCATTATCTACTCACTCTAACGTCATTCCAAATGGTTTGACTTTCTCTCTACTGCACAAGCTTCAAAAAGCAATTTTATTATGTAAATTAGATTAAAAAACGCAAAATAACCATCCCTGACCCTGAGATACTAACTGGATGCCATTATCTGACTTAAACATGCAATGTGGTGAGGTCATGTGACAACAATGTTGCTCTCTACTAATGTTACTTGAATAATGCACAAAGGTTGCATAAAGTAGGCAGTATGCATAGTAAGAACAGACTAAGAATGTTATTTTATTTTTCCCAAAACCTGAACACAAACCAGACTATGTACTGCTGAAATATTCAGCATATATTATGTCTGTCCATGGTGGACGGTAAGAGATGTGTTTGTAGTTAGCTTTTGAAGCCACATTGTCAATGCCGCCACAACTGGGCCTGTCAAAGAGATAGTTGCTGCGTTCCGACAACCATATGCTGCCCGTTCGTTTATTCCCTAACCACAAAACACCTTTGTAAGGTTGTGCACGGACTCCTTTGGTATTTGACCCCAGTGGGTCAAAGGTCAATCTTTCACCTTTAAACACGTCATTTGCTTAGTGAGTTGTCAGGCGGTGAATATATGTGTGCGGGTGTTTTAAAAGATCGCTGATTTCCCCAGAGAGTTCTAATCTCTATCTCGAACACACCCATGTGGTTTGTGTCTATCACAGTCACACACATCTGAGAGAATTTGTCTGAGGTCATTACTGAGTGTGCTTAGGGAGAGGTGACCGCAGGGTCTCGTAGATCACATGACACAACAATGACAGTTATAAATCTGACAAAAATGATTATTTTACCATTAAAACACAAATGGATACATACATATGCTTGGACCCGTCATCATTTGACCTCGGGAGCTTAGAGTCCATTTGCAATTTGTGAATAATTCATTGGGTGTCTCAGCTTTGATAGATGAACAGACTTGAATTATTTAAAAGCTTGAGAGACAGATAGACTTCACTGACTTTGATTTATGTTTTCTATCTGTCTGTCTACCACAGGGGCTCTCAGGAGCTTAAGCTTATAGGCAGGAAATTACATTATTAAGAATAAAAACAGCACCGTCTTCGTCTTCAGCACCAGAGTTTGAAGATGCTGTTTTAAAGTAGTTTGAGAAAAGTAGTTTCAGCTTTGATAAATTTGTCTTGAAATCTCTGTGCTCCATTCTGTTGCTTGTACTTCCCTTGTTTGTATATTGCCAATGTATATATATTAGTATATAAATACATAAAACTTACTAAGATTCTTAATTCTTAATGAGAATCATGGTATTAAATCTTTAAAATTCATTCTGTAATTTAGTTAGACACATTTATAAATAACAAAATATTATTTCTTGTGTGACTAAGTTCTGTCAGTGGTATCTTCATTTCCTTGTATAAACACATGAATTGCGATTGGTCATTTTACATGTCAGTCAGACAGCTCCTTATCAATATCCCGACCATATTTTTCAGAGCAGGGACAGAAGAGAGTTCCAACAGTTACGCAAGAATAATTTGCAATACTGAACAGCATAATGCAGAATTATCTGTGGCTATAAAAGTTATGCTCAATTTAACAAAAAAAAACAAAAATGTCTTGCAACTGCATCTGCCCAGGGTTCAGAACATGTGGTCTACTATTTATCATTTACAAACTTTGACAAAGGTTCATGAATAGTTGAAATGTCATAAAACGAAATGGTTTAAATGACTGAAGTGAGACAAATAAGACAAAAATGGAAAAAGTCTCACTTTGTCTCAGTTACAGGGCACGTGCACGTGTGAGTCCTCTGTCACGTCTGGTGGTGTCTGTAGTTCACTGGCAGACTCTGGGCTGTGAGGGACAGGAAGAGGACTTACTGCAGTGCAATCGCACCGTATGGAACGGGGGAGAGTGTGTTAACCGCCAGGCGGCTGCCGTCTCTTGCACACCAGTGGAGGGTATGCACACGCTCACAGATACATAAACACAGACGCAATCACTAATAAACTCTCAAATAAAGTGAAAATATATTGAAGCTTGTGTGTGTATGTATAGCTTCAGTGTTTGTCCCGGTACGTCTCTCTGGTGGTCCATCAGCGTATGAGGGCAGAGTAGAGGTGCATCATGCAGGACAGTGGGGTACAGTGTGTGATGACCAGTGGGACGATAATGACGCTGAGGTTGTCTGCAGACAGCTGGGGTTGGGGTAAGACACACACACACGCTTCACACACGTTGTGTTTTCATGTTTTATGGGGACTCTTCATTGACATAATGATTTTTAAACTGTACAAACTGTATATTCTGGCCCCTTACACTGTAAATTCTGGCCCCTAGACCTAAACCAACCCATCACAGAAAACTTTATGCATTTTTACATTTTCTAAAAACTTAGAATTAGACATAAACTGTTTTCCTCATGGGGACCAAAAAAATGTCTATTCAAGGACAAGGATTTTGGATATTGCCATCTTTGTGGGGACATTTTGTCCCCATAATGTAGGGTTTACCAGGCCACAAACACACACACACACGGTTTTGATTTTGGTTTTAAAATCCGATCTTTTGTGTTACCAATCCAAATAGGTCAAATCAGGTCCATTCATATAGTGAAGAACAGGGGTCCCCAATCCTGTTTCTGGAGATCTACCTTCCTGCAAAGTTCAGCTCCAGGCCTGATCAAGCACAGCTAAACCAGCTAGTTAAGATCTTCAGGATAACTACTGAGAGGTGTGTTGGATCAAGGTTGGATATGAACTCTGCAGGTAGTTAGGGCTGCGTGAGCCTGCGTCTGAAAGCTTAAAAATGCTATCTTTGGAGGATGCATTCCACGGTAGGAAGGCATCAAGGCACGTCCGAATCCAATAGTTACTCCTGAGATAGCTTCATCTGATACATTTTTTTTAAGATAGCATAGATGTATCCTTCGCTGCCTTTGATATCCCACAATCCTGTGTGTACCATTCCGCGACAGGTAAAAAATAAAGATGGCATCTGAAAGTTGCGGTTGGTGGTCAGTTTCTGTGTAAATGTTCGTTTTTGAGCAACATTTTCCACTTTTGATGTCATTTCTAGCTAAAACATTACTATTGAAGTAATTAAATATTTGCTTAGCCATCCCCAAAGCTCTATTTTGTTGTAGAATATTAAACTGTTATGCTGCCTCAGAAGTCTGTTCGAAATCAGTTACCTTTGTGCACAAACGCTGCCTGCAAAGTCATTGCCTGATAAGGCAGCGGGGCAAAAAGTCAGCTGCCTAAGCTTTCAGATGCTGCCTAGATATCCAGGAACAGGATTGGGCACCCCTGGTGTAGAAAATTTGTATGTCTACATTGGTTGGCTGCCATACTGTAGTAGAGAGATAAGAGAAAAGAAAAGAATCATATCATTCCGCTGTGGTACTGAAATCATTAGGCGCATCAGACAACACAACATTCATGCATATGCTTAGTTGTCATTCAGTACATTGTGAATGCCACTTATGAGAATGAATGAATGAATGGATTCAGACATGGCTCTAGACACTACTGCGCTTTGTGTATAATATTACATTCATGTTTTGTCCCATATTATGAAACATACTTGAAATCTGATCTGACTGGAATTAGTTGAATCACATTTTACACCACATATTGATTATGTGAATTGGATTGGGTTTGTTTAAAAAAAAAAAATTACTATTGATATGCTGATTAATTAAGTAATTGCATCATAATATTCTTAACAAATATTTATATTAGTATTCCTTTTACATTTATTATTATTAATTTTATTCGTTTATATTTAGTTGTTCTAAATGAATTAATTATCAGCCCTTCAAAAAACTAGACCTGTATGCCAAAGAAATCAGCCTGTCTGAACATACAGTAGCCATAGAGGCATGACCTGTTTTTTTGGGAACACACTGTCTATTTAGAGGAACACCAGGGCGTTCTTTTCAACTGAGATGTGTGAAAATAGAAGGAAGATCGAGAGGAGGTAGGAGTGATACATAGGGATAGAGAAAGAGAGGAGTTGAGTGTCTTCTCTGCATAAAAATGTGAAATATTTTCTTGGGAGGTCCCTGACACACAAAGCCAAAGTGTTCTCAGTAAGAAAGTGAGTGTGTTAGAGATGGGTAGATAATGAAAGGATGAGAGCCAGAGGAAGACAGATCGAGAAGGCAAAGAGGCGTAAAGGGTGATTTAGTGGGAGGAAAGGAATTAGAGAGGAACGGAAAGAGGGAATGGAAAGATCAAGATGTGAATCAGGTTGATTGTTTAAACTAAGTGTAGCAACGGACGTAACAAATGGTGCCCAAAAGTGAGCTTTGCAGGTGTGTGTGAGTTTGTATAATAATCACTCATGTGAATGGCTCTTTATTGAGCTGAAAAAACTCCTGTAGAATAAAATGCGTGGGTTCGTACATATGTCTGAGACCACAGTTCCACTTCATTTGCCTCTCAACTTTCAGTGATTATTGACTGCTGAACTTTGTGCTTGATTGCCTATTAATCACAGAAAGAATTAAAAATATATATAATCTCATATAGCACACTCTTAATGTGACCCACAAGTCTGCTTGAAACTATTTGATTTTAAATGTGAGTGTTGCATCAACAGCAGGGTTGCCAACTTTGGGACTTTGGCTGGAGTGAGACTGTAAATTTTCAGTGCGTGCGCGGCGAAATTTTTTGCTAATTTAAAAAATGTCAGTCCTTGTTTACTTAGTATAAACCCTGATTTATGCAACAACAACAAAAAATAGAATGGAAACATTTTTTCAAAATGTACAATTAATTTATTGATTGCACTATAAAAAAAATAAAGATAGAGGTGATTAAATAACAAATAACAAACATGTAAAACAACAACATCTAAACAATAAGAAATCTCAAAATAAAAGGGGACACATAATAGTTACTCCACCTCCCCAGAAAACCACAACACACAAGTTTCACAGATTAGGCCTGTTATATACAGTACGCCACAGTGGCAGTTTGGCCAGATCACTGCCTCTGCAAGAGCTCTGTATCTGAAGCAGGGTTCGATCCGTTCATGAACAATCCGTTCATTGCGTTTGTCACGTGACAAATTAACGAAAGACTCGGAAGGTAAAGTAATTATTTATGTTCCCTGTAAATTATTTTTGACTGCATTATAATGATTTCTTAATTCAGAATATGATAAAGACTGTGTAGGTGGATGTGTTCGGGGAATTTGGCTGTTAAAAGTAAGTATATCATTTAAAGCCCTTTAAATGAACGAAATGACTCGAAAAAAGGTTAGTTCATTTTAATGAATGAGATCGAACAAGCGAGTCAGTAAAATGATCCGAACTTCCAATCACAGGGTGCCATCAAGTGACAGTCTGTAGTGTCAGTCTTGTTTAGGCCAATAACTGAAAAGGTTCGCTCAGCGTCCGCATTTGAGTGTGGCAGGCTCAACACAATCTGGACAACCTTTGATAATTTGGGGAATTTTAAAATGCCACTTGCCCGATTTGCCAAAACGTAATTTGTACCATGAGCCTATTTTTATTGAGCAATTAGCTAGCCCACATAACGCACTTAAGACAACGTTTGCAACTATAGCCTACGTTAGTTGAAGTCTGTACTCTCGGCACACAGACTGATAAGGCAAGGCTACGACACTAGTGACAAGGCATACCATTTTATTATCTGCTTACCTTGATTGTCATCCAAACTTTCAAACGTGCATCAGTGGGCTCCGACTCCGACCCTATGCTCTGAACTCTCTCTGAACTTTTCACACGCAACTGACGTATCAGGTGCAAGGTTTTCAGCGAATCAACGATCAGAGAATACTGCCGTGAGAACGCTGTAGGCAGATGTTACAGCCATGGGCCTTAAACTCCCCTCCTGTCATTAATACGCTGTGGTCTAGACTCATCAACAGAAAATTAATGGATTGAGAGGGGAGAAAAATGGATTTTGGCGTGACATTTCTTGCGTGTGCGTGAGAGCGTGAGATTGATGCTGAAAGCGTGAGTGTCACGCCAGATGCGTGAGAGTTGGCAACCCTGCAACAGTCTGTTGTTGCAGAAATCTCTCCTTGTTGGAGCTCTGCCATCCTCACCGATTAAGAATGGAAGAGGCCGAGGGTAACAGACTAAATGGCTGCGTCTGACATTTCTCTCCCATTACCTGTTATGTATAACTGTGGGCCATTTTGCCAGCAAATCAATGTGAAATAAAAAAGAGGTTCCATGCTAACATAAATAATTGCAATAGACTGAATCATGGAGTGGTTTTATCCTTCAGGGCTGTAATATATTCCTGCTCAATTTTAGTGAGAAAAAAAAATCACATTAATTAAACAACAGACTATTCTGCCTCCACTTTCTTAAATTTATTAGTCATTTAAGTTTACAAGACCCCAAAAACACACGATTACTAAATCACCAATGTTTAACATTCAGTGTTTGTGAAATGGACTGTAGTTTGTGTTACATACTTTTAAAAAGAGTACTTATTACGTCAATAAATGTAATAAACTGAATGCCATGTTTACAGGAAATTAAACGAAAATGCATTATAGTTTAAATGTAAAATAAATGCAAAGCGCTGAGCTTTAGAGGGGTTTTAAAAGTGTACTTAACGGTGTTTAGATTACATTTGTGTTTTTTTGTGTTTAATGCTATATTATCTGCAAGTAGAGTTTTAAAAAAATACTTGTAAGATTAGAAGTACACTACAAGCGCACAGTCAATTGTTACAGGTATGGTCTGTCCTTGTTTCATAGTGTTTTTGGTTTAGTCCTGTGACCCAGTTTTCCCCAGTCTGTCTAATTAGTCATGTCCTTCACCTGTGTCCTGTTAATTATCTAATTTAGTTTATTTTGTTTGATCTGTGTATTTAGACCCTGTGTTCTCCATTCTAGTTAATGTTAAGTGTGGTTTTCTCCTGAGTTTTGTCATTAAAGACCATTATTATTATCATCCTCCTCATCATTCGTCTTCGTGCTATTTCCACTACCACGTTACGTTACATCAATACAATGAAATGGCTTGACAAATCGCATTTGAAGAAGCTCATCTGAATCATTATATAATGCATGCCGCACTCACAAATAACTTCTGATTTTATAATAACTATGTATATGAACGACTTCAAATCAGCTGGACAAATTAGCTAGTGGGATGTAAGCTTTAATCTTAATCTAGACAGTGATTGTTTCACTTTCTTTGAGGCGTTATGACTTTCAGTGATTTAAATTTTCCACTAAAGTGTTGTTTTTTGTACTATCTTCTGATGCTTGTGTACAGTGGCATCGCTAAGGCTTGGATGGGAGCATATTTCGGTGCAGGCTCAGGGCGTGTATTGTTGGACGAGGTGAGCTGCACAGGAAATGAGCTTTCCATAGAACAGTGTCCAAAAAACGCCTGGGGGGAGCACAACTGTGACCACACAGAGGATGCTGGAGTTTCTTGTATCCCACTTACAGGTATACACATATAGATATACAAGTATGGACAAAACTTATGTGAGAAACAGACTACAGTTCTATTAAAATGCATGATATATGTATAGGTTTGGGAACTGAGGGCCATTTGTTAAACAATATCAGAATCATGTTCCACTGACAGTAGCTGAGTCCGAAATGTGACGTATGTGACACAAGCAGTATGTCCAAATTCACAGTACTGATAAAAGAGTAGGCAAAAAAGTACCTGGACGACCTTCTACTTCCAGCTAGATTCTGGTGTGCATATGATACTATATAGAACATACTTTTTTTAGCAGCCCTGAAGTAATTACTCAAATTCAAAATAAGTACCTACTCAAGAGAGTATGCAATTTCGGACGCAGCCTTTGTTTCCTCCAGCACTACAGCACCGCAACACTTGTGAGAATAACACTTGTGGTGCTTATAATGGAAATAATACCATAAAAAAAGTGAACTGAATGTAATGTTTTTGAACAAAAATGCTAATTGAGAGTAGCTGAAAAATTATATTATAATATTATTAATTTTATTAAAGGCAATTAGCTAAACTTTAGAGTGATTTTTAGGACTTGTATTGTTCACCCCAAAAATGAAAATTCTGTCATCATTTACTCACCCTCAAGTTGTTCCAAACCGGTATGAATTTCTTTCTTCTGCTGAACACAAAAGAAGATTTAACCAAACAATTGATGGGCCCCATTGACTTCTATAGTATTTCCCCCCCATACTATGGAAGTCAATGGGGCCCATCAAGTGTTTGGTTACCCATATATATTTAAAACATTTCAATCTAACATCGATATCACATTTATGAACAGGTACTTAACATGTGCTTTAGTATGAGAGTCAACACATCAAAATAAGTGTACTTCGTAAAATGTACTTTAAAAGGAAAACTGTTAATTTAACATTACAAAGTGCACTTTTTTAAGAAAGTGTGTTAAGAATAAAAAAAAGCCCATTTAATTTTTTTCCTCAATTTATTATATGCATTTTATTAGTATTATTGTTTATATATACTGCTGATATTTGCTAATCCTCCTACGAGGTGGGGGTGGTTACTCATTGTTGGTGTTCCCCCCCCCCCCCCCCCCCCTCCCCCCCTCCCCCTCCCCCCCTCCCCCTCCCCCTCCCTCCCCTCCCCCTCCCTCCCCTCCCCCTCCCTCCCCTCCCCCTCCCCCCCCTCCCCCTCCCTCTTTTTCTTCCGTCATTCAGTTACATGTGGGGAAAATAATGTGTAAAAAGAAGAAAGGGCAGACAACGTTTTCTCTTTCATGTTTGTCTGTTTTTTTGTCTGTACAATAAAAATTTAAGAAAAAAAAGTTATTTTAAGTAGTAAAAACTTTAACGTGAGACAAAGAAAAGAAGGAACAGAGGGCTTAAATACACAAGGAACATCATTAACGGAACAGGAAACAGGTGAGAAGTAATTAGAAACCATGACAACTAATGAATAAATATCACAGGCAAAACAAGTGACAGGGAAAACCAAACAGATCATGGCAATGAAACTAAACAGAACATGACTGTGACATAAGTACACTTAAGCGGACCTATATTTAATTAATATTATAATATCTGCAAGTACAGTTTAAAAAAAAAAACACTTTTAAGATTTGAAGTACATAACAAGTGCACTTCTTTTCAGAACTAGTTTTGTGAGTGAGCAACTCTTATAAGTTGATTCTTTTCAGTGAATCAAACCATACGAGGAAATCAGTGTACTCCAGCTGTTTTTGAAATGACTCTTATGGGCCAGTTTTATTTAGTTAATCAAATGCATATACTTTACAACTTAATGTTGAACTTATTTTTTAAAACATATTTTGCCAGTATTGTTTGAATGTATGTTTACCTGAGGTCGATGTTAAAACCAGATGTAAAAGGAGTCCCTCTCTCTCTTTTTGAGATGGTGCAGTGCGTCTGGTGGGTGGTGTGAAGGGTTATGAAGGGAGACTGGAGGTTCATTACAGAGGTCAGTGGGGGGCCGTGTGTGATGATGGCTGGACACAGACTAACACGCAGGTCGTCTGCAGGCAGCTGGGCTTCAGGTAGCACACACACACATGCAACATTAAGTTACTTGATTTGATTGCTGGTGTGTTTATCATTTACAGCTTTGTTAATGCTGTTGTTTTGATGCAGGTCAGGGGAGAGTGTGTCACCAGGGCGGTTTGGGATAGCGGCAGGTCCTATTCTCCTGGATGATGTCAGGTGCACAGGAAAAGAGCCCAGCATCACACACTGCATCCGGAGGGGTTGGCTCAAACATGACTGTACTCACAATCAAGACGTAGCCATTGTGTGCAACTCCCAACGCTCCAGACATGGAGTGCCCACCAGTAAGAGCTCTGACACTCACATACTCACACACTTTAACACCACCTTATACATTCTCTCTAATCAGAGACATAGGAACAATTCAAACACTGAGGGAGACATAAATCTCATCAGCCATAAATCTGACATTGCCTATGAAAAAGCTGCTAATGTTTTAAAGTTTGAAACCTTAACTTGCAGAAATGTCAGTCATTCTAGTATTCTAGTCATTCAAACTTTGTTGCAACAACTATGTTTTTTGTCTTCTCTGACAGACGTTTCTTAATTTCAGTGACTAAATCAGCATGTGACCCTGAATACTTGAGTAATGGGTGCTTAAAATGCAGCATTGCCATTACAGGAATAAAATACATTTTAAAATATATTAAAATAGAGAACAGTTATTTTAAATTGTAATAATATTTCACAATATTACTGTTTTTACTGTATTTTAAATCAAATATATGCAGCCTTGGTGAACAGAGGACACTTCTTTCAAAACAGTTGTTATTATTTCAAACTTCTGACTAGGAGTGTACAGATATATTCATGTTATTTAAACTAAGCTTCAATAGTTACAGTGTCTTTCAGGAGAACACTCTAAAAAATAATGTGTTTGGTCAAAATTAAAAATTAACTCCACAGTTTGCATCAGCTTTTTTGAGTAATTTTTTGAGTTATGACAACTTAAATTATGTTCAACCAACAAATTATATTGTGTTAAATGTAATTTGTAACATTAAAAAAATATTAAGTCGCTACAACTACTTGAGTTGTAGCCCTGGAATCAATTAATTTTGAATCTATTTCAGTTACAATCCACAGCTATTATAGCACATGCTTAATGTAACTTATTTAGCATGTATGCTTAAAGGGATAGTTCGGCCAAAAATGATATTTAACCCATGCATTACTCACCCTCAAGCCGTTCGAGATGCATATGTCAATCTTGTTTCAGACGAACACATTTTTCAGTTATTTTAGAAAATGTCTTAGACCCTTCAGTGGATATAATCTGAAGCAATGGGGTCCACCTCCTTCAAGTCCCAAAATGTGCATACATCCTTCACAAAAGTAATCCATCCGGCTCCAGGGGGATAAACGAAGGCCTTCTGAGGGTAATCCGTGCGGTTTTGTCGTAAAAATATACATATTTAAAACTTTATAAATGAAAATATCTGACTTCCGGCAACGATCGACGCGCGTGCGTTCACGCGCTTTCGTGTTTTGTTTTGCTCTGCTCTCTGGCTGCGCTGGCGCGTTCGTTCTACGTCACAACAGTTCCTACCTCGTACGCCGACTTCCATCACCCGTGAACGCGCGTCGATCGTTGCCGGAAGTCAGATATTTTCATTTATAAAGTTTTAAATATGTATATTTTTACGACAAAACCGCACGGATTACCCTCAGAAGGCCTTCGTTTATCCCCCTGGAGCCGGATGGATTACTTTTGTGAAGGATGTATTCACATTTTGGGACTTGAAGGAGGTGGACCCCATTGCTTCACATTATATCCACTGAAGGGTCTAAGACATTTTCTAAAATAACTGAAAATGTGTTCGTCTGAAACAAGATTGACAGATGCATCTCAAACGGCTTGAGGGTGAGTAATGCATGGTTTAAATATCATTTTTGGCCGAACTATCCCTTTAATGAACAAGATATTATTTGTCACTGGCATTAACACAGTCATTGCTGTTAAAGGACAAGTTCGGTATTTTACAATTAAAGCTCAACCACAGAAACCTAAAATTCTCATAACAGCAGCATCTGTCTAAAAAACAATCTTAACCATTCTATTTCATCAGAAACGATCTTAAAACAGAGCTTTAATTGTAAAATACCGAACTTGTCCTTTAATGTAGTGTTTAACTCCATGCAGTCTATTCATCAGCACAATGGTAACCACAAAAAACTTCAACATTACAGAAACTCTTTTAAATGTCAAACATAACAATATTAAACACTAACAGGTCTTTCCCTTCACTAAAAACAAATAAAATAATACTTAATCTCAACATTTATTCTCCTTATCCAGTCATATGCAAAGCATGCTGGGAACTAGAAATCTACTACCCAAATTGCCGTTATCAAGACAATTTCCTTAAGTAACTACAACTTACGTAAAAATAAAATAAATTAATGCTGAAATTTGAGTTTAAATTACACACAATTTTAAGTTAATGTAATGATCAACATTATGTCAACAGAACTCAATAAAATAATGTTTGCAACTTAAAAGGTTTAATTAAATCAATAAATTCGAATTTTAAGCTTGCAACCATGCATTTAAGTTGTGGTAAAAGGTTCCCTGAATTACGTTTTACAGTGAATGTTACATTACACTCACTAATGAATATAATGAATATATGTGTATGCAAAATCCACACAGACAGTTAAGATCTGAAAGATCTTTAGTATCTCTCTAATATCTCAGAACTCTTTGATTCAGCATAATGTATTAGCCAGCTCAAGACAGATTGAACAAGTACTGCTATTGGTCAGGGGACATGAAGTCAGACGTTTAACAAGTACAGCTGCCACTAGACTTATCATGTCTGACTCCTGCTGAGCTTCATAAAGAGCTGATGATTTTACCTGATCCAGACAGACACACAATTACACACATACATATGGAAAACACTCCTACACTTCCAGATGTCAGAATTCACTTTATTTTCATGATTATAACTCTAGGTTAAAAAAAATTACTTAAGTTAATTTAATATAACAAATTAAATAAACAATTGTATGTAATCAAATAAAAATAACTAAGTATTTTAATTAAGTTAATTTATGAATTAATTCATTTTTAAAAGATGTTTTTCAAGAAATGATTTAAGAAATTTTAATCACAAGGACAAATAAATTTGAATAGTAGAACAAATTTTTAGGAGCATAACATATCTTTGTCTCGTCAATTTGTTGTTTGATTCATATTTACAAAAGAACAGATTGGGACAGATCTATAGTGATGCATTTACACTGCAAGACCACATTTTTCCTGCCTTAATTTACATTAATTTAAGACACAAGGTAACTAAATTATTATTTTGCAGAGAGTGTATCATTCACGTGAATAAAATATCACTGTGAATAAAATATCCAGACGTAACGTTACTTTCACATTATTTTGCAGCTTTTCTCTCTCAGTTTGATTCCAACTTTTCCCCTCTATCCCAGAGCCCTTTTGTAAAATGCAGCAGAGAGAGAAAGAGAATGTGTGTGTAATAGATCTTTATGGGCAGCAGGCCAGTCAGAGTGTGAATAACAGAATGAGTGACAACACTGGAATTGGGAAACGGTGAGGAGTGTGTCACTTACACACTCACGCATACACACACTAGATAGTATTGTTTGTGTGTAAATGCCTGCTGCGGCCCTTTTTCCTGCACTCTCTGGCTGATTTATTGACTTTGGGGAGAGCAGCTGATGCTTTCAAGAGACTCACTATAGAGGAGATCTCCTGTTTAATTCATCTTACTCACACAGGAATTCAGATGAGAGTGTTTTTGTTTGTGTATAATAAGTCTCTGTTTTTTTTGTATTCTTATAAAACACACATTTCAACATTCATATACAGTGTTGGGGGTAACACATTACAAGTAACGTGAGTTGTGTAATCAGATGACTTTTTCAAGTAACTAGTAAAGTAACACATTACTTTTAAATTTACAACAAAATATCTCAATTACTTTTTCAAATAAGTAACACAAGTTTCTTTGTTTTCTGATTTATTGACTGACACCTCTCCTGTCCCCATGGTGAGAGATATCTGGAGTGAGGTGCAGAGGTGTTGTGTGTGCTGTGTAAACATGATGGTTCTAGACTACAATAAAGGGAGCATGTGTTTATTTATCTCACTTGCACAAAAAAAAAAAAAAAACTTGTTTCAGTATTCCTCAAAATGTATAAAAACAGTGGAATGCAAACTCAGCATATTATACAAACCCGCAATAATTAAATATGTTAATTATTGTTTATTTGTCCAATGTACAGTATTTGAATTGACAACATTAAAACATTGTCTCATCATTTGGGAAGTGTAAGATTTTGTTTTTTTTTGCAGTTCATACAAACAAATCGTCTCAGGTTACGACTGTAACCATAGTTCGATGACGCTCTGGGAACGATAATGCCCAAACGCCATGCTCACAAGTACCTGTCGTGTGAGAGCACAACTATGACATAAGGACCTGTGAACCTGGAGCAGCATCCAGGTCCAAGTTGTAAAACCTTACGAAAGTGAGCGGAGAGAGCCAGCCCGCTGCATCACTGGTGTCTTGAAGGGAGACCCCTGAAATTAAGGCCTTGGTGGCCGCCATTCTCATGGTAGAAAGAGCTCTGACAGCCAAAGGTGACGGCTGGCCAGAAGCTTCATAAGCAAGAGAAATAGCCTCAACTATCCACTTGCTGACTGTCTGTTTGGACGCAGGGAGCCCCTTTTTAGGCGATCCAAAGCAGACAAACAGCTGATCAGATTTCCTCCACAGGGCAGCTCTGTGGACATAAGTATCCAGCGCTCTAACTGGACAAACAAGGTTTAGCTTTTGCTGGATATGATTTCTGAAAGGAGGACAGAATGCCTGCAAAACGATTGGTCACAAAACGTTGGTCGGCACCTTCAGAAAATAGCCCGTCTTAGGGAAAAGGAATGGCTTGACCATCCCTGGTGCAAACTCAAGGCACGTGGGGGATACCCACAGAGCTTGAAGATATCCTACTCTCTGTAGTGAAGAGATGGCTAAAATTAACACTGTTTTTAAGGTCAGAAACTTCTCTGGAACCGCATCAAAGGGCTGGAAGGGAGCCGCAGATAAGCCTTCTAGTACAACAGCCAGGTCCCAATCTGGAACTCTGGTATAAATTACAGGCCTTAGCCTCAAAGTGCCACGAAGGAAACGTGTTACCAAAGGGTTTCTCCCCACAGATACACCACCCAAAGGGACTTGGTAAGCAGCTATGGCCGCCACATACACTTTCAGTGTGGGCGAGGATAGTCCTGCAGAAAAACGATCTTGCAGGAACTCTAGTACTGAACCATCTGGGTTTGTAACTGGAGGGCAAACCCACAGGTTCCATATCTCTGGGCAGGGGAGAAGGATCACTCCTCCCGCTTGAGATACAAGGTCCCTCCTGACCAGATCTCCAGCGGAGAGCCGTCAAGGAGGGTCACCAGGTCAGGGTTCTCAAACCGCGTCAGCCCCTACCCCCTCACTATCGTCCAGGTGCCTCAGCAGGTCAGCCTGGTATGCCTCTAGTATAGACATGGTGTGCAGACATGTACCAGCCTGGCCTGCTGCCGTGTACGCTTTACCGACTAACGCTTTACCCACAGATGTTGTTTTTAGGGGCTTAGTAAGTAGCGTCGGGTGGGTAGCGTCAGGGACGATGCCGAACTAGGGGACAGGTGGTTTGCAAGCATCTGTTCCACCTTCGCCATCACCCTATCACCATTCTCTTTTAATCCCTTGATATCAAAGTAGACATGTACTTGAGGACTAAACAAGCATACAGAATATGATTTATTCCACAACCTCGATATCTCTTTGTGGAGATTGGGAAAAAACAGAAGGCCCCGTGATGGAGGTACTTTGTTTGGTGTTAGAAAGTGCTCTTCCAATTTGCTTTTAGGTCGAGCGCCCTGTTTCTCGGCTGGCCAATCAATGTTCAACTCAGACACAGTGCAAGAAACTACCTACACCAGCTCCTCATATGCAGGGGAAAGAGATGGCGAATCCTCTATCCATGTCTTGATGCTCGGCACATCCACTTCCTCAGAACTGGACAGCTGCAGCACCGGGGTCTCCCCCGGGGCGGAAGAAGCCGCAGCGTGGGCTTCCGATCCCGGAGAGAGAGCGCTGGATCCCCCAGGTAAAGGCTGAGAAAGGGCAGGGCCCGTCTCAAACCCTTTCAAGAAATCCATTTGCGAACCCCACAATCTCATCGTGCCAGAACTGCAGGGAATGCGAACCTAAAGACTCTTCTCAAAGAGCGTGGGAAGCGGCAGCCTCTCACAATGCTCACAGTCAGGCCCCTCGAAGGCTGACAGAGCATGGTCCGCTCCCAAACAAATAACACGCATCTCGTGTTTATCCCCAGGCATAATGAAACGAGGGCAGGGAGAAGCACTCGATTTGAATGTTTGTTTGCTCACCATTCTTTTATATATATTGAGTTGTACTGTTTTGGGACAGACAGCAATAAATAAGACAAACAGTATGAACATAGAGTGCTTGCTGAGGCACAGAAGATAACGCTGGTCATTCCGGATGTGCTTTTATGCTTTCCTGGTTGTGACGTCACCCGCCAGTGTCATTCTGCCTCGCCATTGGACTAATTGACACGTGTTTCAGACGCAACCACGCAGATGCGTTCCTGGAGCATCATCGACGCAGCGCGAGTTCCCTCGAAAGGGAACTAAAGTGCATAAACCTTAATTGGCGCATACAATATACTTATTTTGTGTTTGTGTTAATTGTAATTACTATAGACCTACACAAAGATATTTAAAATAAAAGTAAAAGAGTTTTTGTAAGATTAACTTTTTTGTATTACTAGTACCCAAAGCATTGCTTACTAATTTTCTTCTTGAATTCATCTTACATCATACACACACGTGTACACGCACACGCACATGCACACGCACGCACGCACGCACACACTCACTCACTCACTCACACACACACACGCACGCACGCACGCACGCACGCACGCACACAACTTCCTCTGTCAAGTTGATGGCTCTATGAAAATGTGGTGAGTGTGACTGGGAAACTCTCAGGGCTTGAATAATGTCTCTTTCTCTCTGAATGAACTTAAATTTAGTTCCCATTTTCCTTTGAGCCACATGGAATCCATAAGGGTTCACATGGAATCTGTGCCCACAAGACAGAATTTCCACAGATTTCCACAGAACCGGAACACCCGTCTTTTTTTAAGTCATTCATCTCAATAGTAATACTCTCAGCTCCGTTTAACACATGCTTAAATGCATTCTGCAGAAAGTGATGTCAGTTTTGCTGCTATTGTGATTCATTTTAACATGAATTTTTACTCTACATCACATCTATGTCTCTATCTATCTTACTCACACTCCAGAAAACCTTCTATACTGATGAAAGATGACCAATATATACATAAACACTCAAGTTCTCACTCTCGACATGCACTCAGCAGAAACACGGTATTTGGATGTGTCCAAATAAATAAAACCCCTCTGAGTGTGCCTTTGTGTGTTTTTTTGAAGTGTTTTTCATGACATCTCATAGATGGAGCTGATGAAAAGTAGAGACCATCTGAAAAAACAATTTTAGCAGGGATCATTATCGTATGTTATTGTATGTGTGTGCGTGCTGTTGGTGCTGAAGGCTTTATGAAGTACATTTGATTTAATAAAAAAGGTCCGTGAATAGCGGCTGACAAATGAGACATGACTGTGAGAAATGAACTTCATGTTTTAGGAATAAGTAATGCAGATGTTCATAAAGCTGTATGTTCTTGTAATGTATAGAATGTTACACAGACATATAGAATATGTAGTAGAGTGACAAACCATAAGAACTTGCACACAAGTTATTGTAAAGTGATAAAAATAATAATCAAACACTAAATCCAGAATAATCCAAGCCTGTAGGCTGTGTCTGGTTGTCACAAAATAAAGCAACTTAGCACATTAATATGGAATTAAGCTATTGAGCAGTCATATGCGTAATTGTCCAATCAGACTTTTGAGTCAGAACTAACAGCTTTACAAACAAATTTGCTGTTAAATTCCTATTAATTTTGGGTGCAAATGTGTATGAATGTATGGTTAGTAAGTAATTTTTTCTTTTTCTTGAACGGAGAGTGCCGCTGATATTGCTGATGGGCCAGTAGCTGATGATTGATTGCGTTTATGTGTATGTCTGCCTCTGTGTAATGTGTAAGTGGAGGCAGATGTTTCATGAATGGAAACCTAAAACTCTCCCTTCAGCACCAGGTGTTTTTTTATGGTGTCTCTTACTGTGTAACACACACATACAAACTCATATATGTGGACATAAGATGTCTTTCCATAGCCTCCCTCATTTACTCTATTCTTCCTCTCATCTTTTGTGCTCCACAGAAGAAAGAAAGTCATGTCTGAAAGTCAAAGAAATGTCTGCTTTTTTTTGTCCATACACTGGAAGTCAAATAACCAAAACTGTTTATTTACCAACATTATTCAAAATGTATTCTTATGTGAATGCATCCAGATTTGCAAAGACATGAAAGTTAGTGACACTAATTGTAATTTTTGGGTGAACAATCACTTTAAACTTCATTATAGAGAGCATATAAAGTATATGTATATCTAAAATGTTATTGCCTATTAGCAGTCAACTGCTAGCTTGAACCTACAGCCAATCAGATCCGTCTAGATGCTGAACCACTATACTACAACCTGCTGATCAAAGCGAAATGCAGCGTGTGTGCATTCATATATTTTGTTTTATCTGTCAGGTCTACCTGTGAGACTGGTGGGTGGAGAGAATGAGAGAGAGGGGCGTGTCGAGATCCTGGTGGGTGGCCAGTGGGGGACGGTTTGTGATGACGGATGGACGGATCGTGATGCAGAGGTGGTGTGCAGACAGCTAGGTTACAGGTGAAATCAAAATGTTAGGGTAATCTGAACAGCCTTGTATGTTCAGTCATTTAATGTCATTACCATGACATGGTAAATATAAATGTATAATAATTTAATCATGACATAGACAATTAATGCAATGTGTAAGCAAATCTAAATGCTATTAATATGATTTTTTTTGCACCCACACTCAAATACACACACTAAAGCAGTAAACTCAAACTAAAGAAGTCAGGTTTGATGATAAACTTTGAAGTTGGCTTGAGAAATTTTTAGTTTGAAGGTTTTATAGTCATAAAAACTCAGATGAAGAAAGGAAAACCATTTTAGACCTATTTGTCAAGATTGCTGTCTTGTGTTTTAGTGACTATTAGTTTAAAGTGAGTTCCTATTGTTTCTGTTCACTTCCTGTGTTTAACGCCTGTTTCACACTTACTCCATTTGTATGCGGTGCGTGTTGCAGTACGTATGCGATGCAGGAGCAGCACACGCTCATGTGCTTTGCGCAACTGATCCGCTGCATAGCACAAACACAACATTTATTCATTATTTTTATTTCAAATCCAAAAGTTGTTACTAAAAAAGGTTTGTCAGTTTGGAATTATCTTTGTACACAGGACAATTACAGTCTTTCATAGACTTATTCACGTTTAAACACAACATTTGTAAGGGTAATGAAAGCCCAAAACACATTTTTTGAGATGTAAACAGTACAGGCTGCACATCACTGAAAACACTAAAATCACAAATAAATTTCGTTCTTCCGGGTTGAAAAGCAAAGTCGAAGCAACTTCACAGAATCTGAGGTAGAAGCGTGCTTTCGGAGTGTGTGATTGGCTGCCGGCACGATTCTACATCAGCGCTTCTCTACATTTATTCATGAGAAAGTCAAGAGCTTGTGTTCAATCCAATCACCGTGCCGTAGTATGCATGAGAATGAGATCGCATTACAACGGATAATTCAAATGTCACAAAGACCGGGTTCAGCGCTGTTCATTACAACTCTGCCTGTTCTGGTGCGTTGTTGTCCTTCAGCCACGTGTCGTAATGTATATTGCCTCAGTAAGAGTTCTGTTTGCATTTTGAGCTGGAGTTTGACTGCAAATACATGGGAAATATGACTGTAACAACATGCAACATGTAACATGCGCATTAAAACGGTTTCTACGCGGAGCGCTGCGATGAGTTTAACAACGCTCGCAACGCGGATCATATCATACGGACTGCAGCGAGCCTGTATCAAGTTTTCATGGACACATTTCATATACTCTAGTGCTCTAAACGTGGGGTGGGGGTGGGTTTTCATGACACTTTAAACAACGTATTATTCAACGCATTACTTCTATATAGATTTTTATAATAATTTGCTCAAGCAAGTGGCAAAAACATTTAAACATACTTTTCTTATGTTAAAATGACAAAATGAAATTAAAACTTACAATTGACAAAAATAGCTGATTCTCATGCTTTTTCTTTAGCATTTAAATCTTTATATAAAAAGTCCCTCGGGTCGTACAGAACTTTGTTTCTCCACTTCAACAACCAGTGTCATCCATTGTGCAGCCTTCTTGTTCCGTGTAATTCTTGGTCCACCAGCCCTTCATGTGATTAACACTTTCTGCGTTGATGCAATGCTCTTGCCCACACATATTATAACAAACTGTGCAGTGTATTTCACAATAAAAACCGCATTAGTTTTTTTGATACTCATGGTAAGTGTTTTGCTTTTCTTTGCTTTACCCCGGGCTTAAAGTGAAAAGACTGTGAAAATCATTTATGGTGAGATAACTACATTTTCATGTCAATCTGTGTTCATTTTGACCACGAACATGCACTGTCACTTTAATTCAGCGCATGCAGCACAGCAAAAATAGACTCCGCAGACGCAGAACTCCTGGAATGCATTGGCGGACTGCATCCGCGTGCAGTGTGAATGCTCAAAACTGGTAACATGGGCACCGGAAAAATACGCACTGCAAACGGAGTATGTGTGAAACAGGCGTAATACCTGTTTGCTTTGTACCTTGTTAGTTTCCATAGTTTCCCTCGTCTTTTACCATGGCTACTCATTGCTTGCATCTGTTCATTGTTCCAGCCTGTCAGCAACTGTGGCTGTACAAAGTGCACAATGAAGGAGTTGTAAACAAAAACAGTCTTTATTTTAATCCACAAAACTCAGGAGAACGTTGGTAGAACAAAGCCACGCATAACATTGATGACCGATGGAGAGACCAGGGTGGTAAAGATGATGAGAGGAGCCAAGGTGGAGACAGGAGCAGGGGGAGTCCGGCATAAACCCAGAGTCCAGCCAGAAAGGAGGTCCATTGTGTCGTTGAGGGAGGGTGAAGCCAGACGGAGACGTAGGGGTGGAGAGAGGGAGTGCAGCGGACAGCCTGCAAGTCTGTGGCGCAGGCAAGGCGACGCTCGACCAAGGTGGATCGAGGGAGCCTGGTGGAGGCTTAAATCCGTTGGTCCCAGGTGGAGCTGAGGGAGGGAGGAGCCAAAGCGGAAGAGTGGACGACGTGCAGAGGTGGAGTGACGGGATCAGTGGCTGGAGGCGGAGCCAGGGAAAACTTTCTTCCAGGAGGAGCTGAATGGCAGAAGGCCCAAGGTGGATCCATGCCACGCCACAGAGGGGAGGTAGAGGTGGAGGATCTGAAGGACTGATGGGAGACAGCAGAGACTGGGCAGAGGAACTGGCTGAAGTGGAGTTGGGTGAGGGAGCCTGGAAGGTATCATAGGAGACGCAGGAGATTTGGAGCTGGGCGGGACCAGCGTAGACACAGGAGAACTGGAACTGGACGGCACCAGTGGGAACATGAGAGACAGGGTAACATCCTCTTCAAACAAGCACAACACAGAGGCCAGCGGCAGTACACCCTCAGTGACAGGAGTGTGGTTGGGGCTCCATGAGCATTCCCACAGCAATGCACGGCGTTGACTGTTGACACACCTGGTCAGACATCTTGCGAGGCTCAGGCTCCAGGGCGATGGGTCACCTATAACATTGACAACACGGAACAAAGAACTGAATGAACTGAGGGCTAATATACATATAAAGATAATTGACGTAACAAGGAATACCTGTGTAACTAAGGATGCTTTCACACCTGGATCGATTTGTTTTGTTCCGGAACAGATCCGAAACAGAATCCTTTGTTCCGAATCGCGCACCCTTCCAGGGCTTTCCTTACGCCATTATCTCCTTACCTCATCCGTGCAGGTCGCGCAGTCCGTTGTGGGACATCGCCATGACAACAGTAGCCTAACACAAAATGAATCGCGGGTTGACTTGGTGCTACGAAGAGGTGAAATGCCTCATAGATATTTGGTCGGAAGAACACATCTCCCGGATGTTGGACACTACACACAAGAACACCGAAGGTCCGTCGAGCAGTGCCGCGCAAAGGCGAAAAAACTCCGACAGCAGTACATAAAGGTACGAATCAGCAAAATACGCTGCCGAAGCTCCATGTTGACAAGCGATCTATTGGCGTCTGTTGCCAGGCAACACATTGATTTGTTCCGGTTTGTGGGTCGGTTGTGTTCTCACTACAAACGAACCGCTCCAGGGTTTGTATGGAATCAAGCCGAGACCGCCTCTTCTAGGCGGTCTCGGCTCGGTTGTTTTGTTCCGATTCAGAGTGTGATTGTTGTGTTCACATATGACCAAACGAACCGGGCCAAAAGGGAAACGCCCCTTTGTTTCGGAAAAACGTCTCCAATCGATCCAGGTGTGAAAGCACCCTGAGTCAACAAACCAGTATAGGAAAACACGGTCAGGAACAGGAACTGAACACAATACCAAAATTGACTATATATGTTACACATCCCTGCTACTTTGTCTCTTCATACCCCAGTGTTTCCCATGTGCTTTGTCTGGTGTTGTCCTTCATGGATGTATTGTGCGCATCCAGCAGTAAGATTAATCCGGCTCCACCAATGGACACGGTCTCTTGAGGACCACAACAGAGACTTTTTGGACATTGCAAAGGAAAGTGCAAATTCCCGGAATTTGCGCTTATTGACTTTAGTTATGGACTAAATAACCACTTCCAATCAACATTTATCCGTGACGGTCCTCGAGGTTTAATCCATTTAAGTGGATCCCCCTTCACTGTGGACGAGGTAGAGGAAAACCCCTTCCCTAAAGACTTTTTTGCTGTGGCTATGTGTCTCAAGCTTCAGTGGCCGCAGAGCTTGGCCAATCTCAGCGCTTCCAAGTCTGGTGGTCTCAAGTCCGGTGCTCTAAAGCACTTCCAAATCCGGTGGTCCCAAATTCAGTGGTTACAGTGCTGCAAGTCCAGTGGTCCCATGTCCGGTGGGTCCTGGCATGTCCATGTCCGGTGGAACTCTCTGCCTGTCTGGTAACACCCAAGGAAACCATCTTTGAACTTTTTGTCTTCTCTGGCACAGCCAGGGAGGCGTTCTCTGAACTTTCTGTGCTCTCTGTTCCAGTTCTGCCTGGTTCGCCATGGTTCTCGCTAGCCTGATCTGCCATAGTGCTGTCCAGTTCTGCTTGATCTGCTGTGGTGGTCTCCAGTTCCACCTGTACCACCGTGGTGGTTTTAAGCTCCATCTACTCTGCCCTGGTAGTCCCCAGCTCTGTCTGCTCTGCCGTGATGCTTTCTAGCTTCGCCTGCTCCACCGTGGTAGTGTTCTGCTCCGCCTGCTCAGCCATGGTGGTTTCCAGCTCTACCTTCTCTGCTGTGGTCGTCTCCAGCTTCGTCCGGTCCGGCTTGGGGGTCTTCAGTTCTGCCTGCTCCGCCTTGGGTCTTCAGTTCTGCCTGCTCTGCCGTGGTGATCTTTGGCTCAGCCCTAGGCACCTGCTCTGCTAGCTCCGCCAGGGCCCGATCCTCCTCAGTCTCCAGTCACGCTTCCACCCCACGGGCCTGGCCCTCTATCCCTCCCCCTGTACCACCTCTGCTCCATCCCCCTCCTGGACTTGTTTGTTGTTCGAATGTCTAGAATCCACTTTATAAGGGGGACTCTTAAGGCAAGCTCACACTACACGACTTTTGGCTAGATTTTGCTGCCGCACACAGATTTCTAAGGTCTGCAAAAAAACAACAACCTGGATCATGCCAAATTGGTGCTCGTTGCAGTCTGTGATGTTTGTTAAGTATGAGCAGGTCAGTGACATGATCTGAGCCTGAGCCAGTCACAGACGCTGCGATATTTTCAAGCCGAACACAATGCGGATGGTATAAACGGAAAAATCTCATAATCACTTGCGTGAATTTATGCTAGAAAATGTATGCATTTTTTGCTGTTGATCGGGACTGCCTCTTAGCCAAATGTCTTGTAGTTTGTGCACCTCGTCAGTGTTGTGTTGTGTATGCGTGCTGCTATGCCAAGACAATGACAGATTACCTTTTACCCCTGGAAATTTATTTCATAATAAATGTATTTAGCAATAGGCTCTGGTCCATTTCATCAATGGTTTGTTTTTCTTGTTTGGAAGTGATAATAAGATTGTATAAGTTCAGTTATGAATCATGCATGTGTTATTGTTTAGCTCAGATTACAAAACTAAGAAGACTGTCAAATTTACACACACTAATGTGATCAACACCTTCCCTCACGCTCACCTCCTGGGGGGGGGGGGGGGGGGTCAGAGGTCAGGTTATTACACTGTAACTGATGCTCATATCTGATGAGCTCAGTTCTCTCAGCTGGAGTTGGCGACATTTCTCTTGTGTTAAGTTTGATATTCTGTGCTTGCCTGTGTATGTGTGTTGCGATATGCTATATGTTTGTCTTAAGTGAATACTCTTGAAACCCTCTTGAAAATACTCTTATAAAAAGTATTGAGAATACTCTTGAAAAAGTGTTTGACTATGCTTGTACAGTAGGTAACATTCACACTTCAGACTGAGCAAGGGAACTGACCCTTGCTAAACTACAGGATTATGATCAATCCCACATCTCAAGCTTTTACACAACAGCAGTGGTATTTCAGTATTATTTATGTACTATTATAATAGTATTTAATAATATTTTGAATTAACATTTATTTTAATATTTTATGTTTTCATTTTAATTTTAGTTTATAGGTTATAGTCGTTTTGTTATGTGGTTTTGTTTTGTTGAAATATTTCTAATTTTAAAAGTTTAATTTATTTCAATAATATTTATATATTTTTTCAGCTTTATTTTAATTAATGACAATGAGCAATTTTAATGAACATTTTTTAATAGTTTTAGATTTAGTTTGACTTAACAATAACAACAGTTTTGGAAAAAAAAAAGTAACAAAATGTATCTTTTACTGTCATTCTTTTGCAGTGGGCTGGCTAAAGCTCGTGTAATGGCGTATTTTGGTGAAGGCAAGGGACCTATTCACATTGACAACGTAAAGTGTACGGGTGGGGAAAATTCTCTAACTGACTGTATCAAACAGCAGTTTGGGACACACAACTGTCGCCATAGCGAAGATGCCGGTGTTATTTGTGACTATGGGTTACAGAAGGATTCTGCTGGGGTCAAAGGTGGGACATTCTTCTTGATCCTCTCATAGCTACAGCATTCACGTACTGTATGTGATACTGGCAAGGTTTATTTCCCAAACCTGTATGAATTTCTCTCTTTCATGGAACATTATAGGAGTAGTTTACCAGAATGTTGATGCAGCTCTTTTCTATACAATAAAAGTGTCAAGATTCAAAAATGACATAAATCCATAATAGTACAAGAAAAGTAGTGTTTAATTTAACTGAATTAAAAAGAGCTGTGTGACCATTTGGCCTAACATCTCCTTTTGTGTTCTTACAGGTAAAAAAATAAATAAAAATCACATGGTTTAGGAAAGACAGGAGGGGGAGTAAATTATGACAGAATATTCATGTTAGGATTTCTTTTAGGCACATTGAATGAACGGCAATTGAATAAGCAGACATTATTGGACTTTACAAAACTATCTGACTTCATTGTAATTGGTGGTCAAAAGGGAAAAATGTAAAAAGGGAAAATGTACATTTTGAAGCACAGGTAAATGTGGTGTCCTGGAGAGTGGTTTTGAATGATAGATTTAGAGATCCTCACACCTGTAAAAATACTTGAATCCATTTAAAAGCAAGAGTGAAAGTGAAACCCATCAGATCAGATCTCTAGTTTGGGCTGGAGTGGAGTATGTGTTATGTCTGCTCTAAAGGATGTGGTTTGGCTCGCCATCTCATGATGGCACTTAGACTTCATTTATGCTTTATTATTCTTATCAATCTAATAACTCGCTAGTTTATCCGGCCTGCAGTGCTTTCTCCATTAAACCCTGAAGGACACATAAGCTACACACACATCTTTTTGTGTTATTATATGTTATACTAATCTACATTCTTAGGTCCATCAAGCAGTTCTGTATGTACACGCGCACACACACACACAAATGCATGCACAAAACATGCCCATGTCCCATTTCACCCCCAAATCAAAAAGATGAAAAATTTAAATTGTGCATCTCATTACCATAATGCCCCATTATTTTCAGTGATACTTTTCAATATAATCTTTTTATAGTAAATTTTTTGGTCACACATTAGATTAGAGTACAATTCTCACTATTAACTATCTATTAACCATGACTTTTGCCTCAAATTCCTAATTACTGCCTATTAATAGTTAGTAAGGTACTTTAGTTATTGTAAGGTAAAGTTTAGGTATTGGGTAGGATTAAGGGATGTAGAATATGGTCATGGAGAATAAGGCATTAATATGTGCTTTATAAGTACCAATAAACCGCCAATATCGTAGTAATATGTATGCTAATAAGCAACTAGTTAATAATGAGAATTGAACCCTAAACTAAAGTGTTACCCATTTTTCTTTAAATAAGCATAAAGGCAGTACAACACACACTGACATGATGTAAATAATACTGTTTATGTTATTTATATAAATCATTTAATACCTAAATTATTAATATTATATAAACACATTACAGTAATGAGAAGAAGATTCCTAGGCTTCATTTTCCATATGCAAAATATATTTTTTATTTATGTATTCTGATTTGCTGTGAAATAGGACCAAGGCAGATGTTCCTAACAGATTTCGTGAGATTCACCCATACATGCTTTATAGAAACATGTGTTTGCTTCACATTACAGAGGCAGTGGGCTCCATGTGTGGTCTAAGACCCTCTCATACCCGTCAGAAGAGAATAATAGGAGGGGAAAACTCTATACGGTAAGCAGAGAGGGTCAAAATGTATACAAACATCTTTGACATAACAAATGACACATTTGAAAATAATTGTTAATGTGGTCGAAATGAGAAGATGAATGTGTAGAGCGGTTAAAATGGAAATTTATAGTGTTTGTGTGTGTCTGTGTGGTGTAGTGGGGGCTGGCCGTGGCAGGCAGCTGTGCGTATGCGGGGGTCTCAGGCAGATGGAAGGTTGGTATGTGGAGCCACTTTGATAAACAGCTGCTGGATCCTCACCTCGGCTCACTGCTTTAAGAGGTACTTACACACATACACATGAACAGGTATATCTTCATTCTGTATCACATCTGCAAGGCATAAATAAAGCACACACAAAAATGTACACACACTTCTTTCTTGTGTTTCCAATTTTCCACCGTGACTCACACAGCTAGATAACACAAATAGGCTGAAATACAAACAAGACATATTTCTAATTGTCTATCTTAAACAACATTCCTTATCACACTTCCTCTGGAGCCTGTACCCAATTATGTAATCATTATTTGTGACTTGCAAATAAACACTCTTAATCATTCTAGCTGCAAAACAAACATAGTTAAATAGTTCCAATAATTCAAATTCAACAACAAAGGCAGAGCAACCAAATCAAAATATTCGCCATTCAGTGAAGATTTCACACTGCAAAAAAACATCAAATATACCCTTAACTTTTATCTTGTTTTCTAGTAAAAATATACAGTATCTACATTTGTTTTAAATATATATATATATGTGGGTCAATGACATGACATGTATTTTTTGTGTCCAAATGCATTATTTTCTTAAAAAGAATTTGAATAAATACATGTCATATATCAAATGGATCTACAATATCTCCTTTATAAGAAACCCTCTTCATTTTATTGAAATTCAATAGATTTTTTGAGTTTTGGTGTTTGAAAGACCAAAAATGTCAGGTGGTGCGACCGTCCGAACGTACAAGCAGAGAAAAAAACTGCAATAAAAAGGTTAATTTTCTCAATAAAATTATTAATCAAATAGTTTGGCATGATTTTATGTTAAATTCCTTATAAATGAGGGGAAATAGTGTATCGTTCCTATTTCAAAACTATTCTATTACTTAAACAACTTTTGTCCGAAAAATTTACTTCTACCAATGTCAGGGAGGGCGACCGACATAAAAATCCAATTTTATGCAATGTTCCTTTAATAAAACCATGTGATAGCATATGACATCACACAGAAGACCCCAAAGGACCCCTTTGATGCAGTAACAAGGTTAATCACCCTCCCATAAATATTAGATAATTTGACATTTTGGAGTAATGATGAGGTTGATTCAAATGATCATGTCAGGTGGTATGACCCCTGGAAAACTTTGAAAATGTGTTGTTATTATAAAAATGTGTATTGGATTTAGAAAATGTATGTATAACCTTGAGCACATGGTCAAACATTTGTATAGGTGTCCAAGTTAATGCCTGTTAGATTTGAATTGAGTTTGAAATGTCAGGTGGTGTGACCAATATGTCAGGTGTCGCGACCAGAGTTACAGTTAAACCAACTAAAAAAAGCCATGTTAATTCACGTTTTTGAATATATTAAATACATTTTAATAAATATATAAAGCTTTTAATTTGTTTGAAGGTGTGATCTACATATGCATATATATATATATTGTTTTATTATGGTATGGGTGACAAATAAAAGAGCACATTGTCCATCTTAAAGTCCTATTCTTCAAGAATAAAGGACTGTATAACCAACATTGATACTAACACAATTGTATCTTTAAATTAATCTATTTTTATTTGTTTTTGTATACTGTGTATGTCATTATCAAGCAAGGATAAAACAGCACGACAGAGAGCTTGTTTAAAAAGTGATCCAGTTGCAAGGGCAGAGTACATTGTAAAAATATCTAGATAAATTACAACTTAAGTTAATATGGTGTTCTGTTATTTTTTGTGGTAATTACAGTTATTACTTGTTAATAATACATACTTTATAGCAGTGTCATACAGAATTACAGAAGAGACCATTACATAATTAACAAACCACTACCCATTCTATTCAATATTTAAAGTAAAATTATTTATTTTACAAATGATATAGTACAGGTGAAACTCAAAAAAAAAATTATATCGTGCAAAAGTTCATTTATTTCACTAATTCAACTTAAAAGGTGAAACTAATATAGACTCATTACATGCAAAGTGAGATATTTCAAGCCTTTGTTGGGGTTTTCATAAGCTGTAAGCCATAATCATCAAAATTATAACAAATAAAGGCTTGAAATATCTCACTTGATGAGATGATCAAATGTTTTCATAACATGCTGTATTGTTTTGCACTTTCTTGTTAATGAAATTTAATTATATGATGGAGATACACTATAAATTGGTCAGAGGATTAAAATAAAAAAGCCAATTGAAACCCGAATTAAATTAATTGACATATCTTTCTTTTTATTTTGTGAATATCAATCATTATTGATCACAACGTCAGGTGGTGCGACCGGTCATGGTCAGGTGGTGCAACCAGCAAATTTACATTTAAATGTTTCAATTCCCACTGCAATTGCAAAATGAAGTAAGCAATATAACTCTAAACCTTATATAATGTATACAAAAAATTGTTACAGTTAAAAACAAAACATAAAAAATTCTTATGGAAAAATGGGTGTTTGAACACAGAAAAGCAGCCGTTTATATGATTTGGAATAAAAGGGCAATAAATAAAGAAATGGAAAGGAAATTTACCATGTGACATGCATTTTAGACACTACAACGATTCATATTTACAAGTCTCAGTAGTGCTAAGTACATTAAATGTATATTATTTTAAATTAATACATGGTCACACCACCTGACATTTTCTGGGTGGTAAAATCAGAAATCTTGTTTAATAATGAATTAATGCTGCCTAAAATGTTTTAAAACCAATATAAATCAACACCATACATTTTTTTGGACATAAAAATGCATTTTTAATACTGTTTTGCTTAAAATATATTTTTTTTCATCTTGAAAATCTTATTTGTCATTGACCCATGTACATAGTTTTTAAATTTAAAATGTAATGTAATTTGTGTGGTCGACTTCATCTACATTACTTTTACTCATAAGAATGCAAACATGTCTCTCTCTTCCTGAACACTACAGAGTGTTTTCTTCAGCATTATTTAAGGATTTTGGAGCACTCAAGGAAAAATAAGTAATTAAAAAAAACGTATTTATAGAAAAGATAACCCACATTTGACTTTCTATAGAGTTGCATTAACACTATTATATTTGTAGATCCACAATGTGGCAAAATTGTAAAATTAATTCCTAAAGTAATCATTTAAAATAAAGCAATAATTAAAATAAAAATCTTTGCAAAACTGAGCCTTTAAGGCAAATTTGTTCCTCTTAAAGATAGTTACTCTCATGTGAAATAAGAAATTCTCTAGCTCAAACGGGGTTGCAGGGCTGTTGTTTTGAATATTGCTAACTCAATGGCTTGTTGCTAAGCAATAATACATCCTATCTATCCCAAAATGACACTACATGGAATTAGCCACAGACCCTTCATGCTACATTTGATGAATTTTCACCAAAGGGATAAAACATTTTAGCTGTTCACATTAAGGAAGAATAATAATAGTATGCCAGAGGAAAAGCAATAAAAAACATGTCCACACAAACACTTTCTGCTTCCCATAAGGATCGGTCTAGTACATGATCTGTCTTCAGTTCAGGTCTGAGACTGTGCTGCATTTCCACATTACTGTGAAGAATGTATGTTAGTGGCAGTTTTCTGAACCATTTAGGGTTACATTTTTAAAAAAGGGGTCTCAGTAGAAATACGTTGGCCGTGTGAGTGGTTTAAGTAAGATTGAATCTGTTTTTTATCAACTAGTCCAAGCACTGAGCCCTCAGAATATGATCCATGACATCAGACTACTGCTAAAGTTTCCTCTAGTTACACGCTCTCCTACACAGAGCTATAAATCTAGATACCTTTGCGGCCCCCTCCCTCTTTTTCCTCGTACACCTACACACACTTTTTCAAGAATGCAATTAATAGCATGCAGAACAGCATAACAGTTGTTTTAAATCATTTGAGATCATTTAGCTTGAGAGGACTAAAGTTACAGTTGTCTCTCACTTCCGAGTTTACAGAGGGTAACATGACATTTGTGCAAAAATAGCATGTACAAACACACACACACATTAGCTCTAAACTATTTTAATGCTGTGTGCCGAGTTGTTGGCAAACCTTAATTAAACTCTGGGGTTACAACCGACGTGGTATTAAAGCCCTAATGTACAACCTAAGAGTTTGATAGCTGTCAACAGATCCAGCTTCCGGCTCAACAGAGTCTTAGACTTGTGAGCAAATGTGAGTTACCAATTAATAGAGTACTGAACTTTATCAGTTATTGGCCATATATAGAGATCTTTTAATTTGGTAGCAGCTGAAATTGGATATTTAATTGCAAATGCCAATTTCCCCTATTTCTACATTTATATTTACTTTTGCTGTCAGTCTATTGACTCACTTAAAGTCTAAAAAAATAATAGTTTAATCATACTATATTAAAAGTTTAAGTTGTAATTTCCAGGCCTAGAATAGTCATTAGTCAAATTACAATGAAAAAAAATGTATTCAGTAAGGAAGCTTTAAACACAACAGCACATCTGTTTTCAATATTGATAATAATCAGAGATGTTTCTTAAGCAGCAAATCAGCATTATTAGAATGATTTCCTTTTTCATCAAATACACACACACACACACACGTGTCTATATATATACATATATATACAGTATATATATATTTTTTTTCTTCTTTTTTTTTCTCTAACATTTATTACATTTTCGAATAGACTACCATCTATAGGTTTGATAAGGTAAGACGCTGGAGAGGTGAGCACAAACTATAGGGATAATGGTTGGGGGTTGTTAATGAGAAATTATCCAGATTTAAAGCTGGGTTCAAGTGCAATATGTCAGAGCACTACCCACTTGGCTATGTCTCAGATAGAATAACCTCATAATAACCTAAATGAGATCAGTACTTCAGTTAGGATTAATGTTGATTGTGAGTATTAGAAGCTTAATATATACAGTGTCAGGCTCCGAACTGCCCTTTCCAGAGTGTCTCTCATGAAGAGACTTTGAGAATGTGGTGCTGATCCTGCCAGACCAAGAGTGTCATTCCGGACAGGGCAGATCCTTTTTCCAGAAAAGACTTGACCGTGTAACGGGACACTGCTGTCTCTCTCTCTGGCACCACATATATATTTCCGTTACACACCAATGGTTTCAATCACTAACAAGCAGACAGGAGGGCACACACACACACACACACACACACACACACACTGTCACTGGAGTGCAATCAACAGATCTTGATTCTGTTTATTCCCTACTCCTATACACATTATAAGGAAAATATTTATGTACTATAAAAGTAATAGGCATTGTATGTTTTTTCTACCCACCCTTATGTTATATATATATATATAAACCTGAGGAGAAAAAATGCAACTGTGGCTGCCAATAGAATACAATAATTGTAATTAATCTAACACTTTTCTTATTTTCTTTTATATAATTATTATATATTATAAAAAATAAGTAAAAATACAACAACCTTACAGTATATTAAAGACTGGCAAGCACATGATACTTTCTGTTTCATGCAAAGACCTTTGTGAGTGTGATGTCATGGTGTTGGGTTTATGGAAAAAGAAAACTTCCTGTATGTATCTGTTTTCACCAACCGACCGTGACTGTGCTTTTGCAAGTGTGTGTTTGTGAGTGCACATGGTTTGGCTTTGGGACCATAAGATCGGTTGACATGAAGTTCCTGAGGAAGGGACCGGATTTGTCATTTGAGTACTTATTTGAGTGGCACATAGAGTCGCAAATCATCCTGTGATAATGTATTACGCTGCTGTGCTGTCCCGGATACTTGTTTGATGATCCACTGTGTTCTGTTCAGTTGTGTTGTTCAGTCTTGCTGAATGTGCATGTCTGTATGCCCTCTCTATCTCTTTTTTTGTAATTTTGTAACTTTTTGCCGTAAGTTATAATAGTATAGCCAATGTTAATGGCCTATACTAAATAAAATGACCTAAATAAATGAAAAATAAAACACTTAAACCCAATATCCATCATTTTAAGTGCACTTAGGCATTACAATTGTATAATGTACAGCATGAAAAATAGATACTCATTTTTAAGATTTAAAAATTACATTTAGGAGTGTTGTTCAATTTTTAGTATTTTTAAAGATTAACTTTAGGTGATCATTAGATGATGGAAAACGTATTCTAAATATAAAAATAGAGAATTAGCATGCACAAAACATTTGTCAGATTTTTATTTTTATTTAAACAAAAATGCAGCATTGGTGAGCATATGTATTATACAGTAAAAACTGAAATAATTATTATTACAATTTAAAATAACCCTTTTCTAATTTAATTTTTAATTTACTCCTGTGATGGTAAAGCTGCATTTTCAGTGTCACATGGTCCTTCAGAAATTATACTAATGTGCTGATCTGGTGCTCAAGAAACATTTCTTATTATTATCTATGTTGAAAACAGTGCTGCTTAATATTTTTGTGGAAACTGATACTGATTTTTTTTTGTTCAGGATTCTTTGATGAAGAGAAAATGGAAAAGAACATTTGAAATAGAAATCTTTTGTAAAATAAACTTTTGAATGGTAGTGTATGTAACCTTAAAAAGTCTCTAATATTAGCCGATTACCAATGTGTTTTCACCGATCACAAATATATATTTTCACCAAAATATTGTGCATAGATTCAGTTTTGTTAATCACCAAATGGTCATGGTTATTGGCTGATTTAGTGATGTCTGACCAATATGTCACAGGTCTGTTGTGTGCTCTTTCTTAGATACGGTAACAGCACTGGGCTGTATAAAGTTCGTGTGGGTGATTATCACTCTCTGGTTCCTGAAGAGTACGAGGAAGAATACGCCGTGGAGAAGATCGTCCTTCACCCACGCTACCATGCTGACAGTAATGACTACGACCTGGCACTGGTGCGTGTGTCTGGCCACAGAGCTCACAGGGGTGTCACGGGCGAGTGCGTCATGCTGAACCGTTTAGTGCTGCCCGCGTGCCTGCCAGTGCGGAGGGAAAAAGTGCCAAAGGACATCGGCAACTGCTACATCACAGGCTGGGGAGACACAGGTCAGAGATTCCGTAAAACACACACACACACACACACTCATTTATGCATTTACACACTCTCCCTACATATTTCCTTAAAACTAAAGAAATTGAATGCAGATCTGATTCGGAAACAATTAGACAGCCTCAAACTTTCCTTCTTGAAATGAAGGATGCTTTGAGCACAATTAGAACAAGAACTGAGGCTGTGCGTGTAAAACAGATGTGTTATTGGCTCTATTGAATAGCACAGGCTGACGGGCACTAGATGTGATCAGACAGTGTGAAAGTTGAACTGACAGCAATGGTCACACACTGTAAGATATCCGTCTTTGTTCTGTGTGAAACGATCACTCTCTCACGGTGTTGTTCTCACCAACTGACAGGCATGTACAAACTCCTGAAGGGAATACAAGTAAAAGTTGTAGGTGAATTTAACAGATGCTTTTATTCAATGGATGTACAAATGAGGAAAAAAAAACAAGCAGTTTCAGCAGTACTGAATTTCAAGAGTAAATCAGAGTAGTACAAAACTAGAGCAGAAGTGTATAGAAAAAGATTTTCTTCAAAGGAAAATGCCCTTGTTTATGAATATAAACGCATTATGAGCAATTACGAGTGCTTTGTGAAAAAGAAGTATACACTTTATCATACTTTTAAAACATTTAGTTCACACCTGCTGTAATTATATTATTTCTGTGATAAGTACTCTTTTTAAGATATTTAATTGCATGTTAATTGTAAATGAATGAAAATGCCTTATTTGACTTTTTTGACTAATTTCTTTAAACGTAAGTTCATAATTACTTCTATTGTCTGAAATTTGAAAAGTGTACTGGTTAATGTACTGACAATCATTTATGGTAAACTAAAATATACTTGAATGTGATTTCTATTGAAACCTGTATGTCATGTATTTAAATATATTTGTTACACTTGACTTTTGTAATTAAGTTGCAATTTAGTACATTTAAAATATATTAACTTTAAATGTAATCTTGAATAACTCGGTATAGTTAAAATGATCAGAAACCTTTAACATTTTTCAAAACAAAAGACGCTTTTCCACCGCTTAATATATATATATATATATATAGTTAGCTATATATAAATAGTTACTACTATATACTAAGGTTTGAAGTACACTACATGTGCACATTCAATGAACGCGCACTTCTTTTTCATAAGACCATAGACTTACTTTAAGGAATAATTCACCCAAAAAATTCAAATGCATTGTCATTATTTACATGCCGTTCCAAACTCGTGTTTTTTTTTTCTTTAATGTGCAGCATACAAAATATATTTTGAAACATGTTTCAACTGTTACTGTCCGTACAATAAAAGACAATGGGGATCGAAACCACAGTTCGCATTTTTGGGTGAACTATTCCTTTAAGGTCATAGGTGTGTTCTTGTTTGTGGCTCATCTTTTCAGAATTTAGATGCTGAATTATTGGTTTTACAATAGAATGTCTACTTAAAGGATAACTAACATATGTTATAAAGTTGTTTGGTGTGAAAAGTTCACTGATTTGAATGGAAAACAGCTTGTTTCACTTGAGGAATACAACAAGTGTGGAATTTTTAAACAATTAAACATTTGTCAGCATTTGTAGGAATTTACTAATACTTGATAAAATTGTTTGTGTGTTTCTGATTTTCTGTTTGCTGAACATGTAGATCATTTTATCAGTATAACATCTGTTTTTCTGCAACAATCGGGCATCATCAATCTCAAACATTTAGTAATTATTTGAATCCTTGTTGGTATTTGCAAACAAGGTCGCATATTTGTGTGAGGGTATTTGTAAGCACTGGTTTATGAATGAGCACATGACGTGAGTGCCAATTTAACATGTTCATGATGACAAAATTAGTCTGCATTAGTGTTCTGTGGGATTATGAGGCTGTGAAATGATGCCATTTGTAAATTTCTCCAACCAGACGTCCAGTGAGATAGAGAGATAACAAAAATATTAGCAGCTAGCTTCAGTTGCAGATACCTACACACACATAATAAACTCTTACAAACATTTTTAGTTGGGATTTAAAATAAATAGTAAATAGGCTATGCTCTTGTGAAAAAGATGCCCTCTTTAGCATACTTTTACTTATTATGGACATTATAAAGAATGTAAAAAAGAAGTACATTAAAAGAATGTACTTACTGTACAGTAGGTGTGAACGGAATTTAATGTTTTTAAGTTCTTAATTGCATGATAATTGCAGTTAAAGTAAAGTGTATTATAGTTTAAATTTATATTAAATGGAATTAGTGGGGAATTAGTAACTTTTAATTTGACATTATTACAAAGTGCACCTTTTAAGAAACATAGCCAAGTGTACCCTTTAAAGGGTTAATTCACCCAAAAGTGAATAGTATCCCATAATTTACTCACCTTACCTTTTTTTTTTTCATACCTTTTTTCTTTCTGCCAAACACAATTCGCCTTTGGCTAAGCCACACCCTAGAATGTAGATTGACCAATCACAGCGCAGCCAAGAACGAGCTCCCACAGAGGTCCGACACTTTTTCACAGCGCTCCATTGACAGGCGTCTCATATTTTGGTCTCGGCAGGCTATTACCGTCGTAGTTTTATCAAAAATATGGTTAAACGTTGTGCCTGGGGCATTTGTAACACAGATACGCGTTTCTCAGAGAGGTTGGAGGGGGGTGTGCGTTTTTTTCCCTTCCCAAATCCGAAGTCAAATCCTGACAAGTGTCGTCTAGCACACGCTGCTAATAAATACAACGTTATACTCGCGTAGTCCGTTTGCTTTGTAATAACGATTATAGATGTGAATAGAGACCTACCCAGCTTTGCATGAACAGTGTTGCTCCTTGATATTGTTAGTCCCAGCCTCCGTCTCGATTAGTAGGATATGCGGTGGTTCATTTTTTTGACTGTGACCGGTATGCTTTTGCCTCTATTTGGATGCCTTGTTGTTCCTTGCGTTTCACCTGTATGTCGTGAATATAGCCTTCGAACGTAAATTGCAGCCCCATTTGCGTACTTCTATCGGACACTTTATTTGCTGCTTTATAAAAGTTTGATAAAATTTCAGCAGGAAGAGCTGTCACAGCATAAGCCATGTTGATACCAGAGCCCAGTTTGTAGTTTGCAGTTTGTTTGTCGGACATAGCAACAGTAACTAAGGGGGGCGGGGCTTAGCCAAAGGCGAATTGGAATTAAATAAAAAAAAATATCCTGGCTCTTCCAAGCTTTATAATGGGAGTGAAAGGTAACTTGGATTTTGAAGCCCAAACAAGCGCATTCATCCATCATAAAAGTAATCCATCCGGCTCCAGAGGGTTAATGAAGAAAATCGATGCGTTTTTGTAAGAAAAATATCCATATTTACAACATTATAAACTATAATCACTGGCTTTCGGAGTTCCGGCTGAAGAGTGACCTCTGACCCGACGCATGACGTATTGATGAACGCCGAAGCGCAGAGGATAGAGCAAAACAAAACACCGGTCATGAATTAGAAGTCTAAAACGAGAATTTTTAAAGACAAATGTCAGAGGAGCTTCAGTTTTCTTGCTCAGTCCTATCTGTTTGGACCGCGAGAGGCGTCTACTCTCACCTAACTTACGCTACTCCTACTGTACATCCTATAGTGATAATAGTTTATAAAGTTATAATATCTTTCTTATAAAAACGCACCACTTTGCTTCAGAAGGCCTTCATTAACACCCTGGAGCCGGATGGATTACTTTATTGATGGATGGATGCACTTTTTTGGGCTTCAAAATCCAAGTTACCCTTCACTCCCATTATAAAGCTTGGAAGAGCCAGGATCTAACTCCGATTGTGTTTGTCTGAAAAAAGAAAATCATATACATCTAGGATGGCTTGAGGGCGAGTAAATTATGGGATAATTTTCATTTTGGGGTGAACTACACTTAAAGTGGCCTTTTATTTAATTTAGGTGCACATTCATTACAATTAAGTGCATTTCTTTACTGGCCACACCTTTCCAGCCGTCTAGTCTCATCAAAAAAGACAGACATGACAGAGCTGTAATCAGAGGCTGACACAGAACATGAGGAAGTCATCAAGGAACTACAGTGTGTAATTATAATGTCAGTGTCAAGCATCTACAGATGATCATGTGACGTGCTGATGGTGGGGCTTCATTCTAATGGCCACGTTGTGTTGTAAATCCCCTGTGGAGTCTTTGAGTAGTCTTCTCTCAGTGGACTTAACAGAATTCTAAAGTGGGATGAATGAAGTGTGTGATCAGAAAAACGACAGCACACTCCATTGCATACGTGAACAGTTAAGTCTGATCACTTCCAGACTTCAAGTTTGATGAATGGAGGACTTTCTGACCCGTTGGATTCCCCCCCCCCCCCCTCTTTTCTTTTCTCAGGCCGTGCATATTCAAAAACTCTTCAGCAGGCCTCGATTTCTGTTCTGAGCAAGCGTCAGTGTGAGCAGCGCTATTCGGACCAGTTCACCAATCGCATGCTGTGTGCCGGCTCCTCTCAAGACGACCGCCGCGTGGACAGTTGTCGTGGAGATAGCGGAGGTCCGTTGGTGTGTGAGAGGCCAAATGGAAGTTGGGTTGTGTATGGGGTCACATCATGGGGTCACGCTTGTCGGCTGCAAGACGCACCCGGCGTCTACACCAAAGTCTCCGCCTTCGTGCCCTGGATTAAGAAGGTCATTGGCCTGTAGGACCCAATGGACATTTCAATCAACTGATAACAGACGTTCTGACTATGCGGGCAGAAAAATTAAGCACATTTTTAGATATTAGTTGAAAACAATTTTATAACTTGTTGAAGTTGTTATAACTAGCTGAAATTAAGTCTAGTATTCCAAATAAGTCTTAAATGTCAATTACGTAGTGCCTGGCATCAGTATAGTCATAACAAAACTTGAACTTTGCTCTGAAATTACACTGCAAAAAAACAACAACAACAAAAAAAACATTTTCTTAATTAGTATTTTTGCTGTCCAGTTAAAATATCTTAGAATACATCCTGAATTATTTTCTTACATCATTACTCATTTTTTTGTATTTTAACATTATTACACATTCGGGGCTTTAGTGACCCGGATCTATATCTAGCACGGATGGATCTCTCTTTGCCGCAATAATGTAAAACTCTTGACATTTTAATAGCAATTACAAAAGAATAAAATATAGCATATTTCGTTACCTTTTGAAACTCGGAAGGGTTAAATTTGAGCAAATGCTTTTTACCATCATCGCTGTCATCGTCAGAGCTCATTTCCCCAGTACATTTAACATCTGTCTCTTATTCGCCATCTCAACCATATTCTCAAAACTACAGTGCTTCAAAATTAATATTTTGATCGCTCACACTATCATTGTGTCAGACATTGCCACCTTGAGGAATGAAAGTGAATTGCACATACAGAGTCATCAGACTCCATTGTTGCGCAGAAAAAAAATACTTACACTAATATTACATACCTCGGGTCGCTAAACAAACACTTTATCATTATATTTTTTTCTTGTTATATTGTTTATAATGAAGTGATTGGGGAATACCAAGAAGGTTGATCTAACTTGATGTCTAAAATGAATGAGGGGGAGAGTAATAAGTGATGTCCCGGGTCGCTAAAGACCCGAGGTATGCGTTTAAGGGTTCAAACAAGACAAACAAATCAGTATTTGGTAAATTAACACTAAATGTATCTTGTTTTAAGGATGGTTAGATATTTTTAAGAAAAAAACAGATTTAAAAGAAAAAAATCAGTATTTGCAGAAGTTTTAAAGGCCCATCTTGATAGCGATGCATTTGGTGGTCTTAAATGGACAATTTTAGGTCTTCATCCTTTTTTTTATATATAAATGAAAGCACTTCTAGGTTGAAGAGACCACAATTATGAGTATGAAATTATTGATCCTTAAAAGGAGAAAGTAATCTGTATCTGTATACTGTATACTCTATGCCATTGAGAAACAGACACTATTTGAACATGTAAAATGGGGCAAGTAATGTTCCAATTTGATACATAGCGGACTGAAGACCGTTCCAATGGCTTGAAATCACATCAGGCTTTAATGCTGACATGAGAAGATTATGGATTTCCTGCCGAGAAATGTATGGTAATTCTAAACTCCTGGGATACCGTTACCATGCTATTGCTAAGTAACCGGCCACATCACCTCATCAGCACATTAGATGACATCATAATCCTCCACAGGAACCATGACATCATGTGTTATAGATCAGATGTTCTTGATAATTTGACTGAGGCTTGCCATATTTCAACATGAGGACATCATCATTTGCTTAATATTTTTGCAGTGCCACACTCACTTCCAGAAGCCAGAGATCTGATATGGGAATTATGTGCAATGCAAAGCTGTTTATACCTCCTTGTTTTATTGTTGTGATGTGGAGCATTTCATGTTAGCATTCATTTTCTGTGACTTCCATGAGCATGATTTATGAATGTAGTCTTGCTACAGACTACGTCCCTTTTTTTAAAGCAATCCATTATTATTATTTAAAAAAAGAGAAAACCTCTGATCAACCACAAGCTCTGTTATTTTGCACAAACTATGGTGTTGCAGGTTATACTTTTATAAATTTCATGTTTTTCTTATACATGAGTCAGTCATATTGTAATATCGTGTTAATTAACTATGCTATGAAAACTGTAAAAAGTGTTAATTGTTCACACAGGGTCAATAACACATAGTTTTGCCATTATATGTTAAATTTTTAAGAACTTGTGGCATGGTGCTTATTCTTGCCTAAAAATAGTATGTCAAGTCATGTGTCAACTTAAAATCATAAAATACTTTAGATATACAATTGTCTGACAACCTCAGTTTGAAGCATTAAAGATTTGTTGTTGGAATACTTGATGAATATAGTAACTTACTGTCAAAGAACTGTCAGCTTTTTAAACTGGAAAATTTAGTTTGAGGAAAATCTAAAAATGGTTTGACTGAGATTATAGGACAAGTTTACCGGTATATAAAAAAATTGTGTGCCACTGCCAACCAACAACAGTATATTCTGTGTGTGTTTGTGTGAACGCACATCCATATCTTGTATTTGAGGACGTTTCTAACAATCGTTGGCTTTAGGTTTTCTAAATACACAGTCAAGCTACACTTTTAGCTAGTCCAGCTTTCTGTGTTTTTGTTCACACAGTGGTCTAAATCAGTGTGTACAGACCTGACAGTGCAGTGTTAGGTCAGTCTTTTCAGAAAGCCCTTTGTTTACATGAGTTACAACCTACAGGATCTCTCTCTCTCTCTCTCTCTCTCTCTCTGAGTGTGTGTGTGTGTTGACACTGCATTTCTAATACACTCTTCCTTTAAACTAATCTCTATGGAGACAAGTTTACTGTATGATGGGAAATGTTGAAACTAATTTTCAGAAAGGCAGATTATTTGTTAGTAGCCTATTCATTCATATTGATTCACTGAATGAAAGTAAATCTGAATGAAAATAAAATTCAAGAGTCCTGCCAGAAGTACAAATACAGTAAATGTAAATCCGATACGAATGAGACCTCTGCAGTTCTAGGCAGGAGGGAGAGTTGTTTCTCTATGACTCTTTATCCAGTGACATTGTTCTGGCATGTGACAATCCAGACAGCTTACTGAGAGAGAGAGAGAGAGAGAGAGAGAGAGAGAGAGAGAGAGAGAGAGAGAGAGAGAGCGCAAGCTCTGGTTCAGTGATTGACATTGAGAGCAGTGTTACAGCGCCATCCTGTGGCCAAATTGGAACTCTTTAAATGAAACTTACTGTTTTATGTATAGCCTATATTCCACGGTTTTATAATGATTTACCTCATAAACGTATAGCCTTCTGATCTTCCAAGCACATGTACGTAATATATCTCCCGTAATTCACAGTATTATTAAATGAACCAATCAGGAATAACCAATGTAATTGAGACCTTTTCCCTTTCTGAAGTAGTAAGTACCACATCACTATATAAACTGGTAGTAGCCTATTAGCCAGTTAAACTTCTCATTAGGCAAAATCAGTTCTTGACCATAGTAATAATCATTTAATTTATGATAATGTCTATAGGGGTATCACTATCTCTGACACAACAACAAAGAAATACACTAATATAAACAAGCTGCAACTATATGATGGAGATTGTTTAATACCCCTCACAAACAAATACTGTGGTACTACTATAGAGCATTGTATTATAGGGCAATACCATGGTACATGGTACTGGAATTCGTGTATCATGATATTTACATGGTACTCTGATTCATGTACAAAACACCTTGGTACTTTGTTGTATGTGACATGCATACTAATGTAATGTGCGAAGAGTGTAGGTCAGGGATCCTCAACCCTGCTCCTGGAGAGATGCGATCCTGCAGAGTTCAGTTCTAACCCTGCTACACACCTGCCTGTAATTATCACGTAACCCAAAACACCTTGATTATCTGGTTCAAGTGTGTGTTGAGATCTGCAGGACGGTAGCTCTTCAGGAGCAGGTTTGGAGACCCCTGGTGTAGGTGATGTAAAGTGAGTCTATTTTTGGAAACGGGAAAAAAAGGTTAGGATCTAGGGCACCCCCTGCTGCCCACCTACCAACCTTGCAGGCGGTGCCCTACTTCCAGCTTCACAAGGTCCCCTGGGGGCCCCAATGCTAAAACCCGCCCAGTACTAATCTAAACTAAAATCTAAATCTAAGTAGGGCCCCTATAACTTCAGAATGTGCACGTTAAGACAGGTAGGCCTACCCATGTAACCAGCGCTCCTGAAAAGATACTCCCAGCAGTGACAACACATGATAAGCGCATCTCGTTGAAGCGTTCTAAATGTTTGTGACTCAGAATAATCCCGAGTAGCCTACATTTGACCGCGTTCGCATGGCGTCTCCAGTTGTTCGGTGAGATTCAGATTTATTCACGAAATGAAACCGTTTGACAGATTGAAAGGATTCTTCACAATATTAATTCGCTAACTGAACATGGCAAAAGGTTGTTTTAAAAAAAAATCCGATAGGCTACATTAGCTATGTATGTATGTAGGCTATGTATGTATCGGATTCGGTGTAATAAAATTCCCAAGTATAAAGTAGGTAGCCTATAAATTTCCAAAACCTTCAACATGGTATAATCCAACCTGTGTTAGTTTCGACACACAGGTGTGATCGGAGAGCAGCAGATGATCCAGCTGAGGGACACAGACGCTAATGTAGCTACAGCTACTGTATGTCTTCCTGAGTAAACTAGGCCTACAGTAAGAAGACTTTGATATGACATTAAGAATATTTTTTTACACAACATCAGATCTTACCCGTAACCTCAGTTGTAAATGTCATGACCTACCTAATCTGTTGGTTGACTGGGTTTACCAGGCCTAAAAAGTGATTGTGAGGGTCCCATTATTTATGTGACCACTAGAGGGAGGTATTTTATTAAAAACAAGATCACTATATAGCCTAGCATGAAAGGTTTAGTCATAAAAACAAAACGACAACAAAAATGAATTGCCTAAGATGTCTCAGACAATTGTAAGTCCCTAGAGTATGTTTATTTGAAAGGGCACCTTTCTGGTTTTGAGTATACCTAACCATGTGATGACATGTAGACACATTCAAGTAATATATACAAATAAATATATATATAAAATAATAGATAAATAATATCTAATATATATCATGTATGTTTTCCAGGTATACCGTGCACAAATAGAGACAGAACTTTGCAAGGACTGTTTTACGGAAACATGAATCTCTCCAGTGTTTATTGAATATATAGTTATTTACATATTTCTCAAAGCACTTTCTCTCTGTATTGAGGCAAATTGTTTTTAAAAATAAAAGTCACACTTCAAATTCATCAGCCATCATTGCAGTCCAGTGGGCAGGACTAAGGCTACCTGGCTACAGACATATGCCTAGACACACATGCGCACGCGCGCACACACACACACACACACACACACACACGCACGCACGCACGCACGCACGCACGCACGCAAGGGTTTCTATGTACTTACCCTTACGCACACACACACACACACACACACACAAAGACTGAAATGATATTCGCTCTTCAGGCCATTGTTTATATCAACAGTAACTGGGACATGGACTGAGACATTGACATCAATGTTCCCTCTAAGCTGCGCGCGTGCGCGGCCGCGCACTTCTGATGCGGCGTCCGCGCAGAAAAGAATAAAATGCCACGCAGAGGACTGACGCGCAACGTGTGGGGAAATCCATTTGATTGTTGTTTAAGTGAGAAATAATTTCAGTGCTCTGGTCAACCGCTATAGAGTGAAAACTGGTGAATGCAGTTTACATGTTTCATAGAAAGAGAACGATGTGAGCGCGTGTGATTGGCAGTGAGTCGTGTGTGCGGACCAAATAGCTCAATACGAGAGGCAACAAGTAACGCAAAGACATGTAAAATAAAATCACATCATAATGTTTTAAAGAAGAGTGGTTTGATTAAAGTGGTGGAAATAGCCTAACGGTTGATGGACACAGAACGGTAACAATTACACAGTGTGCAAATTCAAAATACATCATTAGTTTAAATATGTTTTTGTGTGTGGGGGGTTTCAGGGATGGTTAAATTATAAAAGATTAGATTCACTTTTTTTGAAAATATTTAGCTATTAGATCTATTTAAATGCTTTGTTTTCATATTATAATAATATAATATGTAAACAAATGTAAGCATTTAAACTGGTATATTATATCACTTCAAATACTTACATTTTTTTTATTTTTTTATATTATATTAGGCCTATATTTTATTATATTATAAGCCTAAATAAAGAATCTCACAAGGGTATTGTTTAGGGGTCCTTGCCATTAAAAAGTTTGAAACCCCCTGCTAAAGAAAATATTGTAAATTCATAAGCAATAAACAATAATTTAACTTTGATGGTTTAATGCTTCCTGTACACAATTAATCGACTGTACAAAAACACTTTATGGTTTTCCCAAACCATCTCAGTGTAACAGCTTACTTTTCTTTCATACTATATTCTATTATTGAAAAGAATTGAACTGTCCTGCAGAAGATTTTGTAAATTATTTTTCATAGGATTTCTTGGTAAAGACTGTACAGTTAACAGCACTGTAAAAAAAAGATCAGGTAACCTAAAATGTGCTTCATTTAGTGACTTCTTAATTTGTTAAGAAGCTTGTTTTTCGAAAATATGATTTAATACCAATAAGTTACATCAAGGGTCAAATAAAATAGAAATGGCACATTCAAGTTAAAAGTTACAACTGAATGTTGAAACCATTGTGTTTCTACGTATGCTGTACAGGTCAGGTATGAAGAATTTTTTTGCTCAGGTGGCGAAAAATGTCGCCCAATAGAAAAAAGTTTTGCTCAGCAAGAAAAAAAATTAGAGGGAACATTGATTGACATCACAATGACATCACTCCATTGACCAGTTTAAAGCTGACACAGCAAACTTGACTGTGCTCTTTATTTTTTCCATATTGATTCTTAAAGGGTTAGTTCACCCAAAAATGAAAATAAAGGCCTGGGACACACTGGCTGCGTGGCGTGTGCGTCTCAGCTGCGTGGCGTGTTCGTTTTTATTTCGGCTCCCATGTTAACAGGTTAGAGCTTGCACACCATAGACATCATATAGAGACTAGATGCCCTATTGGCCGCTGTGGCGCAAGAAATGCGGCCGCCATCTTAAACCGGTCATACTCCTATTTGCGTTGCATAGCAGCAGAAGATGCCAGAGCACTGTGCAGCATATTCCTGCTCAAATCGGCGGACCATCACTCGGGGATTACTTTTCACAAGTAAGATTTAACATTTAACATTACCGTACTATTGTTTGTATTTTGTGAGTAAAATATTCAATGTGTCCTGTATCGTAGCTACGTGTATGACCTTTGCAGCAAAAAAACCCGTGTGAAAATCAGTTCGGTATTCAGTGAGATATGATTAATTAAATGCGCCAAACAGATTACACTGAGCGGAGCGGGTGACCGGTTTAAGATGGCGGCCCCACGGCTCGTCCGCGCCAATAGGCAGTAGCGGCCGATAGGGCGTCTATCTATATGATGTCTATGTTGCACACTGCCTGCGTGACATGCGCGTCTCAGGCGCGGCACGAGCTGCGCGGAAAACGCGTGCATGCTAGAAATAGAACCGACGCCTATTTTTCACGCGACACGTAAGCGTGTTGGAAGCGTTTCCAGGCAAAATAGAATAGGAAAATATGTTTATATGTTATTTTGCACACGAATACATATTAATAAATTACATTTTGATGGTCTATAGGTTTTGACATACATTAAAATATAGCCTACATATAGCCTAATTTTAAAAATTAAGTTTAAAAATAAATAATGATCAATTTTCAATTGCACCTGTCAATACAGAACAAAATATTATGTAGGCCTAGTCTATTTTGCTGTCAATACTGCTGACAGTGTCTTTATCAGTAGGGTTTATATTTATGCTTAACATGAAGTAGCCTAGGGCTTCCACAATACGTCCTCCCTGTATCACCTAGCAGCAGCAGCGCCGCGTCAGACACGTTTCTGATGTGCAAAGACACAGAAAACGCGGCGCAGCCGCCACACAGCTGACACGCAACAGAAACGCCACGCTCACGCCACGCAGCCAGTGTGTCCCCGACCTAAGTCATTAATTACTCACCCCCATGCTGTACCAACCCCGTAAGACCTTCGTTCGTCTTCGGAACACAAATGAAGATATTTTTTATTAAATGTGACAGCTGGATCACTCCTCCATAGGCTCCCTAAGGGAATGAATCCTGACTTCCCAGAAAGTCAATGAAGAAAATGTTTAAATATTCCATGTCACAACAGTGGCTCAACTATAAGTTTATCAAGCGACGAGAATACTTTTTGTGCGAAAAAACAAACAAAAATAACGACTTTATTCGACTATTCCTTTTCTTCCTTGTAGGCCTGAAACGAGACTTCAAGAGATTTCCACGACGCGCACGCGCGAGAACTTAACTGAAGTAGTTGAAGGAGATCGCAATTCTCACGCATGCGTCGTGGAAATCTCTTGAAGTCTCGTTTCAGGCCTACAAGGAAGAAAAGGAATAGTCGAATAAAGTCGTTATTTTTGTTTTATTTCCGCACAAAAAGTATTCTCGTCGCTTGATAAACTTATAGTTGAGCCACTGTTGTGACATGGAATATTTAAACATTTTCTTCATTGACTTTCTGGGACGTCAGGATTCATTCCCTTAGGGAGCATATGTAGGAGTGATCCAGCTGTCAATTGTCTGGTACAGCATGGGGGTGAGTAATTAATGACTTAATTTTCATTTTTGGGTGAACTAACCCTTTAACATTTTGCATCTTCACTTTGATTGGCTGATAGATTGATTGACTGATATATTTGCAAGAGTGAGGATATGAACAGTGGTTGTGCAGTTCTAAATTTCTTGATGACGTATAAAATCTAAAGCCATACCTTTATATCCAGTGTCTGATGGGGGGACAGTAAATATAAGAGGAAGTCTGTGGAGGTTTACATTTTCAGTTACGCAGTCTTTATGCAGTCTCTGTTTGGCTGCATCTGAAGTTCAAGGGTCACAGTAACATCACCGTATCTCACAGACAAAATCTGACCTTTTGCAACAAAAATGTCACGTTGCCATGGACACATCATACTGCTTTGTTTGGATTTCCAGAGGCACCAATGATTGGTGAGTTGAATTTTTTACCTTTGCTTCGCAAGCTTTCAGGTAGATGGCATTGAGTACTGTTCAAGTGTCTGGTTTCCTTTGAGGGTTGAACCTTGAGGAGCGGTGGTTTGGTTAGGGCTACCTGACCTTCTGTAGTTCCTCTCGGAGCCAGGCTGGTAGCGGCTGACCCAGTCTGTGCAGCAGCTTAGATAATTCAATGTTCTGATCCCTGTAGAATCTGGAGAGAAACGCTCTTGACTAAAAAAAGAAAAGACAAGAGTGAACAGAAAACATTTTTTAGTGAGCAGAGCAGCTACAGACTTGGTTCAGAATATAGGGGTGAAACAGGACACATTTTCGGTACGGGTCTTATGGTTTGGCATGCATCTGTAGCGAACATATGCTGTGTTATACTATGATACATTATAGGACGTTTCACACGTACAGTCTTTACTGTTAAATTACTGCTAAATGGCCGTTTAGAGATCATGTGTGAACAGAAACTTTTCCTAAAATACCGGTAAATTCCACACGTTTTTCACCTACTCAGACTGATGGCTGGTCCACCCAATCAAATAAGACACAGAATATTTTTGTGGGAAAGGAGAAAAAAAAAAATCACACATAGGCTACATGACAATAATAATCGCTCAAAACCATGAATTAAGGCTATATTTTTTGTTAAATATCAAGTTCCAGAACTAAATCATTATTTTAGTGCAGAAAAACTGTTTTAGCCAATCAATAGGCTAGTAGTACTGTTTTAGCCAATCATGGATTGTTGTGGGGAGGGGAAGATGAGTTCCCTTTCGTAGTCACTCCGAGTTACGTCGGATGACGGAGAATGGGGGTTTTGCCAGAAAGCCTATCATCTTCGAGTATTATAAAACGAGCCAATGGCAATGAAATGTCATGGGTCTGCGGAATTTGCATAGCATATCTCTGCCCCACCGCGTGGGTATTTAAGGAGAGACACCTGCAAAGGCAGATCATGTTTTCGCTTCGGAGCCAAGAGCATCTCTTCACTCCACAAGCCAAAATCCTGATTTTCTATCAGTGACTTCATCTCTTCGAGACGAGTGAACTCTCCGGTGTTGGTGTGACGGCGGTATACAGCAAGCTTCACATTGCCTGCGATCTGAGCAGTGGTCTGCCGGTCTGTGTGTTTCTCCCTGGCCGCCTCAGCATCGCAGAGTTTTTCCTCTCATAAAAGAGCTGCACGTGGCACGTCTTTTCAAAGATGTCTCACCCGTGTTCTTCTCGATGCGTCCTCGGACCACACCCCCCTCTACAGTGTTGCAACCCGCAAGTGCTACGGTGATTCAGGCGGGTCCATCTACGGATGCCCCTCGTGTTTCATTCGGCGCTCCAGAGGAGGACTTGATGTTGATCGCGGCATCACAAGGCAGGCATGAGTCATCGGGAAGTGATGATGCGGCTGCGTTGCCGCCCTCGGGAGTGCCAGCGTTGCCCGTGTCAGATCCCGAGCGACGAAAGTGGCCTCACGCTCCCTGGGTCAGGTGACGGCCACCTCTGTGGTCCAGGAGCGTCATCTGTGGCTGAACCTGGCCGATATGCGGGACGTTGAGCGGACTCGTCTGCTCGACGCCCCCATATCCCAGGCCGGCCTCTTCGGCGGAGCGGTTGAGGACTTCGCCCAGCAGTTCTCGACCGCACAGAAGCAGTCTGAGGCGATTAAGCATATTCTGCCCCGACGGCCCGCTGCTGCCTCCACCCAGCCGTCGGTTCAGATGCCTCAGCCTGCTCGCCGCCGAGGGCGCCTCCTGTGGCTCCCGCCCCTCCCGCACGGCCCCAGCAGCAGCCTTCACCCGGGGCGCGTCGTGGAGGAAGCCGCAAGAAGGCGCCACAGCCCTCTCCAGCCCCGCTAAACGCCAGGCTAAGCGGCGCTCCTGAGACGGGCTGCTCAGTGATGGAATCGTTTTTTTCCCAGGAGGCGGTTGCAGGGGGAGAATCTTTTGTTCTCCACTTCCCGCTACTCACCCACGGGTGGGCAGCACCCTATTGTGGTCAAAGAAAGAACCGAAATATCCATCACTGAGCACACAGAGCCGGACGACAGTGTGCGACCCCCGGGCCTCGCCGCTATCGAGACTGTCCCTCCAGCCGAGATGGAGTCAGGGTTTTACAGCCCGTACTTCATTGTCCCCAAGAAAACCGGTGGGTTACGGCCAATCCTGGATCTCCGTGTCTTGTCCCGCTCCCTTCAGAGGCTGCCGTTCAAGATGCTCACGGCCAAACGCATTTTCGAATGCGTGCGGCCACAGGATTGGTTTGCAGTTTCTATTTTCATGTCTCCATTTTACCTCGACACAGACTGTTTCTTCGGGTTGCTTTTGAGGGGCAGGCATACCAGAACGCGGTTCTCCCATTTGGGCTGGCTCTGTCTCCTCGCGTCTTTACGAAGGTCGTCGAGGCAGCCCTTGTTCCCCTACGCGAACACGGGGTTCCCATCCTGAATTATATCGACGACTGGCTAATATTAGCTCACTCTCGAGATCAGGTTTGCGAACACAGAGACCTAGTGCTCCGGCACCTAGCCTGTCTGGGCCTTCGGGTCAACCGGGAGAAGAGCAAACTCTGCCCCGTGCAGAGGATCTCTTTTCTCGGTATGGAGATCGACTCGGTCGCCATGTCCGCGCAGCTTACGAGCGAGCGCGCACACTCACTAATGACTTGTCTTCGACAGTTCGAGGGCAAGAGCATGGTCCCACTGAAATTATTTCAGAGGCTCCTGGGGCTTATGGCATCTGCAGCCGCGGCAACGCCACTCGGATTGCTTCATATGAGACCGCTTCAGCTGTGGCTTCGGGATCGAGTCCCGAGGTGGGCATGGCATCGTGGCACGTTCCGAGTCCCAGTGACTCCCACCTGCCGTCAGACCTTCACCCCGTGGTGGAACCTCAGCTTTCTACGGGCCGGAGTTCCCCTAGAACGAGTTTCCAGGCATGTTGTTGTCTCCACAGATGCCTCTACCACGGGCTGGGGCGCCATGTGCAATGGACATGCGGCCGCGGGCTCCTGGACAGGGCCCCAGCATCAACTGCATGTCAATTGCCTCTGGTTGCTGGCAGTACGCCTTGCCCTGCACCGTTTCCACACGTTGCTCAAGGGTCAACACGTACTAGTCCGTTCAGACAATACCGCGTCAGTAGCGTGCATCAACCGTCAGGGTGGCCTACGCTCCCGCCGTATGTCGCAACTCGCACGCCACCTCCTCTTATGTAGTCAGAAGCACCTGAGGTCCCTTCGTGCTATTTACATTCCGGGAGATCGGAACTTTGCAGCCGACGAGCTGTCACGGTTTCGGCCCATCTCCAGCGAATGGCGACTCCATCCCCAGTCGGTCCAGCTGATTTGGGACCAGTTCGGGGACGCACAGGTAGACCGGTTTGCCTCCCACGACTCATCCCACTGCGCCCTGTATTACTCCCTGACCGAGGGAACGCTCGGCACGGATGCACTGGCGCACAGCTGGCCGCGGGGCCTCCACTTATATGCGTTTCCCCCAGTGAGCCTTCTCGCACGGACCCTGTGCAAGATCAAGGAGGACAAGGAGCAGGTCATTCTGGTTGCGCCGTACTGGCCCAACCGGACCTGGTTCTCCGAACTGATACTCCTCGCGACAGCACCTCCTTGGTCAATTCCTCTGAGGAAGGACCTCTTTTCTCAGAGACGGGGCACCCTATGGCACCCTCGTCCCGATCTTTGGAACCTCCACGTGTGGCTCCTGGACGGGACGAGGCAGGTTTGAGTACCCTGCCACCTGCGGTGGCGGCTACCATCACTTCCGCTAGAGCATCGTCCACGAGACATGTCTACGCGTTGAAGTGGAACCTCTTCGTCAACTGGTGCTCTTCTCACCAAGAACACCCCGGGAGATGCTCGATCAGTGTCGTGCTTTCCTTCCTGCAAGATGGGTTGGAGCGAAGAATGTCTCCCTCCACCCCGAAGGTGTATGTGGCCGCTATCGCCGCATATCACGAAGCAGTTGAAGGTAAGTCTCTGGGGAAGCACGACCTGATCGTCAGGTTCCTGAGAGGAGCGAGGAGACTGAATCCTCCTCGCCCTCCTCTCGTTCCCTCTTGGGACCTCTCAGTGGTGTTAAATGCCCTGCAGAGGGCTCCATTTGAGCCTCTGCAATCGGTTGAGCTTAAGTTCCTGTCAATGAAGACAGGGCTCCTGGTTGCATTGGCCTCCATCAAGAGGGTAGGGGACCTGCACGCATTCTCCGTTGACGAAGCGTGCCTGGAACTCGGGCCGGGTCACTCTCACGTGATCCTGAGACCCCGGCCTGGATATGTGCCCAAGGTTCCCACCACTCCCATTCGGGACCAGGTGGTGAACCTGCAAGCGCTGCCCCTGGAGGAGGCAGACCCAGCCTTGGCACTGCTCTGTCCAGTACGCGCTATCCATGCTTACGTAGACAGGACGCAGTGTTTCAGGACCTCAGACCAGCTCTTTGTCTGTTATGGTGGGAGACTGAAGGGAAAGGCTCTCTCAAAGCAGAGGTTGTCTCACTGGATAGTGGACGCCATTGCTTTGGTTTACCAACAGCAAGGCCGACCGTGCCCCCTTGGTGTGACAGCGCACTCCACACGGAGCGTGGCTTCCTCTTGGGCTCTAGCGCATGGCGCCTCGCTGGCAGCCATCTGCAGAGCTGCAGGCTGGGCGACACCCAACACATTCACCAGATTATATGGAGCCTTTGTCCTCTCGTGTACTCGTTTCAACCAGCTAGTACTGGACCCGCTCAGGTGTCTTTGCTTGCTCGCCATTCCACTCCACGGACTGGATACGTGCGATATTACCTCAGGTGAGCCTTCCTCTCTGAAGCCCTGAGTTCCTCCAGCACTGTTGACGCTGGCGCCAGTGTCTACTGCCTGTGCGTTGGCTAGGTGCCTCCGTGTGCATGGTTCCTTCCCCTGAGTAACCCCCACATGTGTATTTCCACTGTAAGCCTCATTGAGCATGTGTCTTTCCCTTGGCAAGCCACCTTGCCACTCCTGGAGTTGAAAGTTGCCACCCCACGGGCTGGTCACTCCAGTGTTCCTCCATATGAAGCCCCCCTCGGGCCATATCTGTATTCTTAAGTCCTCCCCACAGGTAGGCGTGCTGCGGCATATTTCCCCTGAGATATGCTTCCCAGTGTACCTTGGTATTCCTGTGTTAAGTAGGACTCCTTCGTCCGTGCCTATATCACGACAGGGAGGTCAGACTTTCGCAGAGCACTGGAAGACAGCTGTGAAGGTGGCGTGATTTCACGGGGACCCCATTCTCCGTCATCCGACGTAACTCGGAGTGACTACGAAAGGGAACGTCACGGTTACGGATGTAAACCTCGTTCCCTGAGTAGGTAACGGAGACGTTACGACTCCCTGCCACTTCCGCTGTACCGCTGGGTAGACGCCTGAGTTCAGTCTCGGCTCCTCAGCAAAGACATGATCTGCCTTTGCAGGTGTCTCTCCTTATATACCCACGCGGTGGGGCGGAGATACGCTATGCAAATTCCGCCGACCCATGGCATTTCATTGCCATTGGCTCGTTTTATAATACTCGAAGATGATCTTTCTGGCGAAACCCCCATTCTCCGTCATCCGACGTAACGTCTCCGTTCCCTACTCAGGGAACGAGGGTTACATCCGTAACCGAGACGTTTACATTCGCTACTAGTGAAATAGAATAATATTCAACACGCACGAGGCGAGCATGTCGAAACAGATATCTTGATTAACTATTAAAAAACAAAAACAAGAATAGAGCCTGAAACTACACTCGATGATGTCGACACTACAAACATGTCAACTGATTACCCCACAACGTCTTATCTCCCGTCCACCAGCACCTCCTCTCAACTCGGGCCCATCCTTCAGGAAAGCAACCTACCGGCTGATTTATCCACACTTAATGAACCACCTGCTCACTCAGCCCCATTTACGTGAGTTTCCGCTAGGGATGGGCATTTTTCAAAAATATTGCATTCGAATATTCGGGCTCATAAAAATCGAATATTCGAATATTCGTTTATTTAAATGACGTTTAACGAAAAACACGTTATTTTTTAAGTTTATAAGCTGAACAAGCTTACAATTAGGCAATATACAAAACAAGCTTGCAATATATGTTAAAGTTTTCTTTTAGTTGAAAACATTAAACAGTAGGCCTATGTGTAAACAAAAAATATAAAAAACAAAAGCATTAATAAAAGCATGCTCAAGCAGCGCGAACGGAAAAAAACGCCTAATAAAGCGATTTCGCCAGATATCGTACAGAACGTACACACACTCGAGTCAGCGTATGATTATCGTGTTTATATTGTTTCACGTCTATATTGAGAAAAACAATAATATCCACATACAGGGGCGCCGCCAGCAATTTATGCTCGAGTGAGAAAAGACGCTTTGCTGACAGACGCTTCAGAGACACAAAGATAACAGTGTTCTAAGTTTCTAACAGCACTTTGCGTTTTCTGTTCTTAAACCGGCCCCCCTCAACGAAACTTAAAGGAAGTATATGTCTGCATTATGGTCTTCTGTTAGCATTATAGTTGAATTGTTATTGCAACACAATAATGGGATTAATTGTACAGTATTTAGAGTTAGTCTTTTGTGTTAGCTGTTACATACACTAAATTTTTTATTTTATTTTATACTGTTCACTTTATTTAAACAATTCATTTTGATTTAACACCATTGTTTCAAAATCAAACACAGTAGCATGGTGTTAAACTGATTTGAGGGTAACTCAATGTTTTAATTTTGAAAGAACATGTTTCAATCAAGTAGGTCAAAAATAAATGTAGCTGCTTGTTTAATTTACTTAAACATCCAACATCATTCTTTCAAGATGTTCTCACAACTTAATTTCATCAAGTTTAACCACTTCACTTAATCCATTTGAGTTAAGACTACATGAATAACTTTAGTTGTGTCAAAGTAGCATTATTGAAAATAACAGGATTTCCCATCATGTTTTGCACAGTGCTGGATAGGGAGAGTAAACAATGAAAGAAAGTGATGCTTATGCATTTTTAATGCACTGCATTTACGGCCAGCAAAGCAATGTAGTAAAATTCGAATAGTATTTTATTTTTCGATTAATAATAATTACAGATCGAATATTTGAAAATTCGAATATTCGTGCACACCCCTAGTTTCCGCGCACAAAAAAATCTAGCAAGTCCAAATATTTTGCTGCCACTGGTACACAATTGAAGTCCACCCTATTCAACAAGGTCCACTCACTTTAAAATTTCTGGCCTCGCCACTGCTCTGGCGCATGTACGGTGTAGGCATTGCTGCCTGGTTGCCTGGCTTTTTTCTTACTTAACATTTTATTATATATTTGATATGATAAATATAATATATGATATAATATATTAAATTTGATATGGTGTTTTATTGCATTGATAGATAGCAATGTAGTTCTGTCAAGACCACTATCGTCAAATACGATTGGCAATTAGCATGCAGTTATGATTGGCCGTATGGTTCTGTTCTGGGCAAGAACTCCCTGCGCATTCATGCAGCCAAGCATGGATAAGAGCAGGGACAGAACCAACAGAACAGAACCAACATGAATGTATTGCAGATATCATTAATTCAAGATTTTAAAGTACAACATAATTCGAGAATTTATTTTGATTCAAGGGGAATCAGAATGGCAAATCCTGACTGGGCGAGAGGAGGAGCTGGGGATGGAGGAGGGTAATTAGCCCCTGAGAAATGCGATAGCTACTGATAATACTGAAGGAGCTTACATATGTATACAGTGATAGGCGTCGTATTCCTATAGGTAGACGTGGATCAGCTGAGAGTCAGCTGATGCGAGCTTGACTAACATGACCTGCCAGAACTGACGCTACCCTTAATCTCTCTAACAGTAGTGTGAGTTCATAATAAGATTTGAGCTTGTCAGACTAGCAATTGTTATGTCTAATGTTAAAAACTTGTAAACTTTTGTTACTTAATTTATTTAAAAACATTAATGTTTCCAACAGGGCCGTCCCAAGATTGGGGCGTGGCCCTATTTCCATGTGTAAATTGGTGTAACAAACTGCACCATCCATGCAGAGGAGAACCAAAACAATGTTCTTCCGCAAGACAGATTCAGTTAAATTTTTTAATCAAAAGAAGTTACCCATAAGAAGCCCATAAGTTACATACTGTAGCTTTAATTTGAAACAGTTTTCCCTGCAGCAACATTTCCAAAAGATTGGCAAATATGCAACAAACAGACAGAATGCAATAATTCTGACTAAAATATGTATATTTTAGTCAGAATTATTGCATTCTGTCTGTTTGTGCTATTTTGCTTCAAATATCTGTTCAGTAAACCACTGTTTAATAAAAAAGAAAAAGAAGCAGAATTTTGTTTTGTTTCCCCCACTGCTGTACAGAAACGTACCAAACCATGACTTAAAAACCGAAGTACATGTAACTTAACTGTTGTGTACAGTTACACCCCTAATAAAGTGCAAGATGAACCATGTTCTTAATATGTACACTGTTCTTAAAGAGATCACAAAATTTTAACTGTCATTATTTACTCATCCTCACGTCATTCCAAACCTTTGACTTTTGTTCTTCTGTGAAACACAAAGAAAGATGTTTTGAGAAGTTTTGTCCATACAGTAAAACTTTCACTGTATGGGAAAAAAACAACAGTTGAAACATTCTTCAAAATATCTTCTGTGTTCTGCAGAAGACAGAAAGTAGTACAGGGTTGGAATGAAATGAGGTGGGTGAATGTAAGTTTATGTTTTTTTGTGCGTGCGCGCGCGTGTGTGTGTGTGTGTCTGTAAGGAAAAACAGTGAGAAGGAAAATGGAGAAATATGAAGCGAGAGTGAGTTGTTCTGTTGGTTTCAGTTATTTAGTACATGCACTTCAGACATGTTAGCTGTTGCAAAATTGAACAGTCAGAGGTCAGTGAGTTCTCTCTCTCTCTATGACCCATATCACTCAACGATAGCATGCCTCTATAATGCAGCTCTAATCATAAAAAATGAAAGGCTCCATTTTGCACAGAGTTTTCTGTTGTTAGGTGGTACCTCAGAGTCCATGGGTGGGTACTTGCGGCCTTTGCTCTTCCCCAAACACTTAGTCCTGCCCCCTTCCAACAGCTGACACCAAAAGCCCTTCTGAGGATCAAACCTGTCAACAGATAGACAACTCTTAGAGGCTTCTTTCCTCAAAAAAACATTTCTACTTTGCATATTCATTGAAATATATACTGTGCATATTGCTGTTATTTCTTTCTCACTCAGCAATGGAGAAAATCTGGAAAACTCCAGAATGTGTGTCCCCTCACACACAAACAGCGGTCTGACTGACAGATGTCTGCTGTAACCGACATGGTCTGGTTTGATAAGCATTCAGAAACACATCAGCAATCTCTAACAGCTCTCAGCAAATTGCGATATAAAATATGTGTGTGTGTATTGGTTCTTTTACAAAGCAGTAAGCAGAGTGTTACTTTAAAACATGAACTGCATGTCACACTTGGCGCAATGTATTTTTGTTTCACTCTCTCACTCTTCGCCTGTCTTTCTCTCTCTCTCTCTTTGGTCTCACTTACTCATTTTCCTTTTTTGTTGCTCAAAAATGTTCTTTGTTTAGTTTCAGTCCCAAAAAATACAAAGAGAATAAAGAAAATATAAGTCACTTTTATATCCCCAGGGATTTAATGTATTTTAGAGATTTTTTTCGCTTTATGAAACTTTTTTAAATAGGTAAAAGCATGGTATTTAAATGCCTATATAAAATCATCTTAATTTAGTCAAATTATGCAATCAGAGCTGATTTGGGAGAGTATGCATTATTCAGTAAATGTAGATTCTTTATGGATAATTTATTTAAAAATAACCAGACAAACATAATTTGGATTCTTTGTGTGATGGAATTAACAATCAGCAGTGGAGGACTGCAGGCCTGTGGCTAAAATATCTTTACACATTAATGATTACATAAACTATTGGGAACATTGGGGTCTCATTCACTAAGAATGTGTGTATGCACAAATTTGTGCATGAAATCTACTTATGATTGTTTTCAAGAACAAATCATGATGCACCAAAAATGTTCGTACTAAAATGTATTCTAAATGTGCGAAAAAATGTAGTAACAACTGAAACCACACGCACAAATAAGCACTTTCTCTGTGCTGCCTTATATGTTAAGGCGTCCTATTTCATCTTAACATAACTATAATTATATTATATTATTATTTTTATAAAAAAATGTATGAATAAAGGTGTTTATAGTGTTTGAACAGGTTTTGAGAATGACACAACTGGCATTGCTCTCTCAAGGATCTGGCATGTTGACGAGAGTGACGAAAGGCTGTAAAGGAAAGGCTGTGCGGAAAACCCTTATATGTAGATGGTTTGGGCGTGTTTTATGCAAATAACTAACCTCGTGCCGTTAATTTAAAATACTATAACACTAACATTAGAACGAGATTAAGAAAAAATGTGTTGTGAATTATGCAGAGATCTCCTGTGTACAAATACATAATAATCCACACAATTATTATAGAATGAGACCCATTGTTCCCTTTCGTAGTCACTCCGAGTTACGTCGGATGACGGAGAATGGGGGGTTTTGCCAGAAAGCCTATCATCTTCGAGTATTATAAAACGAGCCAATGGCAATGAAATGCCATGGGTCTGTGGAATTTGCATAGCGTCTCTTCACCCCACCGCGTGGGTATTTAAGGAGAGACACCTGCAACAGCAGATCATGTTTTCGCTTCGGAGCCAAGAGCATCTCTTCACTCCACAAGCCAAAATCCTGAGTTTCAGTGACTTTATCTTCTCTTCGAGACGAGCGAGCTCTCCGGTGTTGGTGTGACGGCGGTACCCAGCGAGTTCACATTGCCTGCGATCTGAGCAGTGGTCTGCCGGTCTGTGTGTTTCTCCCTGGTCGCCTCAGCATCGCAGAGTTTTTCCTCTCTAAAAGAGCTGCACGTGGCATACGCAGGCATACCAGTACGCGGTTCTCCCATTCGGGCTGGCTCTGTCTCCTCGCGTCTTTACGAAGGTCGTCGAGGCAGCCCTTGTTCCCCTACGCGAACACGGGGTTCGCATCCTGAATTACCTCGACGACTGGCTAATATTAGCTCACTCTCGAGATCAGGTTTGCGAACACAGAGACCTAGTGCTCCGGCACCTAGCCCGTCTGGGGCTTCGGGTCAACTGGGAGAAGAGCAAACTCTGCCCCGTGCAGAGGATCTCTTTTCTCGGTATGGAGGTCGAGCGAGCGCGCACACTCACTGCTGACTTGTCTTCGACAGTTCGAGGGCAAGAGCGCTAGAGGTCCCACTGAAATTATTTCAGAGGCTCCTGGGGCATATGGCATCTGCAGCAGCGGCAACGCCACTCGGATTGCTTCATATGAGACCGCTTCAGCTGTGGCTTCACGATCGAGTCCCGAGGTGGGCATGGCATCATGGCACGCTCCGAGTCCCAGTGACTCCGACCTGCCATCAGACCTTCACCCCGTGGCGGAACCTCAGCTTTCTACGGGCCGGAGTTCCCCTAGAACGAGTTTCCAGGCATGTTGTTGTCTCCACAGATGCCTCTACCACGGGCTGGGGCGCCATGTGCAATGGACATGCCGCCGCGGGCTCCTGTACAGGACCCCAGCGCCAACTGCATGTCAATTGCCTCGAATTGCTGGCAGTACGCCTTGCCCTGCACCATTTCCACAGGTTGCTCCATCACTTCCGCTAGAGCATCGTCCACGAGACATGTCAACGCGTCAAAGTGGAACCTCTTTGCCAACTGGTGCTCTTCTCACCGAGAAGACCCCAGGAGATGCTCGATCAGTGTCGTGCTTTCCTTCTTGCAAGATGGGTTGGAGCGAAGGCTGTCTCCCTCCACCCTGAAGGTGTATGTGGCCGCTATCGCCGCATATCACGATGCAGTTGAAGGTAAGTCTCTGGGAAGCACGGCCTGATCATCAGGTTCCTGAGAGGAGCGAGGAGACTGAATCCTCCTCGCCCTCCTCTTGTTCCCTCTTGGGACCTCTCAGTGGTGTTAAATGTCCTGCAGAGGGCTCCATTTGAGCTTCTGCAATCAGTTGAGCTTAAGTTCCTGTCAATGAAGACAGCGTTCTTGGTTGCGTTGGCCTCCATCAAGAGGGTAGGGGACCTGCACGCATTCTCCGTTGACGAAGCGTGCCTGGAATTCGGGCCGGGTCACTCTCACGTGATCCTGAGACCCCGGCCTGGATATGTGCCCAAGGTTCCCACCACTCCCTTCCGGGACCAGGTGGTGAACCTGCAAGCGCTGCCCCTGGAGGAGGCAGACCGAGCCTTGGCATTGCTCTGTCCAGTACGCGCTCTCCGTGCTTACGTAGACAGGACGCAGTGTTTCAGGACCTCAGACCAGCTCTTTGTTTGTTATGGTGGGAGACTGAAGGGAAAGGCTCTCTCAAACCAGAGGTTGTCTCACTGGATAGTGGACGCCATTGCTTTGGCTTACCAACAGCAAGGCCGACCGTGCCCCCTTGGTGTGACAGCGCACTCCAAACGGAGAATGGCTTCCTCTTGGGCTCTAGCGCATGGCGCCTCGCTGGCAGACATCTGCAGAGCTGCAGGCTGGGCGACACCAAACACATTCGCCAGATTCTATAATCTCCGAGTGGAGCCTGTGTCCTCTCGTGTACTCGCTTCAACCAGCTAGTACTGGACCCGCTCAGGTGTCTTCGCTTGCTCGCCATTCCACTCCACGGACTGGATACGTGCGATATTTCCTCAGGTGAGCCTTCCTCTCTGAAGCCCTGAGTTCCTCCAGCACTGTTGACGCTGGCGCCAGTGTCTATTGCCTGTGTGTCGGCTAGGTGCCTCCGTGTGCATGGTTCCACCCCTGAGTAACCCCCACATGTGTATTTCCACTGTAAGCCTCATTGAGCATGTGTCTTTCCCTCGGCAAGCCACCCTGCCCTCCTGGAGTTGAAAGTTGCCACCCCACGGGCTGGTCACTCCAGTGTTCCTCCATATGAAGCCCCCCTCGGGCCATATGTGTATTCTTAAGTCCTCCCTACGGGTAGGCGTGCTGCAGCATATTTCCCCTGAGATATGCTTCCCAGTGTACCTTGGTATTCCTGTGTAGGTAGGACTCCTTCGTCCGTGCCTATATCACGACACAGGGCACTGGAAGACAGCTGTGAAGGTGACGTGATTACACGGGGACCCCCATTCTCCGTCATCCGACGTAACTCGGAGTGACTACGAAAGGGAACGTCTCGGTTACGGATGTAACCCTCGTTCCCTGAGTAGGGAACGGAGACATTATGTCTCCCTGCCACTTCCGCTGTACCGCTGGGTAGACGCCTGAGTTCAATCTCGGCTCCTCAGCGAAGACATGATCTGCTGTTGCAGGTGTCTCTCCTTAAATACCCACGCGGTGGGGCGGAGATACGCTATGCAAATTCCGCAGACCCATGGCATTTCATTGCCATTGGCTCGTTTTATAATACTCGAAGATGATAGGCTTTCTGGCGAAACCCCCCATTCTCCGTCATCCGACGTAACATCTCCGTTCCCTACTCAGGGAACGAGGGTAACATCCGTAACCGAGACGTTTGTAACCGAGATTATGTGTATTTAGGATAAATAAAATGTTAGCTTTTACATTTTCGAAAATAAATGAATTTCCATCAAAGAATGTTATAAAATACAATACATATTATGAGATGTGGTGGAGATTCATTAGATTTGGGAAAAATGACAGAACTCTTTTGTAATGCTTGTACATTAACTGTTGGACATACTTAGTTGACAAATTAAACCAGTGAGTGTGAAAAGTATGTTTTAAAGGTGCACTATGAAGGAATTCCGTTTTTGTCAAACAGCGACCCCTAGAGTTGCTGTGGAGTACTTGTACTGTCGTAAATAGCACTCACGCAGAGATGGCTCTGCACTCACGGCCTGATCCCCTCCCCCTGTACACCGGTACCTGATCAGTAGGATGGAAGCTGTAACGAGTTGAAATAAGGTGTGGCCCCTTTAAGAGCTGCGTGCGCTCTGTTTAACTGTCGGCAGTCTGTTTGATGCGTATTTTATCAGAATTTTATCAGCTCTTTTTTGCCGTAAAAAAATTCGTTACATCGCGAGACCTGATATCACGCGACATTCCCTGATGCGGCGGCCGGCCGGCTCAAAGTTGCAAGTGTGTTTTTTCCGCTCACATGCGATAGGGGGGTGCGAAACGACCACCATTCAACCCGAAAAGAGTCATATAACCATTCCAATGACTCCGAAGCTGTTCGGTTGAGGTAAAAACCTGCATTTTTCACCTTTAACTCTAGTCTGACTTCTCGCTTGGTCAGTCTCCCGTTTCCTCTTTCTTTGGTCCACTGACAAAGATTTCCGAGCTTTCTTCTTCTTTTTTACATCAGCCATTACGAAAACTTGAAGAATTCAATATCTAGCCTTTTTCTTATAGCTAGCCGGATACTGGATGGATGGGGGCGTGTACGCGTGCAGTGCCGTAAAGCAATTCGTTACCTCGCGAGACCTGATATCACACGATACTTCCTAACACTGAGGCCGGCGACCCCCCGGCCCAAAGTTGCAAGGGTGGTTTTGCGGCTCACAGGCACCAGGGGGGTGCGAGACGACCACCATTCAACACGAAATCAGTAATATAAACATTACAATGACTCCAAAGCTGTTCGGTTAAGGTAAAAAAGTTACTTAGTTCACCTTTAAGAGGGTTTATTTTAAAATTCAACAAGGCCAAAAGTAACCAAGAAACACCCATAAAAGAGATGAAAGCAACAGAGAGGCAGAGGGAGTGATATATGACATATGAGACGAATGAAAAGCAGAGTATGATTGTTGAAAGACAGACACTGAAACAAAATATGAAATAAAGAAAGCCAAGCCACAGAAAGAAGTGATAGTAAATGAAAGTGACAGAAAACAAGAAAAAGTAGAAATAGGCATGATGAGAGAGAGAATGAAAGGAGATGTGTGAAGAGATGAAGTGAGAGAAACTCAAACACAGGGAGGTTATTAATAAAAGCCAAAGATTGATGGAGCTGTCTGTGGTAGAGAACACATGCAGAGACTCACAGAGCATTTAACACACACACACACACACACGAGAGAGAGAGAGAGAGAGAGAGAGAGAGAGAGAGAGAGAGAGAGAGAGAGAGAGAGAGAGAGAGAGAGAGAGAGAGAGAGAGAGAGAGAGAGAGAGAGAGAGAGAGAGAGACTGAAAAGGACTACACATGACTCAGGTAATACTGAGCTTAATCTTTCGGCCTCTTATTGATAATACCATTGATCACAATGCGTTATCACAAGCAGTAACTATTTTTCTTTCTTACTTTTCTTTCCTTTCATTTTAGGTCAGGACACACTAACAAATATTCTTCAAGACAATTATGGTATGCATTACTTTAAAGGAAAGGCTTTTTATTTAGGGACTTTTGACATATTTTTCTCTTCCAAAGTTGAAATGAGTAAATGTAATTTCATTAAATATGTTAAAATGCAATATGAATTATGCACATGGTTCACATCTTTTTAAAGATTTATTTTTGGCATGTTCTACCTTTTTTATAACCATGTATTTCACATATTTAATATATATATTCATTTCACTCTTTGAAAAATCATATTAATTTTGTGGTTTAATGTGAGGAATATTTCACATATGTGTTACCACATGGTGTTCTGGAGAAAAGAAAAAACACTTAAGGGATAAGATGAACTTTTCTGGTAAATGTTGTTAGAAGATATGTTGTGAAAATTGTTTTCTTTTAGACTTTTATAACTCTAAAATATCTTTTATAGATTTTATTCAAATATGGGGCAGTCGTGGCCTAATGGTTAGAGAGTCAGACTTGTAACCCAAAGGTCGCGGCCTCGCGGGTTTGATTCTCAATACTGGCACAAAACAACTGAGGTGCCGCAGTAAATGACTGCCCACTTCTCCAGGCGTGTGTGTCCACGGCTTGTAGTGTGTGTTCACAGCAAGAGTTGGATCTTGCTTACAGTTCAAACATGCCTGAACGTGTGAATTTTGAAATATTATTCATGAGAAGGCGTGGTCTTATCATCTAACAGGTGCTTTTTCAGCCATTCAGAAGCATTGTTTGACAATGAATAACAATTTTGCTAATTGTTGCATTGTGCACTTACACACCATTCCCTCCTCTCCTCACTTACTCCTATTATGTTTTCAGAATTGTGAGAATGTACATGACACTTTAAAAGCAATTTAACACAGAGAAAGTGTCAGATGCCTAATGAGCAGTTTTTAATTGGACAGGCCAGATGAAGTTAATCCACTTCCTCTCATGCGGTGCTAATGGCTACAGCCAAATTATCACAATTAATCTCATTCAGACTCAGTATAGATTATACAGGCATCAACTGCTGAGAACACGGATCTGTCAACTCATTTTATCAGCTGATTCTCAAACACATGGGACTAGGGACAGCATGGATGGCAGGCTTACTCCTGTATCGTATCTCTGGATGAGCCTGTGTCCATCTGTGTGCGTACAGTAAGTATGTGTATGGTCTCGTTTGCATATCCAAGTGGGGACCAAATGTTCCCAGAGAGATAATAAAGCCTAAAAAAACCCCTACATTGTCTGGACCTACATCACACAGCTGCATAAAGTAATTGTTTATTTGTAATGCTCGCAATTTATTCAATAGGTTTTGTACTTAACGATGAAAAAACAACAAAAATGCAAATGAATTTATTCAATTGGACATTATAACCGTTTCATTAATGTTTAGTGTTCAACAAATTCAACAAGCGTAATATTACCAATAAGCGAAACATCGTCATTGATTGAAATGGTAATGCGAACACCAGTGGAGGACTGCAGGCCAGTGGCTAAAATATCTTTACACATTTAAGATTACATCTATGAAGTGTGGGGAAATTTAATTTATCATTAAATTATTAGAGATGAACATTTTCACATTTGCATTTCCTGTGCATTATATTCAGTTTGAGATTTTGATTTTGTCCACTACCATTCAAAAGTTTAGGGTCAGTATTTTTTTTTTAAGAAATGAATACTTTTATTCAGCAAGGATGAATTAAATTGATCAAAAGTGTCAGTAAAGACATTGAAAATAATAAAAAATGTTTCTTGAGCACCAAATCAGCAGATTTGAATGATTTCCGAAGGATCATGTGACACTGAAGACTGGAGTAATTGCTGCTTAAAATTCAGCTTTATCATCACAGGAATAAATTATTTAAAAATAAATTAAAGTAGAAAAGTTAATTTAAATTGTAATAATATTTTACAATTTTATTGTTTTTTACTGTATATAGCAAGTAAATGCAGTCTTGGAGAGCATAAGAGACTTCTTTTAAAAATAAAAATAAAAGATTACAATTAAAAACGTTCAGGCTTGGGGTTAAAGTTAGTATATAGTAATTGTAATTATGCAAGTTTACAAATCACTGGGATGTCCCCACTTGACATAAAACATATGGCGTGTGTTTATGTGTGTGAGCCTTACGTGAGTGCCTGGGAGTAGTTGTAATAAGGAGTGACACCCAGAAATTTCTGAAGCTCGTCCATCACTTTAGCTGGATCATTCCTCAGTTGCTGTCCATCAATAATCATTAGCTACAGGAAGAGACAGGAAGAGATAGACAGAAGTAGAGGATTCAGAAAAATGTCCAATAAAAGTCCTGAACTCAGCAAGGGGTGTTCCAGAGTCGACCACTGACAGATGTGTGTTACCTGGTTTGAAGGGTAGTATGTGAGCCATCTCTCCAGGTGTGTGGCGTAGAGTCCAGGTACGAGACAGCGGTTTTGGAGAGAGCGCAGCTCAGGTGGAGCGAGCTGGTCTGCTGAAATGACCTCATAGAAACTGAACTGCAATGCTGCTGGGTCTTCATGAGCCCTCTGATGCTGCCAGTGAGATTAAAACTACTTTAAAAACCAAAACCAACTACACAATGACTTAAATATCAGTATTTATTCTGATTCTGACTGGTCATCAATTGCAAATTGGTCAAATACTTTTGTATAATTGTAATATTGTTGTCTGTCTTGTTGTTAGGCCAATTATTTTTAACATTGTAATGGTCTATTTTTTTTTCCCTCATCTGAAGATGATCTGTAAGTAAGTTAATCCAATGATCCAATGAACTCAAAATAATATTTATTTGTTAAGTAGCCATGTAATAAGCGAGATAATGTGCAGGGCTTAAATGGTATTTAATCTGAATGAATGTTTCTTTAATACAAGATACGAGATTGCAATGCTTTTCTTTTCATGTGCTTGTGGTGTGCAGTATAGCAGCTTCAAGCTGTGCCCTCCTGTGCATGCTGTTGATGACATTTCTACCTCACACAATCTCTAACTCGCGTTTACACCCGGTGATGTTCTCAGTCACACTTGCACATATTCAATCTCTCCTCCACAATATCACACATGAACATGTGCATGATTGATTCCTATGTTCATCCACCAAACACGGATACACAAACCCTGAGTGATTTCATGGATATATACTGTATTTATATATTACTTTTCACCTAAAGACTGAAAGGGTGTACTAAAGTACAAGAAAATATCAAACCTCTATAGGTGCTGGAGAAGTCATGAGGACCTGCACAGGTATTTGTTTAAGCTCCTCTGCTTTTGGCTTTTTTTTTTTTCAGCTTAATGGATGATTTTTTTTTTTTGTACAACTCAAGTTCCCTTTCGTATGGGAAGTCCTACGTCTCGTCGGAGGAGTTTCCAACGAATTGGGATCACGCTAGGGAGACCAATTGCCTTCGAGTGAATTAAAACGAGCCAATGAATATTGGCATGCAGGACTTGCATTCCGCATCCCGCCTACTAGTGCGGGTATAAAGCGGAAGCGAGCGCACACACATTTGCTTTTAGCTTCGGAGCCGAACGGTTGTGTCCTCTGAGTGGATGAGCTTCAAGATTAATAATTTATCTTCACGCTCAACGAGTCTGCTGTTTTCTCCGAGACCTCTCTGTGTTGGTGTGACGGCGCTTCAGCGATCTTCGCAATCTCCCGGGTACCAGCTGCTGCTTCACGCGATCTGCTGTTTTTTCAAAGAGCTGTTGTCACAGCTGGTATTCGGTTGAGTGCGCACAGCGGGCTTGCAGTTTCCCCGCTGTGTTGCTGCGTTTATCCCTGTGTGCTTCAGCACAATAAGAGAGCGTTTTCTGTGAAAAGAGCAACACGGGTGAAGATCGCGTCCTTTTCAGGATGACGTTTCACCCGTGTGTTTCTGGATGCGGTCGTTTCCTGTCCTCATTTGACGGCCACGATCACTGTTTCACGTGCCTGGGCTTAAGCATGATGAGACTGCGTTCGTGGGTGGTTTATGTTCTCTCGTGAGAGCTTGACCACGTCGGCGCGTTGGTCGTCTCCCCTTTCTCGTAAGGGCTTGAGCCGCCCAGCGTGCCGTGTGCCGTCGAGCTGCCGGCTGACAGCGCGGGTTGTCACGGCAACCCAGCGCGCGTCATTCGGCGCTCTAGATGCGCGCCTTTGACTGTTCCCCGATCTAGTTCCTCTTCTGGTGGCCAACGGTGGAGGGCTATTTTGGCTAATAGCATTGGTGATTAGAGGATTACAGTGAGTGTTCTCTGACGAGACCACCTCCTCGGAACCCTCACTCCTCTAGCGCATCGCAAACATGCTGAGACTGTGTTCGTGGGTGGTTTATGCTCTCTTACGAGAGCATGACCACGTCGGCACGTTGTTCGCTTGCCTTTCTCGAGGGGTTGAGCGCTCAGCGTGCCGTGTGCCATCAGGTATGGCCACGTTCACTGTTTTGCATGCCTGGCAGCCTTCGGGTGGAATCTCTGGTTTTTCTCATGAGGGACCAGGGGAGGATCAGATGTCGATCGCTGCATCGGAGAGAGGGCTGTTACACTCTGGAAATGATGACGCTGAGTTCCCGCTGTAATGGTGTGTGTGCTCGTGCTGAATCGGATTCAGACTTGACAGCCACACTTCCTGGGCTACTCTGGGAGCGCAGTGCAACGCGTAATCGCCTTGCCCCGCCCCCGTGCCTGCCCGGATGCGTGTGAAAAGGCTTTTAGCAGTATGGAAGCATGTTGGTGCTGTGGAAAGCCAGACATGGCAAAATCTGCAGAAAGTTTTTTTCCTCTCTCACTACCCTTAGTGGCTGGGGTGGCTTTGACTACACAAGGGTAGTTCTGAGTCGGGGTTGAGCTGTGCAAGTTATAGCACTGGCCCTCGGTCAGACGATGTCCACACTGGTGGTCCAGAAGCATCCCACGGCTAGGCCTTGTGGGGTACGAGACATCGCCAAAGTTCGCTTTCTCGGTGCTCCTATCTCACAGGGTTTGCCGTTTTCGGCGACACTGTTGGGGACTGTGCCCAGCGGCTCTCCACAGTTCAGAAGCAGGTTGAGGAGACCAGGAGCTGACCCGATATGAAAAAAGTCGACTCACTCCTGGTTTCTCCTCGGTCTGTTTGTCGCCAAGGGTGTCAGCCCCCTGTGAAAAAGATGTCAGCCAGCTTTATGGTGACGTCTAGCTTTCGCAGGAGGACGGCGCCACCTGTCTCAGCAGCCCTGAGACGGGTGACACAGGGTTGGAGGAAGTTGCTCTCAGGGAGATGGTGTCCTCGCCTCTCCCACCGCCGGGTGGAGAATTTGTTCAGTTCCTGTTCCGCTGCTGGCTCCCAGAGTCCAGTGGTACCCACATTTTCAATAGAGCGATTTCTTCCATCTCTGGGTCACAAGAGGTGCGGACTGCAGTGAGTGACGCTCCCATGCCTCGCCACTCCTTTCCCCCTCTTCCAGCGCTCAGATGGCAGTGACGCCGCTACGGCCTCGTCACTCTCGTCTGTCACTGGCCAATGAGGCGCGGAAGCCAGGACTTGACGCCCCCGGGCCTCACTCCTCGTTTCCCCTCCTAGAGGGTGAGAATGACAGTGTGCGCCGCCACGTTGCCTCGCCGCTCTCATTCCCCTCGCCCCAGCGCTCAGATGGCAGTGACGCCGCTACGGCCTCGTCGCTCTCGTCTGTCGCTGGCCAAAGCGCTCAGATGCCAGTGTCGCCGCTACGGCCTCGTCACTTTCATCTGTCGCCGGGCAAGGAGGTGTGGAAGCCAGGACTCGACGCCTCCCAGCCTCGCTCCTCGTTTCCCCTCCTACCTTCGCCTCGGGACAGTCAGCAATCGAACGCCCCAGAGAAAGATGGGCCTTCCCTGCTGCTTGCCCCCCGGTGGAAGCAGGTAAGTGTTGCACCACACACCCAGACCCCTCCTTCGGCCGCAGTAATGCCTCCGGAGGCGGGTCCCTGCCTTCCACCTCGCTGCCCCTCCGCGGGTACGCCGGTGGTCCGGGTGGGCTCGTTGGTACGGTCTCTCGAAGCCTGGCTAGCGCTGGCTAGTGGCTCATCCGCGCCATCCGGTTCGGCTATGCAATTCAGTTTGCCTGCCGGCCTCCCAGGTTCAGGGGCGTCCTATTCACCCAAGTGCAGAGTGGCGACGCCCCTGTCTTGAGAAAAAGATCGTTGCCCTGCTGGCGAAGGGCGTGATCGAGCCGGTCCCTCCAGCCGAGATGAGGTCTGGGTTCTACAGCCCTTACTTCATTGTACCCAAGAAAGCCGGTGGGTTACGACCAATTCTGGATCTAAGTGTTTTGAATCAGGCCCTTCAAGCTCCCGTTCAAAATGCTTACGCAGAAGTGCATCTTCGAGTGCATCCATCCCCAGGATTGGTTTGCAGCGATCGACCTGAAGGATGCGTACTTTCGTGTCTCGATTTTGCCTTGACACAGACCGTTTCTTCGGTTTGCGTTCGAGGGTGGGGGATGTCAGTACAAGGTCCTACCCTTCGGCCTGGCCCTGTCGCCCCGCGTCTTTACGAAGGTCGTGGAGGCGGCCATTGTTCCCATGAGAGAACATGGCGTTCGCAACTATCTCGACGACTGGCTGATAATGGCTCACTCACGAGATCTTTTGTGCGATCACAGGGACCTGGTGCTCCGGCACCTCAGCCGTTTTGGGCTTCAGGTCAACCGGGACAAGAGCAAACTTTGCCCTGCGCAGAGAATCTCTTGTCTCGGTATGGAGCTGGACTCGGTCAACCAGACTGCGCCCCTCACCGAGGAGCGCGTCCAGTCAGTGCTCAACTGCCTCAGGTTCGAGGCAGGTCAGCGGTCCCACTGAAGCAATTTCAGAGGCTCCTGGGGCATATGGCAGCCGCAGCCGCAGTAACGCCGCTCGGCCTTTTGCATATGAGACCGCTTCAGCGCTGGCTTCACGATCGAGTCCCGAGATGGGCGTGGCAGAGCGGCACGTTCCGGGTCAAAGTCACCCCGCACTGTCGCCAAACCTTCATCCCTTGGTCGGACCCTGTGTTTCTACGGGCCGCAGTGCCTCTAGTCCAGGTGTCCAGGACGGACGCCTCAGCCATCGGATGGGGGGCCACGTACAACGGGCATGCAGTCTCGGGTCTATGGACGGGGCCTCAGCTGCATTGGCACATCAACTGCCTAGAGTTGCAAGCAGTACGCTTAGCCTTGTGCCGCCTCAAAGGGTTGCTTCGTCACAAGCACGTACTGGTCCGTTCGGACAGCACTGCGGCCGTTGCGTACATCAATCATCAAGGTGGTCTACGCTCCCGCCGTATGTCGCGACTCGCCCGCCATCTCCTCCCATGGAGTCAGAAGTTTCTGAGGTCGCTTCGTGCTGTTCACATCCCGGGTGCGCTCAACCGTGTGGCAGACGAGCTCTCACGGCAACCACCCCTTCCGGGAGAATGGCGACTCCATCCCCAGGCGGTCCAGCTGATATGGCGAATCTTCGGAGCCGCTCAGATAGATCTGTTTGCCTCTCCGGACACGACCCATTGCCAGTTGTTTTATTCCCTGACCGGAGGGTCCCTCGGTATGGATGCACGGGCACTCAGCTGGCCCCGGGGCCCACGCAAGTATGCGTTTCCCCCAGTGAGCCTTCTCGCACAGACACTGTGCAAAGTCAGGGAGGACGAGGAGCAGGTCTTGCTAGTTGTGCTGTACTGGCCCAACCGTACCTGGTTCCCGGAACTCATGCTCCTCGCAACAGCACCTCCTTGGCCCATTCCTCTGAGGAAGGACCTGCTTTCTCAGAGACGGGGCACTCTTTGGCACCCGCGTCCAGACCTGTGGAGACTTCATGTCTGGTCCCTGGACGGGACACGGAGGTTCTAGGTGGCCTACCACAGGCTGTGGTAGATACCATCGCTTCAGCTAGAGCCCCCTCTACGAGGCGCCTCTATGCGTTGAAATGGAACCTGTTCGTCGTTTGGTGCTCTTCCCGCCGGGAAGACCCCCGAACTTGCCCGATCAGTGTCGTGCTTTCCTTTTTACAAGACGGGTTGGAGCGAAGGCTGCCTCCCTCCACCCTCAAAGTATATGTGGTCGACGGGAAGTCGTTAGGGAAGCACGAGCTGATCGTCAGATTCCTTAAGGGTGCTAGGAGGTTAAATCCCCCTCGAAATTTGCACCCTGTACCCTCTTGGGACTTAGCCCTGGTGCTGAGAGCGCTTCAAAGGCCCCCATTTGAGCCCTTAAATGATATAGAGCTAAAAGTTTTGTCTAAAAAAAAAAAAAAAAGCTCTTCTATTGGCTCTAGCTTCCTTCAAGAGGGTCGGGAATCTGCAGGCTTTTTCGGACGACGAATCGTGCCTAGAGTTCGGACCGGGCCTTTCTCACGTGGTTCTGAGACCCCGGTTTGGATATGTGCCCAAGGTTCCTACCACTCCATTTGTAGATCAGGTAGTGAACCTGCAAGCGCTGCCCGTGGAGGAGGCAGACCCAGCCCTGGCTTTTCTCTGTCCCGTACGTACTCTATGTTGTTATGTGGACAGAAAGCAAAGCTTCAGGTCCTCAGAGCAGCTCTTCGTCTGTTACGGAGGCCAGCAGAAGGGGAAGGCTGTCTCCAAGCAGAGGTTAGCCCACTGGCTAGTGGATGCTATCGTCCGGGCTTATGAATCCCAGGACATGCCTTGCCCTCCCAGGTTGACGGCTCACTCCACTAGGAGTGTTGCTTCCTCCTGGGCGTTGGCGCAAGGTGCCTCGCTGACAGATATCTGCAGAGCTGCGGGCTGGGCGACACCTAACACGTTTGCCAGGTTTTATAGCTTACGTGTTGAACCGGTTTCCTCCTGTTTACTCGCTACGGTCAGTGGCGCGAGGGAATAGGTTCTGTCGGCTTGCTGCGCCATTCCGCCTTATGAGCTGGATCCGTGCGCCTTTTTGCTCCTTGGTTCCCCAACAAACGGCTAACCTTCTGAGCTCCTCCATCACCCCTCGGCATCAGGCGTGGCGGACCGCCTGATGCTAGGTCTATTATCTCTCTAAAGAAGTTGCTAGTAGACTGGGTGACCTTCACGATGACTTCCTCATGGTCATTTTCCACGTTCCTGCTACCCTACGGGCTAGCTCCGTGTCTTCCCCTCGACAGACTCACTCTGTCGTCCTTGCTGAGTATGCTCCCCACCCTACGGGCTGGGACTACCTCGAGGACTCCCATATGTTTTACTACCCTACGGGCTAGTTCATATGTGTCTTCAGTGCCTCCCTTCGGGCTGGCCGGGGGCTCCGCAACGTTCCCACATGGGCACGTTTACCCAGTGTTATCCAAATCCACTGAGCGGGTCTTGCGGAACAGCAGAGTGATTTTTTCCTAGCTAGCCCCCGCCCTAAAGAAACTAAGAAACTGCTTGGCGGGGAGCTCAGCTGGGCGCTGGAAGGGTCCAGCACCATGGAGTTTTATTTGGGATCCCAATTCGTTGGAAACTCCTCCGACGAGACGTAGGAGTTCCCATACGAAAGGGAACGTCTCGGTTACGTATGGTAACCCTCGTTCCCTGAGTAGGGAATGGAGACGTCTCGTCCCGTCGCCATGCTTGCTGTACCTTCGCGGAGGACTGGACACCATCCGGCTCCTCAGCGTAAAGCAAATGTGTGTGCGCTCGCTTCCGCTTTATACCCGCACTAGTAGGCGGGATGCGGAATGCAAGTCCTGCATGCCAATATTCATTGGCTCGTTTTAATTCACTCGAAGGCAATTGGTCTCCCTAGCGTGATCCCAATTCGTTGGAAACTCCTCCGACGAGACGTCTCCGTTCCCTACTCAGGAAACCTACCCGTTTCTTTTGAAAAAAATCTTGCTCTACTAAAGTTTACATGCACATGACTTTCCGATTTACGTTAATATTTTTAATATATTACTATATAACTTGACAATAGTATATTTAAAATAAGATGGATATGATAATATGTAAGACATGTTTTTTGTAATTCCTTTATGGAATAATAAATGGCTTTAGTTTATTTTGATGCATTTATTGATCTGCAGTTTAGTAATTCTTTACAGTATTTTCATTCTCATGTACCTATCCTTTACCTATCACATTAATGTTGTATGCATTCTGACGTCTTTGTTTGACAGCTTGACTTTTCACAGCTGCTGATATTGAAAAGCAGAATGATTTTTGTCTGGACATGCGCAGGCATAAATGACTGCTCCATTACTCTGGATATTCCACAAAAGGCGTTTACATGACCCAAAAGTCTGTCTACTATTGAAAAGATTAGGGTCGGTAAGATTTTTTTAATGTTTTTGAAAGTCTCTTATGCTCACCAAGGCAGCAATTATCTGACCTAAAGAGTAAAAAAAGTAATATTGTGAAATATATAATATTTTCTAGTAATATATTTTAAAATGTAATTTATTCCTATGACTGCAAAGCTGAATTTTTTAAGCATCATTACTCCAGTCTTCAGTGTCATTATGATCAATCCTTCTAATATGCTGATGTGATGCTCAAGACACATTTCTTATTATTATCATAAATGTTGAAAACAGTTGCTTAATAATCTTAATAATCTTCTCTACCATTATACATGTCTTTACAATCACATTTGATTTCACGCTTTTTTTTCCCTTTAAAAACACAGAGCCCAAACTTTTGTACGGTAGTGTACATAATCGAATTCTTGTGCATGTAAACATGATCAATGGCATTGATTTTCTTTTACTGTACAAGCAGTCTCTTTAATCCACCCACACAACTCTGATTGGGCAATTCTACTAGTCTTTGCTTTGTTATTGGTCAGTGTCGTACCTGGTACCAGCTGTACGCCCTGTCTGAAGGGTTGATCAGCAAAGTAAGGATCTTGGCTTTAGGCAGGAGAGCAGCGGCTCGTTTGGGCGTCTCCTCAGAAGGAAAGTAATTTGCACTTTTCTCAAACAGGAAATCTGTGCTGACATTAGAGGGTATGGGAAAGAACTCCATGTACCTTTGAGAAGAGAGGTGTATTGAGTTAGAGAATACTCATACAAAGACAAATGCACACATAAACACAGGCTTCATTTACGGTGGGACATTTTGCCATATCAGATTTTGTCCCCTCCACTTATATGAATTTGTTATTACTACGGCCACAAATTAATAAGTTGATTTATAGCCTTTTCTCACAGCACTTGATATCATTAAACTTATCAATTTGATGGCGGATCCAGAAAGGTTCAAACGACAATTACGTGACAACTGGAGATTCACCCGTTGTAAAATGCAAAAGACTTCGTTCGGACTTCGGAGTGACTACAGAAAAAAAGAGACTGCAACCGGACCCATGTGAAAACAAGGATACATATCGGAAGGACATTACATGTAGTCACGCAATGCTGACGTTGTTAACATTAACAATTTGAGAACAAAGTATAATTTGCACGGTTTTGCATGATATGATAAGCGATTGTTAGATTTAATCAGCGCGATTTACTGCAATGTCAGAACCAGAACAAAAATTTTCACCGGAAAATGTCATCTGAACAAGTAAGACACATCGTCTTACTTGTTCAGATGACATTTTCCGGTGAAAATTCTTATGTTGGTCATACTTCCTAAAAGAATAATCAGTGATTCTGAATCCCAGTATCGACACCGGTGCGATGACTGACAGCCTCACAGTCTCCTCAAACATTGTGTTCATCCGCGCTGTGGCGTGTCGAAGTACAACTCACGTAAAGTTGATAATTCCGCGAATAACTGCAATTGCAGATTTCGGAAAATTGCGGACTGCAGCTTTAAATTTAAATTCTCTATACTATGTAAGCTTGGTTCCGCCACAGAAAAAAGTCAGAATTGTGTGATATAAACTTGTGATATAAGAAATTGAGAGTTATAAAGTCACAATTGTAAGATATAAACTCGCAATTGCTAGAAAAAAGTAACAATTATAAATTAAAGCTGCAAGCAGCGATGAAAGGGCACTCGCACCCGTTCCACCGCCACCTGGTGGCTTTAGGAAGACAGGGCACGGTAGGCAATGTGCATTTATGTAGGTAAATATAGGAGGAGTATGTCAATGTCAGATACAAAAATGTCCTTTATTATGGGGATTATACAATGTGTTTTCACTCAGATAAGTGTTGCTAGCATGTTTTAATATATTATTAGGAGTCCACAACAGTGTTAAAAATGTCACTCCCTGTTGCCAGCAGGTGGTGCTATGACTGTAACTGAATTTGAGCATGGACATGTGTTCAGGACAGAACTCTTATCAAACGTGTGAAGTTTGGGACAGATTGGACATTGCCTTCTTCAGTAACAACAACTTCCTGTTTCATTGTATTAGCATGCTTTAGCACTTAGCTAAGAATTGCTAGCATGTTTTAACATGTTTCTAGCATGTTTATAACTCAATGGCATAATTAATATGTTGCTAGTACTGCATCACAGTGTTAAACATGTCACTTCCTGTTGCCAGTAGGTGGCGCTATTACTATAACTGAATATTCTCATGTAGATGTTTTCAGGCCATGACTCTTATCAAACGTGTGAAGTTTGGGGCAGATTTGATATTCCATGCTTGAGTTACAGCAAATTCCTATTTAATTGCAGTAATATCATGCTTTAGCACTTAGCTAAGTGTTTGCTAGCATGTTTTAACATGTTTCTAGTATGTTGCTAGCATGTTTAACACTTGCTGGCACTTTTTTATATATTATTAGTCCACAACAGTGTTAAATATGCCACTTCCTGTTGCCAGCAGGTGGCGCTATGACTGTAACTGAATATGAGCATGGACATGTGTTCAGGACAGAACTCTTATCAAACGTGTGAAGTTTGGGGCAGATTAGACATTGTTTGCCTGAGTTACAGCAACTTCCTGTTTCATGGCGAAACATCGAAATTTGTCAGGCCGCTGAGGACATGCCCTTCGACGAAAACTCAAGATCTTCGCAATTTAACGTCGCAAAGGCCTTAAGATTACACTCACCAAATTTGAAGATGATCAGATTAAAACTGTAGGAGGAGTTCGTTAAAGTACGAGGCCTGAAAATGGCAAAAACTGCACAAAAATCTAAGAGGAAGTTCAAAATGGCTGACTTCCTGTTGTGTTTAGGGCTATGCTCCAAGAGACTTTTTTGTAGGCATTGGGCCATTACATGTATGTGCCGAATTTCGTACACGTACGTGAAACGTAGCGGGAGGCGCACTCCGTTGAACCTTTATAGGTGACGCTATCGAGCCATTTTGCCCCGCCCAATTCTGAAACGCATATCAGATGTAAATTTTCGCCAGTTCTGACGCGTGTGCAAATTTTCGTGAGTTTTCGTGCATGTTTAGGCCCTCAAAAAATGCGATTCATTGCGGAGAAGAATAATAATAAATATAGCTGCGAGCAGCGATTGCGGGCCCAAGCCGGTGGCACCGCAACCCCGGTGCCTTTAGTTACCTAAAGGCACCGGAGTGGCGGTTCCGCCGGCTTTGGCCCTTCATCGCTGCTCGCAGCTATATTTATATATATATATATATATATATATATATATATATATATAAACAAGCCGGTGGCACTGCCACCCCGGTGCCTTTAGGGTTACTGTGCACGACGTGCAAAAACCTAACCCCGCTTTCACTGTCGCCCTACGGTCCCATGGATTTAACGGACACATGAAATAAGTACACAAGACCGAAAATTCATATGAAGTGTACCATTTTGGACAGGGCCTATGATCGTGAATCACAATAGCCACATATATGAGATCATTTAAATTTAGAATCATTTTTAATGTCATAGGACATACATGGGCAATATACGGCCCGGGGGCCGGATCCGGCCCGCATAGTGCTTCAATCCGGGCCCCCGCGATGCGATCGCAATTTGGATGAAACACACGCCGAAATAAACATGCGTGACACAAAACAATCTTTAACTTAGGTGGCAAATATGTTTTAGTAATTCTGTGAATTACACTGCGCAAACCAAAATTAATACTACCCACCGGATGAAGGGTTGTCTCTGTCTCCACATAACATAAAATATTCATTAGGGCCCAAGCCTTGAAAAGGCGAAGGCCCTATTGTTTTCCTAAGGATTATTATTTATTATTAGGGCCCAAGCCTTGAAAAGGCGAAGGCCCTATTGTTTTCCTAAGGATTATTATTAGGGCCCAAGCCTTGAAAAGGCGAAGGCCCTATTGTTTTCCTAAGGATTATTATTTATTAGGGCCCAAGCCTTGAAAAGGCGAAGGCCCTATTGTTTTCCTAAGGATTATTATTTATTATTAGGGCCCAAGCCTTGAAAAGGCGAAGGCCCTATTGTTTTCCTAAGGATTATTATTTATTATTATTATTATTATTATTATTAGGGCCCAAGCCTTGAAAAGGCGAAGGCCCTATTGTTTTCCTAAGGATTATTATTTATTATTATTATTATTATTTTACTACCTTTTGGGCACTTTTGGGGGCCTTAACGTGCTCGAAAACTCTTGAAACTTTGCACACATCTCAGAACCCGCGGCCATCAGGGCCGGGCTGAAGCTGGTACCCGGGCGTGGCAGGGGGGCTCGACAGCGCCCCCTGGAACGGGGTTTGAACACTTGGTCCATAAATCAAACACGCTTGCATGTAATAATATGAAACTCAGTACACATATAGATCTCATCGGTTCATATATACTTCATGCTCTTACTTTTTACCCCAGCCCAACAGGAAGTCGGCTATTAAGGGTTGTTTGGAAAACACATGCAATGGAATGTGAAATACTCCTCCTAGAGAATTCAAACACACGGCACGAAACTCGGTCAGCATGAAGTCAAGACACTGAGGATGAAAAATTGCCAGGGGATTTTTGATATCTCGAACGGTTTGGCCGTGGCGAGTAAACGAAATTATGGCGAGAAACGTGAAACAGGAAGTGTGTTATAACTACTGCATACATTAACTAATCTCGATGAAACTTCAGCAGTGTGTTCGTTGTAAGAGCCCGATCACATGGATGTGACTATTGTGAGTCAAAGTTATAGCGCCACCAACTGGAAGCAGGAAGTGTGTCACTTTCAAAATGCTTTTAAATCACCCTCTTATTTTTACCCGATTTGCTTCAAACTTCATGTGCATAATGTAGACACACGCCAGATGTAGACCTGTGAAAGGATTATTGATATCTTAGATACTGTTGCCATGGCAATGCATCAAACATTAATATTCCTTTTTTTAAGCTTTTTCATGCTTTTTTATGCTTTCGGGCACTTTTGGGGTTCTTAACGTGCTCGAAAACTCTTGAAACTTTGCACACGGGACAAAACCCGCGGCCATCAGGGCCAGGCTGAAGCTGGTACCCGGGCGTGGCAGGGGGGCTCGACAGCGCCCCCTTGAACGGGTCAGACAATTTGGTCCATATATCCAACACGCTTTACCCTATTTGCTTCAAACTTGATGTGTATAATGTAGACACAAGCCAGATGTAGACCTGTGAAAGGATTGTTGATATCTTAGATGCTGTTGCCGTGACAACGCATCAAACTTTAATATTCTTTTTGGATACTTTTGAGATTCTTAGCGCACTTTTGGGGCCCTTAACATGCTCAAAAACTCTTGAAACTTTGCACACGGGTCAGAAACCGTGGCCATCAGGGCCGGGCTGAAGCTGGTACCCGGGCGTGGCAGGGGGGCTCGACAGCGCCCCCTGGAATGGGGTCCGAAAACTTGGTCCATAAATCAAACAGGCTTTACCCGATTTGCTTCAAACTTGATGTGTATAATGTAGACACACGCCAGATTTAGACCTGTGAAAGGATTGTTGATATCTTAGATGCTGTTGCCGTGACAACGCATCAAACTTTAATATTCTTTTTGGATACTTTTGAGACTCTCAGGGCTCGACAGTGCCCCCTGGAACGGGGTCCGAAAACTTGGTCCATAAATCAAACACGCTTGAATGTAATAATATGAAACTCGGTACACATATAGATCTCATCGATTCATATATCCTTTGTACTTTTACTTTTTACCCCAGCCCAACAGGAAGTCGGCTATTATGGTTTGTTTGGAAGCGTATGCCCCTGGAATTCGATATACTCCTCCTAGAGAATTCAACCAATCGCCACGAAACTCGGTCAGCATGAAGTCAAGACATTGAGCATGAAAAATTGCCAGGGGATTTTTGATATCTCGAACGGTTTGGCCGTGGCGAGGAAACGAATTTATGGCGAGAAACGTGAAACAGGAAGTGTGTTATAACTTCAGCATACAGTAACTGATCTTGATGAAACTTTAGCAGTGTGTTCGCTGTAAGAGGCCGATCACATGGATGTGACTATTGTGAGTCAAAGTTATAGCGCCACCAACTGGCAGCAGGAAGTGTGTAACTTTCAAAATGCTTTTAAATCACCCTCTTATTTTTACCCGATTTGCTTCAAACTTTATGTGTATAATGTAGACACACGCCAGATGTAGACCTGTGAAAGGATTATTGATATCTTAGATACTGTTGCCGTGACAACGCATCAAACTTTAATATTCTTTTTGGATGCTTTTGAGACTCTTAGCATGCCTGAAATTGCTTAAAATTGCATGAAACTTGACAGACAGATCACATTTATTAGCCAGTAGACATGTGCAAAGTTTCAGAAACGGGCGTGGTGCAGGGGCTCAGTAGCGCCACCTTTTGTGACAAAAGTGTGTGTGTGGGGGGGGGTTAGTTTCATCTACAGTTACAAAACTTTTTCAACTTGATGAAAATACTTTAAAGATGCTAAATTGTGAACGGATATTGAATATCTCAAACGGTTTTGCTATGGCGAGGGATTATGTCAAAAAAAGAATCAGGAAATGTCTCATATCTTTCTAAAATGTAATTATACACCATTTATTTTTCTATAAAATTATACTAATATTAGAACTAAACCCATTGTCTTCCTTTTTTTCAATTTAAGATTTATGTTTAAGTTTAAAAACAGCCAGAATGGTTGTTTAGCCAAAAAAATTAAAAAAAATAAAATCATTCATAGTGCTTTACTGCCCTCTTGTGTTCAAAATCAGGTAGGCCAATTGATGCTACTATGGGAATATTTTCCCACCGTGACTCCGCTGGGGGCTTTAAAATCGCTAACTTGAAAGCGAAAGTAACGGACGTCTCCACAAGACGTGCAGCTGTGAGCATTTTCGTTTCATTTTAAAAGAAGCCCCATTTCGGGGGCGGATTTCTTGAATGTATTTTACAAAATCACAATGTTGTGTTTGATTGCGAGTATCCAAAAATTAGTAAACACTTTGCAGTTTGAATGATCTTCTTGAATAAAATGACGGAGTAGCCAATGTTTCCACTGTTCGATCGCGGACGTCCACACGGACATTGATAATGGTGGCGCGTGCAGAGCGCGTGCTTGAATTGTGAGTTCAATAGTCTATTATTTTTCACGGAAAACACAACAACAAAAGAGTATAATGATAGATTCGCTTAAATAGGCGCTTTTACATAAAATAGCCTATTCCGTCATCATCTTTTCAGTCAGCTCTTCACTCTCGTGATTAATGAAATTTGACTCCTGTTGCTGATATTTGCTGCAACTTTCGTTCAGCTCACAATTTAGTAAGCAAACACGCTTCAAATGTGTTTATTTTATTTTTGTGTATATATATGTGTGTATATATATATATATATATTATATATATATATATATATATATATAGCTTATGTTTCAAATATGAGTTAATTAACAATCGTTGGAAAGAATGATACTTTTAAACATATCACTAAACCGTCATTAGGTGTCGCCAGGCGACCGTCTTAATGAGCGAGTCATTGATTCATTCGTTCAAACGATTCGTTCGAACGGCTGAGTCATTCATGAATGAGACAGATTATGGATTGGTCGTTGAATCTTTGAGTCAACCGATTTGTTCAAAATGCTGAATCATTCAGTAATGAGAACGCGTTGCTGTGAGATGCTCGATGGTTCTGCTGTGATCTTTGTCGAACTATTTTCGCTGCTGAAACAGAAAAAAAGTCAATATTGCATCTAAAATGTAAGTGATTTGACGTGTGTGTGTGTGTGTGTGTGTGTGTGTGATTGTGTCTGTTACAGTGATTGTTTAACCCTTGTTAAAGTTTAGGCTTTGTATTTTTGGATATATATCTTTTTATATATAAAAAAATTGCATACAACCCATATATTTTAAATGTATTGTTTGCTTTAAATTACATTGAGATTTGTATGTTTGGTAATTGAACCTGAATGAATTTTAAATGAATGTGCGATATTTCAGATCATATTTTTGTTTTCCTTAAAATTTGAACTAACACTAACTTTACTCTCATCTGAATGATAGATTATTTATTTATGTCTAAAATAAAAGCACATTTGATTTTTCTTTTTTAATCAATGTAGAATGTGTAACTGAAAAAATAAACAGATTAGGGCTCTGTTCGAGAACAAGAAATGAAAACCAATGCAATATGATGAATGTCCAAAAGATTTTTTTGCTTTTAAACTATGTGTGTCTGTGTGTGTGTGTGTGTGTGTGTGTAAGAGATTTTGGTTGGGTGACAGTTGTAGTTTACAGTTTGACAAAAGCACAATGTTGTGTTTTATTGCGATTGTACACAAATATAAGTAAACACTTTGTAGTTTGAATAATGTCCTGTATGAACAAAAGGACGGAGTATGTTTTTATGTCTACATTGTTCAATCACGCCTCACACACACACACACACACACAAAAACTATTTTTCTAATCAGATCAGGCAAATATTCTGTCTTGGCACACTTCATATAACTTTCAAACTTGTGTACTTATTTCATGTTTCCATTAAGTCCATGAGACCGTAGGGTGTCTCATTTTTCATTTTAGGTTTCAGAAGGTTGCTCACGCATACTTTGTGGTTGATATGTGCCCTCAATGCACACTTTTGCAGAGCCCACACTGATGCAAGCTCTACAGCACACATCTTCTCAAAGGTCAAAGCGGGGTTACGTTATTGCCCGTCACGCACAGTAACCCTAAAGGCACCGGGGTGGCGGTGCCACCGGCTTGTTTATATATATATATATATATATATATATATATATATATATATATATATATATATATATATATATAAACAAGCCGGTGGCACCGCCACCCCGGTGTGCAAAAGTGTGCATATAAATATAGCTGCGAGCAGCGATGAAGGGCCAAAGCCGGCGGCACCGCCACTCCGGTGCCTTTAGGTAATTAAAGGCACCGGGGTTGCGGTGCCACCGGCTTGGGCCCGTAATCGCTGCTCGCAGCTATATTTATTATTATTTTACTACCTTTTGGGCACTTTTGGGGGCCTTAACGTGCTCAAAAACTCTTGAAACTTTGCACACGGGTCAGAACCCGCGGCCATCAGGGCCGGGCTGAAGCTGGTACCCGGGCATGGCAGGGGGGCTCGACAGCGCCCCCTGGAACGGGGTTTGAACACTTGGTCCATAAATCAAACACGCTTGCATGTAATAATATGAAACTCAGTACACATATAGATCTCATCGGTTCATATATACTTCATGCTCTTACTTTTTACCCCAGCCCAACAGGAAGTCGGCTATTAAGGGTTGTTTGGAAAACACATGCAATGGAATGTGAAATACTCCTCCTAGAGAATTCAAACACACGGCACGAAACTCGGTCAGCATGAAGTCAAGACACTGAGGATGAAAAATTGCCAGGGGATTTTTGATATCTCGAACGGTTTGGCCGTGGCGAGTAAACGAAATTATGGCGAGAAACGTGAAACAGGAAGTGTGTTATAACTACTGCATACATTAACTAATCTTGATGAAACTTCAGCAGTGTGTTCGTTGTAAGAGCCCGATCACATGGATGTGACTATTGTGAGTCAAAGTTATAGCGCCACCAACTGGAAGCAGGAAGTGTGTCACTTTCAAAATGCTTTTAAATCACCCTCTTATTTTTACCCGATTTGCTTCAAACTTCATGTGCATAATGTAGACACACGCCAGATGTAGACCTGTGAAAGGATTATTGATATCTTAGATACTGTTGCCATGGCAATGCATCAAACATTAATATTCCTTTTTTTAAGCTTTTTCATGCTTTTTTATGCTTTCGGGCACTTTTGGGGTTCTTAACGTGCTCGAAAACTCTTGAAACTTTGCACACGGGACAAAACCCGCGGCCATCAGGGCCAGGCTGAAGCTGGTACCCGGGCGTGGCAGGGGGGCTCGACAGCGCCCCCTTGAACGGGTCAGACAATTTGGTCCATATATCCAACACGCTTTACCCTATTTGCTTCAAACTTGATGTGTATAATGTAGACACAAGCCAGATGTAGACCTGTGAAAGGATTGTTGATATCTTAGATGCTGTTGCCGTGACAACGCATCAAACTTTAATATTCTTTTTGGATACTTTTGAGATTCTTAGCGCACTTTTGGGGCCCTTAACGTGCTCAAAAACTCTTGAAACTTTGCACACGGGTCAGAAACCGCGGCCATCAGGGCCGGGCTGAAGCTGGTACCCGGGCGTGGCAGGGGGGCTCGACAGCGCCCCCTGGAATGGGGTCCGAAAACTTGGTCCATAAATCAAACAGGCTTTACCCGATTTGCTTCAAACTTGATGTGTATAATGTAGACACACGCCAGATTTAGACCTGTGAAAGGATTGTTGATATCTTAGATGCTGTTGCCGTGACAACGCATCAAACTTTAATATTCTTTTTGGATACTTTTGAGACTCTCAGCGCACTTTGGGGGCCCTTAACGTGCTCAAAAACTCTTGAAACTTTGCACACGGGTCAGAACCCGTGGCCATCAGGGCCGGGCTGAAGCTGGTACCCGGGCGTGGCAGGGGGGCTCGACAGTGCCCCCTGGAACGGGGTCCGAAAACTTGGTCCATAAATCAAACACGCTTGAATGTAATAATATGAAACTCGGTACACATATAGATCTCATCGATTCATATATCCTTTGTACTTTTACTTTTTACCCCAGCCCAACAGGAAGTCGGCTATTATGGTTTGTTTGGAAGCGTATGCCCCTGGAATTCGATATACTCCTCCTAGAGAATTCAACCAATCGCCACGAAACTCGGTCAGCATGAAGTCAAGACATTGAGGATGAAAAGTTGCCAGGGGATTTTTGATATCTCGAACGGTTTGGCTGTGGCGAGGAAACGAATTTATGGCGAATAAAGGAAACAGGAAGTGTGTTATAACTTCTGCATACATTAACTGATCTTGATGAAACTTCAGCAGTGTGTTCGCTGTAAGAGTCCGATCACATGGATGTGACTATTGTGAGTCAAAGTTATAGCGCCACCAACTGGCAGCAGGAAGTGTGTCACTTCCTAAAGGCTTTGAAATCACCCTCTTATTTTTACCCAATTTGCTTCAAACTTTATGTGTATAATGTAGACACACGGCAGATGTAGACCTAAGAAAGGATTATTGATATCTTAGATACTGTTGCCGTGGCAACGCATCAAACTTTATTATTCTTTGTTGATGCTTTTGAGACTCTTAACATACTTGAAATTGCATGAAACCCGACAGACACATCACATTTATTAGACAGTAGACATGTGCAGAGTTTCAGAAACGGGCATGGTGAGAGCAATTAGAGAATAATGTTTAAGTTTAAAAACAGCCAGAATGGTTGTTTAGTCAAAAAAAATTTTTTTCCAAATCATACATAGTGTTATACTGCCCTCTTGTGTTCAAAATCAGGTAAAAAGCGAAAGTAAAATAAGGACGTCTGCACAATTCATTAATAATGGTGCAGAGTAGAGTGAGCTTTTTCAATTAATTCCTATGGAAGTAGGAATGAACTAAACAACGTTCGCTCTGTTCTGCTCGTCCCTCACCGTGGGCGCGCAGAGTTATGAATGCCCGTGCAGCCGTGAGCATTTTAGTTTCATTTTAAAATTAGCGCCATTTCGGGGGACATATTACTTTAATTTATTTAACAAAAACACAATGTTGTGTTTAATTGCGAGTGTACACAAATATAAGTAAACACTTTGACGTTTGAATGATGTCCTGTATGAAGAAAATGACGGAGTATGTTTCACTGTTCAATCGCGCTGAGCCACCCAGACCCCCACACACACACTGACACACACACACACACACACACACACACACACACACACACACACACACACACACACAAACACACACACACACACACACACAATAATAAAACATTCAACCTAACATATACAAATTACACTGCTATGTTGAAATAGTCAGTAGTACAATTTGTATCATTCACAGTAAGCACCGCTCCACTGTGATTTTTCCAAGTACATTTTTGCACAAGTGAAGAGGATGATTTTTTCCGTCGATATTGGAACGTGAGTGAAGTACAAAGCCTGTAATAAAGAATAGTTTAGCATCCAAATACATCGCAAATGTTGCAACATTTAGATTCTAAAGAGAGATTTACGTGAGCCTAACACCACTTACTTTTACTTTTGTTTTAAATTATTTCGTTTTGGCTTTATTATAGTTATTTTTTTATTTGTGTTCTGTTCTGAATATCATTAAATTTAAAGGATTTGTTGTGGAATATTTTGAGTGTATAATCAAATAACACTAAACCGTCACTAGGTGTCGCCAGGCGACCGTCTTAATGAGCGGGTCATTGATTCATTCGTTCAAACGATTCGTTTGAACGACTGAGTCATTCATGAATGAGACAGATGTTTATGGATTGGTCATTGAATCTTTGAGTCAACCAATTTGTTCAAAATGCTGAATCATTCAGTAATGAGAAAACACGTTGCTGTGAGATGCAATGGTTCTGCTGTGATCTTTGTTTAACTATTTTCGCTGCTGAAACAGAAGAACAGTCAATATTGCATCTAAAATGTAAGTGACTTGACACGTGTGTGTGTGTGTGTGTGTGTGTGTGCGTGTGAGTGCGTGCGTGCGTGTGTGTGTGTGTGTGTGTGTGTGTGTGCAATCAATCCCAGGTAAGAGGCATGAATAATGAGAATTGGACTTCTAGGAGTGAGGTTAATATTCCGGAGATGGTTCCCTCGGATTGTGAAAAGGAGGCGGCGCGGGAGTGGCCAGGCATTGCGCTACTTCTGTTTCAAAGTTTAAAACAATGCTAATATCATTTTTTTGAACGATTTCATTACAAATGTTTATTTTATATATTTATAAAATATTATAAAATATAATAACTATGTTTTGTCCTATTAACAAAAGACAGGCAATGTACTATTAACAAATGTTAATAGTTTTTTAAAAGTTAAAATGATACTTTATGCATTTGTTTTGTGTCAGATGATTAACAATATAAATTAAACAAAGCTTAAAACAAACAAAATAATAAAACGAAAACAAAGCTTGAACATTTTATTTAATTGAAAAGCCTTTTTGAAATAAAATGTGTTTTTTTCCCTCTGAAATAGCAAAAGCATCGCACACTTAGCTGTACCTGCTCTAAATAAATAATAGTATTTAAATAAAAATACAAAATCGAAATAAATAAATTATATAAAACAAAATCAAATCAAAGAAAATAAATCTTATTAAAGTTATGCAGGCACACATTTAACAATAATTTTCAAGTGACAAATAAAATCAATCAAAATTCCTTACACATGGAGTTAATCCTGACGATTCCTGAGGCGCCTTTCCTCATGACACTCGCTTTTTTTTTCGAAGATATATTTTCTTTGGTTTGATTTTGTTTTTGTAATAATTTATTTTATTTAGTTCGATTTTGTATTTTTATTGAATTACTCTTTTTTATTTAGAGCAGGTACAGCTAGTGTGTGATGCTTTTGCTATTTCAGAGGAAAACAATAATTTTATTTAATTAATAATTTTTGTTTCAGTCCACCATATAATTATGTTGTGTTTGATCTATGGAAAAAAGTTAGTTGTGAAATGGTTGAATATTAACAAAAGTTAATAGTTTTTTACAAGTTAGAATAATACGATATATATATATATATAAACAAGCCGGTGGCACCGCCACCCCGGTGCCTTTACGGTTACTGTGCATGACGGGCAATATCGTAACTCCGCTTTGACCTTTGAGAAGATGTGTGCTATAGAGCTTGCATTGGTGTGGGCTCTGCAAAAGTGTGTGTGTGTGTGTGAGGCGTGATTGAACAATGTAGACATATATATATATATATATATAAAGGCACCGGGGGTGGCGGTGCCACCGGCTTGTTTATATATATATATATATATATATATATATATATATATATATATATATATATATATGAATATAGCTGCGAGCAGCGATGAAGGGCCAAAGCCGGCGGCACCGCCACTCCGGTGCCTTTAGGTAACTAAAGGCACCGGGGTTGCGGTGCCACCGGCTTGGGCCCGTAATCGCTGCTCGCAGCTATATTTATTATTATTATTATTATTTTACTACCTTTTGGGCACTTTTGGGGGCCTTAACGTGCTCGAAAACTCTTGAAACTTTGCACACATCTCAGAACCCGCGGCCATCAGGGCCGGGCTGAAGCTGGTACCCGGGCGTGGCAGGGGGGCTCGACAGCGCCCCCTGGAACGGGGTTTGAACACTTGGTCCATAAATCAAACACGCTTGCATGTAATAATATGAAACTCAGTACACATATAGATCTCATCGGTTCATATATACTTCATGCTCTTACTTTTTACCCCAGCCCAACAGGAAGTCGGCTATTAAGGGTTGTTTGGAAAACACATGCAATGGAATGTGAAATACTCCTCCTAGAGAATTCAAACACACGGCACGAAACTCGGTCAGCATGAAGTCAAGACACTGAGGATGAAAAATTGCCAGGGGATTTTTGATATCTCGAACGGTTTGGCCGTGGCGAGTAAACGAAATTATGGCGAGAAACGTGAAACAGGAAGTGTGTTATAACTACTGCATACATTAACTAATCTTGATGAAACTTCAGCAGTGTGTTCGTTGTAAGAGCCCGATCACATGGATGTGACTATTGTGAGTCAAAGTTATAGCGCCACCAACTGGAAGCAGGAAGTGTGTCACTTTCAAAATGCTTTTAAATCACCCTCTTATTTTTACCCGATTTGCTTCAAACTTCATGTGCATAATGTAGACACACGCCAGATGTAGACCTGTGAAAGGATTATTGATATCTTAGATACTGTTGCCATGGCAATGCATCAAACATTAATATTCCTTTTTTTAAGCTTTTTCATGCTTTTTTATGCTTTCGGGCACTTTTGGGGTTCTTAACGTGCTCGAAAACTCTTGAAACTTTGCACACGGGACAAAACCCGCGGCCATCAGGGCCAGGCTGAAGCTGGTACCCGGGCGTGGCAGGGGGGCTCGACAGCGCCCCCTTGAACGGGTCAGACAATTTGGTCCATATATCCAACACGCTTTACCCTATTTGCTTCAAACTTGATGTGTATAATGTAGACACAAGCCAGATGTAGACCTGTGAAAGGATTGTTGATATCTTAGATGCTGTTGCCGTGACAACGCATCAAACTTTAATATTCTTTTTGGATACTTTTGAGATTCTTAGCGCACTTTTGGGGCCCTTAACGTGCTCAAAAACTCTTGAAACTTTGCACACGGGTCAGAAACCGCGGCCATCAGGGCCGGGCTGAAGCTGGTACCCGGGCGTGGCAGGGGGGCTCGACAGCGCCCCCTGGAATGGGGTCCGAAAACTTGGTCCATAAATCAAACAGGCTTTACCCGATTTGCTTCAAACTTGATGTGTATAATGTAGACACACGCCAGATTTAGACCTGTGAAAGGATTGTTGATATCTTAGATGCTGTTGCCGTGACAACGCATCAAACTTTAATATTCTTTTTGGATACTTTTGAGACTCTCAGCGCACTTTGGGGGCCCTTAACGTGCACGAAAACTCTTGAAACTTTGCACACAGGTCAGAACCCGCGGCCATCAGGGCCGGGCTGAAGATGGTACCCGGGCGTGGCAGGGGGGCTCGACAGCGCCCCCTGGAACGGGGTGCGAAAACTTGGTCCATAAATCAAACACGCTTGCATGTAATAATATGAAACTCGGTAGACATATAGATCTCATCGGTTCATATATCCTTTGTACTTTTACTTTTTACCCCAGCCCAACAGGAAGTCGGCTATAATGGTTTGTTTGGAAGCGTATGCCCCTGGAATTCGATATACTCCTCCTAGAGAATTCAACCAATCGCAACGAAACTCGGTCAGCATGAAGTCAAGACATTGAGGATGAAAAATTGCCAGGGGATTTTTGATATCTCGAACGATTTGGCCGTGGCGAGGAAACGAATTTATGGCGAATAATGGAAACAGGAAGTGTGTTATAACTTCTGCATACATTAACTGATCTTGATGAAACTTCAACAGTGTGTTCGCTGTAAGAGGCCGATCACATGGATGTGACTATTATGAGTCAAAGTTATAGCGCCACCAACTGGCAGCAGGAAGTGTGTCACTTTCAAAATGCTTTGAAATCACCCTCTTATTTTTACCCGATTTGCTTCAAACTTGATGTGTATAATGTAGACACTCGCCAGATGTAGACCTGTGAAAGGATTATTGATGTCTTAGATACTGTTGCCATGGCAACGCATCAAACTTTAATATTGTTTTTGGATGCTTTTGAGACTCTTAGCATGCCTGAAATTGCTTAAAATTGCATGAAACTCGACAGACAGATCACATTTATTAGCCAGTAGACATGTGCAAAGTTTCAGAAACGGGCGTGGTGCAGGGGCTCAGTAGCGCCACCTTTTGTGACAAAAGTGTGTGTGGGGGGGGGGGGGGGGGGGGTTAGTTTCATCTACAGTTACAAAACTTTTTCAACTTGATGAAAATACATTAAAGATGCTAAATTGTGAACGGATATTGAATATCTCAAACGGTTTTGCTATGGCGAGGGATTATGTCAAAAAAAGAATCAGGAAATGTCTCATATCTTTCTAAAATGTAATTATACACCATTTATTTTTCTATAAAATTATACTAATATTAGAAGTAAACCCATTGTATTCCTTTTTTTCAATTTAAGATTTATGTTTAAGTTTAAAAACAGCCAGAATGGTTGTTTAGCCAAAAAAAAAAAAAAAAAAAAAATCATTCATAGTGCTTTACTGCCCTCTTGTGTTCAAAATCAGGTAGGCCAATTGATGCTACTATGGGAATATTTTCCCACCGTGACTCCGCTGGGGGCTTTAAAATCGCTAACTTGAAAGCGAAAGTAACGGACGTCTCCACAAGACGTGCAGCTGTGAGCATTTTTGTTTCATTTTAAAAGAAGCCCCATTTCGGGGGCGGATTTCTTGAATGTATTTTACAAAATCACAATGTTGTGTTTGATTGCGAGTATCCAAAAATAAGTAAACACTTTGCAGTTTGAATGATCTTCTTGAATAAAATGACGGAGTAGCCAATGTTTCCACTGTTCGATCGCGGACGTCCACACGGACATTGATAATGGTGGCGCGTGCAGAGCGCGTGCTTGAATTGTGAGTTCAATAGTCTATTATTTTTCACGGAAAACACAACAACAAAAGAGTATAATGATAGATTCGCTTAAATAGGCGCTTTTACATAAAATAGCCTATTCCGTCATCATCTTTTCAGTCAGCTCTTCACTCTCGTGATTAATGAAATTTGACTCCTGTTGCTGATATTTGCTGCAACTTTCGTTCAGCTCACAATTTAGTAAGCAAACACGCTTCAAATGTGTTTATTTTATTTTTGTGTATATATATGTGTGTATATATATATATATATATATATATATATATATATATATATATATATATATAGCTTATGTTTCAAATATGAGTTAATTAACAATCGTTGGAAAGAATGATACTTTTAAACATATCACTAAACCGTCATTAGGTGTCGCCAGGCGACCGTCTTAATGAGCGAGTCATTGATTCATTCGTTCAAACGATTCGTTCGAACGGCTGAGTCGTTCATGAATGAGACAGATTATGGATTGGTCGTTGAATCTTTGAGTCAACCGATTTGTTCAAAATGCTGAATCATTCAGTAATGAGAACGCGTTGCTGTGAGATGCTCGATGGTTCTGCTGTGATCTTTGTTGAACTATTTTCGCTGCTGAAACAGAAAAAAAGTCAATATTGCATCTAAAATGTAAGTGACTTGACACGTGTGTGTGTGTGTGTGTGTGCGTGTGAGTGCGTGCGTGCGTGTGTGTGTGTGTGTGTGTGTGTGTGTGCAATCAATCTCAGGTAAGAGGCATGAATAATGAGAATTGGACTTCTAGGAGTGAGGTTAATATTCCGGAGATGGTTCCCTCGGATTGTGAAAAGGAGGCGGCGCGGGAGTGGCCAGGCATTGCGCTACTTTAGTTTCAAAGTTTAAAACAATGCTAATATCATTTTTTTGAACGATTTCATTACAAATGTTTATTTTATATATTTATAAAATATTATAAAATATAATAACTATGTTTTGTCCTATTAACAAAAGACAGGCAATGTACTATTAACAAATGTTAATAGTTTTTTAAAAGTTAAAATGATACTTTATGCATTTGTTTTGTGTCAGATGATTAACAATATAAATTAAACAAAGCTTAAAACAAACAAAATAATAAAACGAAAACAAAGCTTGAACATTTTATTTAATTGAAAAGCCTTTTTGAAATAAAATGTGTTTTTTTCCCTCTGAAATAGCAAAAGCATCGCACACTTAGCTGTACCTGCTCTAAATAAATAATAGTATTTAAATAAAAATACAAAATCGAAATAAATAAATTATATAAAACAAAATCAAATCAAAGAAAATAAATCTTATTAAAGTTATGCAGGCACACATTTAACAATAATTTTCAAGTGACAAATAAAATCAATCAAAATTCCTTACACATGGAGTTAATCCTGACGATTCCTGAGGCGCCTTTCCTCATGACACTCGCTTTTTTTTTCGAAGATATATTTTCTTTGGTTTGATTTTGTTTTTGTAATAATTTATTTTATTTAGTTCGATTTTGTATTTTTATTGAATTACTCTTTTTTTATTTAGAGCAGGTACAGCTAGTGTGTGATGCTTTTGCTATTTCAGAGGAAAACAATAATTTTATTTAATTAATAATTTTTGTTTCAGTCCACCATATAATTATGTTGTGTTTGATCTATGGAAAAAAGTTAGTTGTGAAATGGTTGAATATTAACAAAAGTTAATAGTTTTTTACAAGTTAGAATAATACGATATATATATATATATAAACAAGCCGGTGGCACCGCCACCCCGGTGCCTTTACGGTTACTGTGCATGACGGGCAATATCGTAACTCCGCTTTGACCTTTGAGAAGATGTGTGCTATAGAGCTTGCATTGGTGTGGGCTCTGCAAAAGTGTGTGTGTGTGTGTGAGGCGTGATTGAACAATGTAGACATATATATATATATATATATAAAGGCACCGGGGTGGCGGTGCCACCGGCTTGTTTATATATATATATATATATATATATATATATATATATATATATATATATATATATATATATATATATATATATATATATATATATGAATATAGCTGCGAGCAGCGATGAAGGGCCAAAGCCGGCGGCACCGCCACTCCGGTGCCTTTAGGTAACTAAAGGCACCGGGGTTGCGGTGCCACCGGCTTGGGCCCGTAATCGCTGCTCGCAGCTATATTTATTTATTATTAGGGCCCAAGCCTTGAAAAGGCGAAGGCCCTATTGTTTTCCTTAGGATTATTAGGGCCCAAGCCTTGAAAAGGCGAAGGCCCTATTGTTTTCCTTAGGATTATTATTTATTATTATTATTATTTTACTACCTTTTGGGCACTTTTGGGGGCCTTAACGTGCTCGAAAACTCTTGAAACTTTGCACACATCTCAGAACCCGCGGCCATCAGGGCCGGGCTGAAGCTGGTACCCGGGCGTGGCAGGGGGGCTCGACAGCGCCCCCTGGAACGGGGTTTGAACACTTGGTCCATAAATCAAACACGCTTGCATGTAATAATATGAAACTCAGTACACATATAGATCTCATCGGTTCATATATACTTCATGCTCTTACTTTTTACCCCAGCCCAACAGGAAGTCGGCTATTAAGGGTTGTTTGGAAAACACATGCAATGGAATGTGAAATACTCCTCCTAGAGAATTCAAACACACGGCACGAAACTCGGTCAGCATGAAGTCAAGACACTGAGGATGAAAAATTGCCAGGGGATTTTTGATATCTCGAACGGTTTGGCCGTGGCGAGTAAACGAAATTATGGCGAGAAACGTGAAACAGGAAGTGTGTTATAACTACTGCATACATTAACTAATCTTGATGAAACTTCAGCAGTGTGTTCGTTGTAAGAGCCCGATCACATGGATGTGACTATTGTGAGTCAAAGTTATAGCGCCACCAACTGGAAGCAGGAAGTGTGTCACTTTCAAAATGCTTTTAAATCACCCTCTTATTTTTACCCGATTTGCTTCAAACTTCATGTGCATAATGTAGACACACGCCAGATGTAGACCTGTGAAAGGATTATTGATATCTTAGATACTGTTGCCATGGCAATGCATCAAACATTAATATTCCTTTTTTTAAGCTTTTTCATGCTTTTTTATGCTTTCGGGCACTTTTGGGGTTCTTAACGTGCTCGAAAACTCTTGAAACTTTGCACACGGGACAAAACCCGCGGCCATCAGGGCCAGGCTGAAGCTGGTACCCGGGCGTGGCAGGGGGGCTCGACAGCGCCCCCTTGAACGGGTCAGACAATTTGGTCCATATATCCAACACGCTTTACCCTATTTGCTTCAAACTTGATGTGTATAATGTAGACACAAGCCAGATGTAGACCTGTGAAAGGATTGTTGATATCTTAGATGCTGTTGCCGTGACAACGCATCAAACTTTAATATTCTTTTTGGATACTTTTGAGATTCTTAGCGCACTTTTGGGGCCCTTAACGTGCTCAAAAACTCTTGAAACTTTGCACACGGGTCAGAAACCGCGGCCATCAGGGCCGGGCTGAAGCTGGTACCCGGGCGTGGCAGGGGGGCTCGACAGCGCCCCCTGGAATGGGGTCCGAAAACTTGGTCCATAAATCAAACAGGCTTTACCCGATTTGCTTCAAACTTGATGTGTATAATGTAGACACACGCCAGATTTAGACCTGTGAAAGGATTGTTGATATCTTAGATGCTGTTGCCGTGACAACGCATCAAACTTTAATATTCTTTTTGGATACTTTTGAGACTCTCAGCGCACTTTGGGGGCCCTTAACGTGCTCAAAAACTCTTGAAACTTTGCACACGGGTCAGAACCCGTGGCCATCAGGGCCGGGCTGAAGCTGGTACCCGGGCGTGGCAGGGGGGCTCGACAGTGCCCCCTGGAACGGGGTCCGAAAACTTGGTCCATAAATCAAACACGCTTGAATGTAATAATATGAAACTCGGTACACATATAGATCTCATCGATTCATATATCCTTTGTACTTTTACTTTTTACCCCAGCCCAACAGGAAGTCGGCTATTATGGTTTGTTTGGAAGCGTATGCCCCTGGAATTCGATATACTCCTCCTAGAGAATTCAACCAATCGCCACGAAACTCGGTCAGCATGAAGTCAAGACATTGAGGATGAAAAGTTGCCAGGGGATTTTTGATATCTCGAACGGTTTGGCTGTGGCGAGGAAACGAATTTATGGCGAATAAAGGAAACAGGAAGTGTGTTATAACTTCTGCATACATTAACTGATCTTGATGAAACTTCAGCAGTGTGTTCGCTGTAAGAGTCCGATCACATGGATGTGACTATTGTGAGTCAAAGTTATAGCGCCACCAACTGGCAGCAGGAAGTGTGTCACTTCCTAAAGGCTTTGAAATCACCCTCTTATTTTTACCCAATTTGCTTCAAACTTTATGTGTATAATGTAGACACACGGCAGATGTAGACCTGAGAAAGGATTATTGATATCTTAGATACTGTTGCCGTGGCAACGCATCAAACTTTATTATTCTTTGTTGATGCTTTTGAGACTCTTAACATACTTGAAATTGCATGAAACCCGACAGACACATCACATTTATTAGACAGTAGACATGTGCAGAGTTTCAGAAACGGGCATGGTGAGAGCAATTAGAGAATAATGTTTAAGTTTAAAAACAGCCAGAATGGTTGTTTAGTCAAAAAAAATTTTTTTCCAAATCATACATAGTGTTATACTGCCCTCTTGTGTTCAAAATCAGGTAAAAAGCGAAAGTAAAATAAGGACGTCTGCACAATTCATTAATAATGGTGCAGAGTAGAGTGAGCTTTTTCAATTAATTCCTATGGAAGTAGGAATGAACTAAACAACGTTCGCTCTGTTCTGCTCGTCCCTCACCGTGGGCGCGCAGAGTTATGAATGCCCGTGCAGCCGTGAGCATTTTAGTTTCATTTTAAAATTAGCGCCATTTCGGGGGACGTATTACTTTAATTTATTTAACAAAAACACAATGTTGTGTTTAATTGCGAGTGTACACAAATATAAGTAAACACTTTGACGTTTGAATGATGTCCTGTATGAAGAAAATGACGGAGTATGTTTCACTGTTCAATCGCGCTGAGCCACCCAGACCCCCACACACACACTGACACACACACACACACACACACACACACACACACACACACACACACACACACACACACACACACACACACACACACACACACACACACAAACACACACACACACACACACACAATAATAAAACATTCAACCTAACATATACAAATTACACTGCTATGTTGAAATAGTCAGTAGTACAATTTGTATCATTCACAGTAAGCACCGCTCCACTGTGATTTTTCCAAGCACATTTTTGCACAAGTGAAGAGGATGATTTTTTCCGTCGATATTGGAACGTGAGTGAAGTACAAAGCCTGTAATAAAGAATAGTTTAGCATCCAAATACATCGCAAATGTTGCAACATTTAGATTCTAAAGAGAGATTTACGTGAGCCTAACACCACTTACTTTTACTTTTGTTTTAAATTATTTCGTTTTGGCTTTATTATAGTTATTTTTTTATTTGTGTTCTGTTCTGAATATCATTAAATTTAAAGGATTTGTTGTGGAATATTTTGAGTGTATAATCAAATAACACTAAACCGTCACTAGGTGTCGCCAGGCGACCGTCTTAATGAGCGGGTCATTGATTCATTCGTTCAAACGATTCGTTTGAACGACTGAGTCATTCATGAATGAGACAGATGTTTATGGATTGGTCATTGAATCTTTGAGTCAACCAATTTGTTCAAAATGCTGAATCATTCAGTAATGAGAAAACACGTTGCTGTGAGATGCAATGGTTCTGCTGTGATCTTTGTTTAACTATTTTCGCTGCTGAAACAGAAGAACAGTCAATATTGCATCTAAAATGTAAGTGACTTGACACGTGTGTGTGTGTGTGTGTGTGTGTGTGCGTGTGAGTGCGTGCGTGCGTGCGTGTGTGTGTGTGTGTGTGTGTGTGTGTGCAATCAATCCCAGGTAAGAGGCATGAATAATGAGAATTGGACTTCTAGGAGTGAGGTTAATATTCCGGAGATGGTTCCCTCGGATTGTGAAAAGGAGGCGGCGCGGGAGTGGCCAGGCATTGCGCTACTTCTGTTTCAAAGTTTAAAACAATGCTAATATCATTTTTTTGAACGATTTCATTACAAATGTTTATTTTATATATTTATAAAATATTATAAAATATAATAACTATGTTTTGTCCTATTAACAAAAGACAGGCAATGTACTATTAACAAATGTTAATAGTTTTTTAAAAGTTAAAATGATACTTTATGCATTTGTTTTGTGTCAGATGATTAACAATATAAATTAAACAAAGCTTAAAACAAACAAAATAATAAAACGAAAACAAAGCTTGAACATTTTATTTAATTGAAAAGCCTTTTTGAAATAAAATGTGTTTTTTTCCCTCTGAAATAGCAAAAGCATCGCACACTTAGCTGTACCTGCTCTAAATAAATAATAGTATTTAAATAAAAATACAAAATCGAAATAAATAAATTATATAAAACAAAATCAAATCAAAGAAAATAAATCTTATTAAAGTTATGCAGGCACACATTTAACAATAATTTTCAAGTGACAAATAAAATCAATCAAAATTCCTTACACATGGAGTTAATCCTGACGATTCCTGAGGCGCCTTTCCTCATGACACTCGCTTTTTTTTTCGAAGATATATTTTCTTTGGTTTGATTTTGTTTTTGTAATAATTTATTTTATTTAGTTCGATTTTGTATTTTTATTGAATTACTCTTTTTTATTTAGAGCAGGTACAGCTAGTGTGTGATGCTTTTGCTATTTCAGAGGAAAACAATAATTTTATTTAATTAATAATTTTTGTTTCAGTCCACCATATAATTATGTTGTGTTTGATCTATGGAAAAAAGTTAGTTGTGAAATGGTTGAATATTAACAAAAGTTAATAGTTTTTTACAAGTTAGAATAATACGATATATATATATATATAAACAAGCCGGTGGCACCGCCACCCCGGTGCCTTTACGGTTACTGTGCATGACGGGCAATATCGTAACTCCGCTTTGACCTTTGAGAAGATGTGTGCTATAGAGCTTGCATTGGTGTGGGCTCTGCAAAAGTGTGTGTGTGTGTGTGAGGCGTGATTGAACAATGTAGACATATATATATATATATATATATAAAGGCACCGGGGTGGCGGTGCCACCGGCTTGTTTATATATATATATATATATATATATATATATATATATATATATATGAATATAGCTGCGAGCAGCGATGAAGGGCCAAAGCCGGCGGCACCGCCACTCCGGTGCCTTTAGGTAACTAAAGGCACCGGGGTTGCGGTGCCACCGGCTTGGGCCCGTAATCGCTGCTCGCAGCTATATTTATTTATTATTATTATTATTTTACTACCTTTTGGGCACTTTTGGGGGCCTTAACGTGCTCGAAAACTCTTGAAACTTTGCACACATCTCAGAACCCGCGGCCATCAGGGCCGGGCTGAAGCTGGTACCCGGGCGTGGCAGGGGGGCTCGACAGCGCCCCCTGGAACGGGGTTTGAACACTTGGTCCATAAATCAAACACGCTTGCATGTAATAATATGAAACTCAGTACACATATAGATCTCATCGGTTCATATATACTTCATGCTCTTACTTTTTACCCCAGCCCAACAGGAAGTCGGCTATTAAGGGTTGTTTGGAAAACACATGCAATGGAATGTGAAATACTCCTCCTAGAGAATTCAAACACACGGCACGAAACTCGGTCAGCATGAAGTCAAGACACTGAGGATGAAAAATTGCCAGGGGATTTTTGATATCTCGAACGGTTTGGCCGTGGCGAGTAAACGAAATTATGGCGAGAAACGTGAAACAGGAAGTGTGTTATAACTACTGCATACATTAACTAATCTTGATGAAACTTCAGCAGTGTGTTCGTTGTAAGAGCCCGATCACATGGATGTGACTATTGTGAGTCAAAGTTATAGCGCCACCAACTGGAAGCAGGAAGTGTGTCACTTTCAAAATGCTTTTAAATCACCCTCTTATTTTTACCCGATTTGCTTCAAACTTCATGTGCATAATGTAGACACACGCCAGATGTAGACCTGTGAAAGGATTATTGATATCTTAGATACTGTTGCCATGGCAATGCATCAAACATTAATATTCCTTTTTTTAAGCTTTTTCATGCTTTTTTATGCTTTCGGGCACTTTTGGGGTTCTTAACGTGCTCGAAAACTCTTGAAACTTTGCACACGGGACAAAACCCGCGGCCATCAGGGCCAGGCTGAAGCTGGTACCCGGGCGTGGCAGGGGGGCTCGACAGCGCCCCCTTGAACGGGTCAGACAATTTGGTCCATATATCCAACACGCTTTACCCTATTTGCTTCAAACTTGATGTGTATAATGTAGACACAAGCCAGATGTAGACCTGTGAAAGGATTGTTGATATCTTAGATGCTGTTGCCGTGACAACGCATCAAACTTTAATATTCTTTTTGGATACTTTTGAGATTCTTAGCGCACTTTTGGGGCCCTTAACGTGCTCAAAAACTCTTGAAACTTTGCACACGGGTCAGAAACCGCGGCCATCAGGGCCGGGCTGAAGCTGGTACCCGGGCGTGGCAGGGGGGCTCGACAGCGCCCCCTGGAATGGGGTCCGAAAACTTGGTCCATAAATCAAACAGGCTTTACCCGATTTGCTTCAAACTTGATGTGTATAATGTAGACACACGCCAGATTTAGACCTGTGAAAGGATTGTTGATATCTTAGATGCTGTTGCCGTGACAACGCATCAAACTTTAATATTCTTTTTGGATACTTTTGAGACTCTCAGCGCACTTTGGGGGCCCTTAACGTGCTCAAAAACTCTTGAAACTTTGCACACGGGTCAGAACCCGTGGCCATCAGGGCCGGGCTGAAGCTGGTACCCGGGCGTGGCAGGGGGGCTCGACAGTGCCCCCTGGAACGGGGTCCGAAAACTTGGTCCATAAATCAAACACGCTTGAATGTAATAATATGAAACTCGGTACACATATAGATCTCATCGATTCATATATCCTTTGTACTTTTACTTTTTACCCCAGCCCAACAGGAAGTCGGCTATTATGGTTTGTTTGGAAGCGTATGCCCCTGGAATTCGATATACTCCTCCTAGAGAATTCAACCAATCGCCACGAAACTCGGTCAGCATGAAGTCAAGACATTGAGGATGAAAAGTTGCCAGGGGATTTTTGATATCTCGAACGGTTTGGCTGTGGCGAGGAAACGAATTTATGGCGAATAAAGGAAACAGGAAGTGTGTTATAACTTCTGCATACATTAACTGATCTTGATGAAACTTCAGCAGTGTGTTCGCTGTAAGAGTCCGATCACATGGATGTGACTATTGTGAGTCAAAGTTATAGCGCCACCAACTGGCAGCAGGAAGTGTGTCACTTCCTAAAGGCTTTGAAATCACCCTCTTATTTTTACCCAATTTGCTTCAAACTTTATGTGTATAATGTAGACACACGGCAGATGTAGACCTGAGAAAGGATTATTGATATCTTAGATACTGTTGCCGTGGCAACGCATCAAACTTTATTATTCTTTGTTGATGCTTTTGAGACTCTTAACATACTTGAAATTGCATGAAACCCGACAGACACATCACATTTATTAGACAGTAGACATGTGCAGAGTTTCAGAAACGGGCATGGTGAGAGCAATTAGAGAATAATGTTTAAGTTTAAAAACAGCCAGAATGGTTGTTTAGTCAAAAAATTTTTTTTTCCAAATCATACATAGTGTTATACTGCCCTCTTGTGTTCAAAATCAGGTAAAAAGCGAAAGTAAAATAAGGACGTCTGCACAATTCATTAATAATGGTGCAGAGTAGAGTGAGCTTTTTCAATTAATTCCTATGGAAGTAGGAATGAACTAAACAACGTTCGCTCTGTTCTGCTCGTCCCTCACCGTGGGCGCGCAGAGTTATGAATGCCCGTGCAGCCGTGAGCATTTTAGTTTCATTTTAAAATTAGCGCCATTTCGGGGGACGTATTACTTTAATTTATTTAACAAAAACACAATGTTGTGTTTAATTGCGAGTGTACACAAATATAAGTAAACACTTTGACGTTTGAATGATGTCCTGTATGAAGAAAATGACGGAGTATGTTTCACTGTTCAATCGCGCTGAGCCACCCAGACCCCCACACACACACTGACACACACACACACACACACACACACACACACACACACACACACACACACACACACACACAAACACACACACACACACACACACAATAATAAAACATTCAACCTAACATATACAAATTACACTGCTATGTTGAAATAGTCAGTAGTACAATTTGTATCATTCACAGTAAGCACCGCTCCACTGTGATTTTTCCAAGCACATTTTTGCACAAGTGAAGAGGATGATTTTTTCCGTCGATATTGGAACGTGAGTGAAGTACAAAGCCTGTAATAAAGAATAGTTTAGCATCCAAATACATCGCAAATGTTGCAACATTTAGATTCTAAAGAGAGATTTACGTGAGCCTAACACCACTTACTTTTACTTTTGTTTTAAATTATTTCGTTTTGGCTTTATTATAGTTATTTTTTTATTTGTGTTCTGTTCTGAATATCATTAAATTTAAAGGATTTGTTGTGGAATATTTTGAGTGTATAATCAAATAACACTAAACCGTCACTAGGTGTCGCCAGGCGACCGTCTTAATGAGCGGGTCATTGATTCATTCGTTCAAACGATTCGTTTGAACGACTGAGTCATTCATGAATGAGACAGATGTTTATGGATTGGTCATTGAATCTTTGAGTCAACCAATTTGTTCAAAATGCTGAATCATTCAGTAATGAGAAAACACGTTGCTGTGAGATGCAATGGTTCTGCTGTGATCTTTGTTTAACTATTTTCGCTGCTGAAACAGAAGAACAGTCAATATTGCATCTAAAATGTAAGTGACTTGACACGTGTGTGTGTGTGTGTGTGTGTGTGTGCGTGTGAGTGCGTGCGTGCGTGTGTGTGTGTGTGTGTGTGTGTGTGTGTGTGTGTGCAATCAATCCCAGGTAAGAGGCATGAATAATGAGAATTGGACTTCTAGGAGTGAGGTTAATATTCCGGAGATGGTTCCCTCGGATTGTGAAAAGGAGGCGGCGCGGGAGTGGCCAGGCATTGCGCTACTTCTGTTTCAAAGTTTAAAACAATGCTAATATCATTTTTTTGAACGATTTCATTACAAATGTTTATTTTATATATTTATAAAATATTATAAAATATAATAACTATGTTTTGTCCTATTAACAAAAGACAGGCAATGTACTATTAACAAATGTTAATAGTTTTTTAAAAGTTAAAATGATACTTTATGCATTTGTTTTGTGTCAGATGATTAACAATATAAATTAAACAAAGCTTAAAACAAACAAAATAATAAAACGAAAACAAAGCTTGAACATTTTATTTAATTGAAAAGCCTTTTTGAAATAAAATGTGTTTTTTTCCCTCTGAAATAGCAAAAGCATCGCACACTTAGCTGTACCTGCTCTAAATAAATAATAGTATTTAAATAAAAATACAAAATCGAAATAAATAAATTATATAAAAACAAAATCAAATCAAAGAAAATAAATCTTATTAAAGTTATGCAGGCACACATTTAACAATAATTTTCAAGTGACAAATAAAATCAATCAAAATTCCTTACACATGGAGTTAATCCTGACGATTCCTGAGGCGCCTTTCCTCATGACACTCGCTTTTTTTTTCGAAGATATATTTTCTTTGGTTTGATTTTGTTTTTGTAATAATTTATTTTATTTAGTTCGATTTTGTATTTTTATTGAATTACTCTTTTTTATTTAGAGCAGGTACAGCTAGTGTGTGATGCTTTTGCTATTTCAGAGGAAAACAATAATTTTATTTAATTAATAATTTTTGTTTCAGTCCACCATATAATTATGTTGTGTTTGATCTATGGAAAAAAGTTAGTTGTGAAATGGTTGAATATTAACAAAAGTTAATAGTTTTTTACAAGTTAGAATAATACGATATATATATATATATAAACAAGCCGGTGGCACCGCCACCCCGGTGCCTTTACGGTTACTGTGCATGACGGGCAATATCGTAACTCCGCTTTGACCTTTGAGAAGATGTGTGCTATAGAGCTTGCATTGGTGTGGGCTCTGCAAAAGTGTGTGTGTGTGTGTGAGGCGTGATTGAACAATGTAGACATATATATATGTATATATATAAAGGCACCGGGGTGGCGGTGCCACCGGCTTGTTTATATATATATATATATCGTATATATATATGAATATAGCTGCGAGCAGCGATGAAGGGCCAAAGCCGGCGGCACCGCCACTCCGGTGCCTTTAGGTAACTAAAGGCACCGGGGTTGCGGTGCCACCGGCTTGGGCCCGTAATCGCTGCTCGCAGCTATATTTATTATTATTATTATTATTTTACTACCTTTTGGGCACTTTTGGGGGCCTTAACGTGCTCGAAAACTCTTGAAACTTTGCACACATCTCAGAACCCGCGGCCATCAGGGCCGGGCTGAAGCTGGTACCCGGGCGTGGCAGGGGGGCTCGACAGCGCCCCCTGGAACGGGGTTTGAACACTTGGTCCATAAATCAAACACGCTTGCATGTAATAATATGAAACTCAGTACACATATAGATCTCATCGGTTCATATATACTTCATGCTCTTACTTTTTACCCCAGCCCAACAGGAAGTCGGCTATTAAGGGTTGTTTGGAAAACACATGCAATGGAATGTGAAATACTCCTCCTAGAGAATTCAAACACACGGCACGAAACTCGGTCAGCATGAAGTCAAGACACTGAGGATGAAAAATTGCCAGGGGATTTTTGATATCTCGAACGGTTTGGCCGTGGCGAGTAAACGAAATTATGGCGAGAAACGTGAAACAGGAAGTGTGTTATAACTACTGCATACATTAACTAATCTTGATGAAACTTCAGCAGTGTGTTCGTTGTAAGAGCTCGATCACATGGATGTGACTATTGTGAGTCAAAGTTATAGCGCCACCAACTGGAAGCAGGAAGTGTGTCACTTTCAAAATGCTTTTAAATCACCCTCTTATTTTTACCCGATTTGCTTCAAACTTCATGTGCATAATGTAGACACACGCCAGATGTAGACCTGTGAAAGGATTATTGATATCTTAGATACTGTTGCCATGGCAATGCATCAAACATTAATATTCCTTTTTTTAAGCTTTTTCATGCTTTTTTATGCTTTCGGGCACTTTTGGGGTTCTTAACGTGCTCGAAAACTCTTGAAACTTTGCACACGGGACAAAACCCGCGGCCATCAGGGCCAGGCTGAAGCTGGTACCCGGGCGTGGCAGGGGGGCTCGACAGCGCCCCCTTGAACGGGTCAGACAATTTGGTCCATATATCCAACACGCTTTACCCTATTTGCTTCAAACTTGATGTGTATAATGTAGACACAAGCCAGATGTAGACCTGTGAAAGGATTGTTGATATCTTAGATGCTGTTGCCGTGACAACGCATCAAACTTTAATATTCTTTTTGGATACTTTTGAGATTCTTAGCGCACTTTTGGGGCCCTTAACGTGCTCAAAAACTCTTGAAACTTTGCACACGGGTCAGAAACCGCGGCCATCAGGGCCGGGCTGAAGCTGGTACCCGGGCGTGGCAGGGGGGCTCGACAGCGCCCCCTGGAATGGGGTCCGAAAACTTGGTCCATAAATCAAACAGGCTTTACCCGATTTGCTTCAAACTTGATGTGTATAATGTAGACACACGCCAGATTTAGACCTGTGAAAGGATTGTTGATATCTTAGATGCTGTTGCCGTGACAACGCATCAAACTTTAATATTCTTTTTGGATACTTTTGAGACTCTCAGCGCACTTTGGGGGCCCTTAACGTGCACGAAAACTCTTGAAACTTTGCACACAGGTCAGAACCCGCGGCCATCAGGGCCGGGCTGAAGATGGTACCCGGGCGTGGCAGGGGGGCTCGACAGCGCCCCCTGGAACGGGGTGCGAAAACTTGGTCCATAAATCAAACACGCTTGCATGTAATAATATGAAACTCGGTAGACATATAGATCTCATCGGTTCATATATCCTTTGTACTTTTACTTTTTACCCCAGCCCAACAGGAAGTCGGCTATAATGGTTTGTTTGGAAGCGTATGCCCCTGGAATTCGATATACTCCTCCTAGAGAATTCAACCAATCGCAACGAAACTCGGTCAGCATGAAGTCAAGACATTGAGGATGAAAAATTGCCAGGGGATTTTTGATATCTCGAACGATTTGGCCGTGGCGAGGAAACGAATTTATGGCGAATAATGGAAACAGGAAGTGTGTTATAACTTCTGCATACATTAACTGATCTTGATGAAACTTCAACAGTGTGTTCGCTGTAAGAGGCCGATCACATGGATGTGACTATTATGAGTCAAAGTTATAGCGCCACCAACTGGCAGCAGGAAGTGTGTCACTTTCAAAATGCTTTGAAATCACCCTCTTATTTTTACCCGATTTGCTTCAAACTTGATGTGTATAATGTAGACACTCGCCAGATGTAGACCTGTGAAAGGATTATTGATGTCTTAGATACTGTTGCCATGGCAACGCATCAAACTTTAATATTGTTTTTGGATGCTTTTGAGACTCTTAGCATGCCTGAAATTGCTTAAAATTGCATGAAACTCGACAGACAGATCACATTTATTAGCCAGTAGACATGTGCAAAGTTTCAGAAACGGGCGTGGTGCAGGGGCTCAGTAGCGCCACCTTTTGTGACAAAAGTGTGTGTGTGGGGGGGGGGGGGGGTTAGTTTCATCTACAGTTACAAAACTTTTTCAACTTGATGAAAATACATTAAAGATGCTAAATTGTGAACGGATATTGAATATCTCAAACGGTTTTGCTATGGCGAGGGATTATGTCAAAAAAAGAATCAGGAAATGTCTCATATCTTTCTAAAATGTAATTATACACCATTTATTTTTCTATAAAATTATACTAATATTAGAAGTAAACCCATTGTATTCCTTTTTTTCAATTTAAGATTTATGTTTAAGTTTAAAAACAGCCAGAATGGTTGTTTAGCCAAAAAAAAAAAAAAAAAAAAAATCATTCATAGTGCTTTACTGCCCTCTTGTGTTCAAAATCAGGTAGGCCAATTGATGCTACTATGGGAATATTTTCCCACCGTGACTCCGCTGGGGGCTTTAAAATCGCTAACTTGAAAGCGAAAGTAACGGACGTCTCCACAAGACGTGCAGCTGTGAGCATTTTTGTTTCATTTTAAAAGAAGCCCCATTTCGGGGGCGGATTTCTTGAATGTATTTTACAAAATCACAATGTTGTGTTTGATTGCGAGTATCCAAAAATAAGTAAACACTTTGCAGTTTGAATGATCTTCTTGAATAAAATGACGGAGTAGCCAATGTTTCCACTGTTCGATCGCGGACGTCCACACGGACATTGATAATGGTGGCGCGTGCAGAGCGCGTGCTTGAATTGTGAGTTCAATAGTCTATTATTTTTCACGGAAAACACAACAACAAAAGAGTATAATGATAGATTCGCTTAAATAGGCGCTTTTACATAAAATAGCCTATTCCGTCATCATCTTTTCAGTCAGCTCTTCACTCTCGTGATTAATGAAATTTGACTCCTGTTGCTGATATTTGCTGCAACTTTCGTTCAGCTCACAATTTAGTAAGCAAACACGCTTCAAATGTGTTTATTTTATTTTTGTGTATATATATGTGTGTATATATATATATATATATATATATATATATATATATATATATATATATATATATATATATATATATATATATATATATAGCTTATGTTTCAAATATGAGTTAATTAACAATCGTTGGAAAGAATGATACTTTTAAACATATCACTAAACCGTCATTAGGTGTCGCCAGGCGACCGTCTTAATGAGCGAGTCATTGATTCATTCGTTCAAACGATTCGTTCGAACGGCTGAGTCGTTCATGAATGAGACAGATTATGGATTGGTCGTTGAATCTTTGAGTCAACCGATTTGTTCAAAATGCTGAATCATTCAGTAATGAGAACGCGTTGCTGTGAGATGCTCGATGGTTCTGCTGTGATCTTTGTTGAACTATTTTCGCTGCTGAAACAGAAAAAAAGTCAATATTGCATCTAAAATGTAAGTGACTTGACACGTGTGTGTGTGTGTGTGTGTGCGTGTGAGTGCGTGCGTGCGTGTGTGTGTGTGTGTGTGTGTGTGTGTGCAATCAATCTCAGGTAAGAGGCATGAATAATGAGAATTGGACTTCTAGGAGTGAGGTTAATATTCCGGAGATGGTTCCCTCGGATTGTGAAAAGGAGGCGGCGCGGGAGTGGCCAGGCATTGCGCTACTTTAGTTTCAAAGTTTAAAACAATGCTAATATCATTTTTTTGAACGATTTCATTACAAATGTTTATTTTATATATTTATAAAATATTATAAAATATAATAACTATGTTTTGTCCTATTAACAAAAGACAGGCAATGTACTATTAACAAATGTTAATAGTTTTTTAAAAGTTAAAATGATACTTTATGCATTTGTTTTGTGTCAGATGATTAACAATATAAATTAAACAAAGCTTAAAACAAACAAAATAATAAAACGAAAACAAAGCTTGAACATTTTATTTAATTGAAAAGCCTTTTTGAAATAAAATGTGTTTTTTTCCCTCTGAAATAGCAAAAGCATCGCACACTTAGCTGTACCTGCTCTAAATAAATAATAGTATTTAAATAAAAATACAAAATCGAAATAAATAAATTATATAAAACAAAATCAAATCAAAGAAAATAAATCTTATTAAAGTTATGCAGGCACACATTTAACAATAATTTTCAAGTGACAAATAAAATCAATCAAAATTCCTTACACATGGAGTTAATCCTGACGATTCCTGAGGCGCCTTTCCTCATGACACTCGCTTTTTTTTTCGAAGATATATTTTCTTTGGTTTGATTTTGTTTTTGTAATAATTTATTTTATTTAGTTCGATTTTGTATTTTTATTGAATTACTCTTTTTTATTTAGAGCAGGTACAGCTAGTGTGTGATGCTTTTGCTATTTCAGAGGAAAACAATAATTTTATTTAATTAATAATTTTTGTTTCAGTCCACCATATAATTATGTTGTGTTTGATCTATGGAAAAAAGTTAGTTGTGAAATGGTTGAATATTAACAAAAGTTAATAGTTTTTTACAAGTTAGAATAATACGATATATATATATATATAAACAAGCCGGTGGCACCGCCACCCCGGTGCCTTTACGGTTACTGTGCATGACGGGCAATATCGTAACTCCGCTTTGACCTTTGAGAAGATGTGTGCTATAGAGCTTGCATTGGTGTGGGCTCTGCAAAAGTGTGTGTGTGTGTGTGAGGCGTGATTGAACAATGTAGACATATATATATATATATATATATAAAGGCACCGGGGTGGCGGTGCCACCGGCTTGTTTATATATATATATATATATATATATATATATATATATATATATATATATATGAATATAGCTGCGAGCAGCGATGAAGGGCCAAAGCCGGCGGCACCGCCACTCCGGTGCCTTTAGGTAACTAAAGGCACCGGGGTTGCGGTGCCACCGGCTTGGGCCCGTAATCGCTGCTCGCAGCTATATTTATTATTATTATTATTATTTTACTACCTTTTGGGCACTTTTGGGGGCCTTAACGTGCTCGAAAACTCTTGAAACTTTGCACACATCTCAGAACCCGCGGCCATCAGGGCCGGGCTGAAGCTGGTACCCGGGCGTGGCAGGGGGGCTCGACAGCGCCCCCTGGAACGGGGTTTGAACACTTGGTCCATAAATCAAACACGCTTGCATGTAATAATATGAAACTCAGTACACATATAGATCTCATCGGTTCATATATACTTCATGCTCTTACTTTTTACCCCAGCCCAACAGGAAGTCGGCTATTAAGGGTTGTTTGGAAAACACATGCAATGGAATGTGAAATACTCCTCCTAGAGAATTCAAACACACGGCACGAAACTCGGTCAGCATGAAGTCAAGACACTGAGGATGAAAAATTGCCAGGGGATTTTTGATATCTCGAACGGTTTGGCCGTGGCGAGTAAACGAAATTATGGCGAGAAACGTGAAACAGGAAGTGTGTTATAACTACTGCATACATTAACTAATCTTGATGAAACTTCAGCAGTGTGTTCGTTGTAAGAGCCCGATCACATGGATGTGACTATTGTGAGTCAAAGTTATAGCGCCACCAACTGGAAGCAGGAAGTGTGTCACTTTCAAAATGCTTTTAAATCACCCTCTTATTTTTACCCGATTTGCTTCAAACTTCATGTGCATAATGTAGACACACGCCAGATGTAGACCTGTGAAAGGATTATTGATATCTTAGATACTGTTGCCATGGCAATGCATCAAACATTAATATTCCTTTTTTTAAGCTTTTTCATGCTTTTTTATGCTTTCGGGCACTTTTGGGGTTCTTAACGTGCTCGAAAACTCTTGAAACTTTGCACACGGGACAAAACCCGCGGCCATCAGGGCCGGGCTGAAGCTGGTACCCGGGCGTGGCAGGGGGGCTCGACAGCGCCCCCTTGAACGGGTCAGACAATTTGGTCCATATATCCAACACGCTTTACCCTATTTGCTTCAAACTTGATGTGTATAATGTAGACACAAGCCAGATGTAGACCTGTGAAAGGATTGTTGATATCTTAGATGCTGTTGCCGTGACAACGCATCAAACTTTAATATTCTTTTTGGATACTTTTGAGATTCTTAGCGCACTTTTGGGGCCCTTAACGTGCTCAAAAACTCTTGAAACTTTGCACACGGGTCAGAAACCGCGGCCATCAGGGCCGGGCTGAAGCTGGTACCCGGGCGTGGCAGGGGGGCTCGACAGCGCCCCCTGGAATGGGGTCCGAAAACTTGGTCCATAAATCAAACAGGCTTTACCCGATTTGCTTCAAACTTGATGTGTATAATGTAGACACACGCCAGATTTAGACCTGTGAAAGGATTGTTGATATCTTAGATGCTGTTGCCGTGACAACGCATCAAACTTTAATATTCTTTTTGGATACTTTTGAGACTCTCAGCGCACTTTGGGGGCCCTTAACGTGCACGAAAACTCTTGAAACTTTGCACACGGGTCAGAACCCGCGGCCATCAGGGCCGGGCTGAAGCTGGTACCCGGGCGTGGCAGGGAGGATCGACAGCGCCCCCTGGAACGAGGTCCGAAAACTTGGTCCATAAATCAAACACGCTTGCATGTAATAATATGAAACTCGGTACACATATAGATCTCATCGGTTTATATATCCTTTGTACTTTTACTTTTTACCCCAGCCCAACAGGAAGTCGGCTATTATGGTTTGTTTGGAAGCGTATGCCCCTGGAATTCGATATACTCCTCCTAGAGAATTCAACCAATCGCAACGAAACTCGGTCAGCATGATGTCAAGACATTGAGGATGAAAAATTGCCAGGGGATTTTTGATATCTCGAACGGTTTGGCCGTGACGAGGAAACGAATTTATGGCGAATAATGGAAACAGGAAGTGTGTTATAACTTCTGCATACATTAACTGATCTTGATGAAACTTCAACAGTGTGTTCGCTGTGAGAGGCCGATCACATGGATGTGACTATTGTGAGTCAAAGTTATAGCGCCACCAACTGGCAGCAGGAAGTGTGTCACTTTCAAAATACTTTGAAATCACCCTCTTATTTTTACCCGATTTGCTTCAAACTTGATGTGTATAATGTAAATACACGGCAGATGTAGACCTGTGAAAGGATTATTGATATCTTAGATACTGTTGCCATGGCAACGCATCAAACTTTAATATTCTTTTTGGATGCTTTTGAGACTCTTAGCATGCCTGAAATTGCTTAAAATTGCATGAAACTTGACAGACAGATCACATTTATTAGCCAGTAGACATGTGCAAAGTTTCAGAAACGGGCGTGGTGCAGGGGCTCAGTAGCGCCACCTTTTGTGACAAAAGTGTGTGTGGGGGGGGGGTTAGTTTCATCTACAGTTACAAAACTTTTTCAACTTGATGAAAATACATTAAAGATGCTAAATTGTGAACGGATATTGAATATCTCAAACGGTTTTGCTATGGCGAGGGATTATGTCAAAAAAAGAATCAGGAAATGTCTCATATCTTTCTAAAATGTAATTATACACCATTTATTTTTCTATAAAATTATACTAATATTAGAAGTAAACCCATTGTATTCCTTTTTTTCAATTTAAGATTTATGTTTAAGTTTAAAAACAGCCAGAATGGTTGTTTAGCCAAAAAAATAAAAAAAATAAAAATCATTCATAGTGCTTTACTGCCCTCTTGTGTTCAAAATCAGGTAGGCCAATTGATGCTACTATGGGAATATTTTCCCACCGTGACTCCGCTGGGGGCTTTAAAATCGCTAACTTGAAAGCGAAAGTAACGGACGTCTCCACAAGACGTGCAGCTGTGAGCATTTTTGTTTCATTTTAAAAGAAGCCCCATTTCGGGGGCGGATTTCTTGAATGTATTTTACAAAATCACAATGTTGTGTTTGATTGCGAGTATCCAAAAATAAGTAAACACTTTGCAGTTTGAATGATCTTCTTGAATAAAATGACGGAGTAGCCAATGTTTCCACTGTTCGATCGCGGACGTCCACACGGACATTGATAATGGTGGCGCGTGCAGAGCGCGTGCTTGAATTGTGAGTTCAATAGTCTATTATTTTTCACGGAAAACACAACAACAAAAGAGTATAATGATAGATTCGCTTAAATAGGCGCTTTTACATAAAATAGCCTATTCCGTCATCATCTTTTCAGTCAGCTCTTCACTCTCGTGATTAATGAAATTTGACTCCTGTTGCTGATATTTGCTGCAACTTTCGTTCAGCTCACAATTTAGTAAGCAAACACGCTTCAAATGTGTTTATTTTATTTTTGTGTATATATATGTGTGTATATATATATATATATATATATATATATATATATATATAGCTTATGTTTCAAATATGAGTTAATTAACAATCGTTGGAAAGAATGATACTTTTAAACATATCACTAAACCGTCATTAGGTGTCGCCAGGCGACCGTCTTAATGAGCGAGTCATTGATTCATTCGTTCAAACGATTCGTTCGAACGGCTGAGTCATTCATGAATGAGACAGATTATGGATTGGTCGTTGAATCTTTGAGTCAACCGATTTGTTCAAAATGCTGAATCATTCAGTAATGAGAACGCGTTGCTGTGAGATGCTCGATGGTTCTGCTGTGATCTTTGTTGAACTATTTTCGCTGCTGAAACAGAAAAAAAGTCAATATTGCATCTAAAATGTAAGTGATTTGACGTGTGTGTGTGTGTGTGATTGTGTCTGTTACAGTGATTGTTTAACCCTTGTTAAAGTTTAGGCTTTGTATTTTTGGATATATATCTTTTTATATATAAAAAAATTGCATACAACCCATATATTTTAAATGTATTGTTTGCTTTAAATTACATTGAGATTTGTATGTTTGGTAATTGAACCTGAATGAATTTTAAATGAATGTGCGATATTTCAGATCATATTTTTGTTTTCCTTAAAATTTGAACTAACACTAACTTTACTCTCATCTGAATGCTAGATTATTTATTTATGTATAAAATAAAAACACATTTGATTTTTCTTTTTTAATCAATGTAGAATGTGTAACTGAAAAAATAAACAGATTAGGGCTCTGTTCGAGAACAAGAAATGAAAACCAATGCAATATGATGAATGTCCAAAAGATTTTTTTGCTTTTAAACTATGTGTGTGTGTGTGTGTGTGTGTAAGAGATTTTGGTTGGGTGACAGTTGTAGTTTACAGTTTGACAAAAGCACAATGTTGTGTTTTATTGCGATTGTACACAAATAGAAGTAAACACTTTGTAGTTTGAATAATGTCCTGTATGAACAAAAGGACGGAGTATGTTTTTATGTCTACATTGTTCAATCACGCCTCACACACACACACACACACACACAAAAACTATTTTTCTAATCAGATCAGGCAAATATTCTGTCTTGGCACACTTCATATAACTTTCAAACTTGTGTACTTATTTCATGTGTCCATTAAGTCCATGAGACCGTAGGGTGTCTCATTTTTCATTTTAGGTTTCAGAAGGTTGCTCACGCATACTTTGTGGTTGATATGTGCCCTCAATGCACACTTTTGCAGAGCCCACACTGATGCAAGCTCTACAGCACACATCTTCTCAAAGGTCAAAGCGGGGTTACGTTATTGCCCGTCACGCACAGTAACCCTAAAGGCACCGGGGTGGCGGTGCCACCGGCTTGTTTATATATATATATATATATATATATATATATATAAATATAGCTGCGAGCAGCGATGAAGGGCCAAAGCCGGCGGCACCGCCACTCCGGTGCCTTTAGGTAATTAAAGGCACCGGGGTTGCGGTGCCACCGGCTTGGGCCCGTAATCGCTGCTCGCAGCTATATTTATTATTATTATTATTATTTTACTACCTTTTGGGCACTTTTGGGGGCCTTAACGTGCTCGAAAACTCTTGAAACTTTGCACACATCTCAGAACCCGCGGCCATCAGGGCCGGGCTGAAGCTGGTACCCGGGCGTGGCAGGGGGGCTCGACAGCGCCCCCTGGAACGGGGTTTGAACACTTGGTCCATAAATCAAACACGCTTGCATGTAATAATATGAAACTCAGTACACATATAGATCTCATCGGTTCATATATACTTCATGCTCTTACTTTTTACCCCAGCCCAACAGGAAGTCGGCTATTAAGGGTTGTTTGGAAAACACATGCAATGGAATGTGAAATACTCCTCCTAGAGAATTCAAACACACGGCACGAAACTCGGTCAGCATGAAGTCAAGACACTGAGGATGAAAAATTGCCAGGGGATTTTTGATATCTCGAACGGTTTGGCCGTGGCGAGTAAACGAAATTATGGCGAGAAACGTGAAACAGGAAGTGTGTTATAACTACTGCATACATTAACTAATCTCGATGAAACTTCAGCAGTGTGTTCGTTGTAAGAGCCCGATCACATGGATGTGACTATTGTGAGTCAAAGTTATAGCGCCACCAACTGGAAGCAGGAAGTGTGTCACTTTCAAAATGCTTTTAAATCACCCTCTTATTTTTACCCGATTTGCTTCAAACTTCATGTGCATAATGTAGACACACGCCAGATGTAGACCTGTGAAAGGATTATTGATATCTTAGATACTGTTGCCATGGCAATGCATCAAACATTAATATTCCTTTTTTTAAGCTTTTTCATGCTTTTTTATGCTTTCGGGCACTTTTGGGGTTCTTAACGTGCTCGAAAACTCTTGAAACTTTGCACACGGGACAAAACCCGCGGCCATCAGGGCCAGGCTGAAGCTGGTACCCGGGCGTGGCAGGGGGGCTCGACAGCGCCCCCTTGAACGGGTCAGACAATTTGGTCCATATATCCAACACGCTTTACCCTATTTGCTTCAAACTTGATGTGTATAATGTAGACACAAGCCAGATGTAGACCTGTGAAAGGATTGTTGATATCTTAGATGCTGTTGCCGTGACAACGCATCAAACTTTAATATTCTTTTTGGATACTTTTGAGATTCTTAGCGCACTTTTGGGGCCCTTAACGTGCTCAAAAACTCTTGAAACTTTGCACACGGGTCAGAAACCGCGGCCATCAGGGCCGGGCTGAAGCTGGTACCCGGGCGTGGCAGGGGGGCTCGACAGCGCCCCCTGGAATGGGGTCCGAAAACTTGGTCCATAAATCAAACAGGCTTTACCCGATTTGCTTCAAACTTGATGTGTATAATGTAGACACACGCCAGATTTAGACCTGTGAAAGGATTGTTGATATCTTAGATGCTGTTGCCGTGACAACGCATCAAACTTTAATATTCTTTTTGGATACTTTTGAGACTCTCAGCGCACTTTGGGGGCCCTTAACGTGCTCAAAAACTCTTGAAACTTTGCACACGGGTCAGAACCCGTGGCCATCAGGGCCGGGCTGAAGCTGGTACCCGGGCGTGGCAGGGGGGCTCGACAGTGCCCCCTGGAACGGGGTCCGAAAACTTGGTCCATAAATCAAACACGCTTGAATGTAATAATATGAAACTCGGTACACATATAGATCTCATCGATTCATATATCCTTTGTACTTTTACTTTTTACCCCAGCCCAACAGGAAGTCGGCTATTATGGTTTGTTTGGAAGCGTATGCCCCTGGAATTCGATATACTCCTCCTAGAGAATTCAACCAATCGCCACGAAACTCGGTCAGCATGAAGTCAAGACATTGAGCATGAAAAATTGCCAGGGGATTTTTGATATCTCGAACGGTTTGGCCGTGGCGAGGAAACGAATTTATGGCGAGAAACGTGAAACAGGAAGTGTGTTATAACTTCAGCATACAGTAACTGATCTTGATGAAACTTTAGCAGTGTGTTCGCTGTAAGAGGCCGATCACATGGATGTGACTATTGTGAGTCAAAGTTATAGCGCCACCAACTGGCAGCAGGAAGTGTGTAACTTTCAAAATGCTTTTAAATCACCCTCTTATTTTTACCCGATTTGCTTCAAACTTTATGTGTATAATGTAGACACACGCCAGATGTAGACCTGTGAAAGGATTATTGATATCTTAGATACTGTTGCCGTGACAACGCATCAAACTTTAATATTCTTTTTGGATGCTTTTGAGACTCTTAGCATGCCTGAAATTGCTTAAAATTGCATGAAACTTGACAGACAGATCACATTTATTAGCCAGTAGACATGTGCAAAGTTTCAGAAACGGGCGTGGTGCAGGGGCTCAGTAGCGCCACCTTTTGTGACAAAAGTGTGTGTGTGGGGGGGGTTAGTTTCATCTACAGTTACAAAACTTTTTCAACTTGATGAAAATACTTTAAAGATGCTAAATTGTGAACGGATATTGAATATCTCAAACGGTTTTGCTATGGCGAGGGATTATGTCAAAAAAAGAATCAGGAAATGTCTCATATCTTTCTAAAATGTAATTATACACCATTTATTTTTCTATAAAATTATACTAATATTAGAACTAAACCCATTGTCCTCCTTTTTTTCAATTTAAGATTTATGTTTAAGTTTAAAAACAGCCAGAATGGTTGTTTAGCCAAAAAAATAAAAAAAATTAAAATCATTCATAGTGCTTTACTGCCCTCTTGTGTTCAAAATCAGGTAGGCCAATTGATGCTACTATGGGAATATTTTCCCACCGTGACTCCGCTGGGGGCTTTAAAATCGCTAACTTGAAAGCGAAAGTAACGGACGTCTCCACAAGACGTGCAGCTGTGAGCATTTTCGTTTCATTTTAAAAGAAGCCCCATTTCGGGGGCGGATTTCTTGAATGTATTTTACAAAATCACAATGTTGTGTTTGATTGCGAGTATCCAAAAATTAGTAAACACTTTGCAGTTTGAATGATCTTCTTGAATAAAATGACGGAGTAGCCAATGTTTCCACTGTTCGATCGCGGACGTCCACACGGACATTGATAATGGTGGCGCGTGCAGAGCGCGTGCTTGAATTGTGAGTTCAATAGTCTATTATTTTTCACGGAAAACACAACAACAAAAGAGTATAATGATAGATTCGCTTAAATAGGCGCTTTTACATAAAATAGCCTATTCCGTCATCATCTTTTCAGTCAGCTCTTCACTCTCGTGATTAATGAAATTTGACTCCTGTTGCTGATATTTGCTGCAACTTTCGTTCAGCTCACAATTTAGTAAGCAAACACGCTTCAAATGTGTTTATTTTATTTTTGTGTATATATATGTGTGTATATATATATATATATTATATATATATATATATATATAGCTTATGTTTCAAATATGAGTTAATTAACAATCGTTGGAAAGAATGATACTTTTAAACATATCACTAAACCGTCATTAGGTGTCGCCAGGCGACCGTCTTAATGAGCGAGTCATTGATTCATTCGTTCAAACGATTCGTTCGAACGGCTGAGTCATTCATGAATGAGACAGATTATGGATTGGTCGTTGAATCTTTGAGTCAACCGATTTGTTCAAAATGCTGAATCATTCAGTAATGAGAACGCGTTGCTGTGAGATGCTCGATGGTTCTGCTGTGATCTTTGTCGAACTATTTTCGCTGCTGAAACAGAAAAAAAGTCAATATTGCATCTAAAATGTAAGTGATTTGACGTGTGTGTGTGTGTGTGTGTGTGTGTGATTGTGTCTGTTACAGTGATTGTTTAACCCTTGTTAAAGTTTAGGCTTTGTATTTTTGGATATATATCTTTTTATATATAAAAAAATTGCATACAACCCATATATTTTAAATGTATTGTTTGCTTTAAATTACATTGAGATTTGTATGTTTGGTAATTGAACCTGAATGAATTTTAAATGAATGTGCGATATTTCAGATCATATTTTTGTTTTCCTTAAAATTTGAACTAACACTAACTTTACTCTCATCTGAATGATAGATTATTTATTTATGTCTAAAATAAAAGCACATTTGATTTTTCTTTTTTAATCAATGTAGAATGTGTAACTGAAAAAATAAACAGATTAGGGCTCTGTTCGAGAACAAGAAATGAAAACCAATGCAATATGATGAATGTCCAAAAGATTTTTTTGCTTTTAAACTATGTGTGTCTGTGTGTGTGTGTGTGTGTGTGTGTGTGTGTGTGTGTGTGTGTGTGTGTGTGTGTGTGTGTGTAAGAGATTTTGGTTGGGTGACAGTTGTAGTTTACAGTTTGACAAAAGCACAATGTTGTGTTTTATTGCGATTGTACACAAATATAAGTAAACACTTTGTAGTTTGAATAATGTCCTGTATGAACAAAAGGACGGAGTATGTTTTTATGTCTACATTGTTCAATCACGCCTCACACACACACACACACACACAAAAACTATTTTTCTAATCAGATCAGGCAAATATTCTGTCTTGGCACACTTCATATAACTTTCAAACTTGTGTACTTATTTCATGTTTCCATTAAGTCCATGAGACCGTAGGGTGTCTCATTTTTCATTTTAGGTTTCAGAAGGTTGCTCACGCATACTTTGTGGTTGATATGTGCCCTCAATGCACACTTTTGCAGAGCCCACACTGATGCAAGCTCTACAGCACACATCTTCTCAAAGGTCAAAGCGGGGTTACGTTATTGCCCGTCACGCACAGTAACCCTAAAGGCACCGGGGTGGCGGTGCCACCGGCTTGTTTATATATATATATATATATATATATATATATATATATATATATATATATAAACAAGCCGGTGGCACCGCCACCCCGGTGTGCAAAAGTGTGCATATAAATATAGCTGCGAGCAGCGATGAAGGGCCAAAGCCGGCGGCACCGCCACTCCGGTGCCTTTAGGTAATTAAAGGCACCGGGGTTGCGGTGCCACCGGCTTGGGCCCGTAATCGCTGCTCGCAGCTATATTTTATTATTATTATTATTATTATTATTATTATTTTACTACCTTTTGGGCACTTTTGGGGGCCTTAACGTGCTCGAAAACTCTTGAAACTTTGCACACATCTCAGAACCCGCGGCCATCAGGGCCGGGCTGAAGCTGGTACCCGGGCGTGGCAGGGGGGCTCGACAGCGCCCCCTGGAACGGGGTTTGAACACTTGGTCCATAAATCAAACACGCTTGCATGTAATAATATGAAACTCAGTACACATATAGATCTCATTGGTTCATATATACTTCATGCTCTTACTTTTTACCCCAGCCCAACAGGAAGTCGGCTATTAAGGGTTGTTTGGAAAACACATGCAATGGAATGTGAAATACTCCTCCTAGAGAATTCAAACACACGGCACGAAACTCGGTCAGCATGAAGTCAAGACACTGAGGATGAAAAATTGCCAGGGGATTTTTGATATCTCGAACGGTTTGGCCGTGGCGAGTAAACGAAATTATGGCGAGAAACGTGAAACAGGAAGTGTGTTATAACTACTGCATACATTAACTAATCTCGATGAAACTTCAGCAGTGTGTTCGTTGTAAGAGCCCGATCACATGGATGTGACTATTGTGAGTCAAAGTTATAGCGCCACCAACTGGAAGCAGGAAGTGTGTCACTTTCAAAATGCTTTTAAATCACCCTCTTATTTTTACCCGATTTGCTTCAAACTTCATGTGCATAATGTAGACACACGCCAGATGTAGACCTGTGAAAGGATTATTGATATCTTAGATACTGTTGCCATGGCAATGCATCAAACATTAATATTCCTTTTTTTAAGCTTTTTCATGCTTTTTTATGCTTTCGGGCACTTTTGGGGTTCTTAACGTGCTCAAAAACTCTTGAAACTTTGCACACGGGACAAAACCCGCGGCCATCAGGGCCAGGCTGAAGCTGGTACCCGGGCGTGGCAGGGGGGCTCGACAGCGCCCCCTTGAACGGGTCAGACAATTTGGTCCATATATCCAACACGCTTTACCCTATTTGCTTCAAACTTGATGTGTATAATGTAGACACAAGCCAGATGTAGACCTGTGAAAGGATTGTTGATATCTTAGATGCTGTTGCCGTGACAACGCATCAAACTTTAATATTCTTTTTGGATACTTTTGAGATTCTTAGCGCACTTTTGGGGCCCTTAACATGCTCAAAAACTCTTGAAACTTTGCACACGGGTCAGAAACCGCGGCCATCAGGGCCGGGCTGAAGCTGGTACCCGGGCGTGGCAGGGGGGCTCGACAGCGCCCCCTGGAATGGGGTCCGAAAACTTGGTCCATAAATCAAACAGGCTTTACCCGATTTGCTTCAAACTTGATGTGTATAATGTAGACACACGCCAGATTTAGACCTGTGAAAGGATTGTTGATATCTTAGATGCTGTTGCCGTGACAACGCATCAAACTTTAATATTCTTTTTGGATACTTTTGAGACTCTCAGCGCACTTTGGGGGCCCTTAACGTGCTCAAAAACTCTTGAAACTTTGCACACGGGTCAGAACCCGTGGCCATCAGGGCCGGGCTGAAGCTGGTACCCGGGCGTGGCAGGGGGGCTCGACAGTGCCCCCTGGAACGGGGTCCGAAAACTTGGTCCATAAATCAAACACGCTTGAATGTAATAATATGAAACTCGGTACACATATAGATCTCATCGATTCATATATCCTTTGTACTTTTACTTTTTACCCCAGCCCAACAGGAAGTCGGCTATTATGGTTTGTTTGGAAGCGTATGCCCCTGGAATTCGATATACTCCTCCTAGAGAATTCAACCAATCGCAACGAAACTCGGTCAGCATGATGTCAAGACATTGAGGATGAAAAATTGCCAGGGGATTTCTGATATCTCGAACGGTTTGGCCGTGACGAGGAAACGAATTTATGGCGAATAATGGAAACAGGAAGTGTGTTATAACTTCTGCATACATTAACTGATCTTGATGAAACTTCAACAGTGTGTTCGCTGTGAGAGGCCGATCACATGGATGTGACTATTGTGAGTCAAAGTTATAGCGCCACCAACTGGCAGCATGAAGTGTGTCACTTTCAAAATACTTTGAAATCACCCTCTTATTTTTACCCGATTTGCTTCAAACTTGATGTGTATAATGTAAATACACGGCAGATGTAGACCTGTGAAAGGATTATTGATATCTTAGATACTGTTGCCATGGCAACGCATCAAACTTTAATATTCTTTTTGGATGCTTTTGAGACTCTTAGCATGCCTGAAATTGCTTAAAATTGCATGAAACTTGACAGACAGATCACATTTATTAGCCAGTAGACATGTGCAAAGTTTCAGAAACGGGCGTGGTGCAGGGGCTCAGTAGCGCCACCTTTTGTGGCAAAAGTGTGTGTGGGGGGGGGGGGGTTAGTTTCATCTACAGTTACAAAACTTTTTCAACTTGATGAAAATACATTAAAGATGCTAAATTGTGAACGGATATTGAATATCTCAAACGGTTTTGCTATGGCGAGGGATTATGTCAAAAAAAGAATCAGGAAATGTCTCATATCTTTCTAAAATGTAATTATACACCATTTATTTTTCTATAAAATTATACTAATATTAGAAGTAAACCCATTGTATTCCTTTTTTTCAATTTAAGATTTATGTTTAAGTTTAAAAACAGCCAGAATGGTTGTTTAGCCAAAAAAATAAAAAAAAATAAAAATCATTCATAGTGCTTTACTGCCCTCTTGTGTTCAAAATCAGGTAGGCCAATTGATGCTACTATGGGAATATTTTCCCACCGTGACTCCGCTGGGGGCTTTAAAATCGCTAACTTGAAAGCGAAAGTAACGGACGTCTCCACAAGACGTGCAGCTGTGAGCATTTTTGTTTCATTTTAAAAGAAGCCCCATTTCGGGGGCGGATTTCTTGAATGTATTTTACAAAATCACAATGTTGTGTTTGATTGCGAGTATCCAAAAATAAGTAAACACTTTGCAGTTTGAATGATCTTCTTGAATAAAATGACGGAGTAGCCAATGTTTCCACTGTTCGATCGCGGACGTCCACACGGACATTGATAATGGTGGCGCGTGCAGAGCGCGTGCTTGAATTGTGAGTTCAATAGTCTATTATTTTTCACGGAAAACACAACAACAAAAGAGTATAATGATAGATTCGCTTAAATAGGCGCTTTTACATAAAATGCCTATTCCGTCATCATCTTTTCAGTCAGCTCTTCACTCTCGTGATTAATGAAATTTGACTCCTGTTGCTGATATTTGCTGCAACTTTCGTTCAGCTCACAATTTAGTAAGCAAACACGCTTCAAATGTGTTTATTTTATTTTTGTGTATATATGTGTATATATATATATATATATATATATATATATATATATATATATATATATATAGCTTATGTTTCAAATATGAGTTAATTAACAATCGTTGGAAAGAATGATACTTTTAAACATATCACTAAACCGTCATTAGGTGTCGCCAGGCGACCGTCTTAATGAGCGAGTCATTGATTCATTCGTTCAAACGATTCGTTCGAACGGCTGAGTCATTCATGAATGAGACAGATTATGGATTGGTCGTTGAATCTTTGAGTCAACCGATTTGTTCAAAATGCTGAATCATTCAGTAATGAGAACGCGTTGCTGTGAGATGCTCGATGGTTCTGCTGTGATCTTTGTTGAACTATTTTCGCTGCTGAAACAGAAAAAAAGTCAATATTGCATCTAAAATGTAAGTGATTTGACGTGTGTGTGTGTGTGTGTGTGTGATTGTGTCTGTTACAGTGATTGTTTAACCCTTGTTAAAGTTTAGGCTTTGTATTTTTGGATATATATCTTTTTATATATAAAAAAATTGCATACAACCCATATATTTTAAATGTATTGTTTGCTTTAAATTACATTGAGATTTGTATGTTTGGTAATTGAACCTGAATGAATTTTAAATGAATGTGCGATATTTCAGATCATATTTTTGTTTTCCTTAAAATTTTAACTAACACTAACTTTACTCTCATCTGAATGATAGATTATTTATTTATGTCTAAAATAAAAGCACATTTGATTTTTCTTTTTTAATCAATGTAGAATGTGTAACTGAAAAAATAAACAGATTAGGGCTCTGTTCGAGAACAAGAAATGAAAACCAATGCAATATGATGAATGTCCAAAAGATTTTTTTGCTTTTAAACTATGTGTGTGTGTGTGTGTGTGTGTGTAAGAGATTTTGGTTGGGTGACAGTTGTAGTTTACAGTTTGACAAAAGCACAATGTTGTGTTTTATTGCGATTGTACACAAATATAAGTAAACACTTTGTAGTTTGAATAATGTCCTGTATGAACAAAAGGACGGAGTATGTTTTTATGTCTACATTGTTCAATCACGCCTCACACACACACACACACACAAAAACTATTTTTCTAATCAGATCAGGCAAATATTCTGTCTTGGCACACTTCATATAACTTTCAAACTTGTGTACTTATTTCATGTGTCCATTAAGTCCATGAGACCGTAGGGTGTCTCATTTTTCATTTTAGGTTTCAGAAGGTTGCTCACGCATACTTTGTGGTTGATATGTGCCCTCAATGCACACTTTTGCAGAGCCCACACTGATGCAAGCTCTACAGCACACATCTTCTCAAAGGTCAAAGCGGGGTTACGTTATTGCCCGTCACGCACAGTAACCCTAAAGGCACCGGGGTGGCGGTGCCACCGGCTTGTTTATATATATATATATATATATATATATATATATATATATATATATATATATATATATAAATATAGCTGCGAGCAGCGATGAAGGGCCAAAGCCGGCGGCACCGCCACTCCGGTGCCTTTAGGTAATTAAAGGCACCGGGGTTGCGGTGCCACCGGCTTGGGCCCGTAATCGCTGCTCGCAGCTATATTTATTATTATTATTATTATTAGGGCCCAAGCCCTGAAAGGGCGAAGGCCCTATTGTTTTCCTTAGGATTATTATTTTTTTTTTTCTCTTTTATTTTTCTTACGACTATTCGGGCACTTTTGGGGCTCTTAACGTGCACGAAAACTCTTGAAACTTTGCACACGGGTCAGAACCCGCGGCCATCAGGGCCGGGCTGAAGATGGTACCCGGGCGTGGCAGGGGGGCTCGACAGCGCCCCCTGGAACGGGGTCCGAAAACTTGGTCCATAAATCAAACACGCTTGCATGTAAGAATATGAAACTCAGTACACATATAGATCTCATCGGTTCATATATACTTCATGCTCTTACTTTTTACCCCAGCCCAACAGGAAGTCGGCTATTTAGGGTTGTTTGTAAAACGCATGCAATGGAATTTAAAGTACTTCTCCTAGAGAATTCAAAGAAATGCCACGAAACTCGGTCAGCATGAAGTCAAGACATTGAGGATGAAAAATTGCCAGGGGATTTTTGATATCTCGAACGGTTTGGCCGTGGCGAGGAAACGAATTTATGGCGAGAAACGTGAAACAGGAAGTGTGTTATAACTTCAGCATACATTAGCTGATCTTAATGAAACTTCACCAGTGTGTTCGCTGTAAGAGGCCGATCACATGGATGTGACTATTGTGAGTCAAAGTTATAGCGCCACCAACTGGCAGCAGGAAGTGTGTCACTTTCAAAATGCTTTGAAATCACCCTCTTATTTTAACCCGATTTGCTTCAAACTTCATCTGTATAATGTAAATACACGGCAGATGTAGACCTGTGAAAGGATTATTGATATATTAGATACTGTTGCCGTGGCAACGCATCAAACTTTAATATTCTTTGTTGATGCTTTTGAGACTCTTAACATACTTGAAATAACATGAAACTCGACAGACACATCACATTTATTAGCCAGTAGACATGTGCAAAGTTTCAGAAACGGGCGTGGTGCAGGGGCTCAGTAGCGCCACCTTTTGACAAAAGTGGGGGTGTTAGTTCTATAGTTTTACCTACAATCATAAAACTCGGTACGCATATTGTTCAGATCAAGCCGGACAACTTTCTAATTTACTGTCATTAGCTCAGACCAAGAGGGAGTCAGATATTTTAGTTTGAATGTGGATGTTTCTGAGAATTTTCTCTCCCTCTCTTTCCGTCTCTGTGTGTGAGGGATTTGTCTATTGATTTTAATGCATTTCAAGGTTTCAGGGGATTTTGGGACTCTTAACGTGCTCAAAAACTTTTGAAATTTTGCACACAGGTCAGAACCCACGGCCATCAGGGCCGGGCTGAAGCTGGTACCCGGGCGTGGCAGGGGGGCTCAACAGCGCCCCCTTTAACGGGGTCCGACAATTTGGTCCATATATTCAACACGCTTGCATGAATTAATATGAAACTCAGTACACATATAGATCTCATCGGGCCAAACATTTTACCCCTGGTCAAGTTTTACGCCAGCCCAACAGGAAGTCGGCTATTATGGGTTGTTTGGAAAACGCTTGCTGTGGAATTTGAAGTACTACTCCTAGGCAATTCATTCAATCATCGCCAAACTAGGCGTGCATGAAGTCAAGACATTGAGGATGCTAAATTGCTGACGGATTTTTGATATCTCGAACGGTTTGGCCGTGGCGAGGAAATGAATTTTCATGACTAAAAAAGGACATATAAAGTGTGTTATAACTTAGTTAGATTTACCTACAGTTACAAAACTCAGCTTGTATATTCTTCTCCTCAAGCCAAACAACTTTCTAATTTACAGTCAATAGCTCCAACCCTCAGAAAGTCAGATATTGTGGTTTGAATGTGGATTTCATGAAATGGTATCTCTCTCTGTCACTCTTTGACAGAGAGAGGGCCCCCTCCCATTCTATGTGTGTGTGTGTGTGTGGCTGTCTGTGTGGGGAGGGAGGGGGAGGGAGGGCTGGTGTCTGTGTTTATATGTGTGTGTGTGGCTGGCTGGCTGTTACAGTGACATGATATTAAGCCTTTCATTGCTGTGTGATTTTTCCTGCATTAAAGGATAAATCTCTAAGGCCTTGTCTTTTTGCATAACAATTTTGTATTTTTTTTAAATTACAAAATATGCACAGAACCAAGATCTTTTAAATGTATAGTTTGCTTTAAATAAAATTAAGATTGTATTGGTAATTGAAGCTGAATGAATTTAAAATGAATGTGCTATATTTCAGAACAATATATTTGTTTTCCTTAAAATTGTAAAACACTAACTTTATTCTCATCTGAATTATAAATAATTTATTCCTGTATAAAATAAAAACACATTTGAATTTTTCTTTTTTAATCAATGTAGAATGTGTAATTGAAAAATAAACAGATTAGGGCTCTGAGGACAATAAATGAAAATCAATGCGATGTGGTGAATGTCCAAAAGATGGCACCCACAGACTGTTTTAAATGGGGTTGGATAAATATTTTTTGCTTTTAGACAGTGTGTGCGTGTGATTTTAGTTTGGTGACAGTTGTAGGTTACAGTTTGACAAGAGTTTATAGTTTGAAAAAAGCACTTTGTTGTGTTTTATTGGACGGAGTATGTTTTTATGTGTAACAGTTCAATCGCACCCGCACCTCACACACACACACACACACACACACACACACACATATGGGGTGAGGGGGAGTACAAAGCCCATAATAAAGAATAGTTTAGCATCCAAATACATCGCAAATGTTGAAACAGTTTGATTCTAATGAGAGAGTCACGTGAGCCAAACACCACTTACTTTCACTTTCGCTTTCAATTATTTCGGTTAATTCTTAATTATAGTTTTTTTGAATTCTTGTTCTGTTCTGAATATCATTAAATTTAAAGAATTGCTTGTGTAATATTTTGAGTGTATCATCAAACAGAATAATTCTCTCGGTTTAGTGATTCCCTAGTTTTTTTTGTTTTCATTGTTCTCAGGTAAGGCAAGTGAGAGATATATATATATATATATATATATATATATATATATATATATATATATATATATATGTGTGTATATATAAAAAAAAATATATATATATATATATATATATTAGACATGTGCCGGTATTCGGTAATGCGATAAATCGCGGTAATGAATATGCACGATATTGTTATCGCGGCCACTTCAAAATACCGTGAAAAATAATAGATTTGAATTTAGACTTTTAGAACACGCATTAGCTAATTTTCTATCAACCGCTTAAACACTGCGTATATGCTCCGCAAAACACGTGCGCACTCTGATATAAACAATCCCCACATGTATAAGCACTGTGTGCACGCGGCGCAGAGCGCACTCTAGTCTAATGTAAACAATCATCACATGGAGTAGAAGCATGGCGGAAGGAGGAACGCTGCCGATGATTTACCCCCCGCAGGGCTGACAACTCTCACGCATTCAACTTGAGACTCAAGCGCCTTTCAGACAGGACGCAGAATACTCGCGGGGACGTTTTGTTGCTGCGTCGACCAAAGCACGCCGGGGTCAAAGTTAAAAATAGTTCAACTTTTTATTTGCAAAATAGCAAATCGCGTTCTGTCTGAAAGCCGCTTTACGGAATTGACACTTTTCACACGCTCTCAAGCAGAGAAAAATCGCGGAGCAAAGAGGACACTGACACCGACAGACTAGACAGAGCAGGTTACTTTTGATATGAAAAAAAAAGGTTCTGTCCATTGTGACAGATCGCTGCGCCTCAGTTCAAGTAAACCGATCATCTGTTACTTTTTATTTAAAGATACAGTACAACTTACCTTAAGGTTTATGCCTCATACAAAATGTCGATCAATCAGTGTTTTTCACGGAAAGAGGTCAATAAAACTGCAGGAGAACAGTTATGTCACAGAACGTTACATTTACCTCAGGAAAGCCATTTAATGACCAGCACTTTAGTTGACTAGAAAAAATTGTCATTTTGCTAAATATGTGCACTTTATTACATATTAATTATATGTTTACTTGTCATTACATAATTGTTATTATAATGAAAACCGCATTATATTTAATTTATCTCTGTTTACAGCATTATGTGAGATATATTTTTTTCTTGAGAAAAATTAACATGCAGACTGTAGCCTACCTAATATTTATCCAAATGAGTCAATATTGAATTAAGATTAAAATCAAATACAAGAATTTATTTGAATAATACAAACAGTAACCTACCAGTCATTGTACCATGTAAACATTGTAACACGTTGTCACTAAACTTAATAAAATTCTGTTTAGTTACCATGTTTTGAAAATCACAATTACACATTGTGATGCAAGTTGTTTTTTTAGATACCCGCAATCCATCTGTTTCTCTTGAGCAATTAAAATATCGTGATAATACCGTATACCGTGATAAAAGCTCATTCAATTAATCGCAGCACGAAAATTTGATACCGGCACATGCCTAATATATATATATGTATTTTTATATATATATATATATAATTTATATATATATATATATATATATATATATATATATATATATATATATATATATATATATATATATATATATATATATTAGGGGTGTAACGGTACACAAAAATCACGGTTCGGTACGTACCTCGGTTTTAAAGTCACGGTTCGGTACGTTTTCGATACAGCAAAAAGAAAGAAATGCCAGAGAAATGTCCTATTTGTTCAAAGAATATTTTTTTTTTAAATAACTGAGTTTTCCTACATCTTGAAACTTTCAGGTTTATAAACGGGGGTTATCTTTGAAGGATGAACAAATAATGTTTTGGTCATCACATTAAAAATAGCATTTAAATATATATTTATTTATTATTTGAGTTTTGAAGTGCTGGAAAAAGATGTGTGAAGTACTTGAAAGCATTTCACTATTCCAGCCAAACTGGTTACAGTGATTGTTACTATATTAAATCCATGGTGAATGTTGCTGGTCTGTGGACGTAAAGTATTACTAGTTCATTCACGGCACAATGTTTCTCCTGGTTTCCACGTCAGCGCTGTTTGATCTAGTAATAGAGATCTACGGTTAATAACGGAGAAATGTGAATGCTTCTCACTAGATCTCGCAGCGATGTCATTACTTCAGTGGCGAATTCAAATGTTTTCTTCACTGGATCTCTTAGCGCTGTGTAGTAACAGTGTCGCTTGATCGAGATCGGCTCGCGCTGCACAGGTGTTGCTGGTCCGAGCTGATAAACGATCCGTGAAGCACATAATGAGTAGCGCAGTTTCGTTCCGCTTTCATTACGCTTGCCATTTGATGTTGCGCAATGTTGTGGTGGTAGCGCCAGCGCGAATTTTGTCGGCAGGAAAAATGGTCCAAGGAATCGTTCGGTTTGTATGCGTACCGAACCGGAAGCCTCGAACCAAAACGGTTCAATACGAATACATGTACCGTTACACCCCTAATATATATATATATATATATATATATATATATAAATATAGCTGCGAGCAGCGATGAAGGGCCAAAGCCGGCGGCACCGCCACCCCGGTGCCTTTAGGTAACTAAAGGAACCGGGGTTGCGGTGCCACCGGCTTGGGCCCGTAATCGCTGCTCGCAGCTATATTTATTATTATTATTATTATTTTACTACCTTTTGGGCACTTTTGGGGGCCTTAACGTGCTCGAAAACTCTTGAAACTTTGCACACATCTCAGAACCCGCGGCCATCAGGGCCGGGCTGAAGCTGGTACCCGGGCGTGGCAGGGGGGCTCGACAGCGCCCCCTGGAACGGGGTTTGAACACTTGGTCCATAAATCAAACACGCTTGCATGTAATAATATGAAACTCAGTACACATATAGATCTCATCGGTTCATATATACTTCATGCTCTTACTTTTTACCCCAGCCCAACAGGAAGTCGGCTATTAAGGGTTGTTTGGAAAACACATGCAATGGAATGTGAAATACTCCTCCTAGAGAATTCAAACACACGGCACGAAACTCGGTCAGCATGAAGTCAAGACACTGAGGATGAAAAATTGCCAGGGGATTTTTGATATCTCGAACGGTTTGGCCGTGGCGAGTAAACGAAATTATGGCGAGAAACGTGAAACAGGAAGTGTGTTATAACTACTGGATACATTAACTAATCTTGATGAAACTTCAGCAGTGTGTTCGTTGTAAGAGCCCGATCACATGGATGTGACTATTGTGAGTCAAAGTTATAGCGCCACCAACTGGAAGCAGGAAGTGTGTCACTTTCAAAATGCTTTTAAATCACCCTCTTATTTTTACCCGATTTGCTTCAAACTTCATGTGCATAATGTAGACACACGCCAGATGTAGACCTGTGAAAGGATTATTGATATCTTAGATACTGTTGCCATGGCAATGCATCAAACATTAATATTCCTTTTTTTAAGCTTTTTCATGCTTTTTTATGCTTTCGGGCACTTTTGGGGTTCTTAACGTGCTCGAAAACTCTTGAAACTTTGCACACGGGACAAAACCCGCGGCCATCAGGGCCAGGCTGAAGCTGGTACCCGGGCGTGGCAGGGGGGCTCGACAGCGCCCCCTTGAACGGGTCAGACAATTTGGTCCATATATCCAACACGCTTTACCCTATTTGCTTCAAACTTGATGTGTATAATGTAGACACAAGCCAGATGTAGACCTGTGAAAGGATTGTTGATATCTTAGATGCTGTTGCCGTGACAACGCATCAAACTTTAATATTCTTTTTGGATACTTTTGAGATTCTTAGCGCACTTTTGGGGCCCTTAACGTGCTCAAAAACTCTTGAAACTTTGCACACGGGTCAGAAACCGCGGCCATCAGGGCCGGGCTGAAGCTGGTACCCGGGCGTGGCAGGGGGGCTCGACAGCGCCCCCTGGAATGGGGTCCGAAAACTTGGTCCATAAATCAAACAGGCTTTACCCGATTTGCTTCAAACTTGATGTGTATAATGTAGACACACGCCAGATTTAGACCTGTGAAAGGATTGTTGATATCTTAGATGCTGTTGCCGTGACAACGCATCAAACTTTAATATTCTTTTTGGATACTTTTGAGACTCTCAGCGCACTTTGGGGGCCCTTAACGTGCTCAAAAACTCTTGAAACTTTGCACACGGGTCAGAACCCGTGGCCATCAGGGCCGGGCTGAAGCTGGTACCCGGGCGTCGACAGCGCCCCCTGGAACGGGGTCCGAAAACTTGGTCCATAAATCAAACACGCTTGAATGTAATAATATGAAACTCGGTACACATATAGATCTCATCGATTCATATATCCTTTGTACTTTTACTTTTTACCCCAGCCCAACAGGAAGTCGGCTATTATGGTTTGTTTGGAAGCGTATGCCCCTGGAATTCGATATACTCCTCCTAGAGAATTCAACCAATCGCCACGAAACTCGGTCAGCATGAAGTCAAGACATTGAGGATGAAAAGTTGCCAGGGGATTTTTGATATCTCGAACGGTTTGGCTGTGGCGAGGAAACGAATTTATGGCGAATAAAGGAAACAGGAAGTGTGTTATAACTTCTGCATACATTAACTGATCTTGATGAAACTTCAGCAGTGTGTTCGCTGTAAGAGTCCGATCACATGGATGTGACTATTGTGAGTCAAAGTTATAGCGCCACCAACTGGCAGCAGGAAGTGTGTCACTTCCTAAAGGCTTTGAAATCACCCTCTTATTTTTACCCAATTTGCTTCAAACTTTATGTGTATAATGTAGACACACGGCAGATGTAGACCTGAGAAAGGATTATTGATATCTTAGATACTGTTGCCGTGGCAACGCATCAAACTTTATTATTCTTTGTTGATGCTTTTGAGACTCTTAACATACTTGAAATTGCATGAAACCCGACAGACACATCACATTTATTAGACAGTAGACATGTGCAGAGTTTCAGAAACGGGCATGGTGAGAGCAATTAGAGAATAATGTTTAAGTTTAAAAACAGCCAGAATGGTTGTTTAGTCAAAAAAAATTTTTTTCCAAATCATACATAGTGTTATACTGCCCTCTTGTGTTCAAAATCAGGTAAAAAGCGAAAGTAAAATAAGGACGTCTGCACAATTCATTAATAATGGTGCAGAGTAGAGTGAGCTTTTTCAATTAATTCCTATGGAAGTAGGAATGAACTAAACAACGTTCGCTCTGTTCTGCTCGTCCCTCACCGTGGGCGCGCAGAGTTATGAATGCCCGTGCAGCCGTGAGCATTTTAGTTTCATTTTAAAATTAGCGCCATTTCGGGGGACGTATTACTTTAATTTATTTAACAAAAACACAATGTTGTGTTTAATTGCGAGTGTACACAAATATAAGTAAACACTTTGACGTTTGAATGATGTCCTGTATGAAGAAAATGACGGAGTATGTTTCACTGTTCAATCGCGCTGAGCCACCCAGACCCCCACACACACACTGACACACACACACACACACACACACACACACACACACACAAACACACACACACACACACACACAATAATAAAACATTCAACCTAACATATACAAATTACACTGCTATGTTGAAATAGTCAGTAGTACAATTTGTATCATTCACAGTAAGCACCGCTCCACTGTGATTTTTCCAAGCACATTTTTGCACAAGTGAAGAGGATGATTTTTTCCGTCGATATTGGAACGTGAGTGAAGTACAAAGCCTGTAATAAAGAATAGTTTAGCATCCAAATACATCGCAAATGTTGCAACATTTAGATTCTAAAGAGAGATTTACGTGAGCCTAACACCACTTACTTTTACTTTTGTTTTAAATTATTTCGTTTTGGCTTTATTATAGTTATTTTTTTATTTGTGTTCTGTTCTGAATATCATTAAATTTAAAGGATTTGTTGTGGAATATTTTGAGTGTATAATCAAATAACACTAAACCGTCACTAGGTGTCGCCAGGCGACCGTCTTAATGAGCGGGTCATTGATTCATTCGTTCAAACGATTCGTTTGAACGACTGAGTCATTCATGAATGAGACAGATGTTTATGGATTGGTCATTGAATCTTTGAGTCAACCAATTTGTTCAAAATGCTGAATCATTCAGTAATGAGAAAACACGTTGCTGTGAGATGCAATGGTTCTGCTGTGATCTTTGTTTAACTATTTTCGCTGCTGAAACAGAAGAACAGTCAATATTGCATCTAAAATGTAAGTGACTTGACACGTGTGTGTGTGTGTGTGTGTGTGTGTGCGTGTGAGTGCGTGCGTGCGTGCGTGTGTGTGTGTGTGTGTGTGTGTGTGTGTGCAATCAATCCCAGGTAAGAGGCATGAATAATGAGAATTGGACTTCTAGGAGTGAGGTTAATATTCCGGAGATGGTTCCCTCGGATTGTGAAAAGGAGGCGGCGCGGGAGTGGCCAGGCATTGCGCTACTTCTGTTTCAAAGTTTAAAACAATGCTAATATCATTTTTTTGAACGATTTCATTACAAATGTTTATTTTATATATTTATAAAATATTATAAAATATAATAACTATGTTTTGTCCTATTAACAAAAGACAGGCAATGTACTATTAACAAATGTTAATAGTTTTTTAAAAGTTAAAATGATACTTTATGCATTTGTTTTGTGTCAGATGATTAACAATATAAATTAAACAAAGCTTAAAACAAACAAAATAATAAAACGAAAACAAAGCTTGAACATTTTATTTAATTGAAAAGCCTTTTTGAAATAAAATGTGTTTTTTTCCCTCTGAAATAGCAAAAGCATCGCACACTTAGCTGTACCTGCTCTAAATAAATAATAGTATTTAAATAAAAATACAAAATCGAAATAAATAAATTATATAAAACAAAATCAAATCAAAGAAAATAAATCTTATTAAAGTTATGCAGGCACACATTTAACAATAATTTTCAAGTGACAAATAAAATCAATCAAAATTCCTTACACATTGAGTTAATCCTGACGATTCCTGAGGCGCCTTTCCTCATGACACTCGCTTTTTTTTTTCGAAGATATATTTTCTTTGGTTTGATTTTGTTTTTGTAATAATTTATTTTATTTAGTTCGATTTTGTATTTTTATTGAATTACTCTTTTTTATTTAGAGCAGGTACAGCTAGTGTGTGATGCTTTTGCTATTTCAGAGGAAAACAATAATTTTATTTAATTAATAATTTTTGTTTCAGTCCACCATATAATTATGTTGTGTTTGATCTATGGAAAAAAGTTAGTTGTGAAATGGTTGAATATTAACAAAAGTTAATAGTTTTTTACAAGTTAGAATAATACGATATATATATATATATATATAAACAAGCCGGTGGCACCGCCACCCCGGTGCCTTTACGGTTACTGTGCATGACGGGCAATATCGTAACTCCGCTTTGACCTTTGAGAAGATGTGTGCTATAGAGCTTGCATTGGTGTGGGCTCTGCAAAAGTGTGTGTGTGTGTGTGAGGCGTGATTGAACAATGTAGACATATATATATATATATATATAAAGGCACCGGGGTGGCGGTGCCACCGGCTTGTTTATATATATATATATATATATATATATATATATATATATATATATATATGAATATAGCTGCGAGCAGCGATGAAGGGCCAAAGCCGGCGGCACCGCCACTCCGGTGCCTTTAGGTAACTAAAGGCACCGGGGTTGCGGTGCCACCGGCTTGGGCCCGTAATCGCTGCTCGCAGCTATATTTTTATTTTATTTTTCGTGTTCGCATTTTTGAGGAAAAACAATGTTACGGACGTGTTCTCCGTTACGGACGTGAGCGCTCTGAAAGCGGCACTAAAAGATGCTTTAAAACTTTCACAAAGACATCAAACAGAAAGCACAAAACAAAGCACAAAACCTTTCTTTAAAGTGAATTTCGTTTTGTATTAATTGTATCTTAATTTTAATCAATGTTTCATCAACCAATTGCCTGTATTTAATCAATAAGAAGTAAATATAGCAGACAATATAGAGATAATCACGAAACATTAATAACAAGATAATCACGCCGGCGCGTGAACTGGAGCTCGTCTCATAAATCAACCGAAACTCAGCATATAAAGTAGCCTACTTGCCTCACATGTCTACTTTTAAACTTAACAATTCAAAACGAAAGAAAATTTTTCATCCTCAATGTCTTGACATCATGCTGACCGAGTTTCGTTGCGATTGGTTGAATTCTCTAGGAGGAGTATATCGAATTCCAGGGGCATACGCTTCCAAACAAACCATAATAGCCGACTTCCTGTTGGGCTGGGGTAAAAAGTAAAAGTACAAAGGATATATAAACCGATGAGATCTATATGTGTACCGAGTTTCATATTATTACATGCAAGCGTGTTTGATTTATGGACCAAGTTTTCGGACCTCGTTCCAGGGGGCGCTGTCGAGCCCCCCTGCCACGCCCGGGTACCAGCTTCAGCCCGGCCCTGATGGCCACGGGTTCTGACCTGTGTGCAAAGTTTCAAGAGTTTTCGTGCACGTTAAGAGCCCCAAAAGTGCCCGGATAGTCGTTAGAATAATAATAATAATAATAATAATAATAATAATAATAATAATCCTTAGGAAAACAATAGGGCCTTCGCCTTTTCAAGGCTTGGGCCCTAATAATAAGTCGGAAGAAGAATAATAATAATCCTAAGGAAAACAATAGGGCCTTCGCCTTTTCAAGGCTTGGGCCCTAATAATAATCCTTAGGAAAACAATAGGGCCTTCGCCTTTTCAAGGCTTGGGCCCTAATAATAATAATCCTAAGGAAAACAATAAGGCCTTCGCCTTTTCAAGGCTTGGGCCCTAATAATAATCCTTAGGAAAACAATAGGGCCTTCGCCTTTTCAAGGCTTGGGCCCTAATAATAAACCTAAGGAAAACAATAGGGCCTTCGCCTTTTCAAGGCTTGGGCCCTAATAATAATCCTAAGGAAAACAATAGGGCCTTCGCCTTTTCAAGGCTTGGGCCCTAATAAATAATCCTTAGGAAAACAATAGGGCCTTCGCCTTTTCAAGGCTTGGGCCCTAATAATCCTTAGGAAAACAATAGGGCCTTCGCCTTTTCAAGGCTTGGGCCCTATTAATAATAATAATCCTTAGGAAAACAATAGGGCCTTCGCCTTTTCAAGGCTTGGGCCCTAATAATCCTTAGGAAAACAATAGGGCCTTCGCCTTTTCAAGGCTTGGGCCCTATTAATAATAATAATCCTTAGGAAAACAATAGGGCCTTCGCCTTTTCAAGGCTTGGGCCCTAATAATCCTTAGGAAAACAATAGGGCCTTCGCCTTTTCAAGGCTTGGGCCCTAATAATAAACAGAGCAATTCCAAGAGGGTCCTCACACCATCGGTGCTCGGGCCCTAATAATAAACAGAGCAATTCCAAGAGGGTCCTCACACCATCGGTGCTCGGGCCCTAATAATAAACAGAGCAATTCCAAGAGGGTCCTCACACCATCGGTGCTCGGGCCCTAAAAAAGTCACAATTCTGAATTTATTTCTTGCTGTTGCAACTTTATATCTCGCAATTCTGACTTTAATTCTCGCAAATGAGAGTTTATATCTCGCAATTCTGACTTTATTTATCGCAATTACAAGTTTATATCTCGCAATCCAGACTTTATAACCCACAATTGCGAGTTTATATATATTTATCCAAATGTTAAATTATTAAATGTAAAATTAAATCATGTTAAATTATTTGTGTATTATCTCATTAATATTCATGAGCTACGTCTTCACCATTTTGTGACATCATAACCATTGCATAGTGGATACTCAGCCAAAAACACCTTTAACAAAGTGAAACCCATGCACAAAAGTGTCTAGAGCACAAGTACATGTTTCACACCCACCAGTCGATGCCTTTGTGATAGTTGTTGGTGTTGAAAAACTGAACTTCCTCGAATGTTTTCACGCTGGGGAAGTTGCTGGAGATGAAGGGATGCATGATCAGGAAGAGGTAGAGCGCTGTCGTGCCTGGTGAGAGAAAGAGATGAAGGGAGAAAGGAGGAGGGCAGAAGAGAACGGAAAAAAGAGTGGAAGCAAATCAACGCGCCCTTCCCCTGCTAATGATGAAATTATATGTGCAGCTGATAGCCCTGAAGAGAAACATTTCGGGCCAGGAGATTCAGCCCACAGACCAAGAAACTAAGAGACATGGGATCAATACCCCATTTACCTTATGGATTTTTTTTTTCTGAGTGTGTGTTGCGATTTTGTGATACAGCAGGAAAGAAGATGAGTGCAGAGAGGAGAAGTGTTTAACAAGACAGTGTCTTGACACCAATCAAAATCTTACAGCCCCAAAACAGCGCTCTGTCTTTCCCTTGTTCAACCCTCAGCCCTCTGGGGATGTGTCTGTGTTGTTCTCCTCTAGAGTTTAACGCCCGTGGTTGCACTTTCATCATTTCTAGCAGCACAAGGTGAGATATGAAGCAGGATCAAGGGGAACAGCGAAGCGAGGAGATACGTGCACACACACGGCTTTGAAGCCCTGCAAAAGGAAAGACGGAAGAAACACGCTCTCGTAACAGAAGTACAGAATCACCTGTTTTCTGAGGTCCGACCACCATGAACTTGGGCAGCCTGTCGCAGGTCTTCTCTTTGGACCAGATGTCCTTATGTCGTTTATCGTCACATGGGTTCTAAAAACAACAACATCATAAATGGGATCAGGCATAAAGTTCAATCAAATCAATGTATTATCTTTTAACAGAAGCACGGAGACAGAGGACAGGTCATTGTCTGTAGCTCGATGCCTGTACAGTATATTGATCATCCTTGAGATCATCTTCAGATATCATATGATGATATTAATTGATATTCTAAAAACCTATTCGGATGGAATTCGTTTTCAGGACATACAGTATGTCTGTACTGTAATTGTTACTGCAGCAATTTAATAAGCAATTTATGTCGAGAACAGGACAATATGAAATTCACTTGAAATCTTTTTTTGTAGTTCTAGTCAAGGCTGTAACACCTATAAGCAGCATCTTTTAAATATAAAACAAAATTTGAACAACCACAGAAAAATGCTTGAGAAAAAGAAGCTAAAATTGTGCCAAACCCCCCTAAATCCAAGCGTCGTCCCTGTGAGAAGTTGTAAAGTGCAACTGTTCATTTTCTGGTGGCTTGTCATTGGTCAGTGTGCACTTGAGACTTGGAGCACTTGATTGTACAGCGATAGTTACATATCCTACAGGCCGCACCGCCGCAAAGAGTAGGCTTTTTAATAACATTTTAATTTGCAAAGGACTGCTTTTCCCTGTGGTAACTTCTTGAGGACATTTTATGTAAGGTAAAATATACTGTATTCAAGAAGTCTAAAAAACTGTTAACTGGTCTAAAAATAATAATAAAAAAAAAAAAAAAAAAAAAAGATTTTTAAACGTTTTTGAAACAAGTCTCTTATGCTCAACATGGCTGCATTTATTTAAACAAAAACAAAAAACACAAACATATAGTACACAGTAATATTTTGAAATATTCCTACAATTGAAAATAAATGTGTTCTATTTTACTATATTCTAAATGAAATTTATTCAAAATTATAAAAAAAAAGAAGAATTTTCTGCAGTCTTCAGTTTCACATGATCCTTTAGAAACCCTTCTAATATTCTGATCTAATATTCAAATATCATTGTTCTTGGAAATAAAAGTAAAAGTTAATTCAAATATTTGAATATAGTTAAAAGACAGTTTGTGTCTTTCTATGACTGACCTGCCATAGCGGGTGCCTCTGCTCTGGGAAGAGAGTGAAGTACTTGTGTGCGAGCTGCAGGGGAGGAAGTGTGTGCAGCCTCAGGTTGGTCCAGCATTTCAGGAAGTTAGCCAAATTGTTGAATGTATATAATCCCAAGCGGTCATTCCCATAGTTGGAGAGATGAGTCATAAATATACTGATCTACAGAGAGGAACAAAGAGAGAAACTTTTCATTCATCCATCATAAGTAAATACTTAAAAATGTCATTAGTAAACAGCAGCCTTTGCTACTATAACATGTAAGCTCATTTCAGCTATAGTGACAAATGTGAATGTGATGACCTTAGTTGTAATATCCCAGTGTTTCCTGTAGGTCGCAGTATTGTGTATATTAATGTTCAGGTCTTAAACGTTTGCTCCTCCATTATACTAACACCTTTTCTCATAACAGCATTAGAGGAGAGAGAAAACCATTTAAATACAAACCAACCCACATTTGCCCATTTTAGTCGCATTTGTGAATGATTTTATTTTATTTTATTTTGTCAAACATGTGTTGTAAAGAGCCCAGCAGATGTTGAGGTGATGTTGATCATTTGGTTTTCTGGCATTGTTTGATAAAGGCTAAATGTTGCCTAGCAACCCCATAAACTTCACTAGGGTGTGCTGATTTCCTGTGTCAGCCCCTTTATGGGGTGGTTCATGGCACCCCTGGGGCACATTCAATTACTGCAGGCCGATCAGCGGTCTTTCATATGAGGTAAGCCCAGCGGATGCGTCCACTTCATGCGGAGTGGAGCTGTAATTCTGATGTAATCCACTAGAGTAAGGTCATTCGCGGACAGTGTCTGTGGAGATTAGGATCAATACAATTAACAAGGGTCTGCTGAAAGTAGAGAAAAGATGAGAGGAGTGAGGGGGGAAAGACAAGAGAAAAAGGAAGAGTGGAGAAGTTTTATTGGGTCTCTATGCTTGACTGGTTTAGTAGGTTGCGTTGCAAGAGGAGAGGAGAGGGAATATGTGGCCTAGTTTAAAACACACACTCCCAGTAATGCCAGGCAGGGCCGTCGCTAAAATACACAGGGTGGTTCCCCTACTCACCCAGGTGCAATGAGATAGAGGCCCTTTTAGGGGGACCCCTCATCACAGGGTCCGGGACAACATTCCCAGTTGTCCCTCCTCAATGACGGCCCTGAAACAAGGCATCCTTCACTGCTACAATAAAATCACATAAAATTACATATACTGATAATCAGCTTGATTGATATTTGTTTTACAGCTACTAATACGTAATCAGTCCTTACTGTACTTGTCAGACAAGTACACTTAAATTGATCAAAATTGACAGTAAAGGCATTTAAAATATTTCAAATAAATGCGTTAAAAAAAGTTATTATAACAAAACAATATATACTATTCCTCAAATATTCCTGGGAAAAAAGTATCATTTGTGGACACATGGAAATATTATCAACATTGATAATAATATGAAAGGTTTCTTGAGCAGCAAATCAGCATATTAAAATGATTGCTGAGGATCACACTGAAGACTAGACTAATGATGCTGAGAATTCAGCTTTTTCATCACAGGAACAAATTACATTTTAAAATATTTTAAAATAGCAAACAGTTATTGTAAATTGTAATAATGCATAAATGAAAAGTTGTAAACATGCAATAATGTAAACAATACTATTATTAAAATTAATGTCAATTAAGTACTGTATATAAAATAATAATACAAATGAAGAGTTCAGATGCAAAAGCCTCTAAGTGCCATCTGAAATTTTCTTCTAGAATGATCATTTTATCGAGCTAGTATATTTAAGTTCAGTAATTTTACTTAAATGACAATTAATAGGTAATTTTCATTGTCATCTAAGTGAAATTACTGAACTTAAATATACGAGCTTGATAAAAATGATAATTCTAGAAGAAAATTTCAGATGGCACTTAGAGGCTTTTGCATCTGAACTCTTCAAATATTTATAATGGGCATTATGTTTTTACCTTTGATTGTTTTATTTATACTCTTTCACACATTTCAAAGTAATAAAAAATGTTGTTCATTTCAATTATAAAAAAAAACAATAACAGTCAATCTCTAATAAACACATGTACAGGAACCAGCGAAACAACAAAAGACAGCAGAAGCAGCACAAACTTTATAGCCAACTAAGCATCCACAAGTTTTAGCAGAACATCAATTCATTTTCCACATAACTCCTACATTTATCATGAAATGAGATCTGTTATATTATATATATATATATATATATATATATATATATATATATATCTGTTTATTAAATTGAAGGTAAAAGAGAAGACTGTGATCCATTAGAACAGGCTGTCTCCTGTAATCTGAAAGTGTTTTATAATCAGCCAGGATCTGGTTGGAGCGTGTAATGGACTCTGTATCAGGGTCTAAGTGCGGCTCCCTCAGAAGGTTGCAGTGGATGTGGTAGCGGCACAGCAATGGCAGAAGGGTTTGATTGATGGATGGGATGCTAGGTGACCGTGAGCAGGGCGGGGAATATTTATGGGATAATGAGACAAGTTTAGCAGCTTCTGTCACACTGGCATGCTTTATGCCGGACTGGTGTAACACACACTCTTGCGTACACACTCCCAGCCGCTGAATTCAATTTAACCCTCACGGGAAAACGAATGGGACCTGTGATATTAAAAAGATGTCAAGTATTATAAAGTATTTTGGTGGGATTGTGGTGAATGTTCGCCTTTGCTCCACACACATAAGAACACACGCTTTTCCCATATGTACAACATCAATCTGACCACTGAACAAGTTCTGCTGTACCACAAACAGACTGATCAAGATATGATTTATGCTAAGCTTTCAGCAATCAATAACAAACACACACATAGACTTTGTAAAATAGACACCAGAAAGCAACAACGCCTACACACACACACACACACAGGTCGTATGATTCATTTTACCTAGCGCTAACAGCCAGGCCAAAGAAAGAGAGCAAGAAAAAAGAGGAAAAGAGAGTAAGTGAGTGAAAAAAAAAGCATCCTTAAAGGATTTCAGGTCCAAAAGCATCTATCCTGCTTGTCCAACACACACTTGAGAATGCCAGCACAAGCTACCATTTTAACAGCTAAATTTGGACTACCTATTGAAAACACACACACACACACACACACACACACACAAACAGCGAGAGGATCTAAAGGGTTCCAAACAGATGTTCTTTCTGGAAGAGGTTCAGGACCTGACAGAATTATAAATCACTAGCCTGGAAAAGACATGAAAATTTAACCAGCAAACACACACACACACACACACACACACACACACACACACACACACACACACACACACACCACTCACCTTTGCACCTTGGCAGCTAGCGTTTCAGAAACGTCTTACTTAAATTGGGACGTGAAGTTCACACAAGTGGCTTAATAAATAGTATTTGTTTGTAAGTACAGTTATTGTGAACTTATTTGGTTGCATCATTCGTTCTTAAAGCAAGACTTAGCTCTCTGTAATGTGTAGTCATGTAACATGATGTTTACCTTTATAAACCAACAACAAACAGTCTTCCAATTTCATTTCATCTTTGTTGTATTTGATGTTTCAAATTTCTTTTGCCTTGCATAACGGTTTGTATTTTTTGTGTTTAATTAAATCACAGTGAATTAAATTATTATTTCTAATATTATAATTATAATTAATATAATATCAATATTATATATAATTACAGACTGATCTCATGAAATGGCGTATGTATGACACGCCAATTCGTATTTCCATTTTTGGCGTGCTATCAACACGCATAATCGCTTTTCAGCGTGTTTATGAACGCCGTTGACTTAACGTTACATTACTGTATATATAAATATATGACCTACCCCAACCCCGTCCCTAAACCTACCCGTAGGTCAAAATGCTTTCAAGTCAAGTGGCGTGTATGTTTACGCAAAAGTCATGATGCCATGTTGATAATTATTATAATACTGATCCTTTTATTCCAAATGTTACTCTGGTCCAAGGATAATTAGATAATTAAAAGCCAGTTTCACGCTATACAATTTTGTCCACAATTTTGCCATCTGAGACACATTTCGGAGAATGTAAAATTTAATGGTGCATCACAGAACTTCTCAGTAACCAGGCTAAGTTGTAACAAAGCTTGTGCACTGGACCTTGGACACTCAAACTAACAAACACACAATCCCAAACATACTGTAAGAGCAGGTAAAGTTCAACTTTTCTGCATTCCCCAATAAGCAACAATCCATTTTACTAGAAAACTAAAATGTTCTACTGTTAATTGTGTATTCTAGTCCAGCTCATCATAATAAACCAGTTTTAATGTTGTATATACTTTTGGTATTATCAACAAAAATGTATATTCTACTGTTCTATTCTATTCTATACAGTACACCTGCAAAATCCAACTTGATCTCTTTTTCTATTCTATGTAGTATTAATCTTGACCTACTTGTTCAGATTGGCGGAACATGATTATCACATGTATACGTGTAATGACTTGGCCTGGCCATGGCATTAACACACACACACATGCACGCACGCACGCACACACACACACAGTTAGGTTTTCATGTTTTAGGGAGACTTTTTTTATAGACAATTTTTATAAAAGTACAGATATATTCTATCCACTTACACAAAACAAAACCTAAAACAATGTGCTTAATATCACTATTAGTACGGATAGTATGATCTCTGTATAATATGAGTTTTTAAATGCAAGATATTTAAAGTGTACCTAAAGTATACGTGTAATAGTTTCACTTTAGCACAATCGTAACAGTATACTTAAGTATAGCTTTAGTGTGACATCAGCACTATTTCTGGATAACTAAAGTGCATTAAATACAAAATTAAATTTAGCAGACGTTAAGTATACCAATTTAGTATACCAAAAGCACAATTGCAGGGTATTTATATGAAGTACTTTAATATATAAATGTATTTGTAGTATACTTAGCATAAAATTAATGTATTTTAAATACATTTTTTTTTAATTCACTAGGGGATCAACCTGTTTTTCCCCTTCTTTTTTTAAAGATCTGACATTCACTTCCCCTCTGAAAGCTATCCCAAAAGACTTGGACTCTTATCATACATTTATGGCACGTTGACAACTTTTTTTTTTCTGAAAGCTTCAGTCCAGTGTAACTCCACAAAATTCATGATTTTGCATTTCCCCCAAAATAGGTTTAACAATTCAGGAATGCAAGAATGGGAGAATTTTCATGTTTGTATATTCTGATGTCTAACCTACAGCTGATTTTAAATGTATTGAATGATACTTTTAATAACTATTCAAAAACAGTGGTGCTGGACAACCATCTTGGTGTTTGTATCATACTCTAACTTTTCTAGCTTAATAAGACTCACACACATAAAATCACACACACACACACACCATCGGATCATTTAACAGGAGAGTCCAGCTGGAAAATTTCAGCCTCAAGCATCATTCCTCTCTCTCTTTCTGTCCTTTATACAGTCTCTCTTTCACTCAGACACAAACAAACATATACTCCCCTCTCTCATTTTCTCTGATTGAACATCCTTCCTTTTCTTGTACAAACTGTTTAGTTCTGCTTATAGTCTCTTTCTCTCTCAGTGTTACAAGTTCTTTGAGAATCATCCATTATCAGGATAATTGAAAGATGACATCAACATGCATAATGATTTCAGCTGAATTTGTTGTGTTGCTCTTAAACGAATAGCTCACCAATTTTTTTTAAATTCATCACCCTCATGTTGTTTTAGTCTCCAATATTTGGTTTTCTGTGAAAAAGAAAATCTTTTAAGAATATTTTTTTATGCAAGTTTATAAAGACCACAGTGTTTCCAATTAATTACCTAGAAGAATATATTTTTACCCTTCTCATAATAACATAAAATATCACTGAAGTCGCAAAGATCACAATGTATATCGCCTTCGATTTCGCAAAGCGTGTATAAATCAAACTAAAATCAAAATTATGATTTGTCTTATTGGGCTTATCCAATCATACAAACGGTGCGATTTAATATAGTCTGTTGTGCTGCATGTTTCAGAGTGAAGCAAGGCACTGTTTCCATTTACACGTGAGAAGCTCATGATCCAATATTTACATGCGTGCAGCTCATAATCTGGTGTTTTCAGTGTCTCAGAGCGGAGTAATGCAGTAATGCAACGTGGACCATCTGCGCTTTATTTTCACATTCACATAATTTCCAACGTTTTTGTGGACAGATGATTACAGCATTTTGCTAGATTTATAATGAGAAGTGTTTGTAAACCTGTTGTCACAGAAGCTTAAAGGTCTCCCTGCAGTTTTCTACCAAAATTAAATCTTCAACTTTTGCAAGTAAATAAATTAAGACAGAAATAGATAAGTTCTGTAATTTTACTAATCTATACTTAATGTGAAATACTTAATGTGAAATACTTAATATACTTAATGTGAAATACTGTAAAAATATTTTACAGTGCAATTGTATTACAAAAGTAATATATTTAAGTCTTAGAGATGATGATGATGATAATGGGCATGAACGAGGGTAAAATGGAGTGTCAAAAACACAGTGTTCTCCCCTTACGTTATGCTCTGTTAACCTCATGTTCTCAAGCAAAGCACAGCAGAGCACAGCTCACAGCCTCACAGACACACACACCTCATTTGGGAGAGAGGACCTCAATAATGAATGGGCAGATAAATGAGTTTCCATTAAAGCCCTCTGGACAAGGTGACAAAGAAGGCACAAGGCATGGCGTAATTCTTTTCTTTTTTCAATGTTATACCAATGTTTTTTTTTCTCAATGTAATAACAATTTTATCACTGCCATAAAATGTTTAATTGATGCTACTGAACAAAGAGAAGAGAAGAGAAGAAAAGAGTGATGTATGTCATTAATAAGTAGTGCTGTGTCTTCATGTTAACAGTGATTCATTTTAACACAGAAGAATGTGGCTGTGATGAATAAATCAAAAAGCCTACGGTCAGATTAATGTATGTATGTGATGGGTTTGAGTTTAATGTAGAAAGACAGAAGTGTGATCATGTTACTGGTAATGTGCATCTACAGAACTCTCACAGCACTTCGTAAGCACAATAGTAGTTTGGATGCTTATTGTAGAAGAATATTCAAACAAGATCCACAAAGGAATCTAATTGTCTGAAATCTTCCTTCATTCAGTGTGATGTTCTGATTGGACAGGAAGTGTTGTTTGGAGATTAAAGACTCATGTTTAATTTACTAGACAAGGAATCCAGACTTTAAAGTCATGACCACACAACCTCCTCCTCATATTACCTGCATTCCAGTCTTAAAACATTAGCAAGCAAACTAAACGCATTCAATAATTACCCCACGAAACATTTAGCACAGACAGTTGCTGCTAGTTATTTATCATATATCTATATTAAGTGGATTCTAACTATATATAATTATAACATCATATTAATTAACATTTAATTATTAATTTGAATGAATTCCTTCAGAGATTTCCATATTGACATGATAGCGTCACGCAGTTGCTGCAGATTTGTTGACTGCACATCCATGATCTGAATTTCAAAGGTGCTCTATTGGATTGAGATCTGGAGACTGTGGAGGCCATTTGAGTATAGTGAAGTCATTGTCATGATCAAGGAACCAGTTTGAGATGATTTGAGCTTTGTAAAATGGTGCGCTATTCTGCTGGAAGTAGCCATCAGAATATGGGTACTCTGTGGTCATAAAGGGATGAACATGGTCAAGAACAATACTCAGGTAGATGTGGCGTTTAAACAATGCTCAAATGGTAGAAAGGGGTCACAAGTGTGCCAAGAAAATATCCCTCACACGATTCACCACCAGACACCCTGAACTATTGATACAAGGCAGGATGGATCCATGCTTTCATGTTGTTCAGGCAAAATGCTGACCATAATAATCTGAATATTGCAGAAGAAATTGAGACTTATCAGACAAGGTAATGTTTTTCCAATCTTCTATTGTCAAATTTTGGTGAGCCCGTGCGAATTGTAGCCTCAGTTCCCTTTCGTCCTGGGAACTCCGACGTGTCTGGCTCCCTAGCGTGATCCCAATTCGTCAAGGAACTCCCCCGACGAATTGGGATCACGCTAGGGAGCCAATTGCCTTTGAGAGAATTAAAAACGAGCCAATGGACATTGGCATGCAAGATTTGCATTCCGCGACCCGCCTACCAGCGCGGGTACAAAAGGCGGAAGTAAACATTGCGCAATGCTTTTTGCTTCGGAGCGTCAACAGTGTGTTCCTGAGCTGCTGTTTGAAGATTGCTTAACCCTTTCACGCGTACGATCACACCGGTGTGATCAGTCTTGGCTGGTCCCTGGAGCGTACGATCACACCGGTGTGATTAGAACAGTCAGTGCATCACGTGATCAACTGCTAAATTCAAATGAGCTTTCGTGCTTTGGCTGGCGCTGAGCCAGAGACGGACGCACTCAGTGCTGTCATATATCACAACTATTGAGTGTTTTCAACCACATAATGTTTATTTTAGGTTTCAGACATTTAAATACACATAAGTACTAGCAAAACAATGATTTTGAATTTGTAAAATACACACTGATGTCTATGGAAGCGGCAATAATAATCCTTTCCATTATAATAAGACGACACGTTTTATTCATATCAGGTACACATTGTGTAAGTAGCTTTACATTTGACCCTAGTCTTCTCCCAGTTCACCGGCCACTTACTTTCATGTATTTCGTGAGAAGTGGAGGAATTGACGTGTTGTAAATCCAACAGATCCGATTCTCTGAACTGTACAACAAACTAAAATGGCGCCGTCCATTGTGAATACAGCTCAACTAACGCGATCGTTATAAAGATGTTTAAACAACAAAACCCATCCACTTGCACATATTTGACAATCGGAATATCAGTGTTTCATGCTATAGCTAATACATTTGTGAATATTTTTAATAAAAAAGGAAAAATGACATAAAAGCAGATCATCATTCATTCAGCGCTGTGTTGTGGTTGCGCTGTGTCACCTGACAAGCAATGACGCGTCACCATGGAAACATTAAAGTGACAAGTTCTAAATAACGGTCGCCTTGAAAAACTCATGCTGGGGGGTCAGTTAGAATATTTTAAACTAGGGTTAACAGAGAAGAAAAGGACGGTTCTCTCTCTCCCTCGCTGGTGTGACGGCGCTTCAGCGGTCTCCGCCCCCGCTACTGGTCGAGTTCTTTTTGAAAAAAAAAGAGCCGTTCTCACGGCTGGTGCTGTGAGTGCAGCACACAGGCTTGCAGTTTCCCCGTGTATCTGCCGCGGTGATCCCTCGGTGCTTCGGCGCGTGTGAGAGAACTTTTTTTTTTGCTTTTTTTTTTTCTAAAAGAGCATCACGGGTGTTTCACATTCTTTTTAGGATGTCGTTTCATCCGTGCGTTTCTGGATGCGGTCGACTTCTCCCTCAGGAAGATGGTCATAAATACTGCCTCTCGTGCTTGGGCTTAGCGCACGCTGAGGCAGCGTTTGTGAACGAGTCTTGTTCTCATTGCGGGAACATGACTCTGGCGATGCTATGTTCGAGACTGAGATCCCTGAAACACGGGGGAGTCCCTTCAGAAAATCCCCTATCTAGTTCGTCTACTGGTTCAGTTCAGCAGACGGCTACTTCAGTGATTCCTGTTGGTGAGCGGATGAGGATTACCGTGAAGAATGTTCCATCTGGTGAAAGATCCTCACGGGCTTCTCACGCCTCTAGTTGCTCGTTGCCATTGGCGCCTCTGGTGGAGTAGTCGGGGCCGCCTCGTGCGGTTCCGGTGGTCTCTTTTGGGGCGCCGCCTGAGGATCAGATGTCGATCGCAGCATCGGAGGAAGAGCGGTCATCTTCTGGTGATGACTCAGCGGGACAACCCCCTTCGGGCGTGGTGGCTTCGACTGAGCCGGATCCAGAGATGGCGGCTATGCTCGAACGGGCAGCCGCAAATGTCGGGCTCGTGTGGAACCCTCCACCAGGTCCCGAACCTTCGCGGCTGGATGATTGGTGTCTCGGAGCGGGCCGTGCTGTTGCCCCACGGCCATGGCGTTGCTCCAAGTCCATCAGGCTAAGGCACTCCATGACTTGCAGGCGGGTGGTCCCGACCCAGCTCTGCTGCAGGAGCTGTGTGTGGCGACGGACTTCGCCCTCTGGGCGACGAAAGTCACCGCACGTTCGCTGGGTCGGGCGATGTCCACCTTGGTGGTCCAGGAGCGCCACCTATGGCTTACCCTTGTGGATATGCGGGATGTTGAGAAGAACAAACTTCTCAACTTCCCCATATCCCAAGGCGGCCTCTTCGGTGACGCGGTGGAGAGCTTGGCCCAAGAGTTCTCCGCCGCCCAGAAGCAGTCGGAAGCGATACGGCAAGTCCTGCACAGGAAGCGGGCTGCTGCTGGCCCGTCTCCTGTCGCCGTAGAGCCCCCGGCTGCTTCCCGTCGCCGAGGACGTCCTCCTGCGCCAGCTCCTCCTTCAAGGCAGCAGCCCATCCCTGGAGGGCGGAAGTCTGGTCGCAAGAGGACGGCCCAGCCTGCTCAGGCGCCCCCGGCCCCTTCCCGTAAAAGGAAGGGAGGGAAGCGTTCCTGAGACGGGCGACCTGACGGATAACCTGGATGCTGCTCTTCGGGAGGGTGCCTCTGCACACCTCCTTCCCCCAGGGGAGGGCCGGGGCGGAGAATTTTTCGCTCCCTTTTCTTTTTGTTTGGTACCCAAAGTGTCAATAAAAGAGCAGTTTCTACCTTCTTCCTCAGGTCATCCTCGGTCGAGACTGGTGGGCATACAGTCTCCTCCACCCAAGAGGGTCCGAACGACAGTGGATGCTGTCGCCGAGCAGCGTCGCTCTCGTTCCCCTCTGCCCAGTCTCCAGATAGCAGCGACGCTTCCTCGGTTGCGTCGCTCCTGTCGGCGGCTGAGCCCAGAGGGGCAGATACCAGCTCACAGAGGAGGCAGGGCCTCGTGCCTCGTGCCTCGTCTCTCCCCCTCCCCTCGCCACGGGGCAGCCCGCACCAGAAAGCCCACGGGCTCTCTCTGCCGTCTGCCCCCCAGTGGAAGCAGGTCTCTGGCGAGCTCCACGCCCAGACCCCGCCGGGTCCCTGCCTTCCACCTCGCTGCCCCTCTGCGGGTATGCCGGTGGTTCGAGTGGGCTTATTGAGTCGGTACCTGGAAGCCTGGCTAGCGCTTCCGGGTCCGTCCCGATGGCTCGTCCGCACCATTCGGTTCGGCTATGCAATTCAGTTTGCACGCCGGCCTCCCAGGTTCAGGGGCGTCCACTTCACCCGTGACCGGTCAGTGGATGCCCCTGTCCTGCGGAAAGAGATCGATGTCCTGCTGTCGAAGAACGCGATCGAGCCGGTCCCTCCTGCCGAGATGAGGTCTGGGTTCTACAGCCCCTACTTCATTGTACCCAAGAAAGGCGGTGGGTTACGGCCAATCCTGGACCTGCGAGTTTTGAATCGAGCCCTGCACAAACTCCCGTTCAAAATGCTCACGCAGAAGCGCATTTTCGAGTGCATCCGTCCCCAGGATTGGTTTGCAGCGATCCCCCTGAAGGACGCGTACTTTCACGTCTCGATTCTTCCTCGTCACAGACCGTTTCTACGGTTTGCTTTCGAGGGTCGAGTGTATCAGTACAAAGTCCTACCCTTCGGGCTGGCTCTGTCGCCCCGTGTCTTTACGAAAGTCGCGGCGTTCGCATTCTCAACTATCTCGACGACTGGCTCAATCTAGCTCACTCGCGAGAGGTGTTGTGCGATCACAGGGACATGGTGCTCCGGCACCTCAGCCGGTTGGGGCTTCAGGTCAACTGGGACAAGAGCAAACTCTGCCCCGTGCAGAGGATCTCTTATCTCGGTATGGAGTTGGACTCAGTCGCCCAGACTGCGCGACTCACGGAGGAACACGTCCAGTCAGTGCTCACCTGCCTCAGGCCCTTTCGAGGCAGGACAGCGGTTCCACTGAAACAATTTCAGAGGCTCCTGGGGCATGTGGCAGCAGCAGCCGCAGTAACGCCGCTCGGCCTGTTACATACGAGATCGCTTCAGCACTGGCTTCATGATCGAGTCCCGAGGTGGGCGTGGCAGAGCGGCACGTTCCGGGTCAAAGTGACCACGCACTGTCGCCAAACCTTCTCCCTATGGTCGGATCCTGCGTTTCTTCGGGCCGGAGTGCCCTTAGTCCAGGTATCCAGGCATGCTGTGGTTTTTACAGATGCTTCTGCCATGGGGTGGGGGGCCACGTACAAAGGGCATGCAGTCTCGGGTCTGTGGACGGGGCCCCAGCTGCATTGGCACATAAACTGCCTAGAGTTGGCAGCAGTACGCTTAGCCTTGTATCGCCTCAAGGGGCCTCTCAAACACAAGCACGTACTGGTCCGTACGGACAACACTGCGACCGTTGCGTACATCAACCGACAAGGTGGTCTACGCTCCCGTCGTATTTCGCGACTCGCCTCCCACCACCCCCTATGGAGTCAGAAGCATCTGAGGTTGCTTCGTGCCACTCATGTCCCAGGGGAGCTCAACCGTGTGGCAGACGAGCTTTTACGGTTGCCTCCCCTGCCAGGAGAATGGCGACTCCATCCCCAGACGGTTCAGCTGATCTGGAGTGTTTTCGGAGTCGCACAGGTGGACCTGTTTGCTTCTCCGGACACGACCCATTGCCAGTGGTTTTACTCCCTGTCCAAGGGGACCCTTGGCACAGACGCCCTGGCTCACAGCTGGCCCCTGGACCTGCGCAAGTATGCGTTTCCCCCAGTGAGCCTTCTTGCACAGACCCTGTGCAAGGTCAGGGAGGACGAGGAGCAGGTCCTTCTAGTGGCGCCGTATTGGCCCACCAGGACTTGGTTCACGGAACTCATGCTCTTCACGACTGCCCCTCCTTGGCCGATTCCTCTGAGGAAGGACCTCCTTTCTCAGAGACGGGGCACTCTATGGCACCCACGTCCAGACCTCTGGAAACTCCATGTCTGGTCCCTGGACGGGACGCGGAGGTTCTAGGTGATATACCACAGGCAGTGGTAAACACCATCACTTCTGCTAGAGCCCCCTCTACGAGGCGCCTCTATGCCTTGAAGTGGAACCTATTCGTCGAGTGGTGTTCCTCCCGTCAGGAGGACCCCCGAACTTGCCCGGTCAGAGTCGTGCTTTCCTTCCTGCAAGATGGGTTGGAGCGAAGGCTGTCTCCCTCCACCCTCGAAGTGTATGTTGCCGCAATAGCCGCACATCACGATGTAGTTGAAGGTAAGTCCGTAGGGAAGCACGACCTGATCATCAGATTCCTTAAGGGTGCTAGGAGGTTAAATCCACCTCGTGTTTTGCACTCTGTACCCTTTGGGGACCTAGCTCTGGTACTGAGATCTCTTCAAAGTCCTCCTTTTGAGCCTTTGCTGACAGTGGAGCTGAATATCCTGTCCATTAAGACAGCGCTCCTGTTGGCATTGGCCTCTTTTAAGAGGGTCGGGGATCTGCAGGCTTTTTCGGTCGACGAATCGTGCCTAGAGTTCGGCCCGGGTTTTTCTCACGTGATATTGAGACCCCGGCTCGGATATGTGCCGAAGGTTCCTACCACTCCCTTCGTGGATCAGGTAGTGAACCTGCAAGCGCTGCCCCAGGAGGAGGCAGACCCAGCCCTAGCTTTTCTCTGTCCAGTCCGCGCCCTGCGGGTTTACTTTGACAGAACGCAAAGCTTCAGGACCTCAGATCAGCTCTTTGTCTGTTATGGAGGCCAGCAGAAGGGGAAGGCCGTCTCCAAGCAGAGGTTAGCTCACTGGTTAGTGGATGCTATCACCCAAGCGTATGAAGCTTCGGGTGAGCCTTGTCCTCCCAGGTTGCGTGCTCACTCTACGAGAGGTGTTGCCGCCTCCTGGGGGTTGGCTCAAGGCGCCTCGCTGACAGACATTTGTAGAGCTGCGGGCTGGGCGACACCGAACACGTTCGCTAGATTCTATAGCCTACGTGTGGAACCTGTTTCCTCCCGAGTACTCGCTACGGCCAGTGGTGCGTTGGAATAGGTTGTGTCGGCTTGCTACGCCACTCCGTGCCTCAGCCGGATACGTGCGTCTTTCACTCCGTTGGCTTCCTACGTTGGTTAGCCTCGTGAGTTCCTCAATCACCCCTCCGGTGCCAGGGGTGGCGGACCGCCGGCGCCAGGTCTACTACCTCTAAGGGAGTCGTTGAGTAGACTGGGTGTTATGTCCAGTGGTCTCTTCGGTGACCCATTATGCCACGTGCAGTCCAGCTTCCCCTTGGCAGACTCGTTCTGTCGTCCCTGTTGAGTACGCTCCCACTTCCCTTGGAGGGGACTACCTGAGGGACTGCCATATGTTCTCTATCCCACTGGGCTAGTACATATGTGTATTCCCGGCCTTTCTCAGGCCGGCTGGCTTCCGCAGCGTTCCCTTTCCCTTCTTTTTTACGGGTTAGGGGACGCTTTCCCAGTGTTATCCAACATCCACTGAGCGGGTCTTGCGGGACAGCAGTGTGAATCCCTAGCTAGCTCCCGCAACTTATTCAAGAAACTGCTGCAGGGTAGCTTAGCTGGGCGCTGGAAGGGGCCAGCACCATGGCGTGTTATTAGGGATCCCAATTCGTCAGGGAACTCCCCCGACGACACGTCGGAGTTCCCAGGATGAAAGGGAACGTCTCGGTTTCCCTGAGTACAGGGAACGGAGACGTGTCGTCCCCTCGCCATGTTGCTGTACCTTCGCGGAGGACTGGACACTGTTCGGCTCCTCAGCGAAAAGCATTGCGCAATGTTTACTTCCGCCTTTTGTACCCGCGCTGGTAGGCGGGTCGCGGAATGCAAATCTTGCATGCCAATGTCCATTGGCTCGTTTTTAATTCTCTCGAAGGCAATTGGCTCCCTAGCGTGATCCCAATTCGTCAGGGAACTCCCCCGACGACACGTCTCCGTTCCCTGTACTCAGGGAACGAGGGTTACATACGTAACCGAGACGTTTCCTGTTCTTAGCCGACAGGAGTGGCCCCCGGTGTGATCTTCTGCTGCTGTAGTCCATCTGCTTCAAGGTTAGATGTGTTCAGAGATGCTTTTCTGCATACTTCGGTTGTAACGAGTGGTTATTTGAGTTACTGTTGCTTTTCTATTAGTTCAAACCAGTCTGGCCATTCTCCTCTGATCCTGCCATTAAAAAGGCATTTTCGCCCACAGAACTGCTGATAATTTCTCTTTTTCGGTCCATCCTCTGTAAACCCTAGAGATGGTTGTGCATGAAAATCCCAGAAGATTACAGTTACTCAGACCAGCCTGTCAGGGCACCAACAACCATGCCATGTTCAAAGTCACTTAAATCAACTTTCTTCCCCATTCTGATGTTTAGTTTGAACTTCAGCAGATGGTCTTTACTCTTTACCATGTCTACATGCCTGAATACATTGAGTTGCTGCCATGTGATTGGCTGATTAGATATATGCATTAATGAGCAGTTGAACCGGTGTACCCAAGTGGCCTGTAAGTGTATATATTACAACAATTGCAGCTCTTTTTATTGGTTTTACAAAAATCACAATCGTTTGTGCACCATTTTTCCAGACACAACAAACAAAACTGTGCTATTTGTTAAATTCTCAGTTGCACTTGGAATGTTCTCGATTAGCCCCAAATAAATATCTGCTGAGTTAGTAATACACACAACACAGGAAATGCTAATTTCCTAATTCTTTACACAGCTATGTCAATTACAAAAACTATTAAAGGGTAAAAGAAAAATGACAAGAAAAAGAAGAATGGGAAAAGGAAGAAATGTAAGAGTGAGAGATTTTGGAGAGAATATGAAGGGTAATATTGAGAGGGAGAGGGACGGTGGAAGAGGTAGAAAGAGACGAGGGGAAAGGAATAGATGGTATAGGAAGGAGATGGAGCAAGAAGAGTTGAGGATTTAGGAGAAGCAAGAAGAGCTGAGGATGTAGAAAGAGGAGTAGAGGGAGAAGAGATGGTAGAGTGGAAGGCAACGGTATTAGTGCAAAGAGCAAGAGAAGAAAATATAAGACATGGACAGAGGGGAAGGGAAGAGCTATGTGTAAGAGGAGGAAGGAGAGATAGAAGGATAGGGTACAGACAGGTTTCAAATGAAATCAGAGCCACCCTAATTGACCATGTCATAAATTATGGTCTTTCCTTGAGGGAAGCTAGACAGAGAGTTCAGTCGAATATTGTGCCACAGTCAATGTCCCTGGACAACAAGTGCTGCAATCCACTGGTGTTGTGGCACACAGCGCTGTCTTGGGGCTGCACAACACAGAAAGGCTTCTACATTTTTTAAACTCCCTCAATGAAATCCACTTTCCGCAGGGTGATCAGGAGCAAATTGAGCGAAATTCTGTAGTTGTTGGGGACAATTTCCAATTTCACGATTCAGCACTGGTGTAAGAGTGGTTTGAGGATCACCCATATTTCAGGAAGGTGTTCCTTCCAGCATATTCTCCTCTTGAAGATGGAAATTATATGATCGCAACCCTTACAACCAAGTAAGTCTTCTTCTAGCGATGGAAGAGGTCTGTGGATAAGTTGAGGCACAGGGATGCACTGCTTTTTCCCCCCACAACTCGTGAAAAGGTATGCTATGATGTTGATGAAATTCTTTGACCAGATGTTAATGAGAGGCAAATGTATATATTAAAAAAGATTGAAGACTGAAGTGAAGACATCAAATCACTTATAGAAAATAATTAGAAAAAAACTGTAGTAAAAAGTAACTGGCGTATGATACTACTAAATTTAAAATATAATTCAATATACAAGTAAATATAGTGCACTGATCCACACTACCAAAAAGAGAAATTATTCTCAGTATCTCTTTCTCATTGGATCCTGTTTTATTCAGACAACCACACAGACAAACACTTAACACACTATTAACACACTAACACACATTGTAGGCTTTGGCAAAGTAAGTGTGAAGTGAACAATCTTATTCCACACAGAGTGAATACAATATACTACATCTTCACACCTCCATATCTCCTTATGTTAATTTCACCCACCCTCTCTCTATTTGTGTCTGTCGGTTGTTTATTATTGCTGGTATAAGCAGATGACCAGGATCTTTGTGAACATGAGAACACAAACTTTCTGATTACATTCAGCTTGTTTTTCAGGTCAGTGCAGTATCATGGGAATGAGTCAACCCTTAGAAATTGCCTTTAGCCAAAGGAGAAGATTCACAAGGATGATTTCTTCACACACACAAACATCCAGAGTATGACTTTTAAACATTACATTTTCATACCTTATACACATAAAGGCAGCACGGGATGCTAGCCATTCACAATACAGTATCCATCCATCATTTAATCTACAATATCCATTAATACTCCACAGCTGTTCTTCAGGGTTTTAGGCATCAAGTGGCGACTCAACCAGTGTTATTTTAGTAGTATTTATATACTATTAAAGTATTTAATCATATTTTTTATTTAATTTTTATATTTTAATAGTTTAATTTGAGTCATTTTGGTATGTGCTTTTTTCAAAATTTTTGTAGCTTTTTTCTATTTAGCTGTATTTTTTCAGTGTTATTTTTATTACTTTTGTTTCTTTATTTTAAGTTTTTTCCATTTAATATTTTTATTTTATTTTATTTCAGTTTTATTCCAATTACTGAAAATTATTTGTAATAGTTTTAGTTATAATTTTGGTTAACAATAACAACAATAGACAACAACAAATCTGTTCATAGTACATAAGCCAAAATTGCATGCACGACCTTTTCCATGGGAAGCATTTTCTTTTAAAATTTAATAACCCCCTTTTTGCTACCCAAACTATGTATTGTCATATGGTTAGATACATTATTTTGTTCCTGCGGTCTGTGACCCTATCAGGACAGACCTGTGACTCAATTTTGGGTCGCAACCCTCTAGTTGAGAAGCACTGATTTAATGTATAAACACACAGCACACATAGTACACGACAGTACACACTCTTGTTTTTCATTTCGCTGCTGATTCAAACAGGGAAGAGTTTCAACATAAGAACAGTGATTCATGCTGGGAGAACAAATCTATAAGCAACACTAACATGGAAACCCAGCGAGAGAGAGGAGGGGGGCATGAGGACAGAATAAGACAGAGAAAAACAATACAGCAGGCTGATAGGATGAAATGAGCAGAGACAACAGGGAATAGCAGTATGTGTGTGCCAGTGTGTTTTACACTTACAGGGTTGAGCAGGACAGTCAGAAACAGCTCTCCTCCTCGTATGCTTTTGTCCAGTTCTTTAGGGCCTCCCGGATATTCTTTATAGAAGATGGTGTGTGTGAATAAGCCGCATGTCTGACGGGGCAGCACCTGCTCACACACACACACACACACACACGCACACGCGCACACACACACACACACACACACACACACACACAGTTTTAGACTACAAAGATTTCTAGTCAACACAGTTCAAGCTTTGTATTCGAAAAAATGTATATTCTTAAAGTAAATTTATAAACATCTGTGACGTTTATCATGTAATACTCCCAGTTTCAGTTTTACACATAACTATTTATTAGGTCTCATGTCAGTGTATCTGTATTCAGGTGTTGCATGGAGACAACTTCATTTATATACTGTATATACGTATATATATTCATCCATTCATTTCCTGCCTGAATCAGTCAAAGAAAACAGAATCATTTCTCAGTGGGAAAAAGCTGAATGTTTCAATAATATATGTGCTATACAGGCAAAGACAGACAAGAAGAAAAGAGAAAAAGAGAATAAGAAATATACTGTGACTCAATGTGACAAAATTACTTCTTGACAACAACAGAAAAGCTCTGTCTCTTTTTCTCTAGTGTCCTTCTCCAACTACAGTAAAACATGTTATATGTTTGTATTTTGACAAAAAAATAGCTCTTTTCTATGTAATTACAACAAATGTGGACTGAGGCATTCAGGTTTCAATATAAGGATACCAAAGTATCAAAAAATGTTGTCTACGAGATTCGGTGTGCCTAATATTCGAAGTGTTCTGAATGTATAAAATAGCTTCGATTGAGAAATTCAGGTCGTCATTCAGATCGACTGAAATTCAGGTCATCATTCACTGTTGTATGTCTTAAAAGCCTCAGTTGCCATTCATTGTAATTAAGAGACCAATACATTCCTCAAAAAAATGTAAATTAAGTAAGAAAATAATATGGTTTGGAACAACATGGTTTGGAACAACATTTAGACATGACTAAATAAAGACAATAAAAAATATATTTTCTTTTTATTCAACTATTGCTTTAATATCTCAGCTTTTTGCTCAAAACAATGAGATTATTGAATTTTTTTCTTAAATATTTGTCTTTAGATTCTTCCAAGAACAAATGATCTGCTATGCCAACCATAGTCATCATTTTATAGCTTTCTACTATTATTGCATGCCGACACTTAATTCTATTTTATTTATTTTTTGTTTAAGCAATTTGATGGGAAATCTTGAGTCATACTCAAAGCATAAACGAGAAAAACTTTCAGTAAGTGTACACTACCGTTTAGTATGGGGTAAGTAATATTTTTTTAAAAGGTTATTACTTTTATTCAGCCAGGACGCATTCAATTTAATAGTAAGTGACAGTAAAGACATTTATAATGTTATGAAAGATTCCTATTTCAAATAAATGCTATACTTTTGAACATTCCATTCATCAAAGAATCCTTAAAAATGCATCATGGTTTCCAAAAAATATTACGCCTCAACTGTTTTCAACATGAATAATAATAAGAAATGTTTCTTGAGCAACAAATCAGCATTTTAGAGTGATTTCTGAGGGAAATTCTAATTGTTACTGAAAATTCAGCTAATTAGTAAATTACATTTTAAAATATATACTGTATATTTAAAATATATGAAAATACAACAAAGTTTATCTTAAATATTAACAATATTTCACAGTATTACATAGGACACTTTTTAAAAAAATCGTACAGACAGCAAACTTTTGAATTGTATAACGTACTCTATGTCCAACATCCTTGCTCTGTGTGTGGCAGACAGACTGGTTGAGAGTTTGCAAGGAGCAACAGACTCCATTTCTCAACACTGTAACAGTGTGTAAATATCAGAGAGGCAGCTAGACTCCTCCAGCAAACTGCTAAAACAGCAAAATCTATTACATTAACACACCCACAAACACACTGGTCTCTAATGCACTGATAAGAGCTTTCATCACCCATATGCTTGTTTTCAGACTGCTTGATTGAGCTGGAACAGATCTTTGGGACTCTGTCCAATCTTTCCATCTAACTTAAACTTAATTGCTTTTACCGCTTTAACATCTCTCTCTGTGTTTTATTGCAGAGTATTGTGTGGCATGCGTGCTCAACTAAACGTGTGCCGTAGCTGAAACTATACGCACACACACTTGAGGGGCGCAGCACAATTGCATTGCACGCATGTGGCCTTGATTTAATATTTTAATCTACTCCATCTCCTAAAATTCAATTCCAGTGCAAACACACTAAACTGCCTGTCCCACCAGAACGCCTGGGGAATTTATGAGACTCTATTCATGTGCTCTGTCCTTCCCGTTCAATTTTTTTTTGCCAGCCACCTCCCCTGCTCTTTCTTCTCATTGAATGTAACTCGCCCTGTCAGTATATTATTGTGGTGGTTTGTGACAGGAGCAAATAGTTCTATGGCGAGTTGTTGGCTAGCTGTATTGCGGAGCCTGTAACAGTCTGACATGTTTCATAGCTCATGTTTAAGCTCCATGTCTCCACACTCATCATGATTCAGCGCTCTGGATGTCTGATCTGAGACCTGTCGTGCTCACACAGAGGAGGCCATTAATTAGGCCGCAGGTGTCCGAACAACTGACCCAAAAGCTGTTTCGGTGCATCCTCTAAATAAAAAAGCTAGGGATTTGTGCTCGCTAACACCTGCTCTAAAATATCTGCCTTTGGCTAGATTCAAAACACTCTTAAAAAGCTAAAGATGATGACAGCTAAATTACACGTGAAACAACACTGATTTGAGTTAGGCCTGCCAACGCTTGTTCTTTTGTATTGTGAATGAGAGAAAGTGACACATCTCCAATTCACTAGAAAGAACAAAGAAAAGAACATGTTGTAGTGGGCTGGTGTTCTAACAAAAGAGAGTACTCTAATTTGTTTCTCTGAAATAAAAAATAAAAAGTCACAAGTGTTCATGAGAATCAAATAACGGGTGCACTAATTCGTACTGTTTCATAAGAGTTATGAAAGATATTGCACTGCACTTTAAGAACTCATTTTCTTAATAAGTATTTTTCTGTTACCCCCCCCCCCCCCCCCCCCCCCCCCCATTAAAATATCTAAACAGCTTAAAATCGCAAAAACGATTAAAAGTTGTTTCTTTTCTTTTTTTTACCCCATTGGCAAATAGTCTTTTCTTATTTCAAGCATGAATCAAACTAAATTTGATAAAGTTTATGCTTTAAACAAAAAATCCCGATTTGCCAGTTAGGTAAGACAAAATGAATTCAAGAGATGTTGTAATATATAATTTATTATCTATCATTATATAATTAATAAATTAAAATTGAACTTCTGTATTTTATCATTTACTGTACCTCATTCCTTGTTCCAAACGTATATGTATGACTTTCTTTCTTCTGAGGAACACAAAAGGAGATTTTAGGCAGAATGTCAACATCTCCATTTGTGTTCCACAAAAGAAAGGTTTAGGACATTACACGAGGGCAGAATCCTGTACGGTCCTGTTTGGTAAACCTGCATCTGCCCCTACATTACTTAACAGAACAACCGACCCGTTTTCCGACAGCAACGCAAATTTAATTCCATACCCAACCCGTTTGACAAAGACTTTAACCTGATTGCTGTTGGTCCTCTTAGCAGCATGAGAAATAAAACGTATTCAAATTGTGAATTGACTATATACAGAAAGCGAGCAAAGAATGATCCCTATATAATCACTGAAGCTGTCAATCACTTCAATTCTGAGTGATTGGCTACAATGCTCAACGGTGCAAAACTTTATACCACGTTACACTGAATATTAGGCGGTTCACTTGTCGGGTATCCGCCCACGTGCAGGACTGTAAATTATGTCAAAACTTTTATTTTAAGGTGAGCTATGCTTTTATGAGGAATCTTCAGATAACCAGAAAGCCTTGGAACAGAAATGAGGGACAGAGACAGCAAAAAGCTATTTAAAAAAATTGATTCAATGCTGCAGTTAGGGACATCTAGTCAAAATCTGTGTGTGTGTACCACTAATAGATTTGCCTGTGGTGAATACACTATGGGGTATTTCATCTGAGTCCCAGTGTGTCATCATTAATTCTTCTGGAGTGTGTGTGTGTTTCATTGATTTGCTATGCTAGCTGTTGCTTGTATTTTGGCAGTCTCTAGCAGGCAAGTCTCACTGCATTTTTCACTGCACTACCTGTGTACAAAAAAGTGTCCTCTATGTGATGAACCGTACCATGATGTTGTTATGAATGAATCCCTTGCGGTGACGTGCAGGTTTGAGGTGTGGGTATTCCTCAGTACTGGTCACTAGTATCCCCCATGCTTTCTTCCAAGCCTCATACAGCTGAATATGGACTGGATAAACACCAGAATGATGAGGGGCCACGGCATATCCCAGATCTACTGGAATACCATGCTCCTGTAATGAGAAATACACACCAATAAATATACTTTATATTTGGATGTCAAGCGCATACTCAAGCATAATACAATCTTTCATAAACACACATAAACAGGGTACAGATGCAGCCTACTTAGAAGTGTATCACTAGTGTATACACAAGTGTAGCCATAACTCCAGTCTTCAGTGTCACATGATCCTTCAGAAATCATTCTAATAATATGTACTATCTATTTTTGCAGGTTATGACAAAAAAAATGATTTAGAAGACTGTTGCATGCCACGTCTGGTTAGAACACATCGTGATATATACATATTTTTATCTGTTGAGTGCTTGAGAAGACAAAATAACAAAAAATCCCCTTTCTCAGAAACAGACGCACACACATTTATATAGCTGGCGCTCTCCTTAACACACATTCACACGTATCTTCAGAGTTACACAGAGCTACCTCAGAGCTATTGATTCAAGACTTTATGATTTTTATGAAAAATCCATTTTCATTTTTAAATTTCTCTAGGCTTACTAATTAAAATCAGATAGGTGAGATAATAGACATCTAAAGAACAGCTGAATCGATAACTGTATTTTGAGGTGAAATTTCAGATTTAACTTCCATATCATGAGGATCCAGTAATCCATAAAATTTCCCTCAAGAGACACACACACACACACACACACACACACACACACACACACACACACACACACACACACACACACACACACACACACAGAGAAAACTACCCACATCCTCCATCCTCTCGTACACTCATCTGTTAGCTTAGCTGCACAGCTCTGATTTAATCAAGCCCCCAAACCAACAAAGGCAAATCAAAGCTGTCTTCTCTAGATTATCAAACTTCTGCTCGTGGCCCATTAAAATTCTCTGTCAGCTTGACTCTCACAGTCTCTGCCCTCTGAGCTGACAGACACTAGTCTGTTTAACTCAGCGCCCAGAGTCAAGCGCATGCTAACTGCTTGACCTTGGTCACTCATGTAGGAGATTTTTCATGGGAAAGTTTGCTATTTGTTGATTGCCACAGATTTTGAGCATATCCTAGTGTCAGCTCTAAAATTGTATTAAGGAAACTCATTTTAATTCATTTGATCAATTTCTAATGGTTTCATTTTTATGTTACATTTCACCAACAACCAATGAATTGAACCAAGACCCCGCCCTACATTTCTTTTCTTCAATAATTTGTTTCACTCAGATGCACGTCACAATACAGAAGAAATAATCTGTCACTATACTATCATTACATTGTAAAACAACACACACATACATGTTTATATTTCTAGCATGTTGGAGAATTTCCATTGGCATCTATTAATTATGCCCAAACCATCAAAATTTCTGCATTTTTAAATCTTAATTAAAGCATTATTTAGTATATTTATTGAGCTTTTTCTGTTTGCAGGGACTGTTGGTCCCCCCAAAATGTAGTTGATTTCAGGTTTTATTATCCTCTTCGGAACATTGGTCCTCATAATGTAGGCAAAACCTGAACCATAAACACACAGAGACACAAAAACTAGTGTTGGTGAAGCTGCTTTAAATGTGTAGCATCCTATGAGCTATACTGATGAAGTAAATAAATCCTTTAATCACAACAGTATTTCTCTGTTACCAGTTAATTTTTTAATGAATTATCATTATTTAACTTTTTATATAGATCATCAATTATAAACTGATTATTATTGTTTTGGAGCATTTTCCTATTTTAAAATTGAAAATCAGGGTCTGCGACAAAAACAATCATGCTTTTTGAATAAATGAATCATGTTTAAAATTGGCATGAACCAGAAGATGCAAAAGTCTTTTCTTCCTTATTGTGACGTATATATGTGAGTGAAACGGAAAAATTCTAGTGCGGGACTTGATTTTGTCCATCAGGAATTGATTGGATCGTTGGATGGTTGTGGTTTGCTATTGCTCTGATCTCATGTGAGTGACATGACGTCCCACATTCGCGCCAGTAAACACATCATCAGAGAAGAGAAGAGATGACGTTGCAATTAAAAATTATGAGAACACATACACTAAATACAACAAAAAAGTGATGAACAGCATTGTTTAATTAAATAATTTGATATAAAAAGACGCACAATAGCACCAGAGACATCTTCTGAGCAAAAGTTTGAATATGTCAATAATTAAAAAAAAAAATCGGGTTCACTTTCGAATCACTAAAGCTGTAATTCGGCATTGTAGAAGAACTTTTAGGAGAATGTGAATGATTATTGCCTCAGATCTAAAGCAAACAATGTAATGCAGAAACTGTGATGTAGTGTTTGTTCACACTACATTACTACTGTACTTGTTGGAAAAAGTAGCTTGATGCTACTGAAAAATGTAGATAAAATGGTAGTTAGTTTCTTGCCAAAACAGTTAAACACAAGCATACCCACAGTGAAAGAGATATTAGGCTACTTGAGTTCTAATATTTCAATTGCTTAGATGCATAAACACACTAAAAGCCACTCAAAGTTCATTGTAATATGAAGGCCTCTTTAAAGATAAAGACGGAATGATATTGAAAACGATAATAGGGATGAGGAGGGATAAACAACAGAGATAATAATAATATAGATAAACCAGACTATTGTTTTCAAAAGAGCTTAGTTAAAACTTAATTTTAGTCACATTTTAATGCAAACTGCATTTGCATAAAAAACTATTAGCTAAACTGCTCAAGCCGTGGCGCATGACTCAAATTATAATTTAGCTGGCGGTTATGCTTTCAGACAGGATCTGTGCTTGTTTGTGCCTTCCAGCAGGGGCACTTTACGCTCTGTTGTTTATCACTCATTCCACTGTTCACATCACATGGCTGTTTTTCTAATATTCTGCTAATAACTGCCAGATGACAGTGATTTTAACATACAGCCTAACAGTACAGATGAAGCCTAGACAGCTAGTGAGCACACAACCATCTACAATACCTTGCTGTGCATATATATTTATATACACTATAAGGACAAAAGTATTGGGACACCTGACCATTACGCCAACAGGGGTGGCATCGCATTCTAAATACATAAACATTAATATGGTGTTGGTCCCCCTATTTCAGCAAGAACAGCTTCCACTCTTCTGCGAAGGCTTTCCACAAGATTTTGGAGTGTTTCTGTAGGAATTTTGTGCCCCAATCATCCAGTAGAGCATTTGTGAGATCAGGCACTGATGTTGGATGAGAAGGCCTGGCTTGCAATTTCCGTTTCGGTTCATCCAAAAGGCGTTTGATGGGGTCGAGGTTAGGGCTCTGTGTGGGCTAGTCAAGTTCTTCCACACTAAACTCTTCCAGCCATGTCTTTATGGACCTTGTTTTGTGCACTGGGGCACAGTCATGCTGGAATAGAAAAGGGCTTTCCCAAAACTGTTCCTACAGAGTTGGAAGCATAGCATTGTCAAAAATGAACAGGCCCTTACCATTATCCCTGCACCAAACTTTACAGTTGGCACAATGCGGTCAGGTATGCAATGTTCTCCGGGCATCCGCCAAACTCAGACTCACCCATCAGACTGTCAAATAGAGAAGTGTGATTCGTCAATCAAGTTTTCGCAAGAACACGTTTTCACTGCTCCAGAGTCCAGTGGCGGCGTGCTTTACACCACCCATTTGATGCTTGGCATTGTACTTGGTGATGTGAGGCTTGCATGCAGCTGCTCGGCTATAGGAACCCATTCCATGAAGCTCCTCCCGCACAGTTTTTGTGCTGATATTAATACCAGTGGAAGTTTGGAACTCTTCAGCTATGGAATCAGCGTTGTCAGTGTTGGCGACTATTACACACCATGCGTCTCAGCACTCGGGGACCCCACTTAGTTCCTAAATGCTTCCACTTTCCAATAATACCACTTAGAGTTGACCATGGAATATCTAGAATGGATGAAATTTCACGAACTGCAAAGGTGGCATCCTATCACGGTACCATGCTTGAATTCACAGAGCTCTTCAGAATGACCCATTTTTTCCCAAATGTTAACAAATGCAGACTGTATGGCTGTGACACCTGTGGCAATGGGTCTGATTGAAAACCTGAATTAAATAATTAAGAGGATTTTCCCAACACTTTTATCCATATAGTGTATATACAGTACATGTTTAAAAACATTTATTGCAGTAACATACAAAGCGTACTTCTGAGAGCAAAAAAAAAAAAAAAAAGAACTGACCAAATTGCATCAAATGTGCATGAGTGGCACTGCACAGCACAATGGATGGATAGTTTACTTGCACACAGTTTACTTGTTCACTGGATCATGAAGATATCCTCTCTAACGGTTCAGCTGCAGTGTTTGGCTTCCAAACAGCTCATAACTAAATAAAACAGGCTGTGTGATAATGAGGAATGCCAATGATCACCCCTTAGTGTGCCAGCTTACAGCTAGATTCTTTTTCTTTGAAATTCACTTAGAAATCTGAATGTTTCTGTCATGTCTTATAGGGCATTTCTCATATATATATATATATATATATATATATATATATATATATATATATATATATATATATATATATATATATATTAGGACATATATCTGGCCTGTTTTATAGACAGGGAAAGGCATACAGGAAAAGATAAGGAGCAGAAGAGTAGAAGGGATCAGGAGATGGAATGAGCCGGATTTGCACTGGGTTGCTCGCATCCATTTACAGTATGCGTGTCACTCTGTAATACATGAAGGGTAAATATATGTGTCAGAGTATTACATTCTGCTGGAAAAGTGTCTTTGAGTGTGGCATGAGAGTGCTGGTTCACAGAAAAAGGGGGGCAAATAAATGCAGGAGTGTTACTGAGAGATAACTAAGTGAGAGCACACACACACGCTCACACTCTTCCCCGTTTATGTGTAGGTTTCAATGGTTTTGTCAAAATCATAAGAGGCACTTCTCTATTTGAGGAACAACTGAAGTCTCAAAGCACCTGTAAAACATGCATAATTAGTGTTCATTTTCTCTCAGTAAATGACACATGACTCGCTGTCGGGCTAATGGTTCCTTAGGCGAATGAGTATTTTTCACTGGATATGATAATACCTGGATGATGGTTTTGATCAGTAATTGTGTAAGGGCAAGAAAAAAGTGTAGTTTTTCTCACCAAAGCGAAGTCTTTGTTCAGGATCATTTGTTCCATCAGAGAGGATTCATTATGGAAGAGATGAGGCTGCATATGACTCCACATATGAGGAAACCACCAGAACTCATCAACATATTTCAACAACAGATCATCTCCATCATCTTCCTGCTGTGTACCTACACAAACAAACATTAGCTCATTAGCATATTGGGTATTTCTTTTGGGGCTGTGGACTTTTAGAAAATAAACATTCCTAAATTCCTAAAACTCGTAGTTTCTATATTGACAGTGTCTAATGCCATCATGGAAGAATGATCGATTTCTACCACAGACCAAATATTTGTTTTGTTTAATAGCATTCTGTGGTGAAAAAGATGGTGATGGAAATATCATTTTAGAATAAAATGGATGACTCCTTTGTTTTGCTAAAGTGAATTTCATAGCTAGCATGTGTTCTAAATGCAATGAGATATTTGACATAATCCGACAAAATTAGATTTGATTGGAAATTATGCCTTTTTACCTTGATTTTTCGTAGTTTTTTTGTTAGTTTTCTTCACACATTATGATGCATACATTCATACTCTTCAATAACACCAACACACACACACACACACACACACACTTGTATATGTGGTTTACGTGGACTCCCCATTGAATAAAAAAACACAGTTGTTTTATAAGGACACAGGAAGTAATACATGTGTAATGTATAATAAGTAAGTACTAAAATAAACTAAATATTTTAAAACTGAAAACTAAACCTAAAAAAAAGAGACATATAGACATATTTACAAAAAAGTAGGTGGGTCTTGGCCAGAATAAGCTACAATTTGCAAAGGTATTCAGCAACAACAATAAAAACTTTAATTATTTAGTTATCCACACAAACACAAACATAGTTCACAAATAGAACATAATCTCCAACATGATGAACTAGAGAAACTTCAATGTTGCTATGGCAGAGTTCTGTTACCATGCCAATCAGAATATTACAGAACTAATCATGCGTGTTACATCAGTTGTTCCCCTTTATGTTTTAACACCGACACACATAGGCTACACAGTTGTATACCTGTATGGAAGAATTTCCCAGAAAATCCCAGGTTAAAGGTGAAGTTGGAGACATAAGACCTCAACGTGTTCTGTGTTTCCAGAAGAGCCTGAAAAAGTAAAAATGTCAAACATTAGATTTGTCCATATGTCAATCAACAATAATACACATCACAACATTGAACTATTTTACATTAACATTATGAAGTAGTATATGTGCGCGTGGTCTGTGTATATGCGTCTAAGGATGTGATCGATCTTTCAAGGATGAGTAATGGCATTTGGGTTTGGCAGGTGCCTCATTGCAGCAGTTCCAATAAAACAGTCTCATATATTTCTAGCCTAAGACACCATGCAAATACAATCAATATCTGTCTGACAACTGACAGCGAGTGTGAGCGTGTGTGTCACTGTTTTGTAGGATATATGGTAATATCGCAGAAGGCAGGAAGGGGCGTGTTGGCTGACTTAGACGGTGTCATCAAGTCATTACTCACAGAGCTCGGGAAGATATGCTGACACACACTCCGGCACACAGGCAGACACACACAGACGGGACCCAGGAGACAGGTGTAATATATTTGATTTTATCCTCCAGTGAGAGCGTGGCAGTTATCCCTGATGACATTTTGGTAATTAATTCTATTTACATTCAACTAAACAACTGCAAAAAAAATCTGCTCAGGTACTCGCATCTTGGTAATCGAATCAGCTCACCCACGTGAGGGTGCACCAGTCTATGTGCATTTTGCATTTTAACCTAATAAAGTGGCATTTTGATCGAGCGCTCATTAATTTAAAATGATCTGGCCTCACAAGCAACTGTCATCTAATTCAATGTTCATGTCGTAATGTGATATTACTAAAACTGAGGCTTTTGATGAGATGCCTTTCTGAATAATGAGTGGAGTGTGTTATTTGTCTTACGGCAGATACGGCCTCATGTTTGATGGCTTATGGCTCAGCATGCTGGAAAAAAGGGAAGGGAGAGAGGGAAAGATGAACCTCTGAGTACATTAGCCTACCTCTTGTATCCAGATAACTGCACATGTTTTTGTCATGTGATAATATAAACAGGAAGTATCCATCAGTGTTAAGCACATGGCAAAAGGGCTATTATTAAAAAAATGTTTTACACTGGCCGAAGTCATTTCAAATCTTTACATTTAATGACTTTTGATTGGTTCCAGCAATATATTTGAATTAATTGCAATAATGGCTCTGTTAATGACATTTGTAATTATTAGAACAACATAAAGGAGTGTTTTTTTTATTCTAGCAAAGATTTTTAGCCCAGTTATGTTTTTATTGAAACAATTTTTTTTATGATGTTCGGAATTTAAACGATTTTTGACTTTTGGTATTTGCAGTGGTATTTTATGTGGTTGATTAGGTTTTCATCATAAATTATGAGTATATGTTAACCCAAAAATGAAAAACTTGTCATCACTCACCCATATGTCGTGCCAAACCGTAAGACTTTCATCTTCAAACACACATGTAGATATTTTAAATGAATCAAAGAGATTTCTGTCCCTCCATTGACACAACTACCAATTTGACGCTTCAAATGGTTCATAAAGAGATCGTAAAACTAATCCATATAAATCGAGCAGTTTAGTCCAAATTTTCTGTGAACTAATCCTTTAAGTAACAAAAATGCTCAGTGTCAAACTCTGAGTGGTTTATTTTATAATAATATAAAGGTATAACAATGTAAATAAAATAAAAGAAAGCACGTAGAAAATTATGAGAATTAATAATAATAAATAGATTACAGCTTAAATAGATCTTAAGTAAAAGATAAGAAAGAGTTTATGTGGAATTTTATTTTATTTGAAAATTTCAACTGATCTGTTCATCCTAAATTGATCTTACTGACCATGAGCACTGGTGCGTATATGAACGCCACCACAATGTCGTACATACTAGTGGGAAGGTCTTGATGTTCTTTAAGCCCTGGGGTTTCATTTATAAAACTGTGCGTAGGATACTTACTAAGTGTCTTTACTAAAAAAATTTCCCGTCAAGTTTGTTTTCACAAATCACAATTTATTCGTCGGAAGTGGCGTACGCCTCTTTCAGGGCCTGTTTTGTGCGTACGCAATGGTTATAAATGAGGTCCCCGATCTTTATGAGTTGGGGGCGTGTCAGAAAGAAATGTGGTGGAATACTTAGGTATTTAGCAGGGGCTTCATAAATCATTTAAAAACATTAAAAAAGCAAAACACATCTGATGCACATTCTTTGTTCTTCATTTTAGAAGTAGAGAAACCTTTCTGTATCTTTGTGTAGTTAATTAAGAAGTACACCGCCATCTTGCTCCAACGAAAGTGACTTGAACGTACCTGACGTCGTAAACACGACTTTCCAACTTGTAACTATGAACTTCCCAGGAGGATTTTAATGCACATATATATATGCACTTATATAAAGAATACATATAAGACAACAGTGAAAGGTAGATGGGACGAATACTGTTGCAGGAGCGAGAGAGAGAAGAGTGCAAATAAAAGAATGAGAGACAACACATTTAATATTGATGTGGGAATCTGGGATGTTGGGAATCTGACATCATAAGATAACAACGCCAAACCAGAGTGCAGGAGAGATGGGAGGGGAATGACAGGATGAGAGGAGAGAGTGAACCTGAAATGGATGACAGAAGGAAAAGAGAGAGAGACATAGCTATTCTAGGATATTTTTACCGACAAAAAGTTTCCCGTTCTTTCAGCAAGCCGTGACATGCGCGCACAAGCAGGTACACGCATAAATCGCACTAGTCTTCCAAAACACAAATCTAAAATATGACACAAGACATGACACAAACACGACGGAAAAGTTGTACTGAAACTTCCTCAGCTCATTTCTATAGTCTGCACTTCCCAGCACTGTCAGGGTCCTCTTGATTAAAATGCAACAAACTGAGCGAAATTAATTATTTAAAGGTTAGGTTTTAAACAGCTCTGTCTTAAATCGATTCCTTACGTTTACTGAGCACACTTCAAAAGAGTGCATATGAATCATTAATGCATTAATAAGCCAAAGAAGCAGTTTCATAATGGTATCAAAGTTCTGATGCTTCACGTCAGCTTGGCGATTCATTGTACACTGTCATAAAAGTCTAAAACAGTTTATTTGTAAGAATCTCTTTTATTGTAATTTATTATGACCAAATCCTCTGTGTAGACCCGGATATTCTTGTTGGCTCTTGTTCTGAGGTTTGAAGGTACATTTTGAGCATTTTATCAAACCAGTCATTTGACTCTCACTCCAGAGGTGGTTATGGTTAGGGTGTTGATGAACTTTAGCCTATGATTGGTTGGTAAGAAGGTTGTAACAAACAATGTCAATCTGGGAATCTGTCCTACCTGACACGCTGCAAAATGTTCACATTTATCACAACAGTTTTGCACAAGGTGTGAAATATGAAGTTTGAACATCTCATTATAATTTCATCCACCCCAATCATGAGTCATACTATTGCCATTGCCTGAACTGTCTAATATATACATGTGAATTGATCGTAAATGTCATGGAACAAATCAAGGCAATAAAGCTTTATTTGAAATGTGAGAGTTGCATTTGCCACGCTGAACCTTATCAAGAGTATTGCTGAATAAATGAAAACAACATTTAAAATTATGCTAACATCATCATTTATTGAGGCAGTGTATTTATTAAAATATTAGTTTTTTATATGAACATTTACATTTTTTTTACCAAACCAAATTTTCAGAAGCACAAGACCAACCCCCAAAGACAGGAATTAAAACAAACAGTTCATATTTGTAATTAAATATTTATGTAACATTTAATTTTGATTTGATATGTTTTATCCATTTAAAAAATATACTGCTTCAATAAATGACAGATTAACATATTTATTAGTTGTTATTCCACAGCACTGGATAAGCTTTATATAATATAATTATTTTATAAATTATATACCGGTATTTTTTTTTTTCTAAAATATATTTCTGCATAATTTTTCTTGCAGTTTTCTAGCATACACTTAGCGCACGAGGGTTGAGAACTTGTGGTGCCAACATCAGCCACTATAAATGGCTATTTCTGCCAAGATTAGGATTGGCATCAGTTCTGTGGCCTGCACTAATCCAGATGATGTGCCTGGATACTTGTGGCACTAGAAGCTTCCAGAAAACACACACATACACATAAGATTCATTGCCACTCTTACAAACTGTCTTTGTCAACTTCAAATAGAGATTGCATCGCACACAATTAAGCTCATCAACTTATTGTCTTTGGTTGACCTAAAATGCCTAGGATGAACTGAATGGTAGAATCACTCATTTGAATTCATTAATCAGCTTCAGCCTAATAAGTAACCACACATACGCTCCGATCCAGCGAGCTAGTAATCAGACAAAGTAATCAGAGCATAGAAAGATAGGGTTTCTTCAAGGAAAGTGCATTCTACTGACTTTTCCTCCACAGAAATTTAATCAGTGCCCTTAAGACGTAATGGAGAGATGCATAATTCACTTGCTCAGTACAGGTGTGCAGTATGGACAGTTTCATAATACTTTTTGCAGAATTGCCTTTAACTGCAGGCAACGTTTAAATAAAAGTTCAATTTTTTGCATAAAATAGAACCCATTTATATAAAAGGTAGAGAGTTTATTATAAAAAACAATTTTTGAAATGTAGCCTAATATTTAGCGGCTCCTTCTCCTGGGGGCAACACTATGTGACAATGGAAAGAAATTTATCAAAGACTTTGCCAGTGATGAATATAAAAAACTATCAGCTACATGACAGAAACCAAATGAAAATGGCCTTTATTTGATTAAATGTTAAGTAACTACTATAAAGGTAGATATTTAAAAACATCTGATTAACAATCATGGCGTTCTTCATTATATTCATATCCATTACACTGTAACACAATGTTGCATCGAGGCAACAAAGATCTTAAAACAATGCCTCATAACACATTTAATTTAGAACTTTAAACGTTTTCAAACGTTAATTATAAGTCATTATTGCACCTATTATTATTCTCTTATGCAATATATGTTTACAAAGTAAAGAAAATGTGATTGTTACTTATCAACAGAGACAGTCAATAATTCCAAACGTTTCCCCAAAAACTATCAAACCGTACTGTATCACCAAGTTTATGGTGTTTAGATCCTCATAAAAGAACAGTGCAGGGGGAGAAAGGGATTGATAAGCAGAGTTAATCAGATTGACTGGTTTTTATTAGACTGAAGAGAGAGCAAATTATATTTAAGGATTGCAACCACAGCTGTGCTTCCTTTCATTACATACACATATGCAGACGACCCTCTGGCGAGGGATAGAAACACACATCCATGACAAGACGAGTGTATGTTTATCACTCATTCTTTATTTCTGTCTCACATCAAAATCACTGTCTTCTTTTGGGTTCTTACATTATCTCTTCTTATCTTTCACACTTTCATCTGAATCTGAATGTTTTTCTGTTTCACTCCTCTCTTCTAGCGACTCTCTGCTGACATTGAGGGCCGATCAGGGAGAAGATAGAGTGACAGAGATGCATGTTAATGACCTGAAAGCACTGATCGATTCCTCACTGGGGAGAGATAGAGAGAGAGGGAAAGAGGGAGAAAAGAGTGAGAGTGGTGGAGGGGAGGAGGAGGGGACCTGTTGAAATGCTGACAAATAGCTGAAGACATCTGGGCAGGCAAGAAGACGAACATGCCCCCAGAGAATGACAGAGAGAGAGGGACAAAGAAAGAAAGAGACAGCCATTTCTAGAGTTTTGGTAGCAACATGTTTCTTAAATATATTTAAACCTACTAAAAAACCATCTATCTATCTATCTATCTATCTATCTATCTATCTATCTATCTATCTATCTATCTATCTATCTATCTATCTATCTATCTATCTATCTATCTATCTATCTATCTATCTATCTATCTATGGTTTACCTCAGTTCATGTTAGGTCTGTGTTTAATGACTTTCTAAAGCCAAAAAGCTCAACACGGTCTGCTGTGGATCAAATCTGCTTTTCAAAGGCAGACTGTGTGGATATGTGTACATGTGTGTGCGTGCACCAGGGGAACCGGGAAAGGCTCCACATGTAATATTTATTGGACATGAAATCATTGCTTATTCCTGAGGCCATAAGAAAAAAAAGCATGCGCATATATTAATCTACCTCAGTGAACCCTTCAGATTACTGAAGAAAAGGAAAAAAAACAGTTAAGTCTGTCATTTTAGTTTTTTTATGTGCGTTCATGTTTTTTTTTGGAAACACTGTTTATTTGATATGCTCATATGCAAAACATGTTAAATCCTACTGATGTCATGGGGCAGAATTATACAACGGGAAGAAGAAACCATCTAAATCATGTAGGGTTCTGTGTGACATTGCACTGGTTAGGACCAGAAGTGGTTTTCCTCAAGGGGGCGTATGGAGGCTCAGAAAGCTGAATATTCTTGTAAACTGTGATTTAAAAAAAAATAAAAATAATAATATTAATAATTCACTATCTGGTACCTGAGGTATAAAAACACATGGCCGTAAAATCTCATGTGCCGATTTCTTTTATAAGCAGTTTGAACAGTAATTTATTTATTCTTCATTTTTAGTTTACATTTATTAATCTCAGTAAAAGCACAATTTAGGGATGGCATGCACTTTGTTTCAAGGAGCACCACTGACAAAATTAGCTCACTTGATGCCAAAGACGAGATAAGTCATTAAGTTTGTTTGATTGTTTTTTGTTTAGTGTGCAAAGAGACACGGATTCAAATCCCAATCTAGTGCATACTTTTATTTTTTTAAATAAACCCTTTTTATATACTACAATAAACTAAACAGCTCACAAAAGTGATTACATGCATGTTCTTATGGAAAACAGCAATTCTGATATGTGAGTTTCAATCATTATTAGGGTGACAGGTGACGAAAAAAAATCAACAACAGATTTCTGCCACAGCGTTTTATACTTTTTGAACCTACAATAATCATGCAACTTAATTATCAAAATATACAAATATTGTTTTCCTTCGGAAGTTGCATTCAAAATCCACTTGGCTCAGAAATTTGAGGAGGCACATGCCTATAACATAGACTGGCCTATACTCAGTTTGAATGGACATGATTCTTCTGATGCTGTTGCTATTATGTCGTGTTCACAGATGTAGGTGTGCAAATTTTCAAACAAACTTTGCAAAGAAACTTTTCTTCAGGACTCGGAGATCTATGGCTGCAACCAAAAACACTCCATCTGAACTGAGAAGCAGGAAATGACAGCTATGCATTTTGTGTTTGTTTTCGTGTGCAATTGCTGACTCGGGGCATCGAGACAAAACTTTAACACATCCGCCCAAAATGTACAAAGCACTTCCAAGCTCTTTTTTTGGGGTAAGATCTGGATTAGAATGGGCATGAACTATGATACAGATGAGAGGATGAGCTCAACTAGATAAGCCATGTTTTTTGTTTTTAAGCAGGTTAAAAACAGGGGCGACTGCTAAAGCTTGTAAATTTTTATTTATATACAAACAGCGGGGGGAGGGATAAGAAGGCAAAAAGAAAGGTGAAAAGAAAAGTAAGGTTGGCAAAAAGAAATAATCCCACACAAATGCCAAACATATTGTTGTCACAGCAACACTCCTTTCTCAGCAACACGGCTTTCTGTTGTATACACTGGCATCTTATCAAAATAGCACAACTTTATTTAACGAAACAATAACCTACTATATTGGGCCAGAGCTGTGTTCATATACATACGCCTGCGAGTGTAAACTAAGCGAGCCAATGGACATTGGCGTGTGAGATTTGCGCCCTACACGTATCCTGTCCTAGGAGGCTACTCGCTACTTGTGGCTCTACACAGAGATTGTAAAACCTCTCAAACTTGTTAGGTGTCGCCCAGCCCGCAGCTCTACATATGTCTGCAAGCGAGGCGCCGTGTACCAACGCCCAGGAGGAGACGACACTCCGAGTGGAGTGAGCCCTCACCCCAGGGCACGGCTGGTCTTGGGCCTGATATGCAAAGACTATGGTGTCCACTATCCAGTGGGCCAACCTCTGCTTGGAGACAGCCTTTCCCTTCTGCTGGCCTCCATAACAGACATAGAGCTGTTCTGGGGTCCTGAAGCTCTGTGTGTTCGGTCCACGTATAGGCGCAAAGCGTGAACAGGACAGAGCAAAGGGCTGGGTCTGCCCCCTCAAGGGGAAGCGCTTGCAGGTTCACCACCTGATCCCTAAAAGGAGTGGTTCTTCAGTTCTAACGTAACGTCTCCGTTCCCACCTCCGTTCTCCGTTCCCACCATTAGTAACCTAGATGTTTTTATGCCTTGCAAACTTTTAAAATTTAATTTTGCCATGAATTCACATTGTTCTTACAAATTCTGCTGATTTAAATATGTCAGCCGGCTAACATAGATAATGTTTCATCGAATATTTGAGAATGATTTTTAGTCTTGGAAATAGTAAAAGTTAAAAAAAGAGCTGTATCCCCGCCTCACTATCACACAAATAGTGAGTATGATTAATTTTGGTAAGTCAGTTGCTTTCAGACTTCAATTGAATTAAGTGTTAAAAAATTACATTGACAGTTTCAATTAGAATTTGCATCTTTTCTCTAGCAAAATAAAATAATTAATTTAGTTATGGCACTGCTGTTCATCACTATGATTTAAACTCATTTATTTAAATTATGCTGTTTTATTTTGTTTTATTAGTTTTGTGTAATTTTATGCATATTAATATACTAAGGTTGATGCCCTAACAGATATCCTTTGTTTTTGTTTTTTTTATCCTTAGTACTGAATAATTTCCAGTAATTATATCATTTAAAATATAATGTTACCATATCTTTAATGTAGTTAGATACATTTCATTATTTATTAACTATTTATTAAGGTTACCTTTAAATGATGCGTAGCTTGTAGCTTGGCATAGCTTCCTCAATAAAGCTCATAATGTGTCAAGTGCGAGAGGACACACATGTGAGTGTGTTGTTGATGTGAGTGTGCGGCTGAAAATTAAGACAGCTGCTTAGCAACCTACGTAACGGAAACACACACTCACCAGCTACATCTTACTCAGAGCAGAAATATCATTGGATCAATACTTTCTGAAAATAGGTCTGGTGTGTGAGTTTTTCTCTGGTTGGTCTGTATTTGACCTCCTGAATCTCAGATTTAACATCAGACTGATGCTTCTGTTTCAATTTGCTCTAAAAGTGTCAGGTTCACGTGACTTTTAAACTATCAAAATGATTGCACTGTTCACAATCACATTATACAGCATTCTTTAAATCTGTCATCTTGCTAGCATAGCAGAGCACACACAATCAAGTACTGACAAGGTCCACAAATTACAAAATCTCTGACCTGGAGCTTTTCCCAATAAGCAGTCTGTTTACCAACCAAAATACATAAGAAATTGGCACTGAACTTGGGACTTGGGAAATGCCGTCTAAGGAGAAGGTGGCAAGTTGGTGTGGCACTCTTTTTTTTTCTTTTCTTTTTTTTTTACATTTACTTGGATTAGAGAGGAAAGAGGACAACAAGCTGGTACTCGAATCGAAGTTCAACTGTGCCACACGTTGGACCGCAGACTGCAAGGCTGATGTGTGTACTCAAAATGAAAAGTGGAAAATTTAAAAAAGGCAAAATAAAGTATTATTCTTGCTTCCTTCACCTTCAACCGTGTCATTGGCTAGTCATAGCTACAGTAGTACACTGCTGTACATTGCTAACATACTGATGATAATATAAAAAAAATTAAGGTATCAAAATGTATCCAAATTTTACAGTGTGTCAACAAATGCAATTAAATATTTCACATAATTAAAACCAAAAAACAGTTAGTTCCACATTTAAGCTATTTTATTCGCAAACAGCATGAACAACCCACAGGTCTGATGCGTATTGCACACAAAACTGGAAAGCACTTGCTCAATCTGGCAAGCTCTAATCTTACAAATTCCGGGAGTAAAGGCTCACAGGGTAGTTTATCAGTCCTCAGGGAAGAAAAGTCATGTTAACAAGGAACTGGTTGATACAATGAGCACTTGAGGGCCGAATTTGAGATGACTGTGCTTTAAGTCATATTTTCTGCTACTTTTCTGTATATGGTTTTCAAAAGTTTACAGAAATATTCAATATTCAAATTTCACTTTAAACTGCTCTGCTATTCAAAATGAAGAACAAATGAGAATTCACAAGAAATGATTCTGTAAATACACTACACAAGTCCCACGGGCCTCAGGAGATCTTGTAAAAAACAATAATAATGCCCAAGTCTGAATTCTTTCAATATCTTTGTTCTATTTTGTCCATCTTTCTGCTTGTTGACCTTCTTGACATCATCATGTATTTATGTTTATCAGGTCTCTTTAAATCACTATCTCTCTTAAGATGTATCTGGAACGGAAATGAATGGCTAAGTACTGTTCTTCTTTCTCATTTCCCCTGTTTTCTAACCCATATTTGTGTGCGTGTGTGTGTGTGTGTGTGTGTGTGTGTGTGTGAGAGAGGGAGGCTTCAGGAGTCACTTTGATTCTGCTTTCTGTCTCTGGCTGAATGTGTGCAGGTATAGCTTTGATATTGTGATTGTTCACTGTGATTCTGTTTAACAGTACATGTTGAAGTCAGTGTGAAGCTGAAGAAGTGTCAGCTTTGTCTTTAATCCTCATCTATATGCTGCTTCAAAGCCAAGAATCATATTCACCATGCACACTCACTCACACACCACATACACATACACGATGACCTGCTGTAAGTGTACTAGGGGCACGAGATGTAGCTAACAGCTACATCTCAATATTTATGCATTTGCTTTGAAATGGCAAAATAGTGATTTGTTTCAGAGAAACCATCATTTCGACCAAACAGCTTTTGTATCCAATAAGAATCAAAATAATTCCTTCAAGATGTCAAATGCAATCAAAATCCAGTTTTAATACATTAAAAATGCTACACAGTGACCTAAACCACAGTGAAGTAAACAGTAAAAAAACTGTAAACAAGGTGTACGATGTAATTCAAGGTGTACGAAGTCACCATGAAAATAAATAAAAATAGACAATTCTTATATTCAGTATATTAGAATGATTTATAAAAATATAACTTTGCCATAACAGGAATACATTACATTTCAAAAATACATTAAAATAGAAAACAATTATTTTTAAAATAACTGTTAAAAGTAATATAAAGTAAATATATTACAAAATATTACTGTTTTTACTCTAATTTGATTAAATAAATGCAGCCTTTGTGAGCATAAGGGACTTCTTTCAAAACCATTAAAAATCTTACTGACCCCTAACTTTTGAATGGTAGTGAATATGATTAGTTTATTTAATAAATATAATAAAAAATATTCATATATTTAAAATGCCATGCCAAAAGGCAAATATTACTGCAATATATTACCCAAGTGTACATAATGAAATTCGTAAATACTTCATAAATACTGCAGTTTAAGCTAGGTGAGTTCAGTTCAACACATGCTGTCATTTACACAATTGCCTTACACACACCACCATACAAATGCAAAGTTCCACATACACACATCTGTGCTTAAATGTCCTCTTACACAACCACAACCACCAACACAAGGTCACTTTAACTGCAATTTCAGCAGAATCTCTGCTTGGGGAATCCACACGCACACACACGCACACGCACACACACACACACACACACACACACACACACACACACACACACACACACACACACACACACACACAGGTAAAGTGATGGTAAATCCCATTTGTGTTTGTGAGTGTGTGCAAGTGTGCATTGAGTCATCTATCACTGGTGTCCCCTGTTTTTTCAGCCTGTCCCATGGGCTGATGGGAGATATGGCAACCAGTCACTAAGAGTGACATTCTAATCTACAACACCTACATCTAGAGCACACAGGGTTCCTTTCTTTCTCACTCTCGCTCTTGTTTTCTATCTCTCATCTTTACACTCCCAACAAATACATGACATGAGCCTATTTATGACAAGAGTCAAAAAGTAACTGTTGTATGATTGTTTAAGTAATCTAATGGAGAACAAGATTTTTGGTGATATTTTACAAACCAGTGGCTCTCAACTGTTTTTGTTTTAGTATAATGATCAAATGATTTCCAAAAACCATGCTTATATTAAATTTAAGTGAACATATTTAACAAAGACTGGTATGTATTTTAAAAAGATATTTTTTTTACCTGCTTTTCGAGAATTAGGACATCCCAGGCTACTTTCTACCAATACACAGCAAATATATACAGTAGGCCTATATGCAGTATATATATATATATATATATATATACAGTATGTATATATATATATATCCTAACAATGTGTGATTGTATGATTAGTTGCATTTTATTTGAGCCATTTGGCATTGTTTTTTTTTTCCACTTCTGACTGTATCAGAACAGACTTGTGTCCCATTTTTGGGTTGCAGCCCACCAGTTGAGCACCATGAGTTTTCCATTGATTAGCTGTTTCTGCCATTTCATTCCACTGGCTTAGTATCGGCCTTTCCTCACACACGCACAAACACATGCACCTGTTCTGGATTCTGATAGCCTGCAATAAACAGTCAGATTCTTCTCTATAACTAGCAGTAACAGTGGCTAAAAACAATGGCTGGGAGATCAAAGTCTTCCCACTTCTCTCCCCCATCACTGCATGCCTTGTTTTTCACCAGAATCCTCCGGGAATTTTCCGCTGACATTTCCAGCCATGCTCCAGAGCAACTAGCTCTAATTCTCTCCCTGAGCACCCCCTCCAGAATCTCCATCTTACCACTGGCTCATTTGCCAGGTCTAAATTAGCTCAGACCAATCGGGAAGAATTTGACAGTGCACATTCTTAGCTAGCAACATCTGGGGAGGTGTCACGTGCTTAGCCACTAACCTTTCTCAGAGAACATTAGATTCGGAAATTAAATGTGTACCCACGCTAGGTAATGGTACCATACTGTTTATAGAGTCTGTTTGAAACCAAGTGACATCTAACAAGGAAATTACCCACAAGGAGCAACCATAAAGAATGAGTCATCACTTCCTGTGTCCAACGGGTTCAGTATTTTAAATTAATTGAAGCCAGTCAGTTTTAGATTTCTGACAAAGACGTGTAAATGTTGGGTACCTCTACCTCATTTATAATCCCTCTTAATAAATATTTATGGACACTCCTCAAAAATATTAATATATCTAATTAGTAGCCTAATTATCAATAGTACCAAAAGATTTTATCATGCAAGTCTGTAGACGGGAATAGAAAATTTGTTCTAAACCTTGATGCTCTTTTCCGTGAAAGTAGAATTTGGAAGAAATGTCAAGCTACTCTTTCCATTGAACAACATCGGTGGCAATCAAGTAAAAAAACAATCTATACATTTTTGGTGATGATACACAGGGCAACTTTTTGAGCAATGTTGCTGGGCAATTGTTGAACCTTTTTGCTTTTGCTGTGTTCAAAATTGCCCCCTATACCCTCATTCACTATTCCCAACCTTGCTCCACTAATATAGTTCACTTGAAGGAGTGAATGAAAACAAGTGAGTGAATTCGGACACTGAATGCGCCGAAACTGGGCAGCCACCTTTGCATAATATGTGCTCATCATCATTTAAACAGCAAACTGACAGCTCCAGTTGTCATTAAAATATTCATCTTGAACTCAGTTATGGAAACTAGTATGTATAAGCCTTAATTAAACAATTTAAAAATCAGTTAAAAAGGATAAGGATTTATACCTGTATGATATTACGCTGTAGCCACATTGGACCAGCGGTTTGGAAAATGGATGGATGATTCAACTGCGGCCGCCATCTTCTGGTGAGACGCGGGAATTCATTCGACGCGCGACTTTCACAGTGCATCATAGGTATTCTCTAGCTGTTGAGCGTACATCGGGTGTACACTCGTTATTGCGGTGCATTGTGGGACTGAATGAGTGCATTTGATAATGTCCACTATGGTTTTGGACACAACTACAAATGGCTATCCCCATAAATAGTGCCCTATTTAAGAGTATAGGGGGTGATTTCAGACACAGCCATTGATTTGACAACCACCATTAAAACAGCATTAAAGTAGAAGAATAATGTTGCATTTCCACAAGGCCTACCTACTGGACAGGAGATTTGTGCTGCATGACGCACAGCAGATCAATCGTGACCGCCACAATTTTACTGTAATGTTACTGGTTGTTTTTCACTAAAACCTTTTGGAAAACAATCAGCAAGCTGCAGTTACTCTTTTTGTTGACACTCTTTAAGTGCTTTGTTAAGCGTTAAAGTGAGTCAGGTGGTACCGCAACTGTACTGAATTCACCCAACCGGATATTCATTAAATTATCTCCCTTCATTTTCTACAGAAGGAAGAAATGAGTATACATGAGGGTGAGTAAATGATGATAGAATTTTCATTCATTTCATTTCATTTTAGACTGTTCTTCACACAAGCCGATAGCTTCAGAAGACTTGTAATATAGCACACAAATTGTATGGACTACTTCTATGGTGTTTTCTGATTTATTATGAAATTTGGCAAGAGCTGCGTAATGATCCTTCAAAAAACTCAACATTAACTGTTCCTTTAAACATTTGACTCTCTCCTATTGTATCCATCTCTAATCGTTGCATAATGTCCGCATTAATTCATATACACTCACGTGCATGCACTTGAAACTGAAAGCTCTGGATGTCATGAAGTCATCTCACAATGGAGTGTGAGCGGCTCTTCAATCTCAGAGAGGGGCCAAACGTGGGAACGAGATTATGAATGAGTATGTGAAAGAGAGAATGAACACCATTTTACTGCTCTTGTCCCTCTAAATAGCCTCTTTATACTGACTGAGGCCAACTTAAACACCCACTCCAATTCAGTGACACACACACACACAACATCCCCTTCTTGTCCTCACAAAAACATTCACTTTTAGTATATCAGACTTGAACAGCTGCGACAAAAAATCAACCAAATAGACATTGATATTTAGTCTATTTTGTTATATTTAGTCACAGGTGTTCTTGTCTGATTTACTAAATGTTTTTTTCACCATTTTCACCAAATGCTGCATTTAAAAATCCCACACAGCTAATTAAATTTCAGATTCTAGTCTTGGTTCTGTCTTTTGTGATTAATTGGAACAGGCTGGAAATAATCTTGTGGTAGATGTGTTTGTAAAATGTAGAATCTCTGGAGATGTATCCTATCATGGCACCATTTAAATGCCCAAATAATCATTTTATAAATATATCTAATCATTTTTTTTTAAACATGTACATTTATTTTATTTTATTTTATTTTAAATGTACTCAAATTAGCACACACATTCTCTTACCTTCACGTCATTGACATTCATTCTCGTCCCTTTCTTCCCCACAAAAATGTCATCTATGTCAACCAGGATGTAGCGTTCCAGAGATCGTGACAGCTTCCTGCCTGTGAGATAAGCGATGGCATCCACCAGTATGAGTCTGTGTAACCAGTAGCTCAGCCCATGTCCAAATAGCACACGCTGCACCCCATCGTACAGACCCAAGTCCTGCACGACGGTAGCATGGAGACCCTGGTTACCTGGGATCAACTGGGCCGCCCCACTCTCACTGGGCCGAGCTTTAGCCAATAGGACTGGTTCATACGTGGAGTGATTGAACTGGAACACAGTCCAGTCTTCTCCTGGTAAATGCCCTCGATCCACTTCTGCTCGTGTTACGTAGAGCAGAGGTGAGCGTGGGTTTACGCAACAGTCCCGAAGTGCAACATTTGTTCGCAATGTCAGAGGGAAACCCCTCAGCTGCTGTGCAGGCTGGGAGTTTTCACTTGCACGGTGAAATGCGATGACGCCAACGCTATATTCGGCACAGTATTTATCCAGCAGGTCTCGGTTCCATGCATCCATTCCGACATACTTGAAAAGGTTCTCGTAGATTACCAGTGCATAGCGTCCACGGCCTTTGTGTGTTAAAGGTGGGATATCACCTTTCCCTGGTGCAATTTCGGCATGGTAACGGAATTGGTTGGATTCTAGAATGGCGATGATGTCCTGTCCCAGTTGAGAATACTGACTTTCCACAAAAACCAGCACCACCGGATCCTTACGTGACGGATCGATTGGTTTTGACGTCCGAGGCTCTGACTGTCGGAAAGGGAGGGCCCTGAGGTCAGCACAGTCTGCACCTATGGCACGGTCCGCGAGATCCAGTTCTTGGGTGGAGCCTGTGTAAAGGTAGTAGGCAGAGACTAAAACACTGACCATACAGAAGGTGGCAAGGAGGATGACCAGCCTCCTCAGATTCCTCCGCAGCTTGGTGGCCAGATTCATGGCAAATGGCGCACATGTGTGGGAGTGTGCGTGGGTGGGAGTCTCTGATTGATCACTGATGCGGGCTAAAGCTGCAAATTGGCTTTTTTGGTGATCATGCTGCAGTCATGTGACCATCTCACAAAACTGGCAAATTCGCTTCCAAGACAGGCCGCTTTTGGTTGATAATGTGGCACAATGTTCAGCCAAGATATCAGCTGTTACCGAAATGAATCCTTCACCCAACTAGCAGCCCTCCATGTCCTGAGATTTCTCCTGAACCCCAACAAACCTGGAGAGAATACAGATGACAAATGACAAGCAAATTCATGTTTTAGAACAACTTTAAGCATCTCTGAGGTGTGTTCCTCTCACAGAAGTGTTCATCGGGGGTGTGTATGGATGCTCTTGAGGGGCAATTCAGCCGTCAGCCTCCAGGTTGTTTTCAATCAACACTTCACCAGCTGTGGCCAACACTTCCCGGGAGGAGTGTGTGATTGGCTGTATATAAATAGGAAGTTGGAGGCTGAGCCAGTAGGAGCCTAAGGGTGGCTCGAAGGGAGAAATTCATCATTTGTCCAATAGGAATCGACTGTGTCGCCCATATACTGCATGTACACATCAGGTAATATACATGACCACATTTTGTCTTCAAAATGTTGCTACTGCATAAAAAGGGATGGCGGCTAGATATTTTCTCATAAACTGCAAATGCAGTACATCCAACAAGTGCACGTGTTCACTCTCTGTTTATGTGTGTGTGAGACTATGTGCATGTCATGATTGGTGTAATATCGGAGTACGTAATTAAAGGAACATGAATTACACAAGATTGAAATAACAGATTACAACGTTGCGCTGGAACATCACAGGGGAATTCAATAAAGTCAGGGGATGAATTTTATAAGGCGAGAAAAACTTAGATGACCAAAAAAGTGTTCCTAGTTCTGCATCATAAGAGCACAGGTTTACTTAGGGAGTAGCAATTGCACAAGACATTCTATATGAAAACGTGGTTATTTTTGTAGTCTCTGTCTATTTTAATATTTTACTATTCTATCATGTTTACTGCAAAGTCCCAGTGTGAGTGCAGATTTGGCAAATACTAATACATTTACAGTAGTTGTGTGGACATTTAAAGTGGTTGGTTACTCACAATTTTAAAGGGTCATAAATCGGTCGAATCATTTTTTGTTTTAAGTCTAACGTCAACAGGTTTGTATGATGAGGGTATGCTTCAGTAAATATCGTCACCTTGTTATAAAAAACACTGCGCCTAAAGAGATGTCCTCACTTATAGTGAAACCTACGTGTGCGCGCACGTGTGTTTACCCGCGAGGCGGCGCATTCTTTAAAAAGGGAAGCATCGCCAGAGATGAGATATTTTGACTACATTAATTGCATTAATAATACTAAATATGAATAGGCTACCTAATTAATTTCTTTGCTCAGTCCTGTTATGTTTAACAAGACTACATTAATACATTTTGGTTAAAACCCTAAATAAACTACAGTTTCTGTTTAAGATTAAAAATGTATGTCAAAAATAACCTGAGGAAAAGTCTAAAACCCAAATAGAAAATGAAAGTCGAATATTCAGAAACAAATAAACAAACAGCTTAAATTTACATGCAGCCTCAACACAAGGATTCTAAAAAGAACAATAAGACAGTTAGTACTATAATGTTTACGATGTTGTGTAAGTTAGAACATTCTTTTAGAAAATGTTTTCAAATACTTTTCAATTAGCCGAAGACGACATGGCTATACAATTAATGGAGACAAACATGCACATGAGCAATTGTTTGTGCGCATAAACGGTTATTTTCAAACTAAACCGGGAGCCCTTGTCAATCGCGCTTTAAGAACTGATTTTGCTCAAGAGAAATTGTATTAAAATAAAAGACTATTAAAGCATACAACGCGAGCGAAATTAAACGTACAGCATCTCCGGTCCGTGACATTCCAGCACAGCGTCTCTAAATCTTACACACACAAAGACGTTCAGCACCCCAACCAGCACAAAGTTACAATACTAAACGTAACTCAAAACTAGCCGCACTTTCGCCATCTCCGGCGACGAGCTTTCTTACCTTGAGCCGAACCTGAGGCACAGCTGAGCGGGAAGCTGTCACAGCAGAGCCGCCTCTCTCCGGAACACCAGCTCCTTACAGCTCTGAACCCGAGCGCCCAATCTCATCCACTGATTCAGAGGCAGCCATCTGGAATGATGCGGGGACCGGCTCGCTATTCTCTCCGCGCCCTCTTCCCCTTTATCCCTTTCCCTCACTGCGACACGGATTAAAGGAGCGCGGGGGGGGGAGACAGGTCTGGAGACAGGAGGAGAGACAGGACTTGAGACAGGAAAAGCGCTCAAAAGACGAACTGAAGAGAATATCCCGAGAGGAGCGCTGAGACACAGGACTCCCCTCCACTGTCAGCAGTGACTGAATAGAGTCGCTGCCTGCCTCTCTCTGCGCTTTAGCTCACCAACACAGAGAGAGAGAGAGAGAGCGAGCGAGGGAGAGAGAGAGAGAGATGCTCGAGTGATTGGCAATTTATATTATGGTATGTAACGTAATGGTATGGCAAGTAGCTATACTACGAATACAATGAAAGTGTGACAAGTGCTATTATGCTACTTTTTTATCACGGTATCTCTAATTAGGCTGCTAATTATTTTCATCGCTTAATAATAGTTATAACAATATAGCCTATAAATTAATAAAGCGGCTCGCAAAATAATACTCCATTAGGCTACATGTAGTCACACTTTATACAAATATGCGTACTCAGTGTTTGTAAAAGTAATTTTAACTACGGTAGCCTATGTAAAAAACCTGCTAACCGATTAAGTTACCTTACCATGTACTGTAAAATTATATTTTAGCCTACTTTAAAAAAACAATACATGTAATTTTACTGAAAAATATTGTAAAAAGCACTAAATATTGTTTAAAATGAAATGAAATATGGTTAAAATGTATTGTCTTATAATATGGGGAAAATGGGCATTCTCAGAATTCCCTGCATGAACAATAACATCTGTTTGGATTTTTCATTTAAAATCTGTTTTTATACAGTATATAGCTGATCATATTTTGTGTTTGTAGCATTGCGATTTGTCATTTTATTTATGACTGCAGTTTCAGAAGAGGCCAATTTTCATTCATTTCAAGCCATCATATTCTATTGTACAACCTACATATTATTTTCAATGCAGCAACACATTTTAATGTCTCAAAGATGTTGATTTATTAACATTAATTTAATGACAGACAAAAAAAACAACACCAAATAAAAACAAAAACTGCATCCTGTAACGCTCGTTGCAGCTGCTGGTTTTAAAATTAAAAAGAAAATGTGTTGAAAATATCATATTTGACCCTTGGGGGATTCATTCCAGTTTGGTGAAGAAGTAGTAGAAGAAAAGGAAAAAAAATCCCCAGTTGTAGATACTTAAACTATAACATCATACTTCTCTTAGCATTTAATTCCAATGCCCAGTCTGGTCTCCATGACTGGGATTTTCTGTTCTACTTTTCGTAAATCAAAACGGTTTGAGGGTTTAACTCAAAATGAAACAGGACAGTGCTGACTTCTGCAGAAATGCTAAAGGCAGTGTGGACCAAACTGTTCTGCAGAATTCTACAACTGGCATAAAAAAAAAAATGTATGTGATTATAAACAGGATGAAGGGAGGTGCAGATTGGGTTGATGATTAAGTCATTTTAACAATGGACAATATAACGAAGTGAAAACGGTTGTACTCATAAAGAACATAAGAGCTCTTTAGAGACATGTTCAAACATGAGAGCATGCACTCAACCATTTAAAACACTGTTAGTGTGATTTGATTAACAAACCAACACTCGCTGCATGCAAACATATACACACACGCTCAAAGTTAAACAGCTATTTAAAACAGGATGAGAGCTTCTGTTGGGTGGCCTGCAAGTCTGATGAGTTGATATAGACAGAAGCCAAAGAATCTCTCTCTCTCTCTCTCTCTCTCTCTCTCTCTCTCTCTCTCTCTCTCTCTCTCTCTCTCTCTCTCTCTCTCTCTCTCTCTCTCTCTCTCTCTCTCTCTCTCACACACACACACACACACATACACAAACACATACTTCTTAGATACTCTGAAGAGGCAGCATTAGTGTATGCCTCATTTGGGCCAAATGTGATGGTCTGGCAAGCGTTCAGCTCTCCTTCCTCTTGCTCTCCCACTACTCCTCTCCATTCCTGTTTCCTTCCCTGTCTATTCCTCCCCTTTCTCCCCTCTCCCTCCTTCCTTTCTGGAGCTAATGGGGCTGAAAGCTTCCAGCAGTTCTCTGCTAAAACACGCGTTTAATTTGATTATTTACTACCTATTGTTTTTTGCCCTATAGAGCCAGAAGAAAGTAAAAAAAAAAAAAAGAGAGAGGGTGTATGTTTGTGAGAGAACGATGGGAATATGTGTGAAATTGTAAGTGAGAGAGACTTTGTGTTTGAGAATGTGTGTGTGTGATGAGTGTGTATTGTGTGTGTGTGACAGGGGAAGCCCAGCTCGTATTTGTTATTCTAATTGAGGCTCCTCCGTTGTCTATGGATTCATTGTGTTGCACTCAAGTCAACCGTTTAGATTTAGACCCAATAGGACCAACACTTTATCTTATCAAAACCATCCCCCACATAAAGAAAATTAAAGGAAATTATGAACTTCCAAACTCCCCCCTCAAACATTAACACATTTAATAAACTTCCTAATCTCTAAAAAACATTTGTAAATGTAATGTTTTGTGTACCTCACAAGCTGAATTTTTCTATAGTGCAAACTTGGAAATTTGAATTACAACACTGCATGTTAAGTTGTGCCTCATTATAAATTGCCGTGTCTTTACAAACAAGCGTCTGCACTGTAAAAAGTGTAGATCTGCAATTGCTGCCTTAAAAAGATATTTAACTGCATGAATTAACCCATACATTTTATGAATTTGAATGAATTTACTTAGGTTGAATAGCGTTAGCATTTTTAGGTTATTTCCTATATATTTATATAGATATATATAAAATGTTTTGCATTCAGTAATACATTATTTTAAATTGTCCTACGCAGTGGCAAAATAATTGAGAAGTACAAAGACATATGTAGAGTTTCAAAAACTGCAAAAATTAAAACATTTGAAAAATCATGTTTATTAGTTTTTAAATGGAGTCACATCACAAAGCAAATTTACATAATTGGTCGAAAACATTGCCAAAATGTATATATAAAATTACACTTATTCATTTTAATCAAATTATAACTTGGAAAGTCACACCAGTGCACAAGGATCATCAATATAATTACAATTGAATAATACTCTAAAAGACTATAGCTGTTACAACTTAGTAGTGTTGTCTAACGTGCATGAAGACGGAGGTTCAGAGCTCAAATATAGGGTTTAATATTAATCCGCAGGTAAATCCAAGAGAACAAAGCAACACAGCATAACATACACCGGACACTGAACTGAAACAGAACCGAACATAGCCTAGGTGATGAGATTGATACAGTGATGATGATTGATGAGTGCACAGCTGAACATAATTATTGTCCTTTACAACAAATAATGATTAAGGCAGACGACAACGAAACAACAAACATGATTGTGACACTAGCACAGTAGAGCACCAGCATATGTTGTGTTTTGGAGACTTGTTCTCAAGCATTTAATGATGATGATTTTATCCCACAAAAAAACTGCCCAAATAACTGAATCAGCAAAACAACTTGATCAAGCAGAAAGGCTATGCTGGTGAACCAACTAGACCAGCATCAAACCAGAATTATACTGCATAAACCAGAATGGAAATTCATGCTGCCGTCAGCTGATTTTTCAACAGGGAAATGTCTCTAATTTTTCACTAGTAAGCTGGCCTGCCAGTTAAAGTTGGGGAGGGGTGCATTTTCCTATATGGGGGAGGTGTCAGGATTCAGATAGGGGAGACCCAGACGCAGAATGAGCAGGGGAGTGATATTTATTAACAGAAGACAGTACAAGATAGGGTGAGGCAGGAACAGTCCAAACAGTGTCAACAGGAAACAATGACAGGACACCTGTGGGTGACTGCTGGAACCAACTCCAGAGGACAACACGAAGAACTGCAGAGGACGTGACCAGGCCAGGCAGATGGTTGTAGTGAAGACAGGGCAAGGAACCATGAAGCAGAGATCTGATACTTGCTGCACACAGACCCTGAACCAGTCTAACTGCCAGGCAGAAGGAACCAGCAGGCAGCAAATCTCAGGGAACAGACAGGAACCAACACAAGACAACACAAAAGACGAAACTCAAGGCAAGAGATAACAAAAACAAGAGCAAAATAAAAACTGGCAAAAACTAAACACCAGAAAACAATAATAAACTAAATATAACTGGAGCAATAGCAAAGGAAAAATAAAATAAATTATATAAATGAATAAAGAAATAAAACAAAACCACAACCTTCTTCTTCTCTTTCTATGGCGGTTGGCAACCAGCTTTTTGGTGCATTACCGCCACCATCTGGACTGGAGTGTGGATCAATGAGTCAAACTACACTTCTTTCTTTAAATTCTTTTAATTAAGCCAGTTGTCTTTAAAAAAGAAAACAAAATATGAAAACAAATTTCGCCAGATCCTCTTTGCATTATTTCATGTAAATTTAGTGTCATCTGGTTCTCACCAAGTTGTGATATCAATCTTTGTCTAGCTTGATGGTATTTAGGACAATTCGTAATTACATGCTCTACTGTCTCTTGACTATTGCAGTATTCACATATTTCATCCACATGCTTTTTCATTACAAATAAAGTTCTATTTAATCCTGTATGTCCTAGCCTCATTCTAGACACCACATCATCTTCTTCTCGCCTTTTCCTGTATGTATTAAGACTTTGATCCTGAGTTTAGGAGTTTGTGTGACATCAGTAGCGAACAGCTAATAACATGCTGAGAACGAGTGAAACCGCGATTAATTTCTCGTGAGAGAAGCAGCACGATTCACTTCCCTCTTCTGCAGAATATTACGAGATTTAAAAAAAAATAGGAATTTAAACAAATTTGCACAGCAAGAACAAAATAGCTGTCTATGAAAGAGGACAACTAAAAGTCTTGCTATATCAGTGCAAGTAAAAGTTGTGAAGTTAGTTTATACATTTGATAAAGGTATAGAGAGAATTGAACTTTTAAACTCACATAGTCATTTTATAGCTTAATCTATTGATTCTAAATGGTATTTATATTACCTTTATATATTTATTCCTTTAAACTGTGCGTAAAAATAATTGATAAACTAAAATTGCACGTGTGATCGATTAATAATTACATAAATAATATGTAAATCATACAAAATTATTAATTATTCCAAATAAGTGTTACTAAAAGCCAGACGATTTTGTCTTTAAAAATCTTTAATTTGGAGTAGAAACAGGTGGAGTGACTTTATCCTTTGCTCACAGCTGATTGGTCCAAGTTCGGTTTGAGATCTCTTACCTGGAACATAACCTGCCCCGGACCAGGTTAGCCGTGCAGGGTTAGTTACTATGGCGATGAACACTGCTAAAAGCCAAACCACTTTCATGGTGCCTAAAACCCTGGGTTGGTGCAAACTAAACTGAAACATACCTGGCTAGCCACCCAAACCGGCTTCATGGTATAGGCCCCAGGACATGGCAAACATCAAACGAAGACAAAGCCATGTGCTGACACACAAAACAGACATGAAACAAAGACAACACAGACAAGGCTGTCAGGGCAGAACGCTGACAGGAGGGTGCTTACTAAGGTCCTCTACTCATTGGGCCCTATGCTGAGGTGGTCCACCAATAAAACGCCTTGCTTATAAAAAGAACAAAATGTCTATAATAAAATAATGTTTTCAGAGAGTATATCTTCAAATAAGTTTATTTTTCTGACCTCACGGGCAAGTATTTTCTTTTTTCTAATAAAATTTAGTTTATTCTTAAAAGTATTTTCCAGTGGGGTAAGAAACATAAATATTAACAAGCAAGATATATTACATAAAAACAAGTCTTATTATTAAATTGTTTCTCAGGTAAATTTATGGTTTCAAGGATGTTTAGATGTTTTTTTGTTACTGGAAAGCAACACAAAATATTACAATTTCTTTTCCCATCCTGATAACCTCCATATGAAATGATGCAGATAATAAGGTGCTTCATTTTTATGCATACCAACAATAATTTGAAAGTGTCAAATTTTAGTCTTACGTTTTATGACAAGTATATTGTAGCCTTCTTTTCCAGTCTCTGTTTCACTGACACACTCACTCAATCACTCACTTACTCAAGCACGTTGCACGAGCACTGTGTGATCTTGCTATCAAGGCTTCAAAACCCCCTGCTTGCTGTCAGGGTATTGCTGTTCATGTCTTTCTCCGTCTTTTACACCATCAAAAAAACACGCACATACATACACACACACTACTCTGAATGAAGGCTTAACACTCTATGCTGTAATTGAGGCCATGAGATATAGAGCTCTCTAACACTGAGATAAATTCCTTGTCATCCCCTACCTGCGCTTTGATTGGTGAAGAGATAGCACCACTATGACAGCCAACAACTATACTTCAAGCAGCCTGTCAGCAGACACATAATTTTCCATCAGCAAATCAGCCAGGCTTATCTGTGAAACGTTCTCTTAACGTTTTTGAGTGTTCTTCAGGCATCCTTGACAAGCACTTTAAATGGTACTTTAATAGATGTAGATTAACCAGCTTAAAAAAACCCAGATAGTCTTTTTTTGTTGGTGGAAATATTAAAAGGGAGATGGATAAAAAGAAGAAGAAATCTTTCTGATGTTAAAATATTTTGTGTAATCCCAGCTTGATGTGCAAAGACGAGTAAGCCATTCGGACGCATTTCCTGATAAGTGAAATCACAGTTCTACTTTCAAAACATTTGTACACCTAAATTAAAATAAAAATTCTCAACCAAAAAAATTAAATGTAAAAAAAATGTAAAATTATATAATGTGTGCTTTTGCATGGGAAAGAACATTTGGTGGTTTGACCATTTGACTTTAAATCAACTTTTTTATGTTTCATGTGGCAATATCTTTGTTTAATTTTTGTAAAAAATGCTTGTTCATTTATTAATGCCATTGCCATCCACCATTAACTGCCATTGAGAATGCTAACAGATAGATTCACCCATCCAGCAGGTACATTGGTGTTTAGGAAGCATGTTAGGAAACAGTCATTATGGGGGCAGCGGAGATTTTCCACAGCAGTTTTACGTTTCAAGGCTAATACACTTAAAAGGTTAGTTCACCCAAAAATTTAAATTCTGTCAGTAATTTCTCACCCTCATGTTGTTCCAACCCTGTAAGAATTTCGTTCATCTTCGGAACACAAATTAAGATATTTTTGATTAAATCTGAGAGCTGGATCACTCCTCCATAGGCTCCTTAAGGAATCGAAACTGGCCGGCCCAAAAGTTATTAAAGACAATCTTAAGTTTATCAAGCGACGAGAATACTTTTTGTGCGCAAAAAAACAAACAAAAATAACGACTTTATTCAACTATTCATTTCCTTCTCTGTTGGCCTCGAGATTTAACGTAGTGAAACTGCGCAAAGCTTCAAGGTTGTACGTCAGACGCATCACACCCATGACCAGCGTCGGCCAATAGTGAGCCTGCGTCTGACATACAACACAAAACCGTTGCGCAATTTCACTACGTGAAATCTCGAGGCCAACAGAGAAGGGAATGAATAGTTGAATAAAGTCGTTATTTTTGTTTGTTTTTTTGTTTTGTTTGTGTTCCGAAGATGAACGAAAGTCTTACGGGGTTGGAACAACATGAGGGTGAGTAATTACTGACAGAATTTTCATTTTGGGGTGAACTAACCCTTTAAGACATCTTTAAACACTAAGGTTATGGATGCAGAGTTTGAACTGGTTATGCCTGAGTATATGCCTGGTCATTACTGAGAACGTCAAACCAATGCAAATGAAATGCATAGGATTATGTGTAGCATGTCTGAATTGAATAGCTATTTTTAACTGGTCGGTAAGGCTTCTATACTTCAGATCAGTTTAATTGGAAGCGAAGGTTGTATTAAAACTTCACGATGTAATCTTAGTGTCAGGTTAAAATAGGTTTTAGAGATGTAAAGATGCTGTTAGCTGCGTGTTAGAAAAAAGGCTGAAATATTTTATTCAAACAGAATCTAGCAAAGTAGAAATGAAAGTGTTCACTTCAAGACTTTGAAAACATTTCTGAAAAACTAGTTTCGAACATTCAAGACAAAGTGCATTTCCATTTCAGTTTTGACAGCAAACATGTTTATACTTTCCATTTCTGCCTGAGTTAGTCAGACAGGAAGTCAGATTTTATCTTCAAAAGAAGATACTTTATATCCTTAATAATTTATGCATGCATCCATCTCCAAATTATACTGAATATGGCAATACTTCAATAATCAGTCCTCAAAATCTGTGCAGCCTGCTTGTAGAGTACTCGTAATCCATCACATTGTACATCTTATTTTATAAACCTGCCTTCAGGCCAGAGCAAATAGACACACACACACACACACACACACAAACACACATTTTCAGTTGATCAATGTCTAAATGACTCCTGAAATGACTTTCTTTATTGATCAGTTTCAGTCTAACTGAATCAAAGTAACCACAATTGCGCATTTCCTCTAAGTAACGGAAAAGAATGAACTAAGCACATTAGTGTCACCTGTAAGATCCTTTTGTGTAAAGAACATTTCACTGTAACTCAGTTTTAACTTTGATATATTACAAAAGTGTTCATCAATGATTTTAGAGAGACATTTCAATATTGCGTCATGTTTCTTAAAAGCAAAAAGATTCAGATTCACTTCATTACTTTTCAGTTGGTGAGGATTTCAGTAGTTTCGTTTGTATTGATGCGCACACACACACATTTTCTGCCAGACCTTTTAGATTTAATTTATTAGAATAATTTTCTAGCAGTTGAGTGCTGCAAAGAGGTTAATTTTCTATTGCATTTAAAAATAACACAGGCTACCACCATATTAACATATGTGTATTAGTTTACGCACTATGGCAAAAGTGTTTTGAGATCATATTGTGCAATGAGCCATGTGAAAACAAGTCTTTATCAACCAATAATCTGCATTGTAATCATAATTTGTGTGAAAAAGAACAAACGTTCTTTCTTATTTCTTAAAAGAATAGCTCACCCAAAAATAAAAAATTGTCATAAATTTCTCATTTCATTCCAAACCAATGTGACTTGTTTATTGACTTTCATTGTATGGGGAAAACCCCCCAGAGCACAGAAAAATGTGTTCAGGTTTAGAACGACACAAGGATGAGTAAATAATGACTTTTATTTTTGGGCAAACTATCCCTTTGTAACTGGTTACCAGTGCAATTTTATGTTTTGGGGTGCACTATAAACAATTGGTGTAAATAGAATTACTGTTATTTGCAATTTACAGTATACTGTTTTTATGCTATGAATTGTGAGAGCATGATAAATAATTGCTGTAAATATTACAATAAAATAAGATATTGTGCATATTACATAAGATATTGTTTTTGATATTTTAAATGACTGTTATTGTATTTTGCTATTAATTGAAACATGAAAGAAAAAATGCCAGTCTTCCTATACAGGAAAGTATATGGTGCTTCTCTAGAATAAGTTCATAACACTAAAGCAATACATTTTTCATTTATAATTTGTAAGAAATCAAAATGAGGAGCCATCAATGGTCTTGCCTGTAATTATATCCTTATTGTAACAAATGGTATAGTTAAACAATTACAATAACTTATGTTACTGTTACATAAGGCCAATTAAAAGCTAGAATCAAGATTAAAGTATATGTACCTTCTTGAATTACTGACTAAACAATTGTTTATCCCATGTGTAAAATGTGTTCTGCTAAGAAATGGATATTAGTAAAAACCTAGCCTGGCTTTCAGCTATTCTAAGAGATGACAGGAAATTAACGTTTTCAGTTTAAGAACATTAAGTAAAGTTAGTTTGACCTACCATGGCACTTTGATTTAGAAAATGCTGACAAACTGATAAGGTTTTTGGTGCTTAAATAATATAAAATACATCACATATCCTATGTAAAAAAGTAATTACTTTATTGCAGTTATGTTATCAACCAACTTTGCATGTGTGGATGAAACCATAAAAGACCATTTGGCAAAAAAAACAACAACAAATAAATCTCATGAGGGTGCATGCCCTGGGACCCAACTAAACGGTTCACACTTCAACCAACCCAATGTTCAAACCAAAACTACGCCCTTGACTCACCCTCATGTCGTTCCAAACCCACAATAATTTTTTGACAATAATGACAATTTTCATTTTGGGGTGTACTAACACTTTAAGAATGTTTGAGAATGCAGATTTTTTTATTAGGATTAGATTTGTTGTGGAACATTTAGCCGATTTCTTTATGTTTGATTTATATATTTTTTTTATTTTTATGCCAAGTTCTTTTTATTCTTTTCTCCCCAAAGCAATATTGAAAGGAGATAATTCAACGGCTTCAAATGTATGTCTGTGTTGTCTACAGAGGTTCTGATTACATTTGTTTATTAAATGAAATGAGATGTTTGTCTTATCATACTCAGTGATTTAAATGTCCCTTTTGCTATTTATGACTAAATATGTGTTGAGTATGCTGTTTTTTTTTATATCTGGATGTTGTGTGTGTTTATTCAGAGGAATTGTGGGCATTAGTCCAGAAACTGGATCGAAGACAAGAAAATGCAATGCAAGGAATAAACCGACATATATGCTCTCTGTTTTCACAGGTGGACTTGCTGTTTAAAAAAAAAAGAAAAAGAAAAGGATTACAAGGTAGACAAACAGCTCTGACCAATATTTAAAGTTCATGTTTAATGATCAAGAATGTAATGGAATGTATTCCTATATAATGTATTGGCAATTTAAAGTTCTGAACATTTCTTTTGTGTTTGTTTCAAGTTCAAGATTATGACTGAAGTTCAGTTCTGAACCACTAGGACCACTATCGTCACATACGATTGAAAATTAGCATACAGTTAGGATTGGCGGTACGGTTCTGTTCTGGGCAAGAACTCCCTGCGCATCCATGCAGCCAAGCATAGATAAGAGCATGGAGATCAGCAATAACCCCCCTTAGGGTAAACAGAACAGAACCAACATGAATGTATTGCAGGTATCATTAATTAATTTTAATGTACAACATAATTAGAGAATTTTTGTCTGATTCAGGGGTAATCAGAATGCCAAATCCTGACTGGGCGAGAGGAGGAGCTGGGGATGGAGGAGGGTAATTAGCTCCTGAGAAACGTGATAGCTGCTGATAATACTGAAGGAGCTTATATATGTATACAGTGATAGCCGTCGTATTCCTATAGGTAGACGTGGATCAGCTGAGAGTCAAATATAGAAAATACGATTGACAATTAGCATACAGTTTGGATTGGCGGTATGGTTCTGTCCTGGGCAAGTACTCCCTGTGCATCCATGCAGCCTAGCATGGATAAGAGCAGGGAGAGCAGCAATAACCCCCCAAAACAAAACCACATGCCAATCCCCCAACACAAACTGACAGCAAAATTCTGGATGTATTTTACACACTACCCCCAACATGACTGATGCTGATATAGAATGGTTAATACATCCTGATGTTAGTGGCATACATATGTTAGTGTTACTAGAGATCTAATCTAATGGGGGAAGCATCAGCCCAAGCTGGAGCAAGCAAGGACACATTGCAACAAGCATGTTGCTGTAGCCAATTTAACAGTGTATGGGATCTATTGGGGGACACTTACACCCCTAGCGGCAGCAAAATCTGATACAACAAGAATGTTGTATAAATCGCAGAACTAAAACTAGTGTAGTTTGGCAGGGGAAGCATACACCCTACAGCAACAGCTCCGACTAGCGGCAACAAAAATGATACAACAAGCATGTTATATTGTTACGAGACTGCTCCGAGACTTGGAGGTGAAGATCCAAATGCAGCTTTATTATAGAATAGTCAAACAGGCAGGGATCAACAACAGCAAACAGGGCAACGGAGACAAGGCAGAGACAAACCAGATACAAGCAAAGGGTCGAGGCAGGCAGAGAGAATCAGAGTCCAGTGAAACAGTCCAGGGTCAGGGCAGGCAGAGAAGGGTCAGCAACGATAAACAAACCACAGGTCAAACACAGGAATCAAACTTGGGAGGATAATGCTCAGAAATGCAGTGTAACACTTAAACAAGACTTCGCGGTGAGTGAATGAATGAACATGGTATAAATAGACTGAGACTAGCAGGATGACAAGACACAGGTGAATACAATCAGTGACAATGAGGTACAGGTGAATGTGATCAGTGATGATGAGTCCAGGCAGTGAATATGGGAAATGTAGTTTGTGAGGAAGAGATCATAGTCTATTGTGGAGCGCCCTCTGGTGGCTCTCGAGGGCACTCCAGCTGGTGATCGTTACATATATAACCATGAGACTAGTATTAAAACTAGCTTAGTCCGGTCGGGGAAGCATACACCCTGTAGCTCTGAGTCATATGCAGTGCGCAGCTAAGCAATGAAGTACAGTGTGCTTCCCCAGTCATGAACATGATTTCTGCTCCCTTCGTACTGAATTCCATTGTTGTGGAGGTGAAGTTGATGACTCCCATGATTCCACACTCATTCACGGGATCATCAAGCTACGATGTTGTTAGTGTTGAATGACAGACCTCTGCGGTGAACATACCTAATGTGTGTTACCAATAATCTAGATAAGCTTAAGCCACAAGCATGTGCTAATTTTAACACAGCATGTGCAATAATCGGATTGAAAAAAAAAAGAAGCTCATTCTTTATTCTATGCAATCAGATAAGGCTAAAAACAACGCTTTGATTACCACAGCATGTCGCTTACTACAGTATGCTCAATAATACTAGAAGCCCAAGTAATGATTATATTCAATAACATTTGCATTGCATTGCAAATAGTGGATGCTGTGAAATCAGATCCAAAGCACGCACATCTACAGCAAAGCAATATGTTGCTCAAATTGGGTGCTCAACAAGTAAATTAATAAAAAAGGGGAAAAAGTCGGCACACCATGGCTCCAAAAATGTGAAAAATTTAATGGTAGACACACACAGGTGCTAACGTTTCGAGCACGCAGGCTCTTCGTCAGACATCAACATGACATCATGACTTTTGCGTAAACAGACACGCCACTTTCAAGTCAAGTGGCGTGTTATCTATACGCATTTTGAGCTATCCACGTGTATGCGTGTATGTCTACGCCATTAATGTCCAAGTGATTCCGCGTATATGTACACGCCATTAAATTTCCGAGCGAAACGAAGCAAAATGTAGATCTACATCTGGGGAGCGATATTTTTTTTCCCTAGGATGGTAGGGGAAGACTCATAAATGCTATTAACCCCAGTGACGGGTAGGTTTAGGGACGGGGTGGAGGTAGGTCATATATTTATATATACAGTAATAACGTTAAGTCAACTGCGTTCATAAACACGCTGAAAAGCGATTGTGCGTGTTGATAGCACGCCAAAAATGGAAATACGAATTGGCGTGTCATACACACGCAATTTTATGAGATCAGTCTGCAGACATTTAAAAGTTAAACACACCATGCCTTTATACTCACAGGTGACCACTTCCGGCGCTTGCGCAGACCGAAGCGCCCGCGCCCTCAGATCACTTGGACGTGGCTGTGGTTACAAGAGGTAAAAACGATATGTAAATACTGTTCGTTTTCTCACACAAACCGCTCGTTTCGTGTCTTAGGCCATCAATGTGTACTTACATTTACGAGTCATTAAATCATGTTTAAATTGGACCTCTCTGTGCATGCTCTTTGAGGAGGACCCCATAGACCTGCATTGTATGACTGACAGACAAGAACGGTTTGACCTAAAAATATCAAAATTGAAACTACTGCGGAAACAAAGACACCTACATCTTGGATGCCCTTGAGGTAAGCTAAAACATACCAAAAATTAATTTCAAAGTGAACTATCCCTTTAATCCCCTAGGTGTCATAGTATCTAATGTGTAAATGGTGGGTGCTGCACATTGGTGGTGGTTGAGGAGATTCCCCCTTCCATATGTAAAGCACTTTGAGTGCCCAGAAAAGCGTTATATAAATGTAACAAATATTTGTTTATATTATTAGCAACCAGGGGTGCGTTTCCCGTACAACGATGTAACTCGATGCTTCACTACCATAGTACAATGCATCGTTGAAGAAATCAACAAGCTAGTCACAACTGTTTCCCGAAACCCTATTGTCGCAAAGTGGTCGTTCAACCACGTTGGTTTATGACGTCACACACGTGGTGGAGTAATAACTACTTTTAACTAAACTGTTTAAGATCGAATTAATGCTAGATGTTTAGATATAAATTACAGACATGGCATCTAAGGGATATTTCTAATTTTAGTTATTTCGCTTTATTTCCAGATTCATTCATAGGCTCATTCTTACATAGTAGAGCACGTTCGCACATGCGCAGTCTTCAAAAACGGTGCTTTAAATCTCTTGACAAACTCAAAGACGTAAATGACATTTGTATGTATTCTAAATAAAAGACACAGGTTGTACTGAATGTCAGCTTTCTTATTTTGCTCAAGATAAGGATTTATTAAGTCCACATGTCATGCAATCTAGAAACTATGCTTCTAACCACAGGTCAAGAGCTGTCGTTCCAACCACACAACTTTGCGTTGCTGTTTGCGAATGTTCGTTGGAACGATGGTTTCGGGATACATCGACTCGTTGAAGGGAGGGTGGGTGGGAGGGAGGAAGGGAGGGTGGGAGGGAGGGGACACACGAAAAGCAGGAGGGCAGACAGAAGGCAGGAGGCCTGGGCGGAGCAGGCTATGCAGGCGCCCAGGGCGGAGCAGACGGAGGAAGGAGCCATGGAGGAGGCAGGGCTGACGACTCCAGGGGGGCGATTGACGGGGGTGCAGCAGGTAGGAGAGGAGACCAGGGTGGAGCTGGAGAGCCGACGAACTTAGGCGAAGCTGAGGGTCCAGTGGGACATGTTGACACCGCAGGCTCTGGTGACAGAAGAGCAGGCAGGGACACAGAAGGGCACGGTGGAGACAGAGGGAGTGAGGACCAAAGGGAAACTGAGGGGAGTGAGGAGTCCAACAGAGCCGGGGGGACGAAAGGACGAGGCGTAGCCAGAGGAGTGAAGTCCAGAGGTGAGGGAAGGTTGACGAAGGACCAAACTAGATTTGGGGGGACGAGGGAGCCTGGCGGAACTAGGGGACTGAAGGGCCACGGTGGAGCTGAGGGAGGTAAGAGCCAAGGTGGAGCAGTTGGAACGAAGGGCCGAGGTAGAGTCCTGGTTGTGGAGGTTGGAGGTGGAGACCTGGGGCTGGTTTCACAAAGATAGACTTTGACTATGGCTTAGATATAGTAGATAGTCAGACTTCAGATAGACATCTAAATCAGACCGTTGCACAAAGCACTTAAGACGCTGACTATCTTAAGTAGGACTACACGGCAATGCATTCTGGGTAAAATAAGACACTTTTCAAAACAAAAAACATGCCGGATCGAGTAAGCGCATTTAAGCGCTCAGTGCAGTTTACCCCAGTGGGAAATATGTGTTTGTTGGAGTATAACAGTTACCAGGACATTTTACTTGGGAAATTTAGCGGAGAATGTAGTAACAAGAAGAAATGTTTAATTTGGAAAAAGATTGCTACGACAGCGAGCCGCACCGGTCTCGTATCTTCACAGTTGTCGCTCCTCCTTTATGCTTCCACTCCTCCGTGAGAGATAAGAGACCCGCGCGTCTCGCAGGTGTCGCTCATTATCAATCACGCCACTGGCCTCGCGCCGCTCTCACGTCCCTCGACCTCATCCTGCTCGCCACAGACAGTTAACAGCGTTAATCCGACCGTTGAGCGGAGCGTTAAAGACGTACAAAAATATATTTCCAGTAGGTTACTGCAGTCCCTGAAAACGCTTTCCCTTCTCATAGCTCTCATCATACTGTCGTCAGCAAACCACAAATTATGAGCCATTTTACCTTTTCTTTTGGCTGTTTGTAATGTAACTGATTGCTACTGTTGGTTGCCAAGGTACCATAGAGTCTTAGACCTGAGTTAGCCTGGGGGTAAGGTGTCTAATTTTTTTGGTCTAAATTAAGTCAGTCTTTACTTTTGTGAAACTGTCTAACTTGTATTAGACTAGTCTATGAGCAAATTTTAGACTTGTCTAACACTATAGACCGGTCTAAAATAGCTTTGTGAAACCGGCCCCAGGGATCCACTGATCAGGCTGGAGCTGCAGGCCGGCAGACCCACGATGACTCCACCTCGCAGAAGGTGGTTAGAAGAGGAGCTGAGGGGCTGACAGGCAGTGGCGGAAGAAAAGAGAGATGCAGATGGAAGGAGGTGGAAGAGGGAGGCTGGGTAGGAATTCAGGCTCGGGGACAGAATGCTCAGGCTTGGGGACAGAAAGTGAAGAATCTCAGGTTCGGTGTCGAAGTCTATTAAGGGAATTTCTTCCGGACCTTGGACGAGGACAGGAAAAGAGAATTCATGAGGGGCGATCTCGGCGGGACGAGATACTGGAGGGGTGGTCTCAGTGGGATGAGACCCTGGACGGGTGGTCTCGGCGGGACAAGACATGAAGTGAAGATCAGGTTGGTCGGGCAGGATGTGAAGATCAGGCTGGTAAGGCATGACGTGAAGATCAGGCGGTGATGGTGGTTGAGTGGAGATATCACCCTCAGCCTCACCCACAGTTGAGCACAGTTGAGCCACTCAACCTGAGCACATGATCTAGGTACTGAGCAAACATACCTGGGATCGCTGCTGCTGGAGTTGGTTGGTGCAGGGGATAGTCCAGTCCAAGCCCGAACACTTTAATAAGGGCGCCATCTGTCCAGTTGACCAAGTGTGAAAGCTCTAGAAAATCCTGCACGTATTCCTCGATTGGACGGACATCTTGGAAACAGGTCAGTAGACGATCGGTAGAAATTTGATGAGTGCGGGAACTACCCCTAATAAATTGAACTGGTCGGTAGTGATGTTACATTTGACACTGAAGCTTCAAAGCACGTATCGAGTATGCAGCGCAATTTATCATGAAGCTCCGTGTCGAAGTGCGTATTGTTTTCAGAGAAACATGGATCAATGAAAAACAAAGCCTCACTTTCTTTCCAGTCACATGAATGCCTCACTTTGCGTGTCGGAATGTTTGAACCCAGACCACTACTCTACAGTATTTTGGAAGTTTAAATCCATTTACTAACAATTTTTTATTTATTTATAAATAAGCCTATATGTTACATGATCATATATTCTGACACATAAACAGCATAGAAACCATAAAATAACTAGACAAACATTTACTTGCATCAATCAACTCTGTTGGTATTATTATAATTAGTATTAATATAATTGTTACATTTAATTTATTGCCACACTTTAATATGTGAATTATATTATCAGAAAACTGAACATTTAGCGTTGTCAGGCTTTTATTTGTGCTTAATGGATAAAACAATGGCGCTGTACTCTTAAACTTGGCTGCTATACATTTGATCTGCCACAAGATATCGCTGTTTTCGATACTCTTGATGCTTCGAATCTTTTCCCAAAACATTCAGGGGAAAGCCTCAGTGCTTCATGAGTGTTACGGTAGGTGTAGGCAGAGGAAGACGAGGAGATCAGGATTTCCAAAAACAATAGACTTTACTTAATAAAGCAAACCAACAAACGGATACAGGCAGGAAGACGGGCAGAGGATAACAGACCTAACAACAACGTTACATAAACGAGAACCGACCAGGAGTGAGGGAGAACACAGGGTTTATATACAGAGAACGGATCATGGGAACAAGACACAGCTGGGGCAAATTAACTAGACACAGGTGAAGGAACTGAACACAAACGAGGAGCGGGAAAACTAACACAGGACTAAACCAAATCACAATGACGGGGGAAAACACAGGAATACAGACACAAGACAGACATAACTGTAACAATGAGGCTTCATTTGCCCATCCCTACTAGTCGGTTCTTCTGTCACGGTGTGGTGTTGGTAGAAGAAAGGCGAACAGGAAAAAAGCTCCAATATAAACGTTAACTCAAAACAATGTAATATCAACAGGAACAGAACGGATAGAAGGCTCACACACACCAATACAATGTAGAACGGACAAAGACTGAGTGAACTGAAGGGAACTAAATACAAACACTGATTAACATTGATTGAGTGAAGACAGGTGAAACAGATGATGATTAACTAGACAGGTGCTACAGATGAAGACATGTGACACTAAGACAGCAGACAACTGTGACACTTATTGTATAATAAATACATTTGGTTATATTATGAAAATAATCAGGTAGGCCTAGTTATTTTGAGTTTTATTGTTCATATGACATTAAACTGACAAAGGGAAATACTATTGCGGTATGTGACAACCTGAATTTGACAGGAAATGCTCTAATTTACTGTAAAATGTATAAGGACATGTAATTTCAGTTACATGTTTATTGTAAACACACTACTAAAGCTGTAAAAATGGCTCATTTGTATACAGCAGTATGCTGTTTTTTATTAACAATTTGTTAATTTGTTACTAATTTACAGTACTCTTATATTTACAGGCTTGATGGCAACCAAAATTGCTAGTAAGTTACTGTAAATTTTACAGTAAATTTTTTTTTAGTGTGGATTTGATACGGGTTTCCTGTGTTTCAGTTGGTTTCCATGCTGTTCATCGTTTATGTTTTGCACCTGTTCTCTATTTCGTTGATCGGTTTGCCCTGTGTATTTAAGCTTTGTATTTCTTTCAGTTCTTGGTCCGTTCTCATCACGTTATCGGTTGTTCTGTTCCTGCTTGCTTTTTCGTGTTTTGGTTTCTGAGTTTAGAGTTAAATAAACTGTTACTGTCTGCGATTAGATCCCGGCTATCTCATCATTACTGCAACCGACCGTGACACCCTTTAAATAATTGTGCAGCATTTATATGAGATTTAATAGAAATCCCAGTGATTCTTTTGTGTTTGAAGTGTTGAGTTTATATTTACTGCATTATTTCTGATAGAGTCACGGTAACAAAGTTAAAGGTGGTGGCCAAGGCTGTCGATAATAACAGAGTGGTTCCCCCCGGCAACTTCAGGGCCTTATTCATTATTCGACAACCAAAGCAAAGCTTTATCACTCGAGGAGAAGTGCTCATCTTCCCTCAGCCTACACCCACCTCTTCACTTCTGCCCCACTAGATACATCCAGACAGAGAGAGATGGGTTGACTGTAAAAGGTTAAATGAAAGAGATGAGACAAAGGGAGGCAAAAATGAGAGAATGACAAAAGGAACGAGGGTAAGAGAGACATAGAGAGGAAGCAGAGAGAGATAGGGATCGATAGACTCTAGTAATTACATGGTGATTTATGACTGAGAGGTGCAGTAGATCGCCTTTAATTTCACACCGTAACTCAAGTTTTTTTCTTCTTCATTTTTTACCCATGACTGAGCAAGGTCAGTGTGTGTGCATGTGTATGTGTCCAGGGGCAGATCATTTACACACTCCCCCTTCTGCTGAGTAGCTTCCCTGTCACTGAGATATGATCATTCTGGACACGTTTTTCACTGCCAATACAAGTCATCTCTCTTTCTCTCTCTTCGTTCCTCCCTCCCTTTCTGTCTCTCCCACCTCACATTGTATCTCCTGTTTTACTTCTTTCTTTCTCCCTTCCACCTCCCTCCTTGTCTCTCTCTCTTTCTCTCTCTCTCTCTCTCTCTCTCTCTCTCTCTCTCTCTCTCTCTCTCTCTCTCCATCACACTGGCCAAACCACTTTACTTTTGGCAACTGCTCTTTTGCTGAGTGCAGTAATATGAATATGATGACACGGAGGGCTCAGGCAGTAATCGCATATTTGGGATCTGATAACTGATTTATTAAGCACCCATGACAGCGAAATGTTTTCTCAGCATAAAGTAAACGTTTCATCTCACAGACCTAAAGCAGTAAAATCGGAATCGACCTGTGATTTTGTAGTTTCTCAAGCTTATATATTACAGCACCATTTTTTAGTGGTAAGTTTGTTTAAGTGTCTCATGCACTGATAATTTTACTTTTTTACTCCGTTAGATCTTTGATGAAAATGTCCTTTAAACAGTCAAAAGTTGTATCATGTCATATTCATAAATTTTGGTCTGTTGTATCCTGACTGAAATTCCATTTTATTAAGTCAACAAAAAATAGTAGTTGATAAAGTGATAAAAAGATGAGGGTCAAACTGCAACTAAATATTCTAATATTTTAAAATGTACATTTACTATCAAACATATACATACTAGCATTCAAAAGTTTGGGTTCAGAAACACTTTTTAATGTTTTTGAAAGCAAACTTTTATTCTTACCCAGGCTGAATTTATTTGATAAAAAAAGAGTAAAAGTGTAGTATAGCGAAATATTCTAACAATTTAAAATAAATGATATCCTTTTTAAATATATTAAAATGTAATTTATTCCTGTGATGGCAAAGTTGAATTCCAGTTTTTAGAGTCTCGTGATCCTTCAGAAATCATGCTGATTTGGTGCTCAAGAAACATCTCTTAGGGACTGTTCGTTATTTATTTAAGGGGCCACCGGAGGAGATTTGAGATCTGTAGTCAAAAAAGACTTGACCCTCCCTTTTTTTCTACGACCCTCCAAAATGATTGTGAAAAAAGGCATGACCCTCCCCGATAATTTATTGATTAGGCCTACTTCTGTACTGGTTTGAGCAGATGTTCAGATAGCCATTCCACGATAAACGACTAAACTCCCGCTTTCTCATCTTGCTAGGGCTGTAACGATAGACCAAACCTACAATTCGGTTCGTATCACGATTTTTGATAAAAAAAAAATATATATATATGTTTTCGGTGCTGATGCAGTGGTGACGCGTTCATGTAAAATGTAAGGGTGGCGCTGCCAATACAGTATCTTAAAGCTGCCACAAAGAACCGGCAAAAGTAATGATTATGAATAATTTCAAGGGGACAATTTAATTGTGTATTAATAAACAAGTCTTTGTCAGTGTGGCTGCAAATATAAAGGTGATGATGCTGACTCGCGATCTTCGCAGTGAACTCGCCAGAGAGAAATGCACATTTCTTACGGATTACAGAAGCAGAGTTTGTAGTCTGTTTTCTTTCGTTTTGAATTATTCTGTTAAAAAGTAGACATGTCAAGCTTTCTATATATTTATCAGGTCTGTGAGGCAAGTAGCCTATAGGCTATATGCTTGCTGAGTTTCGGTTCATTTATTAGACGAGAGTCCAGTTCACGCGCAGGCGCCTCATGATTTTCTACTATATTTACTTAAATCCAGGCAATTGGTTGATGAAACATTGATTAATAGCACTATTAAAAACAACAGCTGTTGACCAATGTGCTTTCCACATAGAATCACAAATCAATAAGGAACTTTATATTTAAGAAACATAGGCACATATAAATACACAGTTTTTAATCAAAAGCTTTTGAAAATAAATATGTTTTAAGTTTGGATTTAAAAATAGTAAGAGATGGAGCCTGTCTTAAGCTAATTGGGAGAGCATTCCAAAGTTTAGGTGCAGCGATGCAAAACGCTTGATCTCCTCTGCGCTTTAGCCGCGATTTTGGGGTAGACAGTAAGGCCAGATTTGAAGAGCGCAGAGACCTTGCAGGCTTTTGTTCTATTAATAATTCCACTAGATACGTTGGTGCTAATCCATTCAAAGATTTATAAACTAAAAGTAGGCCTAATACTTTAAATTCTACTCTGTAACACACCGGTAACCAGTGCAATGAATTGGTGTAATATGCTCTCTCTTTTTTCCGCACAGAAAACGGGCCGTAGCATTTTGGACAAATTGTAAACGAGATAGTGTTTGCTGACAAATTCCCAGATATAATGAGTTACAATAGTCCAATCTCGTCGAAATAAATACATGAATTAATTTTTCAAGATCTTTGAATGAGAGAAACGGTTTTGCTTTAACGAGCAGACGTAGCTGATAGAAACACGATTTTACCACAGAGTTTATTTGACGATCAAATTTTAGATTGTCGTCTAAAACAAAACCCAAATCTTTCACCCAGGGTTTTAAATACACGGACATCTCACCCAGATTTAAGTGTACAGGTTTTGATTGCTCAGATGGGCTGAACATAATGATTTCGGTTTTCTTTTCGTTAAAAATTAAAAAATTGAAAGAAAGCCATGCCTTTACCTCCTCTAGGCATGCTGTAAGAGACGTTAGGCTTAAAAAAATCTCGTTTTACGGGCAGATAAACCTGTGTGTCGTCTGCGTAGCAGTGAAATGACAGCCCGTGTTTTTTAAAAATGGACCCAAGAGGAAGCATATAAAGAAAATAATAATGGAGCTAAAATAGAGCCCTGTGGAACTCCATAGTGTAGGTGTGCTGTACTCGAATAACGTTCGCCCATCTTAACTGAAAAACTCCTATTAGTTAAAAATGATATTAACCATTTCAAAGCTGTACCTCCTATACCAACATAATGCCTTAAACGGTCAATTAGGGTGGTATGATCAATAGTATCAAACGCTGCTGTTAAATCGAGAAGAACGAGTACTGTAAAATTACCAGAGTAATTAAAATATCATTAAGAACTCTGACCAATGCAGTCTCTGTGGAGTGACATTTTCGAAAGCCAGACTGAAATATTTCAAATAATGAGTTCTCAGCTAAATAACTCTGTAACTGTAATAGAATAATTTTTTCAAGAAATTTAGAAACAAATGGCAAATTAGAAATTGGCCTAAAATTTGTCAGAACAGATGAATCCAGGTTCGATTTTTGAATCATTGGACGGATCACTGCATGCTTTAAGCAGTCAGGCATAATCCCGGATTCTAGATTGCGATTTATTATAATCAGTAAATATGGAGCCATATCTGCAATGAGTTGTTTGAATAAAAAAGGAGGAAGACTATCCAGTGGTGTTATGTGTATTAACAGTCTCAAACCAGGACAATTCGATGATTGTTGTTTTTATGTTATTTCGACATATGTGTGCACTGTGCATGCAACAATCAAGATGTGCATTTGTAAATCCAGCTATATTTGCTTCTTATTAATTAAATCCAGGCAATTGGTTGATGAAAAATTTATTAAAATTAAGATACAATTTATACAAAACGAAATTCACTTTAAAGAAAGGCTTTCTACAAAACAACACTTAATGAAGTGGTCAAAATCATGTCTGGCCATGTCTCCCGATATATTGGCTATACTTTTCATAATCAACATAGATGGAAAAAAAAAACATTATAATAAATATGAAACTAAATACGCTTATTATGGCTACGACACATATAGGCTACAGACTCTATTTGTACAAATTGCTGCACATTCATTTAATTCAGAATTGTGCACACAAGTTGAAAGGCATTTGTTTGTGCATAGTAAAACATATCATTTATGCAACATTTATCAAGTTCACTGAATTGTGCATGCATTTATTAATCAATATGATACTAAAATCATAAGTAGGGTAGTAGGCTTCCCTTTCAATAGTCCAAATTCCTGCGCTGCCATTTTCGTCTTTCTTCTGTGGATTTCTTCAGCTCCTGATTGGTCAAATTCAGATACATCGACAAATCGGCTCATTCAACTGCACAGCGCACACACCTCACGAATTCAAGCCTACAGCTCCCGAACTTTTTAGACATGTTTAAAAATTATCGTGAGGTCGAGAGGTTCGGCTCGGCTCGTATTTTCCTAGCACACGACACGAGCCGCAACAAAACAGCAAAAAATCTCACAGTAAGCCCGCAAGGGAGTATATAGGCCTATAAACAGACGTTTCAGTATTAAATGCATTTTCGGAGAATTTATATTTCAAGTTTTGACTGTCACGTCACGTCCATAACGCTGGAATTGCCCAATTTTAAAGAATTTATCCTCAAGTTTTTTTTGGGTGTATGGCTACGTATTTTATTATGTTAACTTCAAATAATACGAATAGTATTTTAAAAATGTGTTAGCCCTATGTCCAACACATCACACTCCACTGTTATTGTGGCAATTTCAGTAGATTTGCTCACTAACATTGTTGTGGAGACACGAATGGAAACTAAAATAGTATCGTGCTACAGCGCACATCAGCTGCAGTTCTGGCGCCTCAGTCCCAATACTGTAAAACTCGATGTACATTCACATCACATAATGCAGCGGTAGAGTTACACTCACAGGACACTGCACTTATTCGCAATCACAAAAGTTAATTATTTGCTCGTGCTTTAAAGCTTTGCCGGGTAAACATTTCATTGGCGTTCTGTTCTAATGCACTTTTTCTGAGCGCGTACTGAAGCCCACGCGCACTGTCAGACAGCGCCAAACTGGATTTTTGTTGGGTCAGACCCATCTGATAGCGATGGGGGGCCGAGACCGAGAGAGCTGTAGCTACATGGAAAAAAATATGCACCAAACAAGCCACTTTTAAATTTAGCTGTTTTGATGAATACAAAAGTTGGGTGACCCTCCCCTATAGACTAAAAAAAGTTGAATGACCCTGCCCTCAACAAAGAATAAAAAGACATGACCCTCCCCTATTTTCCTCCGGTGGCCCTTTCCATAAATTCCGAACGGTCCCTTATTATTATCAATGTTGAAAAACAAATTTATTTATTTTTGTGAAAATGCTCATTTTTCAGGATTATTTGATGAACAGAAAGAAGTATTTTTTAAAAAAAATCTTACTGACCCCACACATTTGAAAGGTAGTGCGTTTTTTTTATCTCCTCTTTGTTATCACTGATGAAATCTAAAAACACATTCTGTCAACAAACATTTTCGTCAGTAATTACATCGATGACATTAACACTTTTCTCATGAGAGGGTTGTGTTGTCACTAGTGCCGTACCAAAGGGCTTCATTTCCCAAGTAACAACCTTTCATAAATACAGATTTTTACAAACAGCAATAATCACTCACAACGATTCTAATAATATATGTAATATATAAACACCACCAAGGTTCCAAAACTGTCATGCACTTCATTGTAATTATGACTTTCATAGAGTCACTTATTATTATAACATTTATTCATTATCTGAGACAGAGGACATAATATTCACATCATGTACTGAGAAAAATAATCTGGCATGACTGACAATTTGATGAGTTGTATCTTTTTAAAATGCCTTCCATTCAGAGAGCAGAATGTAATTATATCAAGTAAAAGAAATGACAGAATCTAGGCTGAGAATTTAAACGCATGTGTGGGAGACGTGTTTAAAGTTTTTATTTTTTATTTTTATCTAATCGTAAAAAGGCTGCTTGCAGACTCAGAGGAGTAACATTGAGACAACACAGACGTACTTCATAAATTGCCTTGTGGCTGTGTAACAGTGTGTGTCTGGGGTTATTTTGTTATAAGCGTATGGTTAAAGTGTGTGTCAGTCACAAGTGTTCTTGTGGCTTAAACTGTAAACATGTTGAAGAAAGCACGTGGGTCTGTGGGTTATGTGGAGCTGCGTGGGAGTTTAACATGGTGTGTGTGTGTGTATGTGTACCAAGCATGTGAGTATTTCTGTGCGTTAAGGTAGATCGTCACCTCGGTTGGTGTTGTGGTGAACCACATCCCTCTCTCCCCTCCTCCATGTTTGTGAGGAGGACGTAGGCGTATAACTGCCGACACACACTACCTGTTCGACACACACAATACACAACTTTTTTCTTTTTCTTTTTTAAATCTTGATCATCCCTTCTTCACCAACTCTCCCTCTTTTACTTTCTCTCTTGACTTTTGTACTTTATGAAAATTCGGCCATAATTTACTTGCCCTTAGGCTATGTTGCTCCAAACTCATGTGATTCTCTATTTTAAAGGAGAAATTTAGCAAAATGTCCAGGCTTTTTCCTACAATTAAAACATGTGAAATTAAAGTGTGGGGAAGCTACTTTGAATAGATTCCTAAGTTACAACTCGTGATTTAAAGAAAAAATGCATACAGTTAAAATAAGTAGTTAACATACATGCTAATAATAAAAAGCAGCTAGAAACACTGACTCAATTTAAGGGGGTAAAATCTGGTTAATTATAAAATTATCGTAAATATAATAATAAATTATAAAAAACTATTCATCACACAAAATCTCATTTAGCATTAAATTGAACATACATTTACACACACACACACACACACACACATTTTTAGCATTAAGCATTAAATTTAATATATTTACACACGTTTTTTTTATACTATATAAGTGAAATTGCATAGACATTGCATAGACTTCCACTGACGTGATTTATATCAGGTTAATGATATTCCATATGGCCTAATCCAACCCTTTCCTCTAAATCACAGAATGTGCAAAACACTAGATTTAAATATTTGTTTTTGCTGATTTATAGGCCTTTTTACAGCTACAATATGTAATTTTTTTCACTGCTAGGGGTCACTAACCTCTTACAATAACAAAAGCGTAGATGTATGATACAGTGATACGCGGAATCATGAAACTTGCCGTCATGCTGATGGATCCAATAATGTTTATGGATGAGTGAACACATTCATGTTTTTTAACATGACTGTGATATGAAGCAGGGCGCGATTGCTAATGAGAGACAGGTATCAGCGCCACACGCAAGTCCAGCGGATATAAAGGAATAAGGACATTTCATTCTACCAAACTACGTCCGCAAGTGCTGAATTAATATTCATACAGGTCAGTTAATTTGACGAATTAAACTTGTGACTTGAACACTATCATACTAAATAGCATTTGAGTGTGTTGAAAGTTATAATATTATTCTATGTGTTAGTTTGTTGGCTATATGAAACTAGCAGTAAGCTAGATCAACATTAGAATAACATACCGATCATTCTAACATTTCATCATGTTGAGCTATATAACATTGATTCGTTTTATGTGCTCACCTATCTAATAAAGTACATGCAAGAGCGGCGTATCTCTGTCAAGTCCAAGTTTGTCACGGAGCTCTCGGCATCTCAAAAACGCCACACCTATATTGATTCTCGTTTTATTTCTACTTTTGTCCCGAAGTCTGCTTGCCATGGTCTATAATGTTTGAACGAAACAACAACAGCGTGCCTCTAGACGTTACGCACTACGCAGTTGTCCACGTCTGTCGCCATGGTTACTATGGCAGTACAAGCAAAAACCAGGGATAATGCGGATATTACGTCATTGACAAGTGATGGGCACTATTTAAAATTGTGAATTTCTCTGCATTTACAAATTCTTAGAAACATTTAGGATGCCAAACCTACAAACATGCATGCGCACACACACACACGCTTCCAAAAATAGAGAGAGAGAAAAACTGTTTTCTACAGAAATGTAAGAAATGTTTTTGAGCATAAAATCTGCATATTAGAATGATTTCTGAAGGATCATGTGACATTGAAGACTGCTGAAAATTCAGCTTTGCCATCACAGCAAATAAATGACATTTTTTAAATGGATTAAAATAGATATTAGTTATTTAAATTTGTTATACTATTTTACAATACTTATTTTTACTGTATTTTTGACCAACATCAGCATTGGTGTGCATAAGAGATTTCTATCAAAATCACTGAATCATTTATTGAACCACTTAATTAACACATCCATATGGATTAACTAAAATTATTTGAACTTCCTAAAATGTAGCATTTAAAAAACAACAGAAAAAACAACAATAAACAACTAGAGTGTTTATGACTTGTCCATTATATTCTAAAAAAAAACCATTTTCCCCCCTTTACTTCATCTCACAATTAAAGATGGAAAAGTACTTCTATAATATTCCAAATCCTCTGAGGCATTTGAAAAAATCTTGTCCTCCTCAGTAGCTCTGAAGACTTATTTGCACTTAATCAAACTTGGTTTGTCGCAATCAAATGTGTTGGCTTCAAATGTGTTTGTGCAATGTGGCTTCACAAAATGAAACAAATACCTGTAATTTAAATTTTGCATAATAATACAATTGTGTACAATAATATTAAATAATCCATAGTTAAACAAATGCATACAAAGTGAACAGTTTCAATCTAAGATTCAAATCTCTTTCCAACACACACTAAAGCACACACACAGTTTCTCCGAAGCAAACCTCTGTTGCAAAATATATGAAAGTGGGACTCTAGAGCTTCACCAGTGCTTAACCTTGCAAGTGTGTGTCTGTGTGTGTAGGTTGTAGTAGCCTGTTGTGCCCCAGGCAAGGCAGTTAGCATTCAGCTCAGAGGCTTGCAAAGCCTTTCAGGAAAAATGGGCTGCACACACACACACACTCACATACATACATGTTGAACTCATGCACAGGAAGACATCCACACGTTTTTGACTAACTATCATACATTAGCATATGTGCGTTGTTTACACTCCTGTCTCATGCTGTGTGACTGGGGGAGTGTCTGGATCTTAAAGAAAATCAGCCACATAGATTAGATTCACTCCACTGAAAATTAACAGACAATAGTCTCCTTCACACTCCTGATATATGCACACATACTCGGCTCTCACTAGGATCCCTGCAGAGTTTTTATTTTCCTCAGAGGCCAAAACTTTCCCATAGCACCTGCCGTAATAACAAAGCAGAAACACACAAAACTAATGTTACACACCACACTCATTTTAAGTGGAAAAAGTCAGAACTTAAGCATCGGGCAACACACACACACGCACACACACACACACACACACACACACACACACACTGTGAGGCCTGGTTGATTGGTTTGGCTGGTAGTGGTGTTCTGAACCTGTTTATTTATTTGAAATGGCATGGTTCCCATTGCACTATAGGTGAGAAGACATGTGAGATTTGAAAATAAACATCTATTTGGTATTATATGCATAAGATAAGATAGTGTTGTGGTGCAGTTTAGCGTGAAAAGGGATCCAGGGTTCAAACCCTGACTTGGATTATTTATATATATATATATATATATATATATATATATATATATATATATATATATATATATATATATATATATATATATATATATATAATTATTATAATTTTTTTTTTTTACAAATAAGGGCATCCCCATCCTCGAATTTAAAGGTTCTCTAAGCGATGTCGGGCGACGTCAATTCTTGTTGACGTTTAAAGTATTGTCAAACAAAACGGAGGCTAGCTAGACCCTCCCTCCTCCTCATCCGTGCACTAACCCCCCAAACCCCGCCCCCAAGTCCTTCTTGTCGGTGATTGGCTGGAACTGTTTGTCATGTTTCGTGGAGCGGGTTAGCCCAGTTTGTTTTTGTTGCTGGGCTGTCTACAGAGATCGCGTTTCTTTACAGTGTGTTCAGGGGACAGGCAGTCAGCGGTTAGTGAGGAGATGTTTGCTGTATGTGACAAAAAATGTTTTGGCCTAAAAAACGTGTGACATCGCTTAGAGCACCTTTAATTAGCCTTGAAACAACTTCCATTTAGAAACCAAATCACAACATAGCCACCCACCACTTGGCATGATGGTTAAAATCTAATAGCCACCTCCTTTAAAGTGTCTGACAGCAGGTTTATAGGTCAACCCTTCTGTTGTAAGGATTGTGGGACAGAATGTGTGTTACAGGCATCAAATGGGGGGGAATCTGTTCCATTTTTGCAAGAAATAATCAAATAAAAAATAGTCGTAATGAACTTCATTATGACTATTTGTAATTCAATTATTTTTGGCAAAAGGTCATTCCTGTTATGAAGTAAAAAAAAAAAATGTATGTCTAATATTTAAAAATGTTTGTGTTGTAATTTATATAATGATTTCTATAAAAGGTTGCACCAGACCAGACTGGTAAAGTTTAGACACTTAAATGTTATTAATTAACTTTATTATTTACACAATTACAAGAAAATTTTGTCTAACAGGATGGAAAGAAAGAACGTCTCGGTTACGGATGTAACCCTCGTTCCCTGAGTAGGGAACGGAGACGTTCCGTCGGATGACGACGAAAGGGAACTTATGTTAGTCATTGCAGTTATTCTCCCATATGATGGGGACTGTACTGTATTGTAAATGTACTGGGTAGCAGGAATGATGCAGTATGTACTCAAACTCTATGAAGACACTTGACAAAAAGATAAATTCTGCATGTGATATTTCCCATAAAAGATTGGTGTGTTTAACCCATTATAAGTTGTCAAGTTATTTATATTGTCAACAGTTTTGAAAATGCCCAAACAAAAGACCAAAAGAAAAAGCAAATGGTGGACCTCGAATCAAACTAAAGGCTGAATCCCACACAGAGCCAGAGGAAGGCTTGAGTCTCACTTTCAGTAAACCAGTAAGCTCAATTTACTCTTTACTTGGTGTGACTTGGAGCTGATTTTGCAGTTTTGCACTACTCTCTCCTCACAGCAAAAAGAAAAAAAGAAAAAAAGAAAAGAAAAGAAAAAGATGCCTGAATTTGATGCCAGCCTGCTGCACTTGATGCTGAAATGTAGCTATCTGGCTATTTTAAAAATATCCTCAGAGCTTATAAAATTTACTTAAAAATACATTGCATGAAAATTTTATCAGCACATCATATTGAGCAAACTGTACACACAAAAAAAAGAATTACAGCTGGATCTTGGCTTCAGGCTGAGCATTCTGCAGTAATGTGATATCCACATATTACAAGCAAAATATTTTATTTTATATTGTACAGTTTAAATGCAGAATAAATCATTATTTACTCCAGCAGATCTTATATCGTTTTACCAAGAGACTGTAAGAGACTGCACCAATAATACCTTATTTTTTATTTTAAATAAAATATAATAAATATGAATGCTGGTCACACATGAACCCATTGCCTTTCTTTATAACTAAAGAAAATAATGTAATTTTTATTTAATGAAATTATAAATAATAGAAGTAATATTTAAAAAATTTAATTTATTCCTGTGATGCAAAGATGCATTTTTATATAGTATCCAGGTACTATAGGCCAGCAGTACCAGCACTTTCAGGCCAGCAGCCAACGGCTAAAAGGGCTGAGCTAATACAGTCTTAAAGTCTCCATAAAATCAAAATGGACAGGTCCTATTTTTTAAATGGAACATTGCCGTATTTATTAAAAATGATATATCTGTGCACATCATGTTTTTTTTTAAAAATTCATCTGCCCTCGTAATCTTTAACCAAAATAACTTCCACTTCCTCTTGCAACAACATCTCTTCTCTGATGACGTGTTTACTGGTGCGAGGGGGGGACAACCTGTCACTCAGATGAGATCACAGGAATAGCAAACCACAGCCAACTAATCAATTCCCGATGGACAAAATCAAGTCCTGCCCTACATTTTTTTCTTGTTCGAGAAGTAATTTCACAAGCCACAATAGGAAAGAAATAGGAAGTCAGAATTTCCCTTTCATGTAGACTTCGTGTTGTGCCACCTACAGTTGTGGTCAGAATTATTGGCACCATAGACAGTAAAAGAAATGGACACAGCGACCCCATAGCCTTCAACGGAGTAAAGTGAAGTCAATTAGAAGCACTCACTTCCTGATTGCCAAGCGCACTGCGCAGGCTCAATGTGAGGAACCTCAATGGGGACGTGAGCAACCTGTCTGACAGTTGTACGTCTTCTAGTAGCTGTGCCAGAGGATTCAGAGGAATCTGAATCATTCCCTTCCGAATCTTGCAGAGCCGGAGAGCACGAGTAGCAGGAGCAACTTTATGACTCTCTATGGGCTTCTCCCTTGACTTTATGCCTCCATGTCCCCCCGATTGGCCGCGAGCTTCTACTTCTGTCTATATGGTAATTTCTGTTCTGTGCGACAGAGAGTCGCATGTTATGGTGCAATCGTTAGCCTATTTTTACAAAAACTGCTTCTACGGGGCCATAACGTAAGATACAAGGTAATGGAGCCTTTTATACATTGTCGTGTTCCTTTTATACATTTTCGTGACAAATGGAGTCTTTAAACGCCTGATGTAAAGATGTAAAGTTATTCGCTGTCAAAGTGACGCCACAATGAATGGGTGTCAATGGAATGCTAACAGCAGGTGAAGGCTTCCTAGCCCCCAGGCAGACTTCAGTTTCCAGCTGGTGGATTACCCCCTTGATTGGCACCTTTGGTAAAAAATAAAAATAAATCTGCAATGTTTATCCTTTTGATCTTTCATTCAGAAAAATGCACAATCTAACCTTTCATTGATGAAATAGAATTGAAAGTGGGGGGAAAAATCACATTATGAAATAAATGTTTTTCTCCAAAACACGTTGCCCACAATTATTGGCACCCCTGACTTTTTCATAAAATATCTCTGAATAGGGCTGGGTGATATGACCAAAATCTCATATCACGATATAAGTCATCTCATATCCCGATAATGATATCATCGTACATTTTCTGTAAATTCAATCAATTAATAGTTTATATATATTTACCACATGGAAAAGACTATTTCTTTTCTACATTTCAAAGTATATACTAAACAATTTACTAATTTATATGTGATTATTTTTCTCCCTTTATTTAGAACTTCTGGGCAAATGTTTTATTAAGAATGTAGAAATATAAAATATGAATGAAATATAAAACAATTTTCAAAAACAAGCCAGCGAGCCAAGCCTGTTTTGAAACCAGCGAAAATTGAAGGGTAGTGTAGAACATGGATTCACACAACGTCACATCACACACTTAAAGCGCTTCTGTGAACGGAGAAAACAGAATAAAACTAATATATAGGCCTATTATGGAAGTAAAATAATGTCAAATGTTTTTGAAACAAAAAGCATGTTGAATTGCACCAATTGAAAAAAAAATATGCATTGCGTTAACCATGCTTGTATATTAATCCATTGTATTTTTAAGGCTTGCATTTTTATGGGCTGAAATTCAACATGGTTGAATATTTAAGCTGTGAATATTTCAATTAAAAACATTTCAAACACATTTTCAATATTAAAAATTCAATAATCCATATTCACCTTTCATATTTCACTTCCAAAATTTTCAAACTGTTTAAAAATACAACCTATAATATTCAACAGGCAATTTTCGGTCCATTTTATTTCGCCTTGAAAATTCGCTTCCACAAATTCAGTGGTTCAAATTCGACAGTAAATTCAACGTCGGCATCCAGGAAATGCAGGAAAAGCAGTAGATTACCGATCATAATCTCCATCTGCTGTAGTCGGCTTTACCAGCAGGGGGTGCACACGCGTGTTGACAAGCACCAAAGCAACAGGAGAGGCCTTCACAAAACGTCATTTGCTGAAATGGACAGAGCGATGAGTACGAGTTATAATTTATGTGTGTGGAAAAGGTTGATTAAGACACAAAACACACGAGCGTTTACTCAAGTGTCTTATGAGACTTATTTTTACCCCCGTGCAAAGGTGATTTGTCCACTGCAAAACTAAATTCTTTCGCCGTTGGCCTTGATATTAAGTTTTAGTAAAACAACTGTAATACACTGAGACAGAGTGAATTGTTTGTTTTAGTCACTATGACGGAATACTAAATTGATGGCTGGGTTTTACATGATGGCAAAGGCAATTTTATTTAAATATAGCATCATTAAATACAACCATATTACAATTATAAATTAAATTCAGCAAATTAAAAATGACATCTCTACCATGATATCTGGTCATCTCTGTGTTATAACGTGAATTGTCTCCGCCGTTATCCAGGGCTGCGTACAGTAGGGGTATTTGTCATCTTATTTTATATCTTATTGTCCATTTGGAGCGCACGTCACGTCACCTATTAGCGTCGCGCCTGCCACAAGATCTCTCACTGTTTACATGAACCAGACATTTCGATGAGAGCACATGAAGTGCAATCCATCTCTTATTTACCATTTTTTCATCTTATTGTATATTTTATTCGCTCCTTTGCCCGTATTGGAGCGCGTCTCGTGGCTCTTAGCGTCGGGCCAGCCACACGATCTCTCACTGTTTTAATCTACCAGACACTCCGATTGATGCACGAAAACACAAAGCCAATGTAATCCTGCTCTTAGTTACCATTCTGCCATCTTATCTTATATTTTATTTGCTCGTTTGTCCCATAGAGCGCGTTTCGTGGCGCGCTAGCCACAAGATCTCTCCCTATTACAGTTAGCTGATTCTCCGATTGACATTCTGAAGGAGAATGATTTTGACCACTCCATTACGTTTTGTTTTTTATAAAGCCTTTCTTTAAAGTGAATTTCGTTTTTAATAAATTGTATCTTAATTGCAATCAATGTTTGATCAACCAATTCCCTGGATTTAATAAGAAGCAAAGCAGACATATAGGCATAGGCATAGCAATAAAATCATGAAATTTTTGCATTGCACATTTCTCACAGGCATGATAAATACATCAAGGTAGAAATGTCTAGCCTACTTTTAAACGAAACAATTCAAAACGAAAATAAATAGACTACTCTCAGATAATGTAATCCGTATGAAATGAGCATTTCTCTCGGCGCGTTTACTACTGCGAAGATGGCTCCAATACGACGCGCGCTCCATTATGGACAAAAAGAGCGAATAAAATAAGATGACAAATAGATAGGCTACATAAGAGAAGGTCAGGATTGCACTGTCTGTTTGCACATGTGCATCAATCGGAGTGTCTGGTAGATTAAAACAGTGAGAGATCGTTGTGGCAGGCGCGACGCTAATAGGTGACGTGACGCGCGCTCCAAATGGACAAAAAGATATAAAATAAGATGACAAATACCCCTACTGTACGCAGCCCTGGATAACGGCGGAGACAATTCACGTAATAACACAGAGATGACCAGATATCATGGTAGAGATGTCATTTTTAATTGCTGAATTTATTTTATAATTGTAATTGGGTTGTATTTAATGATGCTATATTTAAATAAAATTGCCTTTGCCAAAACCCAGCCATCAATTTAGTATTCCGTCATAGTGACTAAAACAAACAATTCACTCTGTCTCAGTGTATTACAGTTGTTTTACTTAAACTTAATATCAATGCCAACGGCGAGAGAATTTAGTTTTGCAGTGGACAAATCACCTTTGCACGGGGGTAAAAATAAGTATCATAAGACACTTGAGTAAACGCTCGTGTGTTTTGTGTCTTAATCAACCTTTCCATACACATATAAATTATAACTCGTACACATCGTTCTGTCCATTTCAGCAAATGACGTTTTGTGAAGGCCTCTCCTGTTGCTTTGGTGCTTGTCAACACGGGCGTGCACCCCCTGCTGGTAAAGCCGACTACAGCAGATGGAGATTATGATCGGTAATCTACTGCTTTTCCTGCATTTCCTGGATGCCGACGTTGAATTTACTGTCGAATTTGAACCACTGAATTTGTGGAAGCGAATTTTCAAGGCGAAATAAAATGGACCGAAAATTGCCTGTTGAATATTATAGGTTGTATTTTTAAACAGTTTGAAAATTTTGGAAGTGAAATATGAAAGGTGAATATGGATTATTGAATTTTTAATATTGAAAATGTGTTTGAAATGTTTTTAATTGAAATATTCACAGCTTAAATATTCAACCATGTTGAATTTCAGCCCATAAAAATGCAAGCCTTAAAAATACAATGGATTAAATTGCAAGCATGGTTAACGCAATGCATATTTTTTTTCAATTGGTGCAATTCAACATGCTTTTTGTTTCAAAAACATTTGACATTATTTTACTTCCATAGCCTATACGCGAAATATAGGCTATTTTGTTTTGTTAATCTGTAATTATTTAAGTGAAAGGAAAATTGTAGCTGAGCTTCGGTTCATTTTGACGGGGTCCAAAGTTCACCGAAAGGAAACAGACAAAAGCTGTATTTAACAAAAGCTTTACAGTTTTGAATCATGTCTTGCTTCTATACTGTACGTATGACCATAAATTACGGAGTAACAGGTTCCTCAGAAGGACAGAAAAATTCCCCTGATCGCGCCGGCGCCTCACGCGCACACAACTTATTCTAGCATTGCTAACTTGACATCGCAGCCTGTTAATTGTCAAAATAAAATAGTCAATCAAACATATATAAAGTTAATCAAACCATGTCCATGCTACAGAGGTAGCTCCTCGTTTAATGGGATAGTTCACTTTGAAATTAATTTTTGATATGTTTTAGCTTACCTCTAGTGCATCCAAGATGTAGGTGTCTTTGTTTCCACAGTATCTTCAATTTTGATAATTTTAGGTAAAACCGTTGTTGTCTGTCAGTCATACAATGGAGGTGAAGGGGGTCCAACTCAAAGAGCAGTCAAAATTAAACATTATTTAATGACTCGTAAATGTAAGTACACATTGATGCCCTAAGACACGAAACGAGTGGTTTTTGTGAGAAAACGAACAGTATTTATATCTTTTTTAGCTCGTGTAAGCATATCCATGTCCAACTGATCTGAGAGCAGGGCGCTTCGGTCTGCGCATGCGTACAGCGTTCGCCGGAATGCCCCGGTTGTGTTCAAATAAATAAGGTTGTGAAAAAAAATCAACGTTGTCTGTTGGTATATAGAAATCGTCTTCCATTGCGATCCTGTATATCTAAATATGTTTAGATCTTCACAGTGTAAGGTAAAACTTCCGAAATCTCTGCATAAACAATGAGTGACGTAAACACGCGCGAGGGAGCCCTTCAGGGGCATTCCGGCGAACGCTGTACGCATGCGCAGACCGAAGCGCCCTGCTCTCAGATCATTTGGACATGGATATGCTTACACGAGCTAAAAAAGATATAAATACTGTTCGTTTTCTCACAAAAACCACTCGTTTCGTGTCTTAGGGCATCAATGTGTACTTACAATTACGAGTCATTAAATAATGTTTAATTTTGACTGCTCTTTGAGTTGGACCCCCTTCACCTCCATTGTATGACTGACAGACAACAACGGTTTTACCTAAAATTATCAAAATTGAAGATACTGTGGAAACAAAGACACCTACATCTTGGATGCACTGGAGGTAAGCTAAAACATATCAAAAATTAATTTCAAAGTGAACTATCCCTTTAAGAACGGGCTCCTCGATTTGTCCTAACTGGTCCTTCTCCTGTTCGGAGCCACTCGGTTCTATCTCCCCTTCACTCGCCATGTTATTCACGTTTCTGCCTGCATCCCCATGGTGGCATGTAAGATTGCAGTCATCCAAATGAAAAATGAAAAAGTTTTGCCCTAAACAATCTATTTTGCGACACCACGAAATAAACGAGAGAGCATAATATGAAGCGATAGACTTTTTATTTCTTCCATCTGATATATAGCCTACTATCGTCATATCGCACAGCCCTATCTCTGAAGTATATTCCCATTAATATATATATATATTTTTTTTTTTTTTACCAGGGTGACTATGAAATTGTCTATGGCTTTTTGCTTTACAGGAGTATAAATATAAGGAAACACAAAGGCCAAATTCCCTTAATCATCTATCACAATGAGTAAAACCAAAGAATATGGATGGTTGAAGTTCACAAAATAGAAAGTGGCTGTAAGAAAATCCCCATTTTCACCATCAGGGCTATAATTAAGAAGTTCCAATCAACTAAAGATGTTACGAATCTGCCTGGAAGAGGACGTGTGTCTATATTGTCTTAATGCACGGGGAGGAGGAAAATTTGAGTGACCAAAGACTCTCTAAGGATCACATATGGAGAATTACAGAGATTAGTTGAGTCTTCGGGTCAGAAAGCCTAAAAAACAAATAAATAAATAAATAAATCAAACAACCCCTACATCTTCCACTGTTTGGGAGAGTTTCAAGAAAAATCCTCCTCACTAATCCAAATATTTTTTGCTGGAAGTCCCGGACATCTTGTTTAAATACATGTCATCATGGATTCTAGCAAATACCAACAGATAAAAAATGTTCTAGGCCAGGCAGTATTAACGTGGACCTGCACAGCCGAATCATCAGAAGTTCTGAAGGTATTGTGAAGCAGCAAGCAAGGACAATAGCGAAAATGGCAGATCATGGATACAAAATGATAAGTTCCAGGCTGTGCAGGGGATGTGAGCACTTTTCATACCCTTCCAACAGAACAGAACTGTCAACAGGCATGGTTGATGTTTATCTATAACAGGATACCGCACCATTTTAATTCAAAGTTGTTAGTTTGCTCTGCCCATTTCACCACTGACAGTTTTTCTAACCTGTGACAATATCGAGCAGGCTTCGCTCAGCTTTTGATACTGAAGAAGGGGGCAATTCCAACTATATTGCAATTACAACCCCTACCGCAAGCAGTAAGTAATGTTAGTGATTTTATCCACCTCTTGACTGTTTAAGCCATTTCTGTTTAAATCAAAAGTTTCTTAGGGCCTGTTTACACCTGGTCACTTCATGCGTTTTTACTGATCAGATAGCTATCTGATTTATCAAAACGATTCCATTTACACCTGGTCACATAAATGTGTTTTCCCAAAACGGATATAAATCCGATCTTCAATTCCCGCGTTATATGCAGATTTAATGGAGTTCACGTCACCGAAAGCTACAGATATGAGCTGCATTTTATTGATCATCAGCTAATTTAAAAATCAAAGACCGCAATAGGAGAGAGCAGCAACAGCACTGGTAAGATCATTTCATTATTTACTTTTAATGAAGATGATTGTGTGTTGAGCATCTGCGATTTACTTTCACTTTGATTTGCAATAGTTTGCACATTTGCTTGATGAATAGATGCTCAGCAGAGGCGATGCGTGTTGCAGTAGCGCCGTCATATCTGGCTATAACATGACATATAGCCTATAAAACGCTCTTATAAGTTTACTTTTTAGCATTGTTGGGAGGAGTAAGATTTACATATGTGGTTTCAACAACCAGATGCATTACCACTTGTCCAGTGGAATGCGGCCCGGACCACCTCCTGATGTGGTTTGAGCGATCGGATTTAAATCGGTCTCAAATGTGATTTAGATGGCATTTACACCTGGTCTTTTCACAATCGGTTATCAGAAAACGCATGAAGTGACCAGGTGTAAACAGCCCCTTAGTGAGCTAACAACATTAACGATAATTTACCCTGTGTTGTTGAGATCGAACGCAAGATACTAGTACAGTAACGTTAACCTTAGCTAACTAGCAAGCTCCAAGTGACGAGCATAGATAACTAAATAGTATGACGACCTATTTACACAGAGGTTAATATTATTTCCGGCCTGTGTTGTCATATAAATCTACAAAATTCAGCTGTAGATGGGGTCTCACTTGGGGGAGGATCTATGTCAATTCCCGTTTGTCGGGTAGTAATTTAGCCTTTATTTCATCAACAACATATAGGAGCTAACTAAGTTAGTTTGGTTGCTTACAGATACCTTACTCGCTCATTCTAGCTAACATGACCTTCTCCACCACTTAAGGTAATAACAGCCCATTTCATTCTAGGGAAAAATCCAAGGGTTATAAATGGACATGTAAAACCGTATTTGGAGAATCTTTGACCTTCTATGTAGATATCAGAGAACAATTTAAAATATTGTATCAATGCATTCTATGGCACCTTTAATGTTATGTCTATGTGGTGTTTTAATATGTTTTAAGACAAACCATGTGCAAATTCATAAGTCAACACCGTTGCTGAGTATTTTCTCCTTAAAACGGCAGTGAACCAAAGACAGTCTCAAAAATGCGGTTTAAGCCATCAATGTGTATTTACATTTACGAGTCATTAAGTCATGTTTAATTTGGACCTCTCTGTGCATGCTCTTTGAGGTGGTGACCATAGACCTGCATTATATGACTAACAGACAAGAACGGTTTGACCTAAAAATATCAAAATTGAAACTACTGTGGAAACAAAGACACCTACATCTTGGATGCCCTTGAGGTAAGCTAAAACATACCAAAAATTAATTTCAAAGTGAACTATCCCTTTAAGGATACAGCACTACTCTGGTTTGAGTTATATCTTAAACCCAGGAAATTCTGAGTGGCTATTGGCCAGTTTCTCCCATCATCTGTTTCTCTCTCCTGTGGGGTTCCTCAAGGGTCCATTTTGGGGCCATTGCTCTTTAATCTGTATGTTTCCACTCTGTAATATAATTAGTAAATATACCATTTCTTTTCATTTCTATGCCGATGATTCTCATCTGTACCTTCCATTAAAATCTAGAGACTCTTTGCAACCTCTCATGGACTGTCTTAAAGTCGGCATGAAATGGAAGGTGAGATTGTCCTTTTTTCCTTGTTGTGACGTATATCCGAGTGAAACGGCTTCTGAAATTAGAAAAAAATTTAGGGCGGGGCTTGATTTTGTCCTTCAGAAATTGATTGGATCGTTGGAGGTTGGGCGCTGACACTGACAGGTTCTCTGAGAGGCGGTGCACCGATAGCTGCACCCTCATCGGCTCTGGCCGCACCCTTTCGCCATGGCACGTGACCGAAAGAGAAGAGAGGTCGTTTCGAGGGGGGAGGGAAGGGTAATGTATTTGATTAAAGATTATAAGGGAACATGAATTTAAAAAAAATATTGAAGTGCACAGATAAATCATTTATAATAAACACTACAATATTACATATAAAAGAAGATTTGTCAAATTTGATTTCATGCCGACAATGCTGAATGGCAAATAATTTCCTCCAGCTGAACAATGTGAAAATCTCACTCCATATGTTGTCACATGCAAAAAAAATTTAGGTGTTATCTTTTACTCGGAGCTTTGTCTTGAAAAACAAATTAGCTCAGTTGTTAAAAAAGCTACTATCAATTGAGAATAATTTCTAGACTTAAATCGACACATGCCTTTCAAGACTTGGTTATTCATGCATTTATTACATCACAGCTGGATTAATGTAATTCTTTATACCATATATTCTTCCTTAATCTTTATTGTCACGTTTACAGATGGTTCAGAATATAGCAGCTAGACTGTTAACTAGTACAAAAAAAAAACAACAACCCTGATCATATCACTCATATTTCAACTTCTCTTCACTGGCTTCCTTCCTGTCTTTTTTAGAATTCAATTCAAAATTTTGCTGATTGTTTTTACGCTCTTAACGGACAAGCCCAATCTTACATTTCTCATATTTATTTGAATTCAGCTCCTAAGTCCAACAGGTCTGCCAATAAAGCTCTCCTACATGTCCCACGGTCATGTCTTAAATCGAAAAGTGACAGAGCCTTTGCAGTTGCTGCTCCACGGTTATGGAATCAGTAGCCACCTGACATTAAGAGTGCTCCTTCTATTTCTGTTTTTAAATCTAGACTTAAGACACAGTTTGGGGATGGCCCAAAATGACTGCGCACCAGTGCACAAAGCAAGGTCCATAAAGACATGGATGAGCGAGTTTGGTGTGGAGGAACTTGAATGGCCTGCACAGAGGCCTGACCTTAACCCAACAGAACACCTTTGAGATTAATTAGAGCGGAGACTGCGAGCCAGGCCTTCTCGTCCAACATCAGTGCCTGACCTCACAAATGCGCTTCTAGAAGAATGGTCAAAAATTCCCATAAACACACTCCTAAACCTTGTGGAAAGCCTTCCCAGAAGAGTCGAAGCTGTTACAGCTGCAAAGGGTGGGCCATCTCCATATTAAACCCTACGGATTAAGAATGGGATGTAATTAAAGTTCGTGTGCATGTAAAGGCAGATATCCCAAAACTTTTGGCAATATAATGTACTTACTTTAAGGGATTAAATTATTGACTACAGGGGGACTTTAAAATGCCTGCAGATTTTTTTTTTTGTAGCAGCGTAACATTTTTACTGTCACTGTCAAATAAATTGAATGCATCCTAACTGACTAAAAACTGAATAAAGACTTGCAGGTTTTATTCATCACAATTTCAGCTGTATTATGTTCATTACAGCAACATATCAAACATGCCATGCTTTAAAGCATCCTAAAGCCTGGCACAGTTAACTTTCTGTCATCTTCTTGAGTGCCGCCCACTCTCTTCTGGAACAACATGGAAGACACTCGAACAACACTGCAGGAAATGAAGAGGAGTAGAGACTTGGCAACAAATGCAACACAGAAACATGGGGAAAGTATGTAGAGGTACAGCAATCTACCAGAGCAGAGGACATTAAAGGGCATGTCAAATTAACTTTCAAAAGTTCAGAGATGTGATAATAAGTCCAACAAACCTGTGATGTGTGTGAGGAGAGCTTTGGCTATAAATATATAAGAGTAATGGCAGTGGTATTATTTCATGACAATAAATTAATGGAACCCAAGGGACTTTTCATTTTGACATTTAAACGAACTTTTCTAGGTTTTTTTTTGAGGAAACAAGAAAAGAGGAGAGAGAAAAGAGAGGTTGAAAAAGGTGAGAAAGGCAGTTTGCCAGAGAGTTGAGACGTTCTAGATAGATGGAGACATTTGAGTCCATCTCTATAATATACAGCACATATCATTCACAGCACTGCCTAATTCATTATCCACAGTGCTGCGCAATTATGCAGCGTCGGCAATCCAGAGCACACACGCGCGTGCGCACACACTCTGCGTGTCACACTTTATCATCCGAGCTGAGGTCCGTCACACTAAATTACAGCGCCAATAAGAGCTGTAGGCCAAAGCAAAGGGCCAGCCCTCCTAACACACACACAAAATGTTCTCAACTCCTGAAAGAGAGTGTGATGGTTGCACGTTACTTCTCTGTTTATAAATGTCATGTCACATGCTAGCATCACACCTCTATGGGATCCGAAAAGCGACTTTTTCTCATGCATCCCTTTATCCACCTTCAATCACTCAGCGTCTTTCAATTTGGCACTTTGATCACACTTTTCTCTATGCGTTTCATTGTCTTTCCTTTCCCACTCTCTCTATTTTCCTCTCCCCTCAATAAATGCCTCCGCAGAGACAATAAACAAAAACAACGACCTCTTTAAAAACCCTCAATATGGCTCACTAGCAAATTAAGTCGCAGGGGACAAATTACCGTGGCTCTTGTTAACGCCAACCTGCTTATTAATTCCGCATGTTTTTTTAAACGTTGGGTCGGGCTGTATTTTAAAATGTCTTAATGGCCTCTGCCATTCCATTAACGTTCTGTTCCCCTTCTCTGCACTCTGACTGATGTGCAAGTCACCTAATTGCAGACAAATCGCTTTGCCACACACAATAATTTTGGCTTTTTTGATGCTTAATTTCAGGAGCTTATTACGCGCGGGTCTTTTCCTTCTCTCTCTGTCGTTGTTAACTCTAAGGGTATTTTTCTTTTGCATAAGGTGTGTGGTTTGTGTCTATCTCGCAGCACGCATACACAATGAGGGGCACTGACTGCGCAGGAGATTGATTTCATAAATCACGCGCTTGTTTGTAATGGCTTTCTTTCCCTGGTGCTCTTTTTTCACCCAGCAGCAAAAGCCATTCAATAAATGGCACGTCACTTTTGTGTGTAATGCACAGAGACAAACAGCAAACTAATGACTGTAATGGGCTTCGCTGAATGCCAGGGTTGCCAAGTTTCTATACGCATGGGGGTGTGTGATAGTATGTAACCTAGCTACTGTGTAAGGCCCGCTGCTTGTATGTGCTTGGTGTATGACGAGACGGTAATATTTGTTTGAAAACGGTTGAGCATGTGCATGCAATGACCCAAACATCTTTCCATCTCAAAGGGGAGTGGCAATGAAACATCCACTACTTAATTGTCACTTTAACCTTTAGACTTTTTAAATGTGGCTGCCACCAGTGACAGTCTGTTTTAATCGATTTTCTCAGTGCAGGGCACATTGTGGTAAATCATTGTGTGTGTCCTCTCACCTCCAAAAAGACAGCAAAACCATAAAAAATATTATACTGTATAGACCTTGTGGTCTCTATGAGATAAACAGCTTCATAAAGGGACAAACTTTCTTGTCTTTTTAGGATTGAAGTTAGTCTAGGCTATAATAATTTTCATTAGCTTAAAGTAACCACCAACAATTCTTGTTTTTTATTGATTATTAAACTATTTATTATAAATGATTTATCCGTGCACATAATTTTTTTTCCATTAATGTGTCCTCATAATCTTTAATCAAAATAACTTCCCCTCCCTCTTGCAACAACTCTTCTCTTCTCTGATGATGTGTTAACTGGTTGTGTACAATGACAAATAAAGTAAAGTAAAGTGAGGGTGGGACGCATAAGTGGTTGAAGCAAAAAAAAGAAAGACAAAAAGCCTATATTAACCTAATAAATGAATTAATGAGGCATGACACTAATTTTGGTTGTCCAGATCTATACATTTATTCTAAAAAAACATCAAAATGCAATTACAGTTTTTCTCGATTGCTTAAAAACTATAACCAGGATTTTAAACTAAAATTTCAAAACCATAGCACCATTTATCAAAAAACACCCATTTCCCTAAACTTTAAACACTATTCCCGTGTGGACACATGAGTCAGGTTTGTTGAACTGTCACTGCAAAACTCTCCTTAATTTCTCATTGCCTACACCATGTTGTCATTTATAAAGCACTAGCATTCAATATTGTTCACTCAAGTCAGCACAGCTTCAGCTCAGCTCACACAATTACCCAAGTGGAAACACTAAGAGTCAAAATTGATAACACACCAATCAGAACCTTTAAAGTCCCTGTAAAGTCAAAATTAAGTATGTGTTGTGAGTTTGTCACACAACAGAAAAATGTGTTATTAGCCACCCAGCCAAATTTGAATGATAAAAAAAGCAGGCAAGTACATAAAATAAGCTATATCAAAATCTTGAAAAAATGAGCAGCTCTCTCTGCTCTCAAACGCTGGGGGCGTGTCTGCTGGCTGCACTGAAACCACGCCCACTCGCGGGAAAGCTGCCGATGGTAATATTAGGTGATACTGCTTTCGGGACGGGAGGATGAAGGCCGAGACGGGAGATAGTCGGTTCGGCCCCATTCACCAGTAACAGCGGATTATCAGTGAATCCCAGTTGTCTCCGACGAAAGTTTATAAAACTATCCCGTGTAAAATGATCACTACAGAGGCGGGTGTTGGCGGTGATCCTCAGCTCTCCATCAAGGTTGGTTCTTCACAAAATTAATCCACCTCTTCTTGATGTGATTGTTTTTAGGAAATTTAAATAAAGACACCGATCTGTTTAGTACATGATCGCATCCAGGTAGTAGCCTACGCATTTCCGTGTCGAAGGCATAGCTAGCTAGCAAACTGTAGGCTGTAGTAACTAATAGTACTGACAATTACTCGCAATTGAGCGGCGAACTGATGCGAATGTGCTCTATTGTTAGGGGAGGGGCCAGCCTCAGTGGCCTCAGTGCGTCATCAAGTAGGGGCGTGTCCACGAGCTCAGGGGCTCCAGTGCGTCATCGAGCCCCGTTTTAGCCCCGCCCAAAAAATCCGGAAAATAGCAATGGTGAAAAACTGTTTAACGGTCTAACTCCACAATTCAGTAATTCACAGTTCACAGTCTTTGTAATATGTTTTAGCAATACATTTCTAACATTTATAATGGGTTTAGAATTTTTTTTTAGAATTGCCTTTACAGGGACTTTAATAGATAGTTTTGGAATCTAATGGTTATGGATCCAGAGAAGAGGTCAAGGACACCAGCGAGGAGGAGGAGGAAGAGTAGTAGAGAGTGGAAGAAGAGGTGAAGGAAGAGGAAGAGAAGTAGAGAGTGGAGGAAGAGGTGAAGGAAGAGGAAGAGTAGTAGAGAGTGGAGGAAGAGGTGAAGGAAGAGGAAGAGTAGGAGGAGGAGGAAGAGGAAGAGCAGTAGGGAGTGGAGGAATAGGTGAAGGAAGAGGATGAGGAAGGGCAAGGACAAGGAGACAAGCAGTCTCGAATGAAATTCGTTCCACTCTAGTTGACCATGTCCTTGTCCATGGTATGACTATGAGGGAGGCTGGGCAACGAGTACAGCCAAACTTGAGTCGCTTCACTGTCGCCTCGATCATAAGAACCTTCAGGGAGGAAAACAGGTAGGTGTACTTCAGGCTGCTCTCTACCGTAACTTTTGAGTGCTGCACTCTGTGCTGTTACAACACATACATGTACTGTCGCGGTTTCACTATACTACTGTAATAAAAGAAAGGCATCAAATTGCCTCACATGCAGAGTTACTGAATGCTTCCATTTTGTAAAAAGGATGTGTTACAGTAATCAGAACTTCTATTTTTGTAGGACACAGAGACGATTAAATGGAAGAAGCCTGCCTAGATATTTCTGTTGATGCATGCCATGGGTGGATCAGGCATGCAAGAGGATTTTACCCCTGCTGCCTGGCTAGTGGCTAGGACCATATACAGGCGATGCTGACGAGATTCTCTCGCCTATGCCGGGATGGGAATACAAAGACGGGATGCTGGGGCAGAGTATTTTTTTGTTGTTGTTTTGGTTTATTGTACTGTACAGTACATTAAGGATTTGCAAAAAGTGTTCAAATGTATACATTTGTTATGCATTTTGTTGTGTTCATTATGTGGAAAGGTTTTTGAGGTGGAGAACCACAAGCAACATAACTTGCGTATTAAGGTTTTTTTTTTTTTTTTGTAGTATTGTTTTGAATTTATCTCACAAGATTGTTTTTTCAGCAAGATTGAATGGTTTTGTGTGGAGAGCTTTATTTTGACCTGAAAATAGGAAGTTTGGGTAAATGGGTGAGAACTTATGGATTTGTGTTTAGAGTTTCAAGAAATGTGTTTAAGCAATTGAGAAAAACTGTAATACAAACAATGACTTCTAAAATCCAATGCTACAATTTTCTGTCAATCATTTGTTAACAAACAAGTATTCATTAATTCAATGAGCTCATTGTTTCTACCTTAAATTATTACATTGTTTAAAAGAATACATATTTAGCTAACTGTGATTTGTATAGATTTCTGAAATACATAATACATAATACATAAATACATAACAGGCAATTACCTCTGATAACAGATCACTCTAAATTGTAATGTGGACTTTTTCTGTGCATTTTCTGTAAAGTTGCTTTGAAACGATGTGTTTTGTGAAAAGCGCTACACAAATACATGTGAATTTAATTTAATTAAAGTAAAATTCTTTTGTTGTTGTTTTTTTCTTCAAAAAATGCCAGGAACTGTCCTGATATCAAAATAAAGAAAAAGAGCCACATTAAAAGAAATTCTTAAAAAAATTTAAACATTTGAAGAGTTTGGCATAATCTTTTATGAAGCAGTGACATTTTGTTAAATTCTTCTTAATATCTGAAAAACATTTGTCTGTGAAAATCTAAGGCATGTGGGTAACACTTTATAATAACTGAAATGCTTATTATGCTTTTTGTTCATATTTTGAGCTTTGACAGAAAAAAAATCTTAAATGCGTGAGCCTTTGACCCTTCTGTGAATTGTGTTTGTGAGTGGAAATTATTCCCACCCTCGATGTGAACTAAGAGTTTGATTTCTGAAGTGACCAGCCTCAGGAAACCAGTTAGCTATTGCTAGCCTAACTGACATGTTAATGAGGCTATAGAAGCATTACTCTTGACTGCTAATCATTAAAACCCATTAGTGAAGCTCCTAAATAAAACAACAGGAACATTATACTGCAGTCTCTCTCACTTTGACTCTACACACCATTCAAGACCTGGAAGTTTACCAAATGAGCATTCAAACCGAGACTTTTGTATTTTTATCTCTCCTTCCCTGCCGTAAATATCAGCATCTCAATTTAAAAAACTTACTCAACAGCATAACTTTTCTATAAAATGCAATTTAGAACTGTTCAAATATTCACATTTACACTCAATAATATAATTATTTATAGTTGCGGTAACATACTGACATTTATTCATGCTCATGAAACTGATGCTAAATCTGTCAAAACACAGCAGTTAGCCACGACTGCCTCTCACTAACAAGCTTACAACAGCATATAGCTACGTTAATAACAGCAGAAACGCTACTCCATTAATGCTGATTCTTCTAAGGCCCAAATCACAGAAAATGTTACAGTGGGTAGCATTAAAAGCCCTTTACTTTCAGATATTTGACAGCACTGTTAGTGACACACCTGCTCAGAGCATGTTCTATATGCTGCAAAAAAAAAAAATGTTGAACACAGTTGTGAATTCTGTAGAAACCTTCAGGATTCTTTGATGAATGAAAAGTTCAGAAGAAAAGTTATTATTTGAAATAGAAATGTTTTGTAACATTTTAAATGTCCTTACTATCACTTCTGTTAACATTCACAATTACATCTTAATAGAGCATCATAGTCCCGCCCACAGCCGGTGCCGGAAGTAAGAATTCAATAGAATTTCTCCATTGACAGTTGGGGTATAAGCCATAAAAACGTAACCATTCATGGTAGACTTAAAACCAGCTACGGCTGTACTAAGCGATTGTATATGCTCATAAACGCCAAAAGTTCATGGGGCACTAACCTTGTTTTGAGATAAATGCCTTTTATTCGCGATGTCTTGGATAAGTACTTTATTACCCGCAATCCTGAACAATCCCACAATCCCACAGTGATGCATCTGATTGGTGGAAGTCGTGTAACTGTCTGGTTAACCCGCAAAGGTCCGTGAAGACTGAAGATCATTAATAAAAAAAAAAAAAAAATAAAATGTTGCATTCTTGCACGGTACACTTATCAGTGCAATCATGATCTCCTTGGCTGCCATGATGGGTTTTTTCAAGGAGGAAAACAAAAGGGTTCAAAGGGGTGAAAACCACTTCAAATCGGGTCATGTAGTTGAGTGAAGCGTGTCCAAGGGTCAGCTTGTGGGTTTTGTAAGGGCCAGCATGAGGGACAAGACCTACAAAGTTGTGGTGAGTTTTGCAGGGAGGTTGGTAACGTTAGTTAGCATTATCGTTCACTTTAGCTATAGGCTACTGTAACCTTCATATGGTCACAGTCATATCAAGCATTTTATGATGCCACTGTCAAAACAATATTTAGCCTAGGCATACCTCTTCATGCATTTACTGAACATTTGAGTAATAATTCATGGCAAGTTAATAAACTGAATATGATCGTGGTCCAAGAGCAGACCATGCACCGGTCCATGCATCAGACCGGTGGCGTGGTGCACTTTCTGGTTTGCTGACCATCACTTTTTAATTTTCACTTGTTGTGGATATTAAGAAAATACATTAAATGTTATTAAAATTGAGGATGAACTATAACTTCATGAATAAAATGAGCATGGACCTCTACCTGTCCTGTCAGCAGAGTGTTCTTTGTCATAAAGGGCTCTGAAATAAACACACAAACTACACACTGAATCGATGGAAACGACATGTTGACGACTGAGCGGTGATTGCAGTCAGGTACAAAGCACGGCACCATGTTGCTAACATTACCGTTAACTGCTTTCACACACGCACACAATATAAAATACACGATGATAAATATAAAATTCAATACACAATACCTATATAAAACACTAGTATTTACACGATTACTACTGAAAGAACTGCTATTAACTGCACATTCACTATATAAAATTCACTGGAGGAAAAAGTGTGCATGGCCGTCGTCAGATTTGGAAGTTGCTCAAAAGGCTCTTTCGCGGTTGTGGCTTCAGTCGACTTCAGTGAGGCGCTGTGGTTTATGGGATGAGTAGTTCCTTTGCTCGGAAATAAAAATATGTACACAGTCTTGTACCTTTGACTTTTTTTTGATTTTCTCTTCGTTTTTTCACTCGAAATGATATGTTGTATGCTTATGAGTTCAGCCGTAGCTGGTTATCCTCAGACATGCTCTAAAACTCTTTAGATACGGATTTTTCCTAAACGTCAATGGGAGAAATGAATGGGAAAATTACTTCCGGCACCTAAGCTCTCTCGGGCTGTGGGCGGGACTGTGATGCTCTATTGTGTCATGATATCTTGGAATGTCCGGCCTCAAATTGTGAGTAGAGCATTTGTATTGCCGTTTATTTGTGCTCATCCCATAAATACAATAAATACAATTCCGACATGACAACAAGGAAGCAGTAGAAAAAGTCTATTTTGATACTGTGGTGTTAAAGGTCTCTGTCGAGGAGTTTAGCGGTACATGTGTCCTATTTGTCTGGTCATTTTAGCCGCAGTGACTGACTGGACTCCAGAACTCCCCTGGGCATCTAATTAAAACAGGTCACAGGCATTTATCTAACAGTAATTACCCCTCACTCACTCAATGAGGAGAGAGTAGCTGGTACAGACCAGGGTTCATAAAGGATTAGTATATATATATATATATATATATATATATATATATATATATATATATATATATATATATATATATATATATATATATATATATATATATATATATATATATATATATATATATATATATATATATATATATATATATATATAGAGAGAGAGAGAGAGAGAGAGAGAGAGAGATGAGTGAACTATGAAGTAGACAAATCAAGTTTTATTTAAACCTTATTCAGTCCCTCCAGGATTTCACGATTTTTTTGTGTGATTTTTGCGATCAAAATGACTGATTTTGTGGTGGTAATTTCCAGAAATTTGTGAAAAAATTTGCGATTTTTATATTTTATAGGACATCACATTTACCATAATAGTATTATGTCAGATGCACAATAGTCATACATGACACAAATCACAAACAAAATGCATAAAGCTTGTTTATTTGGTCTAATCAAATTCTTTTTTTTAAAATTGTGCGGTAGCCTAGTGTTGTTGCTTGATTAACATTAACAACACTGACAACAGCAGGTAAATTAGGTAACTGTCACTTTAAGACCTACTACAGTAATGACAAACGTCCCAATCAGTTATTACTGATTGTTTTACGTAAATACTTGCCAAGATGAATATTCTGAAGTAATTGTAGCTATGTGTATTTGTTCAAGCGCTATAAAGAGAATTCAATATTCTAACTAGGCCGACAGGCGGTGACAGTCAGTCACACGCACGCACACACACACACACACACACACACACACACACACACACTTGCAGTCAGAGACAGACTGTCACTCGACTGGCTGAAATGAGTTCTCTTTCACGGTATACTGCGCTTTTAATAATTCTTTTTAGTACCATCAAGCATATCATACTTTTTGTTATGTCATTCAATCATGTTAAACGCGTTAATAAGTTTGCCGTACTGCCCAATGAAAACCTGGGCGCTTATGTGAGAGGGCAGGAGAGACGCATTTTCTTTCGCCATGTTTCTGACAGACCGCTCACAGACATCACGCGTGCGCAACATCTGTATCCACGTAAAAATGCATTGAAATTAACTAGATATTTTGTGATTATTTTGCGGTTAAATTAGGAATTATGCAGGATCGCAAAAAAATGCGACATTTTGTTGATTTTGCGTTGTATTCAGCGATCGCAGAATCGCGAAAAACTGGAGGGACTGCTTATTTCTTCAAAATGATAACCATATGGAATTGAATGTCTGCACAGCTGGACACTCCTGTTTTGTCAAATATAGCCACACAAAATACAACATGTAGAACCTCCATCCATAAGTGAAAGACATGGTACAAAACAAGTCCGGTGACTTTACCTGCAATTAGTTTTTCAAATATATTTTATTTTACTTTAAAGGGGTTCTTGATTATGATTTCACTTTTTAACTTAAGTTAGTGTGTAATGTTGCTGTTTGGGCATAAACAACATCTGCAAAGTTCCCTTTCAGTCGGTCACGTTCAACGCCACGTCGGACTGAACCGAATAATATGTATCTCGGCAGAGAAGCCAATCTACTTCGAGTGTAACTAAACGAGCCAATGCACATTGGCGTGCAATCATTTGCAGCAGCTGTTCTACCATATAGCGCGGGTATTTAATGAGCAGCAGGTGCGATTGCACTTCAGCTTTTCGCTTCGGAGCCGAGCATTTCGAATGCTGTTTATACTAAGAGTGTTGACATTCAACGAGCAGCTCTTCAGGAGAACCTAAATACGGTGTGGCAGCGGAGTCAATCTCTCTTTTTGCCTCTCTTTCTTCTCACAGCTGGTACGGTGCGCTGAGAGCTATGAAAACCGTTGTTACGGCTGGTAAGAGACCGCCTACAAAGAGAGAGTCAGCACATGACAGGCTGCACTCTTACCCTGTCTGTGTTGCTGCGACCATTCCCTTGCGTGCTTCAGCACAAAGGAGAGCAGTTCCCTGAAAGAGCTTACACAAGTAGAGCTGCGTCTTTTTAAAGATGTCACTCTACTTGTGTGTTTCTGGATGCGGTCGTTACCTGGGATCGCGGGATGGTCAGGATCACTGCCTCGTGTGTCTGGGCAATGAACACATTAGGGCTGCGTTTGTGGATGAGTCATGTACCCATTGTGGAAGATGACCATCTCAGAGCTGCGGTCGAGACTCTCGTTCCTACAAAGGGGTGGAGTCCCTGCGTCTCTTCCGCGATCTAACCCTCCTCAGAGGGTCGCTTCAGGCAGTAGTGCGGGTGACCTGAGGATCATGGTGAGCGTGCTTTCTTAGGGGAACCAACCCCGTAGGAACCCGAATCCCTCCAGCGCTCTGCAGCCAGTGGAGCTGCCGAGAGAATGTGCTGGACCATCCACGAGGTGCGTACCAGATGTATCTTTCAGCACTCCCCCCGATGACCGGATGTCGATCGCTGCATCGAAGGGTGAGTCAGACTTCTCCAAGGATGAAGATTCGGCTGAGTTGCCTCCTTAGTGAACGGTAGTGTTGCCCGAGTTAGACCCGGAGACAGGGACGGACTGGGACTAAAAAACGGCCCTGGACTTTGACTAGGCCCGGCCCAAAGCAATCGGCGCGCGGAAACTCGACAACAACAACAATAGCGCCTGCCGCCTGGCATGAGTGTCACAAGACTTTAATTGTGGCTCATGAAACTATACTATCCAAATTATAGCTAACAGTATATTACACAATCTATTCCATGCTGTCTTAAAATGAATTTCTTACTTAATAATATTAATTAATTTATGGAGTAATTAATCTTAGCTACTGCACAAATAATAATACCACATCTAAATGAAAATAGGCTACACCATTACAAATGTAACTTCTGTATTCAAAATCTTCAAAGTTTGTAAGCATTAGTTGTAATGTTACCAACTTTTTTAAAAGTAAAAGCACAACATATTCCTTAATATTAGCTACTACTATTAAAATGTTGAAGTTTAGCTGTTTTAACTACTGTAATCATTAAAAATGTAGCAAGCTGAATATCACTTCCTAACATCATCCCTAGCAAGTAACTTGCAAAGTAATTTCTGATTAATTCGGTTCGGGAGTAGTAGAGATAAAAGCCCGCCCGCACTGACAATTGATTGGTTGGGTCCTTTCATGCGCACACTAGCACACACACGCAAGGTCTCTAGCTCGCTCCCTCTCTCTGCCATGCGCGCGCTACGCATGCTTGCTCGCTCTAGATTCCGGGAGATTTTAACTAATTTGCGGGCATTAGGGAGCCGCTATCAATATGCGGGAGACTCCCGGAGACTTGGGATGTCTGTGACTGCGTGTGTGGCGGGGGGTGGGCCGGCCCGCCGGCCGTCCTGGAGTACCGGCCGTTCTGTGATTCTCCAGATCACACAGATGGCCAGTCCGCCCCTGCCCGGAGATGATGGCTATGGCTATCCCTGGCCGCCAACAGGATTGGGCTCGTGTGGAACCCTCCACCGTGTCCCGAGCCCTCGAGGCTGGACGATTGATTTTTCGGGGTGGCTCGTGCTGGTTCTCAGCCACCCACCCCGGTTACTTTCTTCCCGGAGGTGCATGAGGAGCCCACTGGTTCATGGAAGATACCTTTTACTAGGGATGTCCCGATCAGGTTTTTTTGCCCCTTGAGTCCGAGTCCGAGTCTTTTGATTTTGAGTATCTACCGATACCGAGTCCCGATCCGATACTTATATAATACATAAAAAAAGAATAAAGAAGAGAGAAAAAACTGATCCAGGATGTTCCTTATTTTTTATTTAATTCACCTTATTTTAACATTCAACAACTCTGTTAACAAACAGAGCACTTCTGTTAGGTAGCTTGTACAATCAATAACATAAAATCTTCACTTTTGGACTTTAGTGCAACAGTAAATATAGAAAAAGTCTAACATAAAAACAAATAGCACCTCAACTTAAAATACCCGGCAGGCAAAAGATAAAAATGTTTTAAAAGTGTATAAAAAAATAATGCTAATATATATATATACATTAGGGGTGTAACAGTTCACAAAATGTGCGGTTCGGTTTGATACGATACAGCAAAAAGAAAGAAATGCCAAAAAAAATTCCTATTTATTAAAAGAAAAACTATTTTTAAATAAGTTTGAGTTTTTCTACATCTTGAAACTTTCAGGTTTATAAATGGGGGTAATCTTTGAAGGATGAACAAATAATGTTTTGGTAATCACATTAAAAATAACATTTAAATATATATTTATATAATATTTGAGTTTTGAAGTGCAACATTAAATCCATGTTCATTCACGGCACAATGTTTCTCCTGGTTCCCACGTCAGCGCTGTTTGATCTAATAGGGATCTACGGTTAATAACGGAGAAATGTGAATGCTTCTCACTAGATCTCGCAGCAATGGTATTACTTCAGTGGCGAATTCAAATGTTTTCTTCACTGGATCTCTTAGCACAGTGTTGCTTGATCTCCGCGCTGCACAGATGTTGCTGGTCCGAACTGATAAAAGGTCCGTGAAGCACAATTAAATGAGTAGCGCAGTTTCGTTCCGCTTACGTTTGCCATTTGATGTTGCGCAACGTTGTGGTGGTCGCGCCAGCGCGGATTTTGTCTGCAGGAAAAATGGTCCTAGGAATCGTTCGGTTTGTATGCGTACCGAACCGGAAGCCTCGTACCGAAACGGTTCAATAATTACGTGTACCGTTACACCCCTAATTTACATATATCCGAGTCCTGATCGGGAGGTAACGTCCGATTCCGATCGAGTCTGAAACCACGTGATCGGGCCCGATTTCCGATCGCGTGATCGGATCGGGACATCCCTACCTTTTACTGCCAGAAACTGTTCCAGTGGTTCCTCCTACCTCACCACCCTTGACGGCGGGACAGCTAAGGGTTACACGCTCATCCCTTCAGTGGAATGGGCCATTGCTATGCAACTATGCCCTAACTCCACCTGGCGGGGGAGCAATATCTCCCTTCCCAGGCCTGTAAGCACTCGCCGGACTTAACCGGCAACACTTACCAGGCCTGTGGGGAAGCCACCTCTGCCTTACACGTTATGGCGTTGGTCCAGGCCAAGGCACTGAGGGACCTGCATGAAGGTGGTCATGATCCCCAAGTTCTGCAAGAACCGGCGACAGACCTCGCGCTTTGAGCGACGAAGGTGACCGCACGGTTGGTAGGTCGTGCAATGTCCACGATGGTGGTCCAGGAACGCCATCTCTGGCAGGTGTCTGGCGGACGTGAAGGAGACCGACAAAATCCAGACCCTGACTCTCCGGAGATGCCGTCGAGAACTTTACTGTACAGAAGCAGACTGAGGCCATCAAACACATCCTGCCACAACTCACCCGCCATCTCCTCCTCTGGAGTCAGAAGATTCTGAGGTCGCTTCGGGCCATTCATTTGGTGTGCTCAACCATGTGGCCAACAAGCTATCACAATCTGCGCTCCCGGTAGAGTGGCGACTCCAACCCCAAGTGGTTCAGCTGATTTGGAGAGAGAGAATTCGGCGAGGTGGACCTGTTTTTTTCTCCAGAGACCTCCCACTGCCAGCTGTTTTACTCCCTGACCGAGGGAACACTCGGCACGGATAAACTGGTACTCAGCTGGCCCTGGGGCCTTCGCAAATATGCGTTTCCCCCAGTGAGCCTGCTTGCACAGACCCTGTACAAAGTCAGGGAGGACGAGGAGCAGGATCTGCTGGTGACTTCCTATTGGACCACCCGGACCTGGTTCCCAGAACTCATGTTCCACGTGACAGCCCCTCCCTAGCCCATTCCTCTGAGGAAGGACCTTCTTTCTCAGAGACGGGGTACCCTATGGCACCCGCGTCTGGACCTCTGGAAACTCCATGTCTGGTCCCTGGACGGGAAGCGGAGGTTCTAGGTGACTTGCCACCAGAGGTACTTAACACCCCCTCGGAGGTTCATTGCCCCGACCGGCCGTGTTCCAGCCCCGACATTCACGCTCTCCCCACGCCAACCTCTTGACCCGCTTCCCGTCATTGGAGAAGCGGGAAGGACACACCGCAGGCTGCCCCCGGTCATGGCGGATTGTACCAAATACCTGTGAGTATAAAGGGGGGTACGTATCAGGCTTCAGTGGATTCAGGTTTTAACCAAACCTCGATTCATCAAAGTCTGATGCAATCCGAGGCATTGGATAATAGCCGCTCGGTTAAGGTAAGGTGTGTGCACGGGGAGGTGATGGAATATCCTTTAATGCCAATCATTATCCTATTCAGGGGACAAAAGCATAATGTGGAAGTGGTTGTTAGCCAGCATCTCCGGCATCCGCTGATTTTGGGGACCAATTGGCCAGGGTTTAAAACTTCATTGGGACATGTTCTGGAGGAACAGGCTATCAGAGCGTGGTTCTAGGTTCTATCAGAGCGTGATGATTTTCCTCTGGAGCAGTCCCGAGATGAAACGCTTAAAAAATGCATTTGATCAGGTCCGCACAATCGACGGACAGCCTCTTCACCCAGACCGACCCCTTTCATATCCTTATTTCGCGATTATAAAAGATAAGTTGTATCGGGTGACCAAAGACACCCAGTCAAAGCAAGATACAACGCAGTTGTTAGTTCCGAAAAGCCGCCGGGCAATGCTTTTTCAGGCGGCTCATTGTAATCCGATGGCGGGGCATTTAGGGCAGGCAGCTACACTAAATCATCTAATGACCCGATTTTTTTGGTCGGGCATCCACGAGTATCTGCGCAAGTGGTGCGCCTCTTGTCGTGAATGTCAGATGGTGAATCCCCCGGCCAACCCAAAAGCACCTTTGTGCCCTCTTCCTTTGATAGAGGTCCCCTTCGAGAGAATTGGTATGGACCTCATCGGGCCATTAGAGCTAGACTGCGTGAATTTGCACAGGGAGATAAAGTACTTGTATTACTTCCACACGTCCAGTTCTAAATTACTCGCAAAGTGGCAAGGGCCGTTTGAGGTCACACTGCGAGTTGGAGATCTCAATTATGAGGTCATTCGAACAGATAGTGGCGGAGCACGTCAAATTTATCACCTTAATCTCTTAAAAAAGTGAAATGAGGTGAAATCAGTGATGTTGGCATCGGTGGTGAGTGGGGAGGAGGATCTCGGTCCAGAGACGAGCTCAAAATCACAATCTCTCGCTCTGGCACTTGGAGGAGACCACCTCTCGCCGGTCCAGATCACTGATATACGTAATTTACAAGCAGAGTTTGCTGACGTGTTTTTGCCTCTGCCTGGTCGAACGAATCTCATTCAGCACCACATTGAGACGGATCCGGGCGTAGTAGTGCGTAGCCGGCCATATCGTTTGCCTGAACATAAAAAGAAAATTGTTCAGGAGGAATTAGAGGCTATGCTGGACATGGGGGTAATAGAAGAATCCAACAGTGACTAGGCTAGCCCGATAGTTTTAGTGCCTAAAACCGACGGCTCGATCCGGTTCTGTGTGGATTATCGCAAAGTAAATGCCGTGTCGAAATTCGACGCGTATCCAATGCCTCGGGTTGATGAGCTACTTGATCGGCTAGGTACTGCTCGTTTTTATTCGACACTGGATTTAACGAAGGGATATTGGCAGATCCCCTTAACTCCAATATCTAAAGAAAACAGCTTTCACAACGCCGTTTGGATTACACCAATTTGTCACGCTTCCTTTCGGCTTGTTCGGAGCTCCAGGAACCTTTCAGAGTTTGATGGACAGAATTCTCTAGCAGCATGCTGCATATGCTGCAGCCTACTTGGATGATATTATCATCTATAGTAACGACTGGCAGCGTCATATGCAGCATTTGCGTGTTGTCCTCGGAGCGCTGCGAGGGGCTGGGCTCACGGCCAACCCAAAGAAGTGTGCAATTGGGCGTGTGGAAGTTAGGTATCTGGGTTTCCACTTAGGTCATGGGCAGGTGCGTCCCCAAATTGATAAGACGGCTGCAATTGCGACCTGTCCAAGACCTACGACCAAAAAGGAGGTTAGACAGTTCCTGGGGCTGGCGGGATATTATAAAAGGTTTATGCCTAATTATTCGGACCAGATACCGTCCAGTGGACGAAGCAGAGTCAGCAGGCCTTTACCCAGATAAAGGCTGCTCTATGTGGCGGACCGCTCTTACAAGCTCCTTACTTTTCTCTCCCTTTTATTCTACAGACTGACGCGTCGGACAGGGGGCTGGGCGCAGTCCTGTCCCAGGAGATGGAGGGTGAAGAGTGGCCGGTGCTGTACATTAGTCGTAAGCTTTCTAAAAGAGAGACTAAGTACAGCACCATTGAAAAGGAGTGCCTTGCCATCAGATGGGCCGTTCTCACCCTCCGCTATTATCTCTTGGGACAGGAGTTCACCCTCTGTTCGGACCATGCTCCCCTGCAATGGCTCCACCGCATGAAGGATACCAATGAGCGGATCACCTGTTGGTATCTAACCTTTTAAATCTCAGGTGATCCACAGGCAGGGTGCACAGATGGCTGTGGCCGACTTCCTTTCCAGTAGGAGGGAGGGAGGGAGGGAGGGGGGGGGGGGGGGGGGGGGGGGGGAGGCTGCAGTCCGGATGGCTCCCCGGCCTGAGTCGGGCGGTGGGGGTATATAGTGAGGGGGGATGTGGTTTAGCGAGGTCTGTAGCGGGAGAGCGGGGGTGGAGCTAAGGTGTAAGTAAGTAGGTCAAGTGCAAAATGACGATCACCTGTTTCTGATTGCAGTGATTGGGGTGGGGAGACTTAAGATTTAAGCCGGCTGGTGCGAGAGAACGAGAGAGAGAGAGAAGGACTGGGATCTCGTGTGCGTTTGGACTGAGTCTCTGTGGAGAAAGAAGGACTTTATTGAATGTGCTATAGTTTATCAATGGTGAAGGCGCTTGTGCGCGATTGTTATTTTGATATTATAATAAAGTACACGAGACCCAGTCACACCGACCCCTTGTCTTCTTCCATCCCCATTATATTGAACCTTCAACTTTACTACATCTACATTTGTCATTATTTACTTCCATATGAATCGGGCTCGAAATGGTTTGAAATTGACGCCATCGTTAATATTTACATCTGAGTAGAGCTCGCGGTTATGAAGGGGCGTGACATTTCCCTAACACGTGCTTAGCTTTGCCAATCCCAATACACTGGGCCAGCTAACCAATCACAGCACATTTTATATTTCGGAAGGAGGGGCTTCATCGAAAACTACGTGGTCAACCAGATTGGAGAGAGATGAGCTGTAATAATGTAAAATATGTGAAAAATATACTATGCTTGAACAATCAAGCATGGAAATACATTCTAGTTCACCCCAAAAACAAAATCAAGACTTCGTAAAACGACATAATATGAACTCTTTACAATATAATCAAATGTACATTTTCATCTGATTTATCATAATGATATTATCATTCCTAACCTCACATATCTTCCTTAGACCCAATACATCTCGATATACAGTACATATTAAACATAGAAAATTGAAATATGTATCTTTTAAACAAACATTTCTACAACTTCCTGAGTTTTTATGAAACATTTATGAAAACATTTATTTAAAAAATGTCCTCTTTCTAGGTCACACAGGCTCTGCTGAGTATGGAGCTAGAAAACAGATTGAACTTATATTAATCTCAATTTATTCAATATTTTTATATATTAAAGTGAGCGGTAGATGCCAATGTCTATAAAAAATATTTGACACAATGCTGAGTTATAGGCAAGTAAAAATCACAAAATGTGTTGCACAGTTGCACCCACCGTTGCACCCAAACATAGATGAATACATCTGAACATGTTGGACAGACTAATTCAGTACTAACCTATTACTCAAGAATCAGAAACCGAAAAATATGCCACGTGTGTGTATATGCATGCCCAAAATCACCAACGCCTCTGTCCAGACAGAGTGTCTGGCCACCAGGTGAGTGATAAATTGCACTGCTAAGGAGGAGGGATGCCTGTCACACACACAGTGTCCTGGCAGCTGATGTGTGTCTCATCTAAACACCTTAGTATAGAGACATCTCTTCAAGGTCACCTGTGCCAGCTAATCAGGCGTGGATGTGTGTGACCTGAAAATCACATTCATTGTGCGGATCAGGCATTAATTACCACAAGGCTTAATAAATGTACTAAATAATGTCTTACTAAAAATGTAAAAATTCAGAAAGGTTTGTGTGAGGGTTAGTTTTAGGGGTTGAGGGATAGAAAATATCATTATCTCGATATGAAAAAATATGTTAATGGAAAGTGTGTGTTGACTAAAAAGTTTAATGCATGCAGGAACATGTCATTATTTAAATATAACATTTATCATGTTATATAAACTTGCTTTGGGCAATCCTAAAGTGTACCCAGAAAATATTATTTAAAAGGAATAAAAGGTGAGTAAATGATGACAGAATTTTCATTTTGGGGTGAACTATCCCTTTAAGTTACACTATCTATTCTAAACAGTCATAAATTCAAGAAAAATCAAAGTCAAATTGCATAATAAATATACGGTTAAAACTGATTTATTTGCATAATTTTTGGTCATATGGACATTGTTATTGGTATATACGTATATTGACTGTGTGAGAAAGATAAGCCTTTAACTGACTGGTGTCCTCAGGTAAACTCTATTCTCTGCCTTCTTAATACAGCACAATAAATAAAGAATGATGTCCCATTTCAGATCATCTCAGATAAAGCTTCTCAGGTAAATCTCTCTCTGTTCTTTCTCGTCTCTTCGTCTAGCTGTCGCTCATTGTGTCACTGATGAGGCTGAAGTGTAAATAGAGACAGGGAGCGAGGCGATGTGACGGCAGTGTTCGTGTGTTAAACTCGATAGCGTCGTCTCAGATAACACACTGCACTTCCTTTCCTGTTCCTCCACATCAGAAGATCAGAGACAACAGAGGTGTATGTGTGTGAAAGTCGCCCCCTCTAAACCAGACGAGCAATTGAATGCTTTGAATTGCATTCTAAAACAAATATGCTTGCAAAGTTTATGACAAATCTCTTTCACAAACTCTAAGGGTGGAGAATATGTTCACCTTATATGGAAATGAAGTGTATGTGTGTGTGTGTGTGTAGGCCTACATAGTTACTTTAGGGACAAAAATGTTCAAAAACATCAACATTTTTAATGTACAATGTGTTTTGTTTTGGTCAGAGTTGGAGTGTGGGTGAAATCGCTGTGGGAGTTCAAAACAAGCTCTTTAGCTCCATAGTGCGCAAAACTACTTCATGTAACTGAGTGAGTGTCAGACTTATTTAACGTTTCTGTGGGTGAGAGAGTGACACAGAGAGAGAGAGAGAGAGAGAGAGAGAGAGAGAGAGAGAGAGAGAGAGAGAGAGAGAGAGAGAGAGAGAGAGAGAGAGAGAGAGAGAGAGAGAGAGAGAGAGAGAGAGAGAGAGAGAGAGAGAGATTAGTAATATTAATAATAATTAAGGGTTTTTGCAGGTCTTGGATGTAGAGAAAGTTCAAAGCAACAATCACTTACTATTCAGTCAAACTAACATGATCTATGTGACAGGCTCTGCCAAATCTCTCCCTCACACACACACCCACGCACGCACGCACACACAGAGAAGTTAAAATAATCTCATTGCAGGTTGGTTCAGCTGTTCATTAAAAGAAACGTTGAATATTTCTTTACCCCCTCCACACATGCACCTTATACACATACATATACACGTAAACATAATTATCCATAGAAATGTTTTTCATATGTTTAGTCATTTGTTGTCTTTCTGTATAACATGTTTGTCTATACAGTGGTCCCAAAATATGTGTGGACACTTTTGGACACAAGAGATAATGTGGCATCTGAAAACCAGTGATGCAAAAGCTTTTCATTTTAGCAGTTGGGTCAATCACATGATGCTAATTTATTTGATCCTATTCATTAATTTATTCAAAAATACATTAAACCAACAATTCATGCATACAAAGACCCTCATATGATAAGCATTATTTTTTTTCTGTTCTGATATTATAATGAAGGAAAAGAAAGAAAATTTTGGCCTAATGTTTTTTTTTATTATTTATTAGAAAACAATGTTTTAACAAAACTCTTATTACCATTTGAAAAACTTTTTAGCCAAATTATAGTCATGTGGTGTGACTAATAAAGTAATGTGATGTCACCAATATGCAAAAACAAAGAGCCCAATTTGCAGATATTTATGAATTATTAATTCCTGATATTAGTAAAAAATAAATAAAAAATACATAAATAAAAAAACTTTATTTTCAAATATCTCGCTAACCTAGATATACGTTTTTTTTTTTTTTAATGATTGAGACATGTACTCACATGTATTCAAGTCATATTATACATTTTTCACTTGACATTTAGCTTAATTAAATTAAAGGGAAAAATGTGAAAGCCTGCATGATATCCAAAACATTAGAAAGAATATTTAGGAAAAAATTGGCAAAAACAGGCAAAGAGCTCAGTGCATGTTTTCGATTAAGAATAGTTTTGTTCTTACAAGTTTGTCTCTTACAAGTTTGGAGGACAAGCAGTCACTCTGCGAGAACGGCTAGAGCGCTGTGCGCGCTGTCGCGGAAGCGTCAGCGGAAGCAGTCAGCGCTCGTGTTGAACCTCCTCGTGTCAAGACCGACTCGGGTAAAGACCTGCGACTCTACCTGCGCGACTCCACCGAGCAAAGACACCTGCAAGGCACTTAAAGTATCTTCTTAACCCTTTCCCTTCCTACCTTTATCTTATTTCCTATTATCATTATGTGCTTTCAACACATTCCTGTTGTCTCTCGACAACGCTCTCTCACCACGCACAGAAGGCAGCGCAATACTGCTAATCTGCGCCCTATTCTCTCATCCTCACACTCACCTCTCACTCTTTCTATGGGTCTATGGAATTGTCAATCAGCAGTCAATAAAGCTGACTTCATTCCAGCCTTTGCATCTCATTCTTCTCTTAATATCTTGGGCTTGACTGAGACCTGGATCCGCCCAGAAGACTCAGCAACCCCTGCTGCTCTCTCTAACAACTTCTCTTTCTCTCACACCCCTCGGCAATCGGGGAGAGGTGGGGGCACTGGTCTTCTCATTTCTAACACTTGGAAATTTTCAACTCTCTCTTCTCTATGCAATAACAACTCATTTGAATATCATGCTATTACACTTACAACTCCTGTGAAGATCCATATTGTAGTTATTTATCGCCCCCCAGGTCAACTGGGAAGCTTTGTAGAGGAGCTGGATGTGTTGCTGTCCTCTTTCCCTGAGGATGGCATCCCACTTGTAGTCTTTGGCGATTTCAACATCCACCTAGCGAAACCGTATGCAACAGACTTCATCTCTCTCCTAGCCTCTTTTGATCTCAAACGCCTCATCACCACCGGTACTCACAAGTCAGGCAACCAACTGGACCTGGTTTACACACGCAACTGTATCACAGATAACATTTTGGTGAAACCTCTCCAAGTTTCAGATCATTTCCTCATTACTTTCAATCTACAACTCACTACCCATGCTCCACCAACCTCCCCACCATTTACTTTCAGACGAAACCTGCGCTCACTTTCTCCGTCCCATCTTTCCTCTGCTGTGTCATCTTCTCTTCCCTCACCCTCACATTTTTCATCTCTGGATGTGAATACTGCAACGGATACTTTATGCTCCATCCTAACCTCCTCTCTAGACAACATCTGCCCTCTCTCCTCCAGGCCAGCACGCACTACTCCCTCTAACCCCTGGTTATCTGAGGTTCTTCGTGAACACCGGACCAAGCTCAGGGCAGCGGAGAGGAAATGGCGCAAATCAAAAGACACATCTGACCTCAGTAGGTATCAATCTCTGCTCTCTGCCTTCTCTGTTGATGTTCACACCGCAAAATCTTCATATTTCCACGACAAGATCAACAGCGCCACTAACACACGTTCACTGTTCAAGACATTCAACTCTCTCCTCTGCCCACCTCCACCACCACCCACCTCCTCGCTAACTGCTGATGATTTTGCTAACTTCTTCACTAACAAAACTACAACTATCAGCAGTCAGTTCTCAGCTTCACACACACAGGAACCCAAACTAACCTCTCCCACAGCCAACAACCTTCTCTCCTCCTTCACTCCACTAACCGAGGAAGAAGTATCTAAACTTCTCCTCTCCAGTCATCCTACCACCTGCCCTCTAGACCCCATACCCTCACACCTTCTACAAGCCATCTCTCCCACACTTCTTCCAGCTCTCACACACATCATCAACTCATCCCTCCACACTGGCATTTTCCCTACAGCATTTAAGCAGGCTCGGGTAACTCCTCTGCTTAAAAAACCAACATTAAACACATCACTTCTAGAGAACTACAGACCTGTCTCTCTCCTACCATTCATTGCGAAAACACTTGAACGGGTTGCTTTTAACCAAGTATCATCTTTCCTGTCTCTGAACAACCAGCTGGATGTCAACCAATCTGGCTTCAAGAAAGGACATTCAACTGAGACTGCATTGCTGTCAGTCACGGAAGCCCTGCGGATCGCAAAAGCTGCTTCCAAATCATCAGTTCTCATTCTACTGGACCTGTCTGCTGCTTTCGACACAGTGAATCATCAGATCCTCTTGTCCGCCCTCTCATCACTGGGCATCACTGGAACCTCCCTCAACTGGTTTGAGTCCTATCTCACAGGTAGGTCCTTCAAGGTCGCATGGAGAGGTGAGGTATCCAAAGCACATCAGCTGACCACAGGGGTTCCCCAGGGTTCAGTTCTTGGACCGCTCCTCTTCTCCATCTACACCACATCACTGGGACCCATCATACAGGCACATGGTTTCTCTTACCATTGCTATGCTGATGACACCCAACTCTACCTCTCATTTCAACCAGATGATCCCACAGTAGCTGTACGGATCTCAAGCTGTCTGGCGGACATCTCGGCGTGGATGAAGGAACATCACCTGCAGCTCAACCTGGCAAAGACTGAGCTTCTCGTCCTCCCTGCCAATCAGTCTCTACAGCACGACCTCACTATCCAGCTAGATTCATCCTCAATCACCCCATCAAGGTCGGTCAGAAATCTTGGAGTAATCTTTGATGATCAGCTGACCTTCACTGACCACATTACAAAGACAACTCGATCATGCAGGTTTGCTATGCACAACATCAGGAAGATCAGACCTTTCCTAACTGAGCATGCAACACAACTTCTCGTCCAGGCCCTGGTCATTTCTAGGCTTGATTACTGCAATGCTCTTCTGGCTGGACTTCCATCATGTGCAACTAAACCTCTACAAATGATCCAGAATGCTGCTGCTCGTCTCGTCTTCAACGAGCCCAAAAGGGCCCACGTCACTCCTCTGTTCATCTCTCTGCACTGGCTACCACTCTCTGCTCGCATCAAGTTCAAGGCTTTGACGCTTGCTTACAGATTGACCACAGGTTCAGCCCCCTCCTACTTCCACTCACTACTACAAGTGTACATCCCTACCAGAAGCCTACGATCGGTCAATGAGCGACGGCTCGTGGTACCATCACAACGGGGCACAAAATCACTCTCCAGGACATTCTCATTCACAGTTCCATGCTGGTGGAATGATCTCCCCACCGTCATCCGGAATGCAGAATCCCTGACAACATTCAAAAGGCAACTGAAAACTCATCTCTTCCGGGAGCACTTAACATAAAAAAAAAAAAAAAAAAAAAAAAAAAAAAATCCTTTCCTTTAAATCCTCGCTTGCCTGGCTTATGCTACTCCGAGCAATGTCTGAACTTTGTATTTTGAACACTTCTTGCGTTGTTTTTGCCTCTTCACGATGACTCGCTTGGTTTAGTCCTCAATTGTAAGTCGCTTTGGATAAAAGCGTCTGCTAAATGACTAAATGTAAATGTAAATGTAAAATGTCTCTGTTTGGTACAAAGTGTTAGACTACGTAAAATCTATATGAAACCTAAATGAACACAAAGCAATAACTTGGCATATGTGTTTTAAAATAGATAAAACTTAAAATGTGTTTTGAGATTTTTTCTTTATTTTTCTTTATCATGGACACTTATGGACAGTTCCCTTTAACTATGGTCAGTGTTTGACAATAAGACATCAAAGACAATATAAGTGTCCAAATTTTGGGCAAAATGTATATGTGTGCTTTCTTTCTACCATATAACTAGTGGTGTGCATTCATCTCAATTGACTCCTTCACTAAAGAAATAAAACTGAATTATCTATAGCTTTGTTCATTTCATTTTGTTTTTGTTCCCTGTAAACATGATTTTTCTCCAAAAAGAAATCCACCATCTCTTTATGCCAATTGCATTCACCTCTTAATGTATGTATGTGTGTGCGCGTGTGTGTGTGTAGGGCATGAGATGCTGAGGATGCTTGGGACCGTCTCCTTTGATCAGCGTTCCACAAAATTGCCAAGGGCTGCCTACAAACTCCACCACTCTCTCTTTTCCTGACACAGATAGACATGCACGCAATAGAGTGACAGAGAGAGAAAGGGACGAAAAAGCAATAAAGCGAGGCAAATGAACGACGTTGCTAGGTTTATTTGTAGCATCATGTTTGATTTGATAGGTCATATCATAGACACAATGTGCTCCCCAGTGTGTGAACTCCAGCGATTTGCAATGTGTGCTAGACACAAAAGCCTGACGTAGGATATTTCAGTCTCATGTGTGGCAGCAACTTCTCCCAGATCTCATCAAACTGATTTGAAAACAGCTTTGAGTGTATAATAGATAGGGCCAGGGTGAAGAGGCGCCTCAGTTACTGTTAAAATTGGAAAAGGATGGCTCAGCACAATAGCACATGCCAGAACCTTTATTTTGTGCTTCCCAAAAATAGGGATAATCATGTACAAATATGGAAAAGTGAGTCTCTTTTGCCTGTTTTGAGCACTGTAAATATCACTGCATTAGTGTGCTATTGTGTAGTGTGCTATTTTGCCAAAGCTTGGAGTTACTAGGTAGTTTAAAAGGGTGGTTGATTATGATTTTACTTTTCTAACTTTAGTTAGTGTGTAATGTTGGTGTTTGAGCATAAACAACATCTGCAAAGTTACAATGCTCAAAGTTCAAAGCAAAGGGAGATATTTGCTTTTAAAGAAATCGTTTAAGGACTACAACAAACAGCTGGTAGTAGGGACTACAGAACATTCCTCCAGGGTTAGTGATGTCAAAATTTACATAAACCCCGCCCCGGGAACACGCAGTCCATGTTGAGAACAGGAAGAGTTGTTGTAGTAGAGCACATTTGTGAGTCTGCTCAAGCTGTCGCATCCGTCTTTTCACATGCAACACAGTACGTAACACAAATGCAATAACATGTCACTCTATAGGCATATTACAACAGTTCCCACACGAGCGATTTAATAGATTATCATGACAGAATATGCTAATCAAAGATTTGAAGATAGTTAACTCCACATCATCAACTAACCATTCAGAAATGTCCTGTTGAACACAGAAATGTCCTGCATTCTACGTTGTCACTTCTTCTTGAGTCTCTCCATCATTGTCCGAGTCCAGTTTAAACATAAAAGGCAGAACAGTTTCTGACATTTTAGTGCTTGTTTTGCGTGAGGTAATCAGAGCTGCTAACACACAAGCTTTTAAAGCTCCGCCCTCTGTGCAGGCAGCTGTTCATTTGCATTTAAAGGACACACACAAAACGACGCGTTTTTGCTCAGCTTCAAAAAGGGACAATTTTAACATGCTGTAAATGATGATCTGTGGGGTATTTTGAGCTAAAACTTCACATACACACTCTGGGGACATCAGAGACTTATTTTACATCTTGTAAAAAGGGGCATTATACCACCCCTTTAAATTTTTTTTTTGTTTAAAGTCAGTGTGAAACGGAAGTTGATATTGTCATTTTTTCCTTGTCGTGACGTATATCCAAGTGAAACGGCTTCTGAAATTAGAAAAAAATGTAGGGCAGGGCTTGATTTCATCCTTCGGGAATTGATTGGATCGTTGGAGGCTGAGCGTTGCAAACAATTTGAATGCGATTCTCTGAGAGGCGGTGCACCGATAGCCGCACCCTCATCGGCTCTGGCCGCACCCTTTTGCCATTCCACGTGACCAAAAGAGAGAGAGGTCGTATCGATGGGGGAGGGAAGGGTAATGTATTTCATTAAAGATTTCAAGGGTACATGAATTAAAAAAAAAATAATGAAGTGCACGGATAAATCATTTATAATAAACACTACAATATTACATATAAAAAGAAGATTTGTCAAATTTGATTTCATGCCGACTTTAACATGCATCTTGAGGAAGGTGCCACAGCTCTTCTATGGATTTATAATGTCTCCAATGCTTCTGTCTCTTCATGTAATCTCAGACGTACTCAATAATGGCCATCAGATTAGAGGTCTGCATTACCGCGGGACTCCGACAGGATAGACTCCCACAGGACTCGACGCAACTTGTGGTTTTGTATTGCTGAGTGCGGGTACATGAGATTGAGAATATACAAAATATATAAATATAATACAAAAATACAAAATGTAAATATCTAAAAATTAGGGCTGACCAACGATTTTCCTTGACGACCGGTAGTTATTTATTTATATTGCAGCAGTACACCAGCAAAAGTAATGATGATGAAAATGTCAGACAGAAAGAAGACTGTCTGAACAGTTCAATAATTTATAAATGAACTAGTGTTTTCTGAGTCAGTGTCTGCTGCAAAGATGAAGTGATGACTGACACATCATCTCCACAGTATAAAGAATCTGAATCTACGTCACGCCGCATTGCATGCTGGGACACAGCCTCCATCTTAATATTGGTAGTATCACTAATAATTTACTGTTCATCTGTTATAATGGCGAATATATCGGATGTGTGTCTAACGTTACCTCTGAGTGCAGGTGAGGACACATTTGAGCTGCATTCGGTACAGTTGGAGCTGGAGTCCGTGGAGAAGCAGATCCGTGATCTACTAGAGAGGCAAGCCGAGCTGTGAGATCGGTTATCAGCGCTTGAAACATCACGCGCGGATGCTCACAAGTCAGTGGTTAGTAACTTTTTGACTCCGACCTCGTCTACTCCGCGTGTTTCTCTGCACAGGACGCGATCATCCCTGGCTTCATTCACTCCGGCACCGACACAACACCATGGACCCTGGATGATCCACCAGCGGAAGACACGAGCCAGGACCAGAGCAAGAACTTCTCCGCCCCTCCCGGTCTTCGAGATCTCCACCCGGAACCGCTTCTCCCCTCTTCGCGAGTCGGAACGCGACGACGCCGTGATCATCGGCATTTCCATGGTCCGTCATGTCCGTGCTACCTCAGGTAAAGGTAAGGTGCGCACTCACTGCTTTCCTGGTGCTCGTGTTCTAGATGTCGGTGCACAGGTTCCCGAGATCCTGAATGGTGACGAGTGCGTCAGAGCTGTCGTGCTGCACGCGGGAGTGAACGACATCAGGCTGCGGCAGACGGAGGTTCTGAAGAAGGACTACAGGAGGCTGATCATGACGGTACGCAGCACATCGCCTGTAGTGGTTCTGAAGAAGGACTACAGGAGCCTGATCATGACGGTACACAGCACATCGCCTGTAGTGGTTCTGAAGAAGGACTACAGGAGCCTGATCATGACGGTACGCAGCACATCGCCTGAAGCAGCCATCCTCATGTCTGGACCGCTTCCCATGTACCGACGAGGACAGGTAAGGTTCAGTAGATTATTTGCACTAAATGAATGGTTGATTTCCATTACACGAGAGTAGATGTTAAAACTTCATGCTGATTTGCATGAAGGAATATTGGATGTAATATTGGAATATTGCATGAGGAATATTGTCTTCTGCGGTAATGTTTTGCTAGAACAGGCGGCAAATTATTGGTCATACTACGTTTGCCTTCCAATGCTAAAGCCAAACATCGCAATACTTGGTCATGGCGCCAAGTAAACCGACCTTGGCTAAGAACCACCTTACATCCTGTCAAAATGTGCCTTAATGTGGCAGGTGATGAACACAAAGGACAAGAGGGATCCTCTCCTACCCAGAGGTTTAGGTTCTGCGGTGATGGGAGATTATCATATGTTGACCTAATAAGGAAACTGATCCTACTCTCTTCCATTGACCAAAGGTCTTGCCAGCCCATTTTGCGTTGTTCCACACTCTTCCATCTCATCCACTCTCCCTGCTTGGCCTGGGAAATGGCCTTTGTACACCTCATCCTCTCCTCCTGCTTTCGCACCTCGTTGACTACCAGCTTCCTCCTTTGAGCTGGGCCTGCCTTGTGCCATTTAGGAGGAGCTAAACTCCATGCTGTACCTGTCCCACGATATCCCCAATTTGAAGGTCAGCCTTTGCCTCTACTACAGATTTCTTTGCTGACCACTTTCTACCAGTTTTTAACACAGGGGCTGCCTCCCTTACACATTTGTCGCGTGACTCTACTAAGGTAATTTCCAGTCTGACCTTGGCACACTTAAACTCCTCGGTTAAAGCAGAGACTGGCAGCTGCAATATTCCTTTACTATAAAGTCCCACTCTGCTGAGGCAGCGTGGAACTCCCAACCATTTCCTGATGTATGAACTTATTAACGCTTCCAGCTTATCCACTGTTGTCAAAGAAACCTCGTACACAGCCAGTGGCCACAGCAACCTTGGAAGTAGACCAAACTGAAAGCACCAGAGTTTTAGTTTGCCTGGTAGAGCACAGCTGTTTATGCTCTTCAACCCTTCCACTGCTTGTCGTCTAACTTCTCCCACTCGAACTGTGTCCTTTAGATCCCCATCGTACCATCTCCCAAGAATCACAATGAATGGAATCCTTTGTTGCCAGCTAGCATGTCCTGAGTAAAAGTGATAAAAAAAAACAAAAAAACATAATTACTTCTTGTGGCCTGCGTATTCACAGCGAGTACAAATAGCGATGCAGATTAACACTAGGTGATTTCCTAGGCAGATATTGACTTGGGACTACTATATTAGGGGGAAGCACAGGCGAAGCACTGCTGCTTAGGCGAAGCACTGCTACTTGGGCGCAGAAATATCACACAACACATGAAATCCCATGATTCCGTAAACATACCGGCGTGAATAGTAGCTGCCTGACTATTTTCCTTACAGTACATGACTGGCGATGAACATGGCTGATTTTGTGAGAGACGAAGAGGGTGACTTCTCAGACAGTCAAGAGCCAGAGCCATACCTATTTGAACCAGAGTTTACAGAAGAGGAGCTGCGTGCTTTAGAAATAGACCGACAGGAGGTTGAGATCGCTCGACAGCCTGAGGACATGAGGATGAGAGCCAACACGAACTGGTGGTGTGAATGTGGGGGAATATACCAACCTATGCCGACTGAAATAGAGTGTCTGTGCTGTGGAGAGTGGGACCAGTTACTGCCATCGATGACCAGGCTCAACGCGTCAGATCAAGATGAGCGTGCCCGCAGTTGTGTCACAGCTACCGAGGATTTCACGGCGCTGATCCATCCTGCAGTACTCACCTTCATTACCATGTTTGCTGTAACTTCTCAAAATAAATAGTCCTAAAGCGAAGACACTCGGTGCAGGTCACGCCGGTATGTTCTTCTTCTTCTGTTTTTTTTTACGCGTTGAACGGCGGTATGTTTATGGAAGTCGTGGGATTTCATGTGTTGCGTGATATCTCTGCGCCCAAGTAGCAGTGCTTCGCATAAGCAGCAGTGCTTTGCCTGTGCTTCCCCCTAATATAGTCCCAAGTCAATATCTGCCTAGGAAATCGCCTAGTGTTAATCTGCATCGCTATTTGTACTCGTTGTGAATACACAGGCCACAAGAAGTAATTGCGTGGGTTTGTTTCTTTTTTTTAATCACTTTTACTCAGGACATGCTAGCTGGCAACAAAGGATTCCATTCAATGTGCTAAGCTAAGCTAGCGCCGACCCTGTCAAACTAAAACAATGCATGCACTGAGACAAAAATGCATTTGCACACATATCTAAATGTAGGAAAGAATGTGAATAAGCCCTATTTCAAAAAACAGTGGAGTGTTCCTTTAACTATCGAGATGCTCCTTGATTTAGAGGGCTTAAATTGCATTCGTGCCCATTCAATATTATCTGTTAACTTCCCCAATAACCGATTAGTGCAGGCTACTGTTGTAGTCATGGTTGTCATGTCATCCATGTCAAGATTCAAGATTCAAGAACTTTATTTGCCATTTGTGTTTACACACATAGGAACTCTTGTGCGGTTGTTACTCAGAGAGTCAAGTCAAGTTTAAAAGGACACATAGAACATATACATTATAAATAAGTTGCACAACTCATTAAAATGGAAAAATTCGCATTTATAAATTGCAAAAAATATAATTGCATATTGCCCAGGCCCCCAAAAACAACCCGATATTAATATACTATATTACATTAAAATAAATAAATAAATAAGATGCACAGGTGTATTGCACAGATATATTACTCAGGCCCTAGACACAGTAGTTCATTTTGTTTTGGCCAAGAGTCTCACTGTAGCTGGAAAAAAGCTCTTATAAAACTGTGTTCTTTTTGTAATAATGCTGTCCGCTCGTCTGTGCCTGAGATTATATGTGCAATTTTTGTGTATAAGCAGGGAGTGAGCTGGATGTAATGTGTCCCTGATAACATTACATACAATCAGAGCATACAATCAGAGCATGTATGCTCTGATTGGTGGTAGTCGCATCCCAGAAGCCAAGCGCTCTCCTCCTACTACCCATCTTGATGCCCTAATGATCACTTCCATTGCCATAAAAGCCAGTGGAGAAATGGTGCATCCTGCCATTATTCCAACCTCTAAGCATTGCCATGCGGTGCTGAATTTTGGAGTTGAGAAACTAAATTGCAAATCTCCAAAATAGGCTTTCACTAAATTTGTTATTGACATTGGTACTCTGAAAAAATCAAATGCTGCCCAAAGAAGCTCATGTGGCACTGAACCATATGCATTAGCCAAATCCAGGAATGTCAAATGGAGCTCCTTCCTCTCCTTTTTAGCTGACTGAATTCGTTGCCAGATAACATTGTTGTGTTCTTAGCATCCTGAGAAACCTGGAATGCCCGCTTTTTTAACTGAAGTGTCAATGAAGCCATTCTTTAATAGGTAGGTGGACAATCTCTGGGCAATAAAGCTGAAGAAAATCTTACCTTCAACGTTTAATAGTGAAATAGGACGAAACTGACTGATGCTTGTAGCATCTTTTTCTTTAGGTATAAAGACTCCACCTGCTCTGCGCCATGCTCTAGGTACAACCTGTTTTTCCCATGCCACCTTTATCAATTTCCACAGAATCCGGAGAACTCCTGAAGCACTCTTGTACACTCTGTACAGAACTACATTAGGCCCTGGAGATGATGAAGCCCTTGCCTTTCTCACAGCCTGCTCTAGCTCTTTCCACTTAGGTGCACAGACCTCCATTTGGTATTCTGGTGGGTTGATAGGTGGTATGTCTGATGGAATTGACATAGGCTCATGCCTTTTTGCATCTGTATGCGTTTCCTCCAAATATCTCTCTAGCTCAACCCTAGATGCTTTTAAAGTGCCATTCTTCTCCCTGGTGAATAACTTCTTTACGAATTTGAATGGGTCTTTATAGAAATTAGCCCTCACACGTTCCTTCTTTTTGTAGCGTTTCCGTGGACGCTCAGCTCTGCGTAATGTTGCCAGCTTGTCTTTTATGGCCCTTTGTAAGAGATTGAGTCCCTCCTTCTGACTTTGTTCTGCTCTTTTCCATTGCTTCCTCAGCTGTCTCCTTTCTCTAACTAACCCTTCAATTTTCTGCTGCCGTCTAGACATTCCAGGAGTAGTCTGTACTTTTTCCTTCCTTTTTTCCACACCAAACCTCTCACTTCCATATGCGTAAATGATGTCCCCAAATTTATCCAGCTTCTTTTCAACTGCACCAGTTAATCTTTCCAATGCAAAGCATAGATCTGTGTTTACCGTGTCCCATGCAGTTTTCTCACAAGCTCTTGGCCATCTAACTCCAGGCCTATGCCCGTTGAGGTTCTTTTCTCTCTTATGCTGTTTAGTCTGACCGGGTTCACAAGTATGAATATGTTCATCACTAACTGTGCAAGCCCTCCTCTCCTCTATGACAGGGGTGCTGATATCCTGCGAGCTGTGGTTTGCTTCCTGTCGCTGGATTTCATTCGACTGACTTGACTGACTTCGTAAGAAGTACTGATCAATGCGAGGCCCTTGTCCCTTCTCCCTCAAGCATTTCATTTTCCCTTGATGAACCTTCAAACCCCTGACCGTTGTCGCCTTGCTCCAGCCACAGACACAAACTTGGAGTTCAATGACTTTACTAACTGCAGATCTTGGACTAGTCTTACTCTCCATTCTCATATCCGTTTCCATTCCTAAGTCGTTAACCATGTTGTCCAACATTGAGTCATCTTCCGTCCCCGCTCTCGCAGACTCTAGGGGCATTTTTCTCTTTAATTTCTCAGAAGCCTTGGGTGGGTGTCTCCAGCATCCTGTAGACACGGAGCTGGATACTGCTGACAAGGGTAGCTAACCCTTACCAGTCCCATTGAGGTCTCTTTCCTCCTGTCAGCTGTCTCTCCAGGCTGTCACAAGGTCTTTCCCTTGTTGCCAGCAGCACTATTCACCGCAGTCACTGGACGTATCCAGATCTTAATGATTTCCATTACACGAGAGTAGATGTTAAAACTTCATGCTGATTTGTACTTGGCTTTCGCCAAGATAAGCAACACTAAGACATAGGTTTACAGTAAACTATGCTTCACCCATTTACGCTTCTTTCCATATGGTGGTGTGACTCCCCTTCTGTCCGGCGTTAACGACTGCAGTGTACTTGGCGCGTCAACACACACGACGGCTGCAACTACAGTGTGGTCTCCCTAGTGGACCAGCACGACAACCGTCTGGATTGAGCCAAGTAGGGGACATCTCTAGGGTCTTCAAGTGGGCACCTTCCGTCCTCAGTGTTTCGTCGACTAGCCCACGACACCTCAAGAGGGCTCAACAGTGACTCTGGCGTCCCAGAGTCACCCCCCTCCATCCCCCACTCAACTCAGCCCAGCTTACTGACCTCTACATCCCTCCTGCTGCTGAGGCCTAACCACAATCTCACAATCTTTTCGCAACCCAACCATACGCGCCAACCCGTTTGACTAAGGCTGTCGAGCCGCAATGGTGCATTAATATGCAGTTTCAGTGGCAACGGTTTCGTATGGATGTTAATGTCAAGGTGTAATGAACAGATACTACTCTTTGTAAATAATTGTAATCTGTTCTGGGAGCGACCTAGGCTCTACCGTGCTGATGGCCTGCACCCCCGCAGAATCGGAGCGGCTGTTCTGTCGGACAACATCTCCAAGACGTTACACACCATATGACTAGTAAGTCAAAGTCCAAATCACAGTCTTTGCTGTCCCAACTTAATTGATATCATAACCAGTGTAGAACATTATATAGAAACTCTTTCTATTCCTCGTTTAGTGAGGCCAAACAATAAATCTACTGTAGGATCTAAGAAAAATCTAATTGTAATTAAACCAGAAAATCTCAATATCTGTGAACAAAAACAATTTCTAAAGCTAAGCTTCTAAACATTAGATCGCTCACACCTAAGGCGGTTATTGTTAATGAAATGGTCACAGATAATAGTTTCGATGTAATTTGTCGTACTGAAACCTGGTTTAAACCAAATTATTATTTCGGTCTAAATGAGTCTACTCCACCAGGATACTGTTAAAGCATGAGCCCCGTCTGATCGGTCGTGGCGGCGGTGTTGCAACAATCTATAGAGATATGCTAAATGTTAGTCAGAAAACAGGTCACAGGTTTAATTCGTTTGAAGTACTTGTGCTAAATGTTACGCTCTTAGATGTAAGAAAGAAATCCCTATTACCTCTACCATTGGCTGCTGTATATAGACCTTCAGGGCCCTATGCTGATTTCCTAAAAGAGTTTGCAGACTTTCTCTCAGATCTATTGGTCAATGTCGATAAAGCAATAATTGTTGGAGATTGTAATATACACGTAGATAACACAAATGATGCGTTAGGGGCTGCGTTTACAGATTTATTAAACTCCTTTGGGGTCAAGCAAAACGTCAGTGGTCCCACTCATCGTCTAAATCATACGCTAGATTTAATTATATCATATGGAACCAATCCAACCGATATAGATATTATACCGAAAGTGATGATGTCACTGATCATTACATGGTAACTTGCATACTACGTACTGCTGAAATTTATCATGTTGCGCCACGCCAGCAGTTTGAGCACCATTTTCTCTAGTACAATAGAAAATGTTGCACCAATTAGATTAAAAAAGATTAGAGAGAAAACTAAATCACCATTGTACAACAGTGCTACGCATGCTATCAAGAGAGAAACTCGTAACTTAGAGCGTAAATGGAAACAAACTAATTTAGAGGTCTTTAGAATCGCGTGGAAAGTATGTCACGTTATAAAAAGGCGCTAAAAGCAGCCAGGGCTGAGCATCTCTGCAAACTAATAGAAAATAACCAAAATAATCCAAGGTTTTTATTTAACACCGTGGCTAGACTAACAAGTAAACAGACATCACCAGAGCAAAATATTCCGTTACAGTATAGTAGTAATGATTTTATGAATTTCTTCACTGAGAAAATAGAAAGCATCAGAAACACAATTGTAAATGTACAATCTTTTATGGTGTCTTATGATTCAGCCTCAATTATCACCCCTCAAGAACAACTACACCGCTTTACAGCTATAGGACAGGAAGAGCTAAATAAACTTATTGCATCTAAACCAACAACATGTTTATTAGATCCAATACCCACTAAACTACTAAAAAAAGTGTTACCTGTAGTGGAAGAGCCTCTTCTCAATATTATTAACTCGTCTTTATTTTTAGGTCATGTTCCAAGAATATTCAAGCTGGCAGTAATAAAACCTCTCATTAAAAAACGCAATTATATCCGAATAACCTAGCAAATTACAGACCCATTTCAAATCTTCCATTTATGTCTAAAATATTAGAAAAAGTTGTGTCCGCTCAATTGTGCTCTTTCTTGCAAGAAAATTATATCTATGAAAAATTTCAGTCAGGATTCAGACCACATCATAGCACAGAAACTGCGCTAGTTAAAATTACAAATGATTTACTTTTAGCTTTTGACCAAGGCTGTATCTCAATACTAGTTCTACTCGATCTTAGCGCTGCGTTCGACACTATATATCATAAAATACTCTTAGATCGACTACAAAACTACACTGGTGTTCAGGGACAGGCATTAAGCTGGTTTAGATAGTACTTATCAGACCGTTACCATTTTGTCTGTTTAAATGGGGAAAAATTGAAGATAACGCCAGTAGACTATGGAGTGCCGCAAGGATCGGTGTTAGGCCCTCTGCTATTCTCAATATATATGCTGCCACTAGGTAATATTATAAGAAAACATGGAATTAATTTCCAGTGTTATGCTGATGACACTCAATTATATATTTCATCACGACCAGATGAAAACACTAACTCATCTAAATTGACAGAGTGTCTAAAAGATATAAAATGCTGGATGATGTGTAATTTCCTGCTATTAAATTCAAATAAAACGGAGGTATTACTTATTGGTCCAAAAAACTACCCAAAAAACCTCTTACAATACAACTTTAATTTAGAAGGATGACCTGTTACTTTATCCACTACAGTAAGAGACCTGGGTGTTATACTAGACCGCAACTTGTCTTTTGAAAATCATATTTTATATGTTACAAGAACAGCCTTTTTCTACCTTAGAAACATTGCTAAGCTACGTAACATGCTATCTGTTTCTGATGCAGAAAAGTTAGTTCATGCATTCATGACCTCGAGACTAGTTTACTGTAATGCTTTATTAGCTTGTTGTCCTGCATCCTCAATAAACAAGCTACAGTTAGTGCAAAATGCAGCTGCTAGAGTTCTTACTAGGTCAAGAAAATATGATCATATAACACCAATTTTATCATCTCTTCACTGGTTACCTATTAAGTTCCGTATCAATTACAAAGTATTACTACTGACCTATAAAGCCCTAAATGGTCTAGCTCCTGTGTATTTAATGGACCTTCTATCGCCCTACAATCCATCGCGTTCTTTAAGATCACTAAATGCGAGGCTTCTGGTCATTCCTAGGATATCTAAGTCCACTAAAGGAGGGAGGGCGTTCTCACATTTAGCTCCTAAACTCTGGAATAGCCTTCCAGATATTGTTCGAGGCTCAGACTCGCTGTCCCAGTTTAAAACTAGATTAAAGACGCATCTCTTTAGCCAAGCATTCACATAATGCTTACCTCTTATACCACTGTTGAATCAGATCGAATGCATTAATATTATGAACAGCAGCTATGCTATTTCCCATCTGCTTTTCTGCTGTTATCTCGGGACGCTAGTCCCGAGGTAAAAAGCGTTCGTCAGCTCCAGTTTGTATCCAGCCTCTCACAGAGACTTCAGATGCCCCAACACCTGCGATGAGATGACTAAACGCCTGTGAAGAGATGACTCAACGCCGGCGATATGTTATCCCCTAAATTAATACATGATTAACTAACTGTATTTTTCTATGTACATTTCTGAAATGCACTTTCTGTAAAGCTACTTTGAAACAATATGTATTGTGAAAAGCGCTATACAAATAAATTTGAATTGAATCTTAAGTGTATTGCCCTCTACTACTGATACAGAAATTAATACCAATACCAGCACCTTTTGTTTTGTTTTTTCCTTTAAATTGCCTTTAAATACTGGCACACTAAAGCAAAATAAAGCCGTCTTAAAAAGAATTCTGTGAAGCATGTAATGTACCTAAGACTTTTGCACAGTACTTTGTGTTTTTGTGGCACTCACTTTTTTGTACATATTTGGATCACTTAAACACTGTAAATAAACATCATTACATCGTGCTGTTTTGCTGAGCAAACTTTTCCAATTTTAAGAACCACTATAGCAGGGGTTGTGCCAAGGGTCAGGCCTGAGACAGATTTGTGCTCTTCAGTCAGCAGACACATCAAATCAGTGCGGTCTCATTAACTATCAGCTACAGCAAATATATCAGCTAATCTGACTCAGCTTTATTTAAGCTGCTGTCCTTCTCAAACACCCTATCTCTGTGTCTCACTTTCCCCCTGTCTGTCACTCTCTTTCACCTATTGATTATTCAATGTCAGTTCAATTAAGTTTTATTAGAATGACTATTTGCTTATTGTATTGCCTAGTCATTGCAATGCAACATTTTATATAACATGATAAACAAAAATAAATAACTTCATTACATATTTCTTCAGCTATGAGTTGCAAATATATATTTTGTAGCTAGCATTTCTGTGGTATTGTCCCTTCCAAATTCATAGGGGAGTTTTTCATGTGTTAAGGTTTATTAAGTCTGAAACAAATAATGGAATATTTCAAATTTATGAAAAAAGGACTCTCTACCAGTGTGCAGTATTTGAGCAGCAATGCCGCTGTTTGAAAGTTGGTCAGACCAACACAACAACAAACGTTTAGCCAATCAGCACTAGGGAGCGTATGACGGTGGAGGAGAAAGAATGAATAAGAGGGAGATTTGAAGAAAGACTGTAGAAAGAGAGATAGCTGGGAGACATTACAAAAGAGAAAAGCTCATATGAATATCACTGGAAAATGAAGGGTTATGATCAGGAAAGAGCTGTAGGACCCGCGTTAATACTGTTGTGTATGTACAGTATGTTAATTTTTTGTGCTTCCTTGTCAATTCATTCATCATCTTCACTTTATTTTTCATGAAGCATTATTCTGTTGCGCTTCTGCTACAATAAATAGACATCTACTCTTGCATTGCATGTGTAACGGAGGCCAGCTAGTGAGAGTTGTGCAGGCTGATGACTGCTAGAGAATGCAGTGTTTACTGTTTAGCGTCATTGTAAGTGCAGGTTCGAGACCGACTCGGAGCAGGGCGGTCAGGATTAGAGGGTGAGATTTGGAGGCGGAGCAATGAAAAGAGGAGGTGTGTTTGTTTGGGTTGATTTCAAATATCCACAATGTTCAGCAACTACTTTGAGAAATACTGCACCTTTAATATCATTTTCACAATAAAACTATATTAATATTCTTTTCTTTTTTTATTCTAAATGTGGTCTATATACTGAGATGTAACTGAAGTCAATTTGATGAATATTGCATATTTTAATTCAAGTTTATGTGCAAGTATAATCAAAAGATGTGAATTTAAGAGGAAATTTGATTAGCTCCATGTAAAGAGATTTATAATTAATACAGCCTAAGTCAAACTGATTAAAGAAATAACTTTGTCATCATTCACTCACCTTCATGTCATTCTAAACCTGTATGCATTTCTTTCTTCTGTTGTGCTTACAATAAGATATTTTGAAAAATGCTTTAGCACTGCTTTTGTTGTGTTAATATATTAAAAAGCTATATACAAATAGTGAGTTATTCATTCATTGTCACTGTAATTAACATAATTAATTGTTGTTTAATTAACCCCTTTAGAATATTATGACTATACTTAGCAAGGTATTGTCAAGTTGTTTACCACAGGCTTTATTTTACTCATAAATTGAAAAACCCTCCATATTAAAATTTCGAAGGAACTGGTGGTGAATTACGACTTCTGGGTTCTGACGTCATCCCTGCACCACTCTATTCATGTGCTTTGGACAGTCACAAAAAAATGTGTAGCGCTGAGGGAGAAAATGTCAGATGGTGAGAGAAAATGACAATTGAAGTGAATATGAGGTCGATTCATTCTCACCTTTTTAGTCAAAAAAGTCTGACTCTCAGCTGATCCACGTCAACCTATAGGAATACAACGCCTATCACATACATATATAAGCTCCTCAGTATTATCAGCCGCTATCGGGTTTCTCAGGAGCTATTACCCTCCTCCATCCCCAGCTTTTCCTCTCGCCCAGTCAGGATTTGGCATTCTGATTCCCCTTTGAATCAGAATAAATTCTCGAAATATGTTGTACTTTAAAATATTGAATTAATAATATTTGCAATACATTCATGTTGGTTCTTCTGTTCTGTTTATCCTAAGGGGGGTTATTGCAACTCTCCCTGCTCTTATCCATGTTTGGCTGCATGAATGCCCATACCGTCAATCATAACTGTATGCTAATTGTCAATCGTATTTGACGATAGTGGTTGTGATGAGGGGGGCGTGGTTTTCGCGCCGTCTGTAGTGAGAGACAAGTCAGCGAGCGCTGCGGTGAGTAAGTGGGTCAAGTGCAAATGATAAACACCTGTGTCTGATTGCAGTGATTGGCGTGGGGAGACGGATAAAAACCGCAAAGTGAGAGAATGAAGGGAGAGAGAAGGACTGAGGACTCGTGCGTGAGAAGGTGTGGAGACCGTGAAAGCTGAATCAGCGTGGAAAAAGTTATTATCTGAAGCTGGGGATGACTGTGAAGCTGAATCAGCGTGGAAAGAGTTATTACTGAGAGTGTTGTGCTGCTGTAGTCCGACTACGGTGAATGCGCTGTGTGCGCACTGTTTATTATTTTGTTGAGAAAATAAAACGTTCGAGTCCCAGTCTCGCCGACCCTGTCTCCTTCTTCCTCAACTTATAGTTCGAACTTCGTTACATTGGTGCCGAAACCCGGGAAGAAGGAGATTTGCCGCCGCCATGCAGAACCCGTCAGGAACGCCGTTTGCGGACATCATCCAATCACTCGCGGCTCTTCAAAGGGAACAACATCAGGCCCTGCTGAGCGTTAAGGAGGAGCAGGAGCAGCGCTTTCGGGGGCTGCTCCAAGGACAGCAGGAAGACCGCGAGTTGTTCCGGAGCTGTCTAGACCGGGAGATTCCAGCCACCCCCACTTCAGCATCAGTCTCGGCCTCGCCGCTCACCTTGTCGAAGATGGGCCCAGCTGACGACCCGGAGGCGTTCCTGGACCTCTTCGAAAGGATGACCGAGACTCGGGGGTGGCCCAAGGCAGACTGGCCCCTGCGTCTCATCCCGCTCCTGTCAGGGGAGTCGCAGGTCGCCGCCCACCAGCTGCCAGTCGCGAGTCTCCTGGTCTATCAAGACCTACGGCGCGCCATCCTGCAGCGGGTCGCCGGACCACAGAACAGCATCGCCAGCGCTTCAGGTCTCTGACCCTCGACGAGTCCGGCCGGCCCTTCGTGATGGCGCAACAGCTCCGGGACTCCTGCCGCAAATGGCTGATGGCCGGGGGAAGCGACGTCGAGCAGATTATCGACCAGGTGGTACTGGAACAGTTCATCGTGAAGCTCCCCAAGAAAACTGGACAGTGGGTCCAGTGCCACCGCCCGACGTCGCTGGACCAGGCCATCCAACTGGCGGAGGATCACATGGTGTCGTGCTCTGGGGTCGGCGAAACCCTCCCATCTGTCTCTCTCTCTCCCTCTCTCTCTTTTTCTTCCCCAGCCTCTACCCCCTCCCCCTCTACTAAGCCTGTCCCCGTTCCTAGGTCGCGAGGAGGCCTCGCACCCAGACCAGCGCTGAGGTGGAAGTCCGGGTGGTCCGGTGACAATGGCGCGGCCGGGAGGACAGCGACGAGGGGGACGCCGGCTGGGGAACCTTCCACCCTGGCGCAGCTGGCACCTCTCTCCCCACGTCAATCCCTTGCCCCGCTTCCTGCCGCTGGAACGGCGGTAAAACCTGGGCCGCTGTGGGGACCCGGGCCACTTCATCGACCGGTGTCCGGTGATGGAGGTGGGGACACTGGTTCCGGTCCCCGTCGCGCCAAGGGCCGCCCCCGATCAAGCCGGCCTGTACCAAATACCCGTGAGTATAAAGGGGGGTACTTATCAGGCTTTGGTGGATTCAGGATGCAACCAAACCTCTATTCATCAAAGCCTGGTTCGATCTGGGGCATTGGATAACAGCCGTGTGGTTAAGGTGCGGTGTGTGCACGGGGTGGTGGTGAGTTATCCCTTAATGTCGGTAGAAATTCTATTTAGGGGACAAAAACATAGTGTGGAGGTCGCAGTTAACCCGCACCTCCGGCATCCGCTAATTTTGGGAACGGATTGGCCTGGCTTTAAGAAATTACTGGGGTCTATATGTGCGGATGCTTCTTGGGAAAAGAAGCAGCAGGGGAAGACAGCGGTGGTTCAGGTGGGGGATGCTGTACCGGGGCCTCTGGGTACTGCTGTAGGGGAAGAGAGCACTCTGGAGAGAAATATCCTCTCCGAGCGCGATGATTTTCCCCTAGATCAGTCCCAGGATGAGACGCTAAAACGTGCGTTTGACGAGGTCCGTTCCATCGAAGGTCAGCTACTCCACCCGGAGCAACCGCTCTCTTACCCCTATTTTTGTGTGATCAAAGATAGGTTGTATCGGGTGACCCAAGACGCCCAGACAAAGGAGGATACAACCCAGTTGTTAGTACCAAAGAGCCATCGGGAAATGCTTTTCCAGGCGGCTCACTGTAATCCGATGGCCGGACATTTGGGGCAAACAGCGACACTAAACCGTCTCATGGCCCGATTATTTTGGCCGGGCACTCACGAGAACGTGCGCAGGTGGTGCACATCTTGTCGTGAATGTCAGTTGGTTAATCCACCGGCCAACCCAAAAGCACCCTTGTGCCCCCTTCCGGTGATGCAGGTCCCCTTCGAACGAATTGGTATGGACCTCATCGGGCCATTAGAACGGTCAGCACGAGGGCATCGTTTGCCGTTAGTCTTGGTAGATTACGCAACACGATACCCGGAAGCAGTCCCGCTTCGCAATATCTCCGCTAAGAGTGTGGCAAGCGCGCTGTTTTCATTAATCTCCCGGGTGGGGATCCCTAAAGAGATCCTCACCGATCAAGGCACGGCGTTTATGTCACGAACGGTTCGCAAGCTTTATGAATTGTTGGGCATTAAATCGATTCGCACCAGCGTCTATCACCCACAAACAGATGGTCTGGTCGAACGTTTTAATCGTACATTGAAAACCATGATTCGTAAGTTCGTTCACGAAGACGCCAAAAATTGGTATAAATGGTTGGAACCCCTTTTGTTTGCTGTACGCGAGGTTGCCCAAGCCTCCACGGGGTTTTCCCCCTTCGAGCTTATTTTCGGTCGCCAGCCCCGCGGGGTGTTGGATGTACTGAGGGAGGCTTGGGAGGACGGACCGTCCGCTAGTAAGAACGAAATTCAGTATGCCCTGGACCTGAGAACAAAACTCCACACATTAGGGCGGCTATCTTTGGAGAATTTGTTACAGGCCCAGGACAGACAGAGACAGCAATACGATAGGGGGGCTAAACTTCGTCAATTCACACCGGGAGACAAGGTACTTGTATTATTTCCCACGTCCAGCTCGAAATTACTCGCAAAGTGGCAAGGGCCATTTGAGGTCACACGGCGAATTGGTGATCTCAACTATGAGGTAATTCGAAAAGATCGGGGTGGGGGACGTCAGATTTACCACCTCAACCTGCTTAAAAAATGGGTTGAGGCTGAAGCAGTGATGCTGGCGACGGTGGTAACTGGAGAGGAGGACCTAGGGCCAGAAGCGAATATCAAATCCCAATCATTCGCTCTGGCTCCCTCTGGTGACCACCTCTCGCCCTCGCAGCTCGCTGATATCACAACCTTACAGGCAGAGTTTGCAGATGTGTTCTCGCCCCTGCCTGGTCGAACGAACCTCATTCAGCACCACGTTGAGACGGATCCGGGGGTCGTGGTACGTTGCCGCCCGTATCGTTTACCTGAACACAAAAAGAAAACAGTTCAGGCCGAATTAGAGACAATGCTGGACATGGGGGTCATAGAAGAGTCCAACAGTGACTGGGCGAGTCCGATCGTTTTGGTACCCAAACCTGACGGCTCGATTCGGTTCTGTGTGGATTATAGAAAGGTGAACGCGGTGTCTAAATTTGATGCGTATCCAATGCCCAGGATTGACGAGTTGCTTGATCGGCTTGGTTCTGCTCGCTTTTATTCGACGCTGGACTTAACAAAGGGTTATTGGCAGATCCCCTTATCTCCAATATCTAAAGAAAAAACAGCTTTTACCACGCCGTTCGGATTACACCAATTTGTCACACTTCCGTTCGGGTTGTTCGGGGCACCGGTGACTTTTCAGCGTTTAATGGACAGAATTCTCCGGCCGCATGCTGCATATGCCGCTGCTTATTTAGATGACATCATTATTTATAGTAATGATTGGCAGCGTCATATGCAGTATTTGCGTGCTGTCCTGAAAACGCTGAGAAGAGCTGGGCTCACGGCCAAACCAAAGAAGTGTGCAATTGGGCGGGTTGAAGTAAGGTATCTGGGCTTCCATTTAGGGCATGGACAGGTGCGTCCCGAAATTGATAAGACCGCTGCGGTTGCGACCTGTCCGAGTCCTAAGACCAAAAAGGAGGTTAGACAGTTCCTGGGGCTAGCGGGATACTATAGACGGTTTGTATCCAATTATTCAGACCTCGCTAGCCCGCTGACTGATCTGACTAAAAAGGGCGCTCCAGATACGGTTCAGTGGACGGAGCAGTACCAGCAGGCTTTTACCAACATAAAGGCTGCTCTGTGCGGCGGACCGCTTTTGCATGCTCCTGACTTTTCTCTCCCTTTCATCCTACAGACGGATGCTCTCGAACAGGGGTTTGGGCGCGGTCCTGTCCCAGGGGGTGGAGGGGGAGGAACGGCCGGTGCTGTACATCAGTCGGAAGCTTTCTAAGAGAGAGACGATGTACAGCACCATAGAAAAGGAGTGTTTGGCCATCCGTTGGGCTGTCCTCACCCTCCGCTACTATCTCCTGGGCCGGGAGTTCACCCTGTGTTCGGACCATGCTCCCCTTCAATGGCTCCACCGCATGAAAGATACCAACGCGCGGATTACCCGTTGGTATCTGGCTTTACAACCCTTAAAGTTTCAGGTGGTCCATAGGCCGGGGACACAGATGGCTGTGGCCGACTACCTCTCCAGGAGGAGGGGGGGGGGGGTCGGGGGGGCTGCAGGCCGGACGGTTCCCCGGCCTGAGTCGGGCGGTGAGGGTATGTGATGAGGGGGGCGCGGTTTTCGCGCCGTCTGTAGTGAGAGACAAGTCAGCGAGCGCTGCAGTGAGTAAGTGGGTCAAGTGCAAATGATAAACACCTGTGTCTGATTGCAGTGATTGGCGTGGGAAGACGGATAAAAACCGCAAAGTGAGAGAATGAAGGGAGAGAGAAGGACTGAGGACTCGTGCGTGAGAAAGTGTGGAGACCGTGAAAGCTGAATCAGCGTGGAAAGAGTTATTATCTGAAGCTGGGGATGACTGTGAAGCTGAATCAGCGTGGAAAGAGTTATTACTGAGAGTGTTGTGCTGCTGTAGTCCGACTACGGTGAATGCGCTGTGTGCGCACTGTTTATTATTTTGTTGAGAAAATAAAACGTACGAGTCCCAGTCTCGCCGGCCCTGTCTCCTTCTTTCTCAACTTATAGTTCGAACTTTGTTACAGTGGTCCTGACAGCATTTAAGCACTACAGCTTTTATGTAAACATATTGTGTGTAACATCGTACCACGTACGATCATCCAATCAGTGACACTGACAAAGTAAATATGCAAGTAAGTACGTTTACCCAAATTTATTGTGTGTGGCGATCATCCAATCAGTGACACTGAAAAAGTAAATATGCAAGTAAGTACGTTTACCCAAAATTTAGGAATGCACACAAAGTGAAATGACAGTTTAAGAATAACCAGGATTAATTGTTAACCCCTGGGTAAATTATGAGCAATGTGAAACATGAAGCAAGACAACCTTTAGAATGGTTAACCATTTAAAGCGTCAAAATACCTTTTGACTTTAATTGTACAAAACATCTGGAACGTTTTTGTTTGTTTTGTTTTGGAAAGACACTAGGATGAGTAAATGACAGAATATTTTTTTGTGTGAAATATGAAGTTTTATTCCAATTTTGAGATTTTGAGATTGTGACACTGGTCAAGTTTTTTCTTTCTGTCCATGTCTGTCTCTCACTCCATCTCCTTATCTCCCCTGCCTATCTTTGTGTCTCCGTCTATCAGCCTATCAATGTCTCTCTGTCTCTCAGGTATCATGTTATGTACATGAGTGTGTAATGAATAATACTGTAGTTCCTGTATAGAGTATCAGGTCAGATCGATATCATCAACCTCTCCCTGTCTGCCCACTGCAATACCAAACCACTCCGTGCCAGTGTATGTGTGTGTGTGGGAGTGTGTGAGAGGGAGTGTGCCAACTTCTGAATCATCTGATACACAGATGTTCTGATTTTAAAACATTGTCTAACACACACTTACACACAGACAGGAAGCAGGTCATCCTGAGATAAGATGACTTCTCTGACTCCCATTTCATGCAACAGTTTTTGAGCCTCTGAAAACATCCAGCACCTTCCTGTCAGCTTTTTTCCTTTCTAGCCTCTCCATCTCCCTTACAGGTGAATGGAATGGAAAATGCGGGAAACGTGAAAGGTGATACCCACACACAGACCGTTTCATCTGCTGAGTGCAGCGAGACACCAAACTGCATAACATTTCATAACAGAAACTGAGAGAGACTGCTGATGACAAAGACGGATATTTTTGTAGAGAACAGTTTAAAATGAACCAAAACTAGAAAGAGTGTTTCATTTTCATAAGAAATAAACTCTTTCATGAGTTTAAAAGACAAATTGGAATTGCTATTGATTTTTTAATAATTATTTATCTCTCACTACCTGGCAGTATTAGAAGTCTTCTCCATTTGAAAGAGGGAAAGGCCAATTATGCTTAATGTTTGTTGTCTGACAACACAGATAACAGACAAGTCTAAAAGCAAAAATCAAAGGCTTTGCATCTTATCCAACTCTATATGGGCAGTGGTTCTCAATCATGGAGTACCAAACACTGCACATTTCTCCCTCATTAATTAACCTCAATTTATATTATCACTATATAGTATCACTTTATACACTCACCTAAAGGATTATTAGGAACACCTGTTCTATTTCACATTAATGCAATTATCTAAATCAACCAATCACATGGCAGTTGCTTTAATGCATTTAGGGGTGTGGTCCTGGTCAAGACAATCCCCTGAACTCCAAACTGAATGTCAGAATGGGAAAGAAAGGTGATTTAAGCTATTTTGAGCGTAGCATGGTTGTTGGTGCAAGACGGGCCGGTCTGAGTATTTCACAATCTGCTCAGTTACTGGGATTTTCACGCACAACCATTTCTAGGGTTTACAAAGAATGGTGTGAAAAGGGAATGGATGTTTTCTTGGCACACTTTAGGCCCCTTAGTGCCAAATGGGCATTGTTTAAATGCCACGGCCTACCTGAGCATTGTTTCTGACCATGTCCATCCCTTTATGGCCACCATGTACCCATCCTCTGATGGCTACTTCCAGCAGGATAATGCACCATGTCACAAAGCTCGGATCATTTCAAATTGGTTTCTTGAACATGACAATGAGTTCACTACTAAAATGGCCCCCACAGTCACCAGATCTCAACCCAATAGAGCATCTTTGGGATATGCTGGAACGGGAGCTTTGTGCCCTAGATGTGGATCCCACAAATCTCCATCAACTGCAAGATGCTATCCTATCAATATGGGCCAACATTTCTAAAGAACGCTTTCAGCACCTTGTTGAATCAATGCCACGTAGAATTAAGGCAGTTCTGAAGGCGAAAGGGGGTCAAACACAGTATTAGTATGGTGTTCCTAATAATCCTTTAGGTGAGTGTATATCACTTTATATTGAAACTCAGGTGAGACCTACTTCTTCACCCGAGATCATCCGATTAGGGTTGGGCGGTATTACGGGAATATCGTATACCGCGGGGTCTTAAAAACAAAGGTATCAGTTTCAATACCGTCATTACCGGCACTTATATATAATATATAAATATAATTTATTCAATGCCTAAAAATGCTTATGTAGTTGTCATCAAGTGACAGTGTGGAGGAGAAAGAGAGAGAGAGAGAGAGAAGGGAGAGGTGGTAAATACTGACGAGGCAATTTGTAAATGTTCCAATAAAAAAGGTGACCGCGAGAGATGGAAACACCTCTAACCTAATGTCGCATTTCCGAAACAACCACCCACTCACTGCTGCGATGATGCATTTTGCCCCGAGTTCATTAAATAAGCGCATTAGTTTATATTTGTTAAAATATTATAATGTTATTTTTTTTTACGTTGATAATGAAAAGTGAACAGCACGAGTAAGATGGGATCGGGAGTCAGACATTGACCACTTAATTAAGTTTCAATTTGTAAAAGGCCTTTCTTTAAAGTGAATTTCATTTTGTATAAATTGTATCTTAATTTTAATAATTTTTTAATCAACCAATTGCCTGGATTTAATAAATAAGAATCAAATATAGCAGACAACATAATCATGACATGATCGTGCGCTGGCGCGCCGCGGTCACTTGCATTGAAATCTCATCATAAATTAACCGAAACTCAGTGTATGCCCCACAGACATGACAGATAGGCCTATATCTAAATAAAGCTTGAAATTTCATTAAACGAAACAATTCAAAACGAAAAGAAATAGGCCACTCGCTGATTATTTAATCCATGATGTGCATTTCTCTCTAAGCGCGGTTATACGGAGATGGCGATCATCAAATTCATTAAATGAAACTATTCAAAACGAAAAGAAATAGGCTAGCCTACTCTCTGATTATGTAATCCATGATGTGCATTTCTCTCTATCGTTCACTATGGAGATGGCGATTCGTCAATTTCTTTAAACGAAACAATTCAAAAGGAAAAGAAATATAGGCAGCATATACTCTCTGATTAATCCATGATGTGCATTTCTCTCTATAGGCGCGTTCACTACGGAGATACCAATCGTCAATTTCTTTAAACGAAACAATTCAAAACAAAAAGAGAAAGGCTAGCCTATACCTTCTGATTATGTAATCCATGATTTGCATTTCTCTCTATATATGCGCGTTCACTAGGAGATGGCGATCGTCAACTTAATCTTTGCAGCAGACACTGACAGAAAAGTTGTATTAATAAAAATCAATGGACACGTGTCACCAGATTTACAAATGCACTTATTGCTTGTTGCTTGTTAATTTAATTTAAATTAATTACTAAAATGAATTCTTTATTTGTCATAATTAAAATAATTAAATATTATTAAGTGTCCCATTTTTGCTCATTTATAAATAGTATTTATATCTACCACCCCCTCAGCACCTGGGTTAAAAAATTATTTGGTGCCACCATATTATAACGGCCCACGTATTAAAAATAGTCGAGTCTAAATAGGGCTCCGGCACATAATCACATTTAATGGCGTCAGCCGGGATCAGACACAACGTGCAGGGTTGGCCTTGATTTTTTTTTTTTTTTTTTTTTGCCCGATCAGTTTCTGAACGGTGTAGGCACAAGCCAACAGTTTGGTGATGCTGTGTGAGTATGTTCTGAGTATGATTACTAATATAACATACTTCATGAATGGTCAAGAACCACAATACCATTCAAAAGTTTGGGGTAAGAAAGATTTGTTTTATATGTTCGAAAGAAGTCTCTAATGTTCACCAAGGCTGCATTTATTTGATCAAAAATACAGTAAAAAAAGTAATATCATGAATTGGTATTATTGGTGCTCAAGAAATTTGTTATCAATAATGCTTAATATTTATATAGAAACGTGATACATTTTTCTCAGGATTCTTTGATGAATAGAAATTTTGGTAACACTTTAATTTAGGGTCCAATTCTCACTATTAACTAGTTACTTATTAGCATGCATATTAATAGGATATTAATAAAGAACATAATAATGCCTTATTCTGCATGACTATATTCTACATCCCTTAATCCTTCCCAATACCTAAACTTAACTATCACCAACTATTAATAAGCAGTAATTAGTGGTTTATTGAGACAAAAGACACAGTTAATAGCTAGTTACTGGTGAGAATTGGGTCCTAAACTAAAGTGTGACTGAACGTTCAAAAGAACAGCATTTATATAAAAGATTTTTTGTAACAATGTAAAAGTGTTTACTGTCACTTTTGATCAATTTAACGCATTCTTGCTGATTAAAAGTACATACAAAAAAAATCATGGACCCATTACCACCCTCGTGTGGCCCTCTGGAGGTTCCTAGATCCCAGTTAGATGTCCTCTGGTATAAGAGACCCATATTCCGGTCACAAATAAATGTTGACCAAATATGTCATTTCTGCATTTTGTCCTGAATTTTGCATGGCGGTATTTTGTGTCAAGCAGACCTTTGCACCTATAGAAGACTGTTAGGAGATGTATCGGTACTTCTTTGTGTGCCAGTACAGGCATGTTCTGGCAGCGCTTGGTTTTATGTGTTTAGAGAGGAGTGGTGAGGCCAGAATTCACTCGTGTTTCAGAGTGCTATGCTACTCCGCCACTACAAACAGGCAATTATTGCCTCAGTCAAACCCACCTTAACAACCCATCAAAGCTTCCAGGGTGAAAAAAAATTGCCAGTCACTTGAAGAATTACGATTTATTTTGCAAAGCTGTGACAAAAAATAAATTGCCGAATAAATTCTGGGGAAGGGAGATGCCTCTCTCTCTGTTGCTCTCAATCTCCTTCTCTCTCTCCATCCATCTCTGTTCTGACACTCAGTGCTGCAGGCTTTAAACTGATATAGTAGAAGAGATGTAATGAAAATAATATACATTGATTTTGCTGAGAAAATTATAGCAGTTCATTTGCATTTCTAAACAGTATGCTGAATCATACATTTAGATTCGTCAAAACTGAACACAAAGGAAATTCCCTTCCCACTGGACCACATAGGTGCTGTATCACAACACCTGGCTGTCTACACTCAAAGTGACCACTGATGCAAATCATGTCAGAATGTTCACAAACATGGACCAATCAACCGCAACTTCAGCAACTGTAAAATGGCTTGTTGATTATTTAATTACCATTATTATAATATTAGTATAGCTACAATTGCATGCAAATACAGTCCTAGTCAAAAGATGATTTAAAATAGTAGAGGCATGGGAAAGTTATCTAGACATGAAAAGATATCTTAAAAAATGTCTTGCCATCACTCTTTGGAACAGTTGCCATACATAAAGTAAAATTTGACAAGATACAGACCTTTTTGCAAATTATAACCACTTAGACAGGGCATTCGAGATCATTTGGGAGAATTCTGATTGTATGGTGATATACTGTTAGCCTGGGTTTCCCCATGCTGCCTTGAGCGCAGCGCAATTTTATTCACGCTGCAAGGCAGTCTGGATGCCATGGACCAGATTTTCGCCTCAGCAAGGGGACCAATCACAAAACGAGGAGGACGCAGCAAGACGGTGACGACGTCTATGCGACACACCGAAGCAGTTTGTTTATACCTATGGATCAAACATGGCAGCGAAGTTGCCTTTCGATGCAGCCTTAGATACATACGCCATCGTGTGCACATAAATCTCTGAACCATCGTCTTCTTCCTCATCTAATTTCTGTATCTCTACATGTGTCATCTGGAATAATTGAAACGATTGGCTATGAGCTACGTACAGGCGCATTTGATAGACATTTGTAGCACCCCATAAACAGCTCTGGGCATTCCATGCCTCAAATACAAGAAAATGAACATGTGGTTCCCAGACCACGTCTCAATCTCAATGAGACGTGGTCTGACGTTAGCCAGGCTAATATACTGGATGGTTGAGACTGAAAAGTTTAGTGCAGATGTTATAGTAAAGATTACCTTTAAACCAGCAAAATTAAAGGCACAATATGTAGGTTTTTTTCGCCACAAGAGGGCACAGTTTCCAACAATAACAAAGGCGTAGGTTGATGACGCAGTGATGAGCTGAATGATGGGACTTGCTGTCAAGCTGATGGATCTACTGTAATAATGTTTATGGATGAGTGCAAACATTCATGTTTTTTAACATTACAGTGGTATGAAGCAGGTCGCGATTGCTAAAGAGACAGATATCACACGCGAGTCCCGGGGATATAAAGGAATAAGGACATTTAATTCTACCGAACTACCCGCAAGAGCGGGATTACTCACACAGGTCAGTTTATTAGACAAATTAAACTTGTGAGGTAACGCAGCGCTGCTTCACTTGGTCTAACATTACACTATCACACTAAACGGCATTTAAATGTGTGTTGAAAGTTATAATGTTATAACGTTACTATGTGTTAGTTCGTTTATACGAAAGTAGCAGAAAGCTAGATCAACATTAGAATAACATACTGATCATATTCTAACATTTCATCATGTTGAGCTAACGTTATGTCACCTGTCTAATAAAGCTGTCAAGTCGTGACTCGTGAAGCTCTGTCATGTCCGAGTTAGTCGCGGACGTGGAGCTCTCGGCATCTCAAAAACCGAAAAAGCTGATATTGATCCTCATTTTAGTTCTCCTTGTTTGTCCAAAAGTCTGCTTGCCATGGTCTATGTTTGAAAGAAACAAGAACTGCGTGCCGCTAAACGTTACGCACTACGCAGTTGTCCACATGGTTACATCATGGCTATGGCAGTGTGATGGCAGCCCTTTTAACAGAGGATAGCGCGGATATTGCGTCATTGACAGGCGACATTTTTTTCCGGGACGGCCACTTATTTAAAATTGGAATTTCTCTGAAATAAAAAAATCTTTGGACACTTTTGGGATATTGTAGGTACACAACTGCAGGAAATATATCACACTGTGCAAGTGATTTTGGGATATTTTATTACAAAATTCTTACATATTGTACCTTTAAGTGACTGAGAAATAAAATGATTATAATAAAATAAAAAAAATTGATTAGCAGCATTTGATTTATACACTTTATATATTTGTATTCATTTTTATTATTTATTATTAATAATAATAATAATAATATATTTTTTAAACAAATTAGCAGAGACTAGAAAAATGTAATGGTCATGCGTTTTTCAAATATATACATACAAAGTAAAATTCATAGCATGGACGTAAAGTGGAAATAAAATCAAATAAAGTATCTGGAGAGACTGTTTATCAGGTCAAAAATACAAATGAGGTGTCAACTGTACTGTAGCAATGGACACTTCCTTTGTAGACGCTTTATTGGTTATAATGTGAACAGCTTAGTTTTGATTTCTGCTTCCAGTGCGTTGTGGATCTGTGATCAGACAAGACATTAGGTGTCCATTACCCATTGCTTGAACACCTTTAACATCAAACTACTAACACGGGCCTGTTAGAAGTGGGACCTGAGACCATGGATGACTCACTGAATCTGTTTCAGACAGACAGACACACACACACACAAGCACACGGACAGAAAATCTTCCTGCCCCTGCCTATTGATTAAAGTGCTGTAGTTCAGTACAGAGAGAAACAGGGAACATTATCCTAATTTGGTATTCAGTTAAAGTTAAACATGATCCCACTAAATGCCTCTAATTATTCCTGCTCTAATAGGGTAGAGTTTGGAGAAAGGAGATTGTTTAGAGTGTGTAGGTTAAGAGAGACAACCACACACACACACACACAGTCCAAACTTTTGAACAGCATCACATGTACTTAGCTATAAATGAGGAATTTTAAAGGAAAAATTAATTAACCCCTAAAACCTAGCTAGTTGAAAGACACCTTAAAAGCTATTTATTTTTAAATAGGCCTCTCTGTTTCAGTGTGACCTATTGGTAGAACAAATGAATGTATTTTCTGTCTCTGTTTTCGATCTTTGATGCGGATTTCTTTCTAGTATTTTAAGATTCTTTCTCAATGTTTTCCGCATCTATTCTGGTTGACACAGCACGGTCTACAGTAAAGTCTTCGGGTGCAACGGTTTAATTTTCACAGTTCGGTTAATATAAATGTTTTAGGTTCTCAGTTTTGGTATGTTTCGGTATGTGCTATGTTCAGGAAAAAAAGGTGAAAAACAAACAACAGCACAAATAAAATACAATAGAGCAAAGATACTAATATAATAAACAGTGCTTTTCAGGTTTTTCGGGTAGGTCTAAAATAATTTTTCAGGTACAGAAATTTAATAAAGTAATCAAATGTAAAATAACATTGCATATTTGACTGTACAAATTAAACATTAATCCTTATTAAAGTTAAAAAAGCTGTTCAATCCAGAGCCGTGACTGATTTCCTTGTCTTTTGTTGTTTGATTAACATTAAAAACACAGACAGCAGGAATATTAGGCTACTGTCCCTTTAAAGGCCAATTCACACTGCACAGACAAATTTTTTTGTGTGAATTTGTGCATTAAAGTAAAGACTTTAGAGAACTCAAAACTTGAATATTTGCGCACTGTCTGAGACTTCTGCACGCTTCTGATCAGTGCACACACACACAAACAAAAAATCGCACAGCGCACTTTTTCGCGTCTTTCTCTTGAATGTTTAAATTGGTTAAATGAGTTTAGTTAGTAATGTGTGCAGTTCAGGTCTCACCTGTGCTCGCGCGCTATAAACACCAGGGTGATGACGTCGTAAATGACTGGTCATGTTCGAGTTCGTGTTGAAAGTTTACAAAGAGTAACCGTTTTGTTCACGTTTTTTTATTATATCGCTGTTGTAATGCATTATTGGGAGCCAGGATGTGAATCCATCGATAGAAACATACGTTAGCGGAACTGTCTGTTTTACGCGTTGTTATTTTCAACAAACCAGATTAGATGGGTCATCAGATTTGAGATCAACCGCAGTGCAAGTGCGTGCCGAACCTTGGTACCGTTCGATTTTTTACAGAGAAACGCTACACCCATAATGTCTTCACTTATTTACCACTTCTTCCCCCCTCTCTTTTTCAACCATCTCCTAACATGACACAAATCAGTGTCATGGTTCAGGAAAGAGAACTTTCAGAGATACCATGTAAATGTAGATGCATTTTCAAAGCACTATGCTAAAAATATGTGTTGAGTGTGAAATGGAGTTTATGCCAGCTTGTTTTAGCCAAATGTGACTTTACAAGAAACCAATTAAATTCACCTGCATTTAAATCTATAGCTAACATGTTTGCATGTGTGAGTATGTGCACAAGGGGAAAAGATTCAATGTGATAAAAGCGTTTGGATTTATTTATTCGTTCATTTATTTATTTAAAATATGCTCTGACACTCTTTCCTCTCATAAAAATTCATGATCATTTATCAAGCATACTCCAGCCTGGAGCATCTGAGCTATTCAGACATATAAAGTGTCCAGTTTAAAGGACAACTTTGAGCCTTTTTCTTCCCTTCTTTCAGAAATTGTGGTTTTACCCTGAGAGCATACTGGCAGTGAATTCATCTCCCAGACCTTTTCACAGAGCTCAAATGTTCAGATAATGGCCCACTTGGACACTGCATTAGCATACTGAAGTTACTGAAGGCATTGTCTAAATGAACTTATGCTACACTACAAATACACTCATGTTTCGCATACCGTATAGCGCATTTCAAAACTGCCACATGCACAATCTCACACGCATTAACCCCTGCACTGCAAATGTACTAACAGCTCTACTCTCAATGAACTCTTGGCTAGCATAAATGTACTAGTCTTATTATAAATGCACTTTGGAACTCACTCTTCATGCATTTACTAGCACTAATGCCTTTATATTGAGAGTAAAGACACTACGACTAAAATATGAGGATTGACTGTCAAATAACAATTACTGCATTAATAAGGCTAAGAATTATACTAATAGTGACTTGACTCACTCTGACAAAAGCTAAATGATTCATAGTCTTAAATGCCCAGTGGCATAAATATCACATTAATTGCTGCAGCATTCTAATGTGTGTGTATGGCTGTTACAGTGACTGAGATCTCACACTCGACCTTACATGCCCATTAGCCGTATGCTAAATGCTTTAATTGTTTTGTAATGAGAGACTCTGACAATATAGAAGAGAGAGAGAGTGTGTGTGTGTGTAATTTGCAGTACAGGTCCTCAGTTATAAACTAACTGGGAGAGAGCTTTATTGTTACAGATATTTTATTATCTTTTTTAGAAAACAAACCAGAATAACTCAAAATGCATAAGATTTATGTTGCATTGTGACTAACAAGCCGCTTTCTTTCATGCAATTTCTATCACTCTCTCTCATATTCCAACCCGATCTCCTGGCACTGTGACTGCACTGACAAAAATGTCAAGATACTGATGTGCTTAAACAGTAAATAGTAATAAACCAAAAGAGAAATAGAAAAGAAAATAGAATAGAAATAAATAGAAAATAGTTAAATTTTTTACCATATCAGTCAGGATTTAGAAAACTACACAGTTGAATCTGCTTTACTGAAAGTCACCAATGACATTGCTGGCTATACAGATAATGAGAGTGCTGTTGCTTTGGTCCTCTAAGATCTTAGATCAGCATTTGATATGGACGATCATAAAATTATTATCTCTCGATTGGAAAATGATGTAGGCATTCAGGGCACTGTTTTGAATTGGTTTCAATCATTCTTCACAAATAGGAAGTTTTCTGTATACTTTTGGAAAACATACTTCCTCAGCAGCACATCTTTTCTGTGGTGTTCTGCAGAGATCTATTCTTGCTCCAACACTGTTTTCATTATACTTACTGCCACTGGGATCCATCTTTTTCAAATATGGAGTATCATTTCACTTATATGCTGATGACACCCAATTGCACATGCCATTTAAACACAATGATTTAAACTCTATAGAGGTCCTCTATAGAAGCAAAATCATGGCTTACATAGAATACACACAATTTTTTGGCCTTAAATGAGAACAAAACCGAAGTAGTATTGTTTGGACCAAGTGATTTTCATGACTTCGGTGATCTGGACCTTCACATGTTCACATGTTACTATATATGTCAGCCAATACGTAGGTGTTACTGCACACTTAATTAAAAAGCACAAAAAGTAGGCACTGTGTAGCTCCCAAATAACCTTATAGATTTTAATCTTATCACAAATATGACAGGATGAGCAAAACGCTCAGTTTTTTTATTCAAGCTGCAGTGTCACAGCATGTTGTGTAATGAAGATGTTCAGTGAACTCTAGCGCACATGTAGGGTACAACGGGGCTAAAGGCACACCTTAAGAAAAATTTGTTTTTCACTACTCCCATTGCAGAAAAAATGTTGTGTTGAACACTGATGGAGCAACAGATTTTGTGTGAAAATAAATAAAAAAAGTGGTTTATTTTGTTTAAAAATCATATAAATGTATGAGGTGGCAAGGTGGGCCTTTTAACCCACATACGGGGTAAAAGGCTCACCGGCATGGGGCAAAAGGCACAAAGTATTGTAACAAATACTTTAGCTAAAAGAATATGTTTTTTGTTAAAATGTCTAATTTTTTGTTTATTTTGATAAATAATTCTTTTTTCAATAAATATACTGTCATTAAAATATGTTCATGACATGAGAAACCAAATTTGGGGTCATGACATGAGAAACCAAATTTGCCTTGATCTTTTGGTATCTAAGAGGTCTTTGTACCATTAAAACCTCCTGCAAGTTTCATAGCTTAAGACGTCCTCCCCATTATAAACGAACCATTTATTTAATCAAGCTCTAAATACAGCTCGTTCTAGAATCTAGATCCTTTAAACTTAGTGACGTCACGGTAAAGAGAATTGACACGATGGTAAAAGATCGGAAGACCGAAGTTTCACGTGGCGGAGAATTGTGTAGCCTTCATGTGATACAAAATGATTAACGTAAATAATTTATGCATAAGCAGCACTGACGTTAGCCAATCATAACAATGGGCGTTAACACTGAACTCTTAAAGGGGAAACACCTCCAAAACAGACTGTTTGAATCAGAGGGGGAGAAACAGGGTGGGAATAGGTCATAAATCACTACATTTTTAAAGTTTTTTTGTACAAAAAAACTATAGTATTACTATAATTGCACATAAGGGAACATAACAAAACAAAACAAAAAAACATGTCATGACCCCTTTAAAGGTGACATATTATGCCCCTTTTCACAAGATGTAATATAACTCTATAGTGTGCCCAGAATATTTCTGTGAAATTTCAGCTCAAAATACCCCAGATAAGGAACTCCCGCACACTATCGTTACTTGCAATTTTTTAATTTAATGTTTATTCACACACAACGTTTCGGTCACACGACCTTCATCAGGAGTATGCTCAAAATATCCCCCCAGATCAGCTTGTTGTGTCTGTCCCTTCAAATGCAAATGAGCTGCTGCTCCCCGCCTCGGTTCAGAAGACGGCCGATCCTTTACACGAGCTTCGGATATTCCGGCAATAACAAAACACGTGAATCTCACTCATCCAAAATCTCAGAAATAACCAGTAGTGGAGTGGAGCCTTACGAAGAGATTCATGAAGAGGTTGCAACTTTTAGACTAACCATTCAGAAATGTCCAGGTGCAGTGGATACATTTATTTAGTTGTTGTGGAGTTACATTGATTCATTCCATCGACTTGCATGTACCGTCATGTTTAAAGGGTAATTCCACCGGTGGAGACATGAATATGTATTGAAAGTGGGTGATATATGTAGTAGAATAGTAGCATAAATTTCTAATTTGGGTCCTTCTTGGCCGATAAAAGGCAGAAAATTACTTTTTACTGCTTGTGGATAGACAACATATTTTAATGGTCTTGGTCTTGTCATGGACTCGTGTACATTTCGACTCGGTATTGACTCGGACTCGAACATATTAGGACTCGGACTTCTTTCCGAGTCCACTCGAGTCCAATTCAAAATATTTTTCATGATTAACACTGTATGTTAATATTTCTTCAAATTGATGTTTGATTGACACGTCCAATGATTGGTGATTTTCTTGTGCAAAACTGCGCATGACTTAGACTAACCGTACGTTCACACCGCCGCCGGGGAGAGCGAATTTTGCCGCTCTCGCCGGCGGCCCTGCCAACGACGCCGTGGAAAGATTCGTGGACGCTCTGATGCTCTGACGTAGATCGAATGCGTGGTCTTTTTTAAAACTGTATTTAAAGGGCCCGCAAAGCAAACAAGCATGTCGATCGTTATTTTTGCAGAAAATTGATCGATGGAAAGAACTTAACAATTATAGTGACATGTTTGCTAATTAAATAAACTAATTAAAAGCCATTGTGTGGTGTTTTCCATCCTTTTGTGTTCATGGTTAAGTGCAATTATAATTTGAATTCCCGCTGTAAAAGTGTTCTAGCACGAAAATCTTGCCTATAAGTAGTGTTGCGCGCCTTCTTATCAAATTCAAATGATCAACCTCCTCCATTTTGCTTGGGAACTAATGTGGTCGGAACCAAAGTTTACAGGACTGCTTCTCTGGAATTCTCTCAAACGGAGCACTTCTACATTCCGATTGGTTGCCGCCGAACCGCGTCATTGCTTATTACCATAAAGTTGACCTGACTTCAACTCTCCTCGCCGCTCTCACCGTCCAAGACGCGCCGCCCTCGCCGGAGCTTGTCGCCGGCTCTCATTGAAAATGAATGACTTCCGGCCACTTTGACGCTCTCGCCGGCGGCGGTGTGAACGCACAGTAACGTTAGCGCAAAGGCAGCAGGACTCAGGTCAGGTCAGGATGTCATGAGCCTATAGCTCAACTATGTATTGAAAATGTCTGCTAAATAATCCATTATTCAGTTTGCATATAAGAGCCACAAAGAATCCATATGCAGTAAGACTTTAAAAAGGAAAACCTCTGCGACATGTAAATTCTGTCGTACTTCAATTACCGAAGCAAAGGGAACAACAAATAAAGCACAAAGAAAGATTAAGATAAAGTAAGATTAAGAACTCATAATGTCTGTATATGCATGACATTTTAGCATTTTGACAGCTAATGCTTAGTTAGTTCTGTGTAGAAGTCTGCAAGGGACTACTTTTTTCGTCCCGCGCTTCATGTGCTCTCCTACACCAGTGGCCCGCCCGTACTCGCTTCTGTTTTACGCTGTGTCCACCTGCCATCCGCCTGTAGTGATCCTGCTTTCCAGAAAGTCACATGCTACATTTGTCTCAACTGTGTTATTTTAATATTTACTGTTTACAACATAGGACAAAAGTGTCACAGAGAAAACCAAATCTCGTTTAAATAAATAATAAAATGAATACAGTTACTGATGACTCTTGCACCCCCTCCATAACTAAATGTTAATCAGATTGAGTTCTAATGTTGTGGTACAATGATGTTATGTGGAAAAGAGCACTTAATACTGACAAGTAATAATTTTAATAAAATTACCTTAACAGTACCTACTATGTGGCCTTTTTACCCTTAACTGATAATATTTTTAAACCAATATCACTCTAAGTAAATAAAACTAAATTAGGTAATCAACCCTCTCTGGTCTCGGTCTCGACTTGGACTCGACCCTCTCTGGTCTCGGTCTCGACTCGGACTCGACCCTCTCTGGTCTCGGTCTCGACTCGGACTCGACCCTCTCTGGTCTCGGTCTCGACTCTGACTCGACCCTCTCTGGTCTCGGTCTCGACTCGGACTCGACCCTCTCTGGTCTCGGTCTCGACTCGGACTTGAGTGAGCTGGTCTCGACTACAACACTGCTTAGCTCCGCAGGCCACTCCCACCTCTACGCTACCGCCTGGAAATCATTTCACACAATTTCTAGTGAAGAGTTACTTTGCAAACTAATTATTGAATTACTCCTCGTTTTTGTTTGGAAATGGTGTGCACTTGCATAGTACCGGCATGTTCAGTCAGCACAAGGGAAATACACGGAGTAAGTTTTCATAGATTACCCAAAGATTTGGACTTGTACAAAAAGTGGCTACGGGCTGTCAATAACCCGAAGTTCGGAAAGGACACAGCCATTGAAGCACTAAAACATCTGACGGTGTGCAGTCTACATTTCAATCCAGAAGATTTCGAACCCAACCCCTTATGGTGTGTTCGCACCGAACGCGAATAGAGCGTCAAATACGCGTCTAGTTGGACGCTTGAACATTCGCTCGAGTTAAAACTTGCACGGAAGACATTCGCGGCAAACGCGTCGCCCAATTCGCGTCATTCGCAACGCCCAGCGCGAATGATGCGTCTATTCGCGTCTTTGCATTGACATTGTATAATCCACTCGCGCAAATAATTAAATTCGCGTTCGGTGTGAACACACCATTAGGATTGAAGAGACCCGCGCTTGTGAAAACCGCAATTCCGTCGATATTTACCTTGTCAGATGATGACGACCAACAGCCAGGAACGTCTGGAACTAGCAGTGCTAGTAGTGCTAAAGGAGGTAAGGTTCTTTCTGACTCGACTCTATTAGCTGCTAGTGGCTACTGAGAACACACACTGACATAGTCGTCTGCTGTAAAGCAACACATCTCCTATGATTTGTCTGTTTACAAATTTTCAAAAAGTTTCTGCCGGTGAAATCAAACGCACTGGCACTGATCTGTGATAGGTCTGTTAGCGCATTAGGTTCAACCCCCTATGGGCGGGTTTGAAAGGGTGGGAGCTAGTGCTTGTAGTCTTTACAGAAATCCCCCCCTCTTACACTTCCTCCTACAATGATGTAAAATTACGACATTGTAGGAGGAAGTGAATAAGGTAAATAGCGGATTTTTCTCGTCTCAGGGGAAAATGAGAGAGTGTTGCACGACCATTCAATAGTATGACTGGGTTTCTAACAATGGAAAGCTTAATGCAAATGGGTGGAGTGTCCCTTTAACTTTTACAGAAGTTGACACAGTTCCCAGAAGTCTCTGAGCTCATTTACTATTTTAGTCTACAACATTTAAAAAAAAATATTAGATCAAATTAGCACAGAATCAAACGCGCTGCTACCCGCGATCGCATCAAGTTTCCAAGTGCATCTTGAAATGTGGATGTTAAGGAAAGTATCTGTGGCACGGTTTTGTGCCATCTAGTGGTTTAGAGGAAAATAAAATCAAAAGCCTTTTACCCCAGAGCGCCTTTAGCACCGTTGTACCCTACTTTTAGTATAATGATTGATTGACAAGTGTGTAGGCAGTGATTGGCTGCTGTTCGGGACACAATCAGGATCAGTTACAATTGAACATTGGTTTTCAAAATGTTTTGGACCCTGTTTACACCTGTATTTTAGTACTAAGCACTTGAGATTGGATCACCCTAAAAATAATAATAATTCGACCCCCCTCATGGCGTTCCAAAAACTTGTATGACTTTCTTCTTTGGAATATGAAAGAAAATTTTTGTCCATACAATGGAATTCAATGGTAAACAAAAATGTTTGGTTACCAATATTCTTCAAAATATCTTCTTTTATGTTGCACAGAAGAATGTCATATGGTTTTGGAACTGATACATGTTTTTTGTTTCTTGTTTTTGTTATTTGGACTTTTATTTTTAAGTGTATTTTCTGTTCCGATTGTTCACTTCCTGCGTTTAGTTCCTGCGTTTAGTTCTCTTACGAGAGGTTCTCTCGTATTGCGTAAGCTAGCTTACGCTACGGGAAAGATTCATCTTTGCTGAGATATTGAAGCCAAAAATGATTTCATAATTTGTATCCATACACAACGCAGTTCCTCTGCGGCAGACCTAGAGCGGGCTAGCTAGCAGCTGATTGGTTCGCTCAGAGAGAACTGCTTAAGCCTATGGGAGAGCGGGGCTGAACCCGCTTCCAATGAGAGGCGCCCGCGCGCTCATTGCGTCATGGCCCGCCAGAATGGGCGTGGCCATGGTGTATATAACAGTCTCTCCCAGGCTTATATGTTGATTCATTTCATCTTCAGCGAGCTACACGCTTCTGCTGTCCTGAGAAAAGCCGCTGTCGTGGAAAAGGCACCTTCTAGCGAGCATCTGGGAGTCTGAGGAAGCCGGCCGTCTTCGCCACCTTCAGCCGTCCTGCAAGCTAGCGCCATCCGACGGATTCATATCCTTACCAAAAATCTTCTTGTATTGTGTGTGTGTGTATCTAAAAGAGCAGCGAGCGTCTTTTTTAAGATGCCTCGCACACCTGCGGCTCATGCCGCGCCCCTCTCAGCGCCAGAGCCCGCCTTCTTCTGCGCTCTCTGCCTGGGACTGGGACACGCAGAGCTTTCTCTCGCCAACGGCGGATGTTTCCTCTGCGATTGGGCTTCTGTTGTTGACCCTGCGGGCTCGACTCGAAGCGTTACGCCGCCTCCCCCTCTCACCGCCTACGAGCGCTGAATGGGGGACGAGCCGCTTACAGCTGTGCCAACCGCGGCTAGCTTTCTTTACTTTACAAGAGAGCTAGCCCGGCCGTCACCGGCAAATGGGTTTATAGCGCGTTAAGTTCCGTCGAGGCCGAACTAGTCACTGCTATCACACCCTCTTATCTGCTCGCGCTATTGAGCCTGTGTCTCCCCCCTAGCTCAGTGGTGGAACACAAAGCCTCTCGCGCCAGAGACCCGTGTTCGATTCCGGCTCTCGCAGATAATTTTTTATGCAGCTCTGAGCTCTCGGCTAGCTTTCTTACGTTACAGAAAGCGGCCGCGCTCTCCCGCCTGCATATAACGCTACATAAAGTGTCTATTCCGGCTCTCGCAGATAATCTTTATGCAGCTCTGAGCTCGCGCCCAGCTCTCTTACGTGACAGAAAGCGGCCGCGCTCTCCCGCGCTCATGAGAAACGTTCTCATTTCCGAGCATAAAGCTGGACAAATGGGTTATAGTGTGTTAGTTCCGCTGAGGCCGAACCTGTTACTGCTATCACGCCCTCTTATCTGCTCGCGCTACTGTGCTTGTGTCATTACCCCTGTGAGTGGTGTATCACAAAGCTTTTCGCGCCAGAGACCCGCGTCGATTCCGGCTCTCGCAGATAATTTTTATGCCGTCACAAGTCCAGCCTCTGCAGGCTAAAAATAGTCTCGTGCCCGCTTGCAGCGCTCACGTTTCTAACACGCACTTGCACGCGACGCGCGTCACAAGTGCAGCCGATTTCAAGCTATATATATATCCCGCTGCAGGCCGCTCACGTGACCAGCCTCAGCTGAGAAAAGGACGGCTATTTCTCACCATGGCTGAACCGCCATCAAGGTTTCGCCCTCTGTCAGTCCCCGTTCACACGGCTACTGCAGCAGTGTACACCGCCATCAACAAGCCGGTCTCTTTTCCCGCTTGCATGTGCACAAACGCCGTTTTCACCGCGTCCCAGAGAAATCAAAAAAAAAAAAAAAAAAAAAAAAAAAAAGTGCATAAAAGCCTCTTGTGTAGAAAATGTGCCCACAACACTGTGTTCACTCATACACAAAACACTGCAGGTGCACAAACACCGTTTTCACGGAGACCCAGAGATATCTCAAAAAGAGCATAAAAGCCTCACGGGTAGAAAAATCTCCCGCTGTGGCCGGACCGCCGTCAAAGCTTCGCCCTCTGCCAGTCCCCGTTATTTCGCCGACTGCTGTAGTGTTGACCGCCACAAACAAGCCGGTGTCCCAGCCCGCTTGCGAGCGACAATAAGACGTTTTTGCGGCTACCCAGAGAAATCTCAAAAAGAGAAAATTTGCCAGTTGTGTAGAAAATGTGCCCACAATCATGTGCTCACCCATAGACACAAGCATAACATATCCCGTGTCTCTATCAGAGCCCCATCACATGAAACGGGCACAGCCCGCTTTAATATCAGAGAACATAAACATGCCCACGAGCTCGTGCGCGTGTCCCCTCTCTGCTCGCTCTGTTTCACGGCCCATAGACTCCTCTCTGAGTGCAAATCCCGTTGCCACACACATTCAAAGCGCGCCCACACACTGTGTCCAGCCCGCTATGTGCAGCAATCAGGGCAATATAGCCATTCGGCCGTTAGCCGCATGCTCCAAAGCGTGGGAAGCCATTCCAGGCTTTTCCCCGTGGGTGTTAAGCATTATAAAGAGCGGCTATCTGCTACAGTTTCGCCGCCGCCTGCCTCGTGCGCGCAGCTCGAATCTACTGTCAGCCCGCTGGCCGCCGGCACGCTCCGCTCAGAAATTGCGACGCTGTTGCAAAAGGGGCGCTATAGAGAGAGTCCCGCCATCTATGACCGAGTTGGGGTTTTACGGCCGTTATTTTCTGGTTCCCAAGAAAGATGGCGGCCTCAGACCGATTTTAGATCTCAGGTCTTTGAACAAAGTGCTCATGAAGAGACCGTTCAAGATGCTCACTACCAGGAAACTCCTCGCGCAAGTGCGCCAGGGGGACTGGTTCATCTCTCTAGACCTGAAAGACGCCTATTTTCAGATCCAGATAAATCCCCGTCACAGGCCATTCTTACGTTTCGCCTTCGAGGGTCTTGTTTATCAATACGCCGTTCTCCCGTTCGGCTTATCTCTGGCGCCCCGTACATTCACGAAGTGCATGGATGCGGCGCTCGCCCCCCTGCGAAGCCAGGGGCTGCGCATTCTGAATTATCTGGACGACTGGCTGATTTTGGCCCAATCACAGACGGAGCTTCTGTCGCACCGCGCAGTTCTCCTCGACCATCTGGAAACGCTGGGCCTCTCTGTCAACTGGACAAAGAGCTCCCTTCTTCCCAGTCAATCGATTTCCTTCCTAGGAATAGATTTGAACTCGGTCACGATGACGGCTCGCCTGTCTACACGGCGCGCGCGTGCAGTGTTCAGCGTCTAGCCGCCTCGTTTCAGATGGACACCCGCACACCTCTGAAAACTTTTCAGAGGATGCTGGGTTACATGGCCTCAGCCTCCGCTGTACTTCAGCTGGGCCTTCTGCACATGCGCCCGCTTCAGCTCTGGTTAAAGAGCCGTGTACCCCACCGCGCGTGGAACACGGGCCGCCAGCTGATCAGGGTTACGCAGACATGTCTCACGGCGCTGCAGCCATGGACAGTAGCAGAATGGTTTCGACAGGGCGTCACGATGGGGACCTTTTCCTGCCGAAAAGTCATCTCGACAGATGCATCCAACACGGGTTGGGGTGCAGTCTGCGAGGGCTCACCGGCCTTCGGCCATTGGTCGACTCAGGAAAGCCTCTTACACATAAACTGTCTGGAAATGCTTGCGGTCGAGAACGCGCTTTCGCGCTTTCTCTCGCTCATTCGGGGACACCACGTCCTGATCCGTTCGGACAACATGGCTGTGGTCTCCTATCTCAACCGTCAGGGCGGTGTCAGATCCAGAAATCTCTGTCTACTGACACACCGCATTCTAGTTTGGTCTCAGAGCCGCCTGCTCTCGCTCAGAGTGACGCATGTGCCGGGCCATCTGAACGACGGTCCAGACATACTGTCCAGGAACCTCATCTCCACAGGAGAATGGTCCCTGAACGCACAAACGGTCCAATTACTGTGGCGGCTATTCGGCAGAGCAGAAGTAGACCTCTTCGCGTCAGAAGAGAACGCTCACTGCCCAATATATTTTTCGAGGAGCGAGGACGCGCTAGCCCAGGAATGGCCTCGCCGCCCGCTCTATGCATTCCCTCCGATTGCTCTGTTACCACAGGTAATTCAGAGGATCAGGGACACACGCCACTCGGTGCTCCTCATAGCCCCGCGTTGGGAGAGTCAGAATTGGGTTCCGGAGCTCACGCAGCTGTCACAGACAGCCCCGTGGCCCATCCCAGTCAGAGCAGATCTCCTCTCTCAAGCTCGCGGCACGATCTGGCACCCCCATCCACGGCGCTGGGCGCTACATGCATGGGTGATCAACGACTATTCGTCGATTTGCCAGAGGGAGTAAGAAACACTATCATACAGGCTAGAGCACCTTCCACGAGAAGGCTCTATGCGTATAAATGGTCTGTGTTCTCAAAATGGTGCACCGACAAACAGCTGGACCCATGGTCGTGCGAGGTGCCGTCTTTGCTTGTTTTCCTTCAAGAGATGTTGGACAAGGGCAGGGCCCCCTCCACTCTCAAGGTTTATGTGGCAGCCGTCGTGGCGTTCGCTGAACCCCGACGCGCTCAGTCCCTGGGCAAAGACGAGTTAGTCATCCGCTTCCTCAGGGGAGCTAAGAGGATGAACCCTCCGCGGCCCCCGTCGGTTCCTATTTGGGATCTTTCTATAGTCCTCGAAGCTATGAAAGCACCCCCGTTCGAACCGCTCGAGTCTGTGGACCTAAAATACCTCTCGCTCAAAACCGTTTTCCTGACGGCTCTGTCCTCAGTAAAACGCGTAGGGGATCTTCACGCGCTCTCATCCAGCGCCGCGTGTCTTGAGTTTGGGTCGAATGATTCTGTTGTCATTCTCAAACCTAGGCATGGCTATGTCCCGAAAGCGATTGGTACCCCGTTCAGGGCTCAGATTATTTCCCTATCGGCTCTGCCTTCATCCGATAGTGAGCGCGACGCCAATCTCCTCTGCCCGGTGCGGGCTCTGAGATTGTACACTACGCGCGCTGCCGCGTTCAGACGCGCTGAGCAGCTTTTCGTGTCGTTTGGGGGGCGCACCAAAGGTCTGGCCGCCTCTAAACAGACACTGTCTAGATGGATAGTGGACGCTATTGCCTCTGCTTACGCATCTAAATGCCTGCCCTGCCCTCTGGGCATCAGGGCGCACTCCACTAGAGGCATGGCCTCATCGTGGGCATGGTCCTGTGGAATTTCCATTCATGACATTTGTGTGGCCGCGGGATGGGCCTCCCCGTCCACTTTTGTCAGATTATACAACTTGGAAGTCCCCGCCTTGCAGGCAAAATTACTAGCTGTCTAACGACCAGCTCTCTAAGAAGCTGCATTACTGGGAGTCCCTCACAACCGGTTCGCCCCTTGTGCTCTCCTTAAATGCTTATACACTTCATGTGCCCGCTCTGCTGGCCCCATACATGCTTATGTGTACACTTCATGTGCCCGCTCTGCCGGCCTCATAATACATTCACTCCACGTTAAAAATCCCCCGGTATATCCCTGGGATTCATGAGTGGATTCATAGCGCGCACGGCGTTGACCAGGTGTTCCCGTAGCGTAAGCTAGCTTACGCAATACGAGAGAACCTCTCGTAAGAGAACGAATCGGTTACCTAACGTAACCTCGGTTCTCTCTAGAAGAGGGAACGAGTATTGCGTTCCCGGCCGTGCTTGCGCTACTAGCGTTTTCGCTTCACGCTGAAATAAATCAACATATAAGCCTGGGAGAGACTGTTATATACACCATGGCCACGCCCATTCTGGCGGGCCATGACGCAATGAGCGCGCGGGCGCCTCTCATTGGAAGCGGGTTCAACCCCGCTCTCCCATAGGCTTAAGCAGTTCTCTCTGAGCGAACCAATGAGCTGCTAGCTAGCCCGCTCTAGGTCTGCCGCAGAGGAACTGCGTTGTGTATGGATACAAATTATGAAATAATTTTTGGCTTCAATATCTCAGCAAAGATGAATCTTTCCCGTAGCGTAAGCTAGCTTACGCAATACTCGTTCCCTCTTCTAGAGAGAACCGAGGTTACGTTAGGTAACCGATTCGTTTTACTTTGTTCCCATTGTTACCCTTGTTAGTTGATATAGTTACCCTCATTTGTTACCTTAGCGATTCATTACTATCACCTGTACCTTGTCAAATGTCAAGCCCCTTGTTATCCTGTGTATTTTACACCCCAGTGTTTCCCTTGTTCAGTGCCTGGTGTTGTCCATTGTGATTGTATTGTGTGTTGTTTTCAGTTCTGTTTTTGCCAGCCTTTACCTGTGTTTGGATGCTCTGTTTTTTTGCCTTTGCCTAGATTTACTTTTGTTATTTTGTTAATAAACTTTTAGAACTGCCTTTGGATCCTACTATCTGTCATCTCTGAATTGATCCACATTATTGGAAAGGCATGAGGAAAAATAAATGATGAAAGACTTTTTGGGTGATTTTTTGGGTGAACTATGTGCAAACTGGAGAAACTGCAAAAAGTCTTGTTCTCTCTTTTTGTGTTTCTCTCTGTTACACAAACACACATTATATACACAACTGCCACAACTTGCTAGACTGCTGGTGGAAAAACTCACACACACACACACATATTTCTGAAAAACTGTAAACTCATCATCGCACACTATGGTTTTTATGTTGTTAATGGAAAGACTGAAAAATATCACAAAAGTATTTACAGCTCTTACACAAATACACACACACACACACACACACACACACTGTGATTGCAATTGTGCTGGTTTCATTTAGAGGTGTTATCCATTGCAGCACTCTGATGGACGTGATCTGAAATGTAACAGACTAAAGTCGCAGCCACCACATACACCAAGATTGACCCCCAAATATTTTGACATTTACTGGTTCTAAAAAACAAAATGGGTACCTCAACTCCATCACAAAATAGCTTTCGATGGGAGTATGGACGAACAGATCATAATGTGCATGAAAAGACCCTCAGTAATGGTGAACATGGTCATAAAAAAGTGCTAAAAATGACCTCAGCTCAGGGCTTGACATTTGATCAATCTGAGGCATTGAACAGAATGTGTGAACACTGGGAAAAGCTTTGCAAGAGCGAGTGTATGTCTTTTACCAACCAAAAACATGGTTCAAAGTCTTTTCTGACCACACATTAACCCAGATAATGATGAAAATGTTTAATAAAAACAACATATTTAATCTAAATTGTGTGTACATCAGTGAAGTATTAAGAGCGACTTGTGTGTGATGGTAAACTGAGTGATGTCCTTGCCGTGTGCTCTAGAGATTGCTAAAAGTGCTCTTATTTTAGACAAGTCTGATCTCTGAAGACCCATCGGCATGCTATATGAAACCCTGCTAATGGATAACACATTGTCAGCCTGAGTGAGTGTGTGTGAGTGTAAGGAGGGCAGATACATCCATATATATGTGCTTGTACTCAGCGCTCGAACCAACGCTGAGCTCATTTCTCTCATTTTACTATATTTTCCAGCAAGTGAGTCAGTGAGCATATTCATGTACGAATAGCTTAAGTTTAAAGTAAAAAATAGTTACAAATTCTCATATGGTTGATGATTCACCTTATTTCTCAGGGTGCAGTAGTCTGCATAGCGAATACAGTATATTATAGTATTCCAAAAATATAAATCACTCACCCCTTGCCAATTTCTCCACATTCCAATTTTTATGATTTTTATCTCTACACTAATATTGTTGCTACTATTAAATTACTTTTAAGCTATTTTTTTCTGTGTTTATAGCCTGGTTTCACAGACATGGACAGGATTAGGCCTTAGCTCAATTAGGACATTTAAAGTAGCTTTTATAATGTGTTTTATAATATGTACCTTTGAAAAAACATTATTGATCTGCATCTTGAGACAAAGTCTGGGTCTAGGCCTCGTCTGTGAAACCTGGATTTGTGGTTTAAAGGTCGCTTTATATATGCACTGTATCATTAGGACTAATGGCTCACTTAAAAAGCTAAATTAATTCAGAGTATGAGCTACGAGGAGTCAATTTTATTTAACACCACAGTATACAGTCAGCAGTGGTCACAGGTTATAAAAAAAAAAGAAAAAAAAACACTTGCAAATTAAAAATTACAGAGGATTCAAGTCATAAAGTAGGTAGCGAGAAATATTAGGTTGTTTTAGTGAGTTAATTGGACATTCTTAAAGGCTTAGTTCATATCAATGAGAAATGTTCTACACACTTTCACAGATCTGCACACTTTCATTTAATTCAAAATCAGTTTTCCTCTTCAGATCATGGAACACAAAATTATGTTGTTATTTATATATATAGTAGGGCTCCCCAAATGTCATGCAATTTTTTTGTTGTCTTTTTTATTTTCCTTGTAATAGTAGGGCAATTATTTTCATTGTCATAAGGCATATGGTATGCTATAAAAATTAAGATAGCCATAAGCAAAAAAAAAAAAACTTTCTTGGTGGAGCGTTCTAGCTAACTAGAATTAGCTGTATATAGAGTGTGTTTTGTCCTTTTTAGAGCTTGACAGCTTGGGATATTCTACAAAAAAAATAAAAATATTATTTTGTGTTTTACAGAAAAAAAATATATACAGGTTTTAAACAACATGAGAGTAAGTAGTTCATTTTAAACTGTTTTTGCTAAACTATTCCTTTAAGCTGATAAAGTGCTTTTCTACGGAGCCCCCCTAGTCCCACTTTGTCAAAAAAATTTATTATAACTATCTCGTGGCCTCAAGATAAGTATCTCGTGGCCTCAAGATAGTAACTCGTGGCCTCAAGATACTATTTCGTGGCCTCAAGATAGTATCTCTATCTCGTGGCCTCAAGATAGTATCTCGTGGCCTCAAGATACTATTTCGTGGCCTCAAGATAGTATCTCGTGGCCTCAAGATACTATCTCGTGGCCTCAAGATACTATCTCGTGGCCTCAAGATACTATCTCGTGGCCTCAAGATAGTATCTCGTGGCCTCAAGATAGTATCTCGTGGCCTCAAGATAGTATCTCGTGGCCTCAAGATAGTATCTCGTGGCCTCAAGATAGTATCTCTATCTCGTGGCCTCAAGATAGTATCTCTATCTCGTGGCCTCAAGATAGTATCTCGTGGCCTCAAGATACTATCTCGTGGCCTCAAGATAGTAACTCGTGGCCTCAAGATAAAGATACTATCTTGAGGCCACAAGATATTATCTCGAGGCCACGAGATAGTATCTTATCTCGAGGCCACGAGATAGTATCTTATCTCGAGGCCACGAGATAGTATCTTATCTCGTGGCCTCAAGATACTATCTTGTGGCCTCAAGATACTATCTTGTGGCCTCAAGATACTATCTTGTGGCATCAAGATACTATCTTGTGGCCTCAAGATACTATCTCGTGGCCTAAAGATAGTAACTCGTGGCCTCAAGATAAAGATACTATCTTGAGGCCACGAGATACTTATCTTGAGGCCACGAGATAGTTATAATACATTTTTTTGACAAAGTGGGACTAGGGGGGCTCCGTACTTTTCTGATTGTCTGATAACAATAATTGAGTGAATAGGTCTTCTGAACCTACTGTGAGGTTAATGTTAACATATAATAGTGCCATTAACACTGATCTGTTCTTTACCAGTCTCACACACATTTACATGCTTTTAAATCAAAGGAAAGCTGTCTTTATTCATTATGTTCAGCTAAAAATACATCAAAGACAAAAACTAATCAACATTTTCAAAGCAGCATCTGAGAGATTCTTGCGAGGGTGCACTCTTAATGCAGGTGTGTGCGTGTGTGTGTGTGTGTACACTAAAACAGAGATTGGCCATCTGTTGTTGTTATGGTGTTGACTATAGGCCAGGCATGCACAGCTGTAATTTGCTGATGTCTTAAGACATATGGTGGACATGATAACATTATCTCTGCAGCTGAATTCACAAACCTGGGTGCAGAGACATGCACACAGATGAAGTTCAGCATCTGTTGTATAAAGAAAATACATGCACACTCAGATGTATAAGAGTACATATGCAACCGTGGGTCTCATTTCCCTTAAGCACCGAGATATGTTTCACAACACCAACATACGTTTCAAAGCGTGAGCATGCATGTTTACGGTTTATGTGATTTATTGATTCTTCTGATATGGGTCTGCTACTAATCTTACCCCTCGTATCAACCTCATGGACAGACCTCATTCGACTCTTACTCAGATCAGACATTTGTATCCCCTAACTATGATATTTAGTGCATCTATAATTCATCTGTCCACATGCATGGGAGCCAGTGACAGCAAAGTTGCAGTATGATTAAAAAATAACATGAAATATTTTCTTAAAGGGGTGGTTTACTGCTTTTTTTCCTTTGCATGATTGTGTTTATGGGGTGCAGTATAACATATCTTCGTGGGGTTTTTTTTTAAAGCCTTATTTTCACCTTTATTGTAAGCCGCTTTCTCCTCTGTCATTTGAACGACCGGTTGACTTCCCAATTCCATGAAACCCCTCCCTCAGAAGCAAGCAATGGGCTCACATTGGTTAGTTGGCCCGGTGTGTTGTAATTGGCTAAACTGCGTAGTGCACGTTGTCCGGAAACTTCATGCCCATTACCTTTACGGGCGAAAGTTGCATGTGCTCCGGTCAAATGGAAATAATGGTGTCAATACTGCCGTATCAGTTTGAGCCAGAATCAGACCCAGAAAGCGGCAATAAAGAGAGTCAACCAGAACCTCTCCAAACACGGCTCTTACAAAACGTTTCTGAATGGTAAATTTTTTTTTTTATTATTATAATTCTATTCTATTCTACTATTATTATATAAGAATTCCGATACGCTGTTACTTGAAAATGCTACTGCTGCTTGAGATATGGTTTTCTCCTGATTAAACATTTAATATAACTTAATAAATGACTGAGTAATACCGTTTGTCCAATTTATTGTTTTATCGATATAATGAACAACCGTTTATCTATTCACAAAACTTAGTTTACTCAGTGTATCGTTTTCTTTAGGTGTACATGTGTCAACTGTGTTAAAACCATACTGTACACTGGTAAAAGCAGCTGAAGTTTGCTGTTGCGATTACATATATTTTTTTTTTACTTTATACACGTTTACCTTATACACACAAAATAGTATCGAACTAACTGGCTACTATAAACAAACAGCGTTGGCATTACGTTCTTGATCAAATCGGAAAATTACGTCATAAAGTATACAGGGAAAATACATTTACAAAATTAGTACATAATTACAAATTCAGGTCCAAACTTTATACGCGTTTGAGACACAAAATAGCATAACTAAGTGGCTACTAAAGCCAGCGCTGGCATTTGTTTACGTCCTTGATAAAAAAAAAACACTATGTCTGAAATTGTACATGCAACAACATGACATCATGACTTTTGCATAAACATACACTTTCAAGTCAAGTGGCGTGTTATCTATACGCATTTTGAGCTATCCGCGTGTATCCGCGTGTATGCGTGTACGTCTACGCCATTAATGTCCAAGTGATTCCGCGTATATGTACACGCCATTAAATGTCCGAGCGAAACGAAGCAAAATGTAGATCTACATTTGGGGAGCGATATTTTTTTTCCTAGGATGGTAGGGGAAGACTCATAAATGGTATTAACCCCAGTGACGGGTAGGTTTAGGGACGGGGTGGAGGTAGGTCATATATTTATATATACAGTAATAACGTTAAGTCAACTGCGTTCATAAACACGCTGAAAAGCGATTATGCGCGTTGATAGCACGCCAAAAATGGAAATACGAATTGGCGTGTCATACACACGCAATTTTATGAGATCAGTCTGCATGCAAATACATTTAAAATTTTAAGTCTTACTTACAGGTTGTGGCCCAACAACTGCTGCCTGGTTTTAAAGTTGGAACTGCTTCATGTTTTAATGACAGTTTCTTGTTTAATCCGGTATTGAATTCGTGGAGATTCTGGAAGCTGTCTTCCGTAAAATGCCCAGTACAGAGAGCTAAATTACGATTGTAATTTCCACGAACATAATCAAACATAAATTTTAGCCATTGTTGATGAACTACAGCGTCCGTGGGAAGCCCGAACACAGAAGACCTGACAGCTGGGTGAAAATAACACACTTTCGACGGCATGGCTACAGCTCTCCACTATAACTCTTCCTCTTCGACAAAGCCGCAGAAATATGGCCATGCCCCCCTTTTTTGCATATTCCGGAGGGAGGGTTGATGTAAATGTATGGGTTAGTTACGTATAAAACCGGGGAAGTATCTCGTTGCAGTCCCATTCGAGTCGTTTTTTGTAGGCATTAAACTTCCTGATTTTTAAAAGACTATATCTCTGCTTACGTTGAACTTTCAGCGCAGCAACTTTGCAGATAATGTTCATGCACCAACAGCAACATTGCGATTTCACTTTTTTCTTCTAGTGTGTAATCAACCACCCCTTTAACTGAATTAGACTTTGATGTAGCATCTGACATAGTGAAATCAGAGTGAATCAGAGTGAAGTGCCTTATAAAACAAACATGTCGCTAAGGCACTGACATTAAAAACAATATTTATCTCACAGCCGACACGTTAAAAACATGCGCATGAGGAACTGCAACAATAACACTACATAAAGCGCTCAAGATTTCAATCTGTAACAACTGTATCCAAATTTCATATGGGAAGCACTGAAAAAGAAAAATGGTCTTATGAGTCTGATAATTTTAAAGTAAGGCAAAGACCGAAACAGAGGACACAGTAACATACTTAAGAAAGTGTTTATTGCGTGAGGAATCGTCGCTTAGCTCTGTATGACTGGTGTGCTTGGTGGAAAGAGTTTCTTTGCTCATGCTATTCTCTTGAGTCCAGGCTAATGTTCTGTTATTGTAGTTGTGAGTATTTACTACAACTTCTGTGTCTAACGATCAATAGACCAAAAAGAAAACTATCATCAATCTTTTTCTTTTTTTTCTCTTTTGTAAGTGCGGATTGGAGGAGAGGGCAAACAAGTTCGGGTTTCAACAACCCACACACAGACTCCCATGCGTGTACCCAAACATGAGATTGGGAGCTCACCAAAATGAATAATGTATTGCCCCTGTTGCTTTGTCCTCTCTTCTGGTTGCAATGGATGCTTACATGACAGAATTTCATGAGCTAAGACATGCTAATGTTAACAGCAATAACATAAGTCTAGCCACAGGTAATCTAAAGTCAATATGTAAACCAACAGCACGGTTGAGAGTGTGATACTGATTAAAGTTTAAAAATTAAATAAATAATAACTCAATCTTAAAGGGGTCATGAATTGAGAAATTTTGTCATAGTACTATAAGAAAATCCTGTAAATTTCAGAAATGAAAACTTCCTTGTTAGTCCAAAAACAGCTTTTATTGTAACCAAGCAAGTTGAGAACGACTCGTTGTGGAATGTGCCTATGTATGACGCCATAGATAGGTGAAGACCGCCTCTGCAGAAGAAAATAAACTCCTACTTCATCATTGCAACTTTGGCCCCATTTTTCAACAATGATGAATGTCTCAGTTAGGGCTGCACGATTATTCGAAATGAAATCGCACGCGATTTGGCAAAGGCTGCGATTATTTTATGCGCAGCTTGTCTGTGCAGTGCGGCTGATCGGTAGTTAACGCTGCTATATAGTGCAGGCCTAGTCTCAGTTAAGCATTATTTATTTGTATTCGGTACATTTCACTGCGGATTCTTTGGTGAATAAGTCACAATTTCGGCACCGGCTTTGCAAACAGACTTTTGCGATATGGACTCGACAGTAATGCCACAACATGTAAGTAGCTGTGTTAAGTCTAATGCCTGATCTGTGACCAGTGATTTCTGATGTGTAATAATTCGTACAGTCAGATGTTCAATGTCTATGTGTCAGTAAATCAAACCAGTGACTAAATGGTCAACTTCACATAGTTTTTCTTAGTAGGATGAAAATAATCTGTTATTTAAGAACGCTTCCTTTACAATCACTGGAGCTGTCAATCAAACAGCGCAAATTTATCAGTGACGGAGTTCTGGACTCTCGCCAAAACTCCTGTTATAATCAATGGCGAATCTCTTATTTACGTCGTGCTTGCACTGTTAGTTATGATAAAAGCATTGTGAGACAGCAGAAATCGAGTTACAATGACAAAATCACTGCATTCATGCTCTCAACATGTCTTTGATTGGCTACAATGTTCATCACTGCAACCTTTCATGTCACGATCTAAATATAGTTCTATAGATCTAAATATAATGCTATAATCAACACTTCAGTTAACCTTGAGAGCTGTAATAGTAAAAACATGCTAAAGGTTTTCGAGAGAGTTCCATATGTAATACTTAGCTATTTCATATGCAAAGATGTTAGCCAATCACAGCAGTGGGAATTTACACTGAAGTCTCACAGCAGACAAGCCCCTTCAAAGAGAGCGTTCATCTCAGAGGGTTAAAATCAGAGTAGGAAAAATGCCTTTTATTTCTAAATTATGTAAAGAATCATGTGCCCCAGGAAACATTATAAAACAATGCAGTTAACCCTTTAATGTATAATACTTAACATTTTAGAGACTTGCCTTTTACTTCTGCTTTTTATTTTTATTTTTTTGCTCCACCAACGAAAACAGTTCCAAGAGAAGCCAACTTAGAATCAGAGTCTCCAAGCAACACACAGTAGCAGCATTACTGAATGAATCAGTGTCTTGAATGAATTTGGTTGAGTAAATGGTTCAATGACTCACTGATAAGAGAGTCACTTATTTGACAGCCTGTCTGGAACAAGCAAATGCATTCTTGTCCATACCTGGTCTTGAGGCTTAGTAAATTAATTTCTCACCAAAAAATTTAAATAGAACACAAATGGTGGCTTACTGAATTTAATGAAGGAAAGAACTACAATCACAAAAAAATCTAAAATGAGAATGATAGATGATAGATGAATAGATGGATAGATAAGATGGATAGATAAGATAGATAGATAGATAAGATACACACACATTTATTGCAAAATATGCATATAAATATTTAATTAGTTTGAGAGTATAAGGAAAAGTCACTAAATCATACACAGTTCTTCATGGGAGTGGGCAGGCACAGACTAAAGCGTGATAGCTATTCTCTGATTGGTGGAAATTTCTTTGCAGATATATGTGCAATTTAGTTCCCTTTCGAAGGGAACTCAACAATACGTCATCGACGTTATGGGGGACGCCTCAGGCGTGACAGGTGTCTGAAATCACTATCAAATCACGTCAATCACATTGACCGGCGACAGCCCGTGAATCATTAACGTGAATGATTAACGTGCGACCTGGAAGTATATAGGGGCGCCTTGCAAACATGACAAATCATCTCATCGTCTTCAGGGACTGTTTTGTCTGTTACTGCTTTGAAAATCAGGTTATTATGAAATGCTTTCAGGAGTGTGCAGACCCGTGCTGAGGCCCGGTGACACACACGAACTGTGCATTTTTCTGTCTGGGAAGGAAGCGCGCACAGGCAGTTCTCGAGGGAACTGCCTGTACAATTGTGATCGCTCCGCTCTCGCAGATGAAGCGCGCCGATCGCCTTGAGAGGGGTGTAATCCTCTCAGACGATGCGGCGGCTGACGAGGGTAAGCTGCAATTGGATGAAGTTTTTCAAAAAAAAAAAAAAAGGGGAAAACTTAGTCCGGCAGCAAGCGCTCTCCCGGACAAACAGGAGATGGCTGATGAGGGTGGTAATAATAGGATATTTCCTGTATCTTCTCAGCCACCCTGCCCCGTGTACACTGAGCTGGTTGGTTTTATGATACGCGCCGCGGGCAGGCTGCAGCTGCCGTGGCTGCTCGTTGGGGGACAAATCGCTCGCGATGAGAGCGGTTTTTCCCCGGTCATAGAACCACCAGCTCAGGTGAGCCTTTTATTTCTTCCTGATCTCATACTGAGATCGAGAGGACATCGGGAAGAAAGAGAAAGGCTTTCTCCTCGATTCGCTGGTTTCGCCCTCTGAGTTTTTCGGCACCTCCGTGTTGACGGTGGTTGGAAAGTTCAGAGAGGCGAAGGCGCGCTCAGCTGTACCCAGCTCTTCAAAAGAACGACTCCCCAGGCGCTTCCTACATCAGGCCTGAGGCTGGGCTCATGGTTAGAACAATGTTCTGATGGCCCGCCTCGGCTTGGTTAGTGAGAGTGCCCCTTTCAGGTTTGTAAAGGTGGTAGACCCCATGTTCATGAAGAACTGTCTGGTGAGTCTTCACTTTGCACGCCGCAGGTGAGCTGCTGGTCTTTCAAAGAGTATTTTTTTATGATTAAAAAATATTATGTTCTCTTTACAGACCTCATTCCCTGTATAGAGTTATGGGGCCATGTCAAGGTAAAAGGTAAGAGAACTTTTTGGGATTATCAGGGCCCTGAAGTTCCCCGTTAGGTGGCCAGAACGATAACTATGTTAGCCTTTGGGCTATTAGCCACCTCAGGGTAAAGTAGTTGGTCTCTCTCTGATAGAATGTTTTACTTAGAGTGTTGACTGACGCTAGAGCTTCAGATAGATCTTATGTCCGGCCCATGGGACCGTTTGACTTTTCTGAGTATTTCACCCCTTGAGCTCTGTTGAGTTTTCATTAGGTTGAGTGTTTCTGCAGCCCTTTATATAGAATAATACAGACTATATTCTTTAGTAGGCTGTGGCTCCTCCGAGCCCTCAGATAGATCTATGCTTGCAGGCTGGCCCTCACCAGGGCCGCCTCTGTAGCTGGCCTAGGCTGTGCCAGGGATATTAGAGGCGTTCTGCTAAAATTAGCATTTCTTCCTCTGACTCTTCACTTTGTGAATGTATGTTTCTGCATCCCTTTATAACAGCCTTCTTCCATGGGAGTCGTTAGGCCATGGCCCGCCCCCTTCTCTGCATTCTGGGGCGACTAAGAGTAATGCAGCTTGGTGCAGAGGTTGGTTTATAAGGACGTGGTATGCCTCAATCAGGCCTCCGTGGTATTTCTGTCTTTTTTGAGCAGGGTTAGGTCGTCTTTCTCTTCACTAGAAGGCGGGGGTTTGTCTGCCCGACCCTGCCGTGCAGAACTGGCATACGGATTAGGCCGCCAGTATAGGCTTTACTTACCTCGCTGAGCTACTGCTCGAGTGCTGGGTTGTAGGTGGTGGCTTCTAGGAAGTCCCCACTCCCCTAAGTTGGGCACAGATACATTTCTGTCACCCTAGAGCCGCTGGCAGGCCCGCACCCTGGTAACCTCAGGGTGAAGTGCGAGTATTCCCCTGTGATACAGGGTAGGTCTGAGCACTTCACTCCCAGTTCTGTATTTTCCTACCTCGCACCGCTATGGCTCGGGTCGAGTACGAAGTAAGCCTTCACTTCTTCCTTTGTCGAAGTTCGCTCCCCTGAAGCCAGAGCATTGCCCTGAGCTGACGCCCATGCATAGATGGTAGGCCCCTGACTTCTGGGGCCTCCGTTTAGGCAGAGTGGCGTATGTTGTACTCCCCTTGTTTTAAGGGTGCTAGCTCTCTTGCTGAGTACACTGCCGTGGGCAATGTGATTAGGCACCAGGATGCTGTAGGCGCTGTGTAAACAGCTTATCTGCCAACGAAGGCTGTGCCATCAGGTAGTAGGCCTCAGCAGGCCTCCTTGTATGGGCACTTCTCGAGAGAAATGGTTGGCCTTGGTGGTCCGGGCAGTTGACTCACTGGTGGGTAGTAGGCCTTAACCCTCTGAGGTCTAAGAATTTTTGGGGTCCTTGAGGTGTTCTGACATGCTCTGACATTTGTGCTTTTTTCAGTTATTTATAAACATGTTAATGGCAAAGGTGTAAATTCACTCAATAAAGCACAAACTGGACTACCGTAATTTCTCAGCAACAATTATGAAACATGTTTGTATTTTTGAGAGAATATTGCTTATGCATGGTTATTGAAAAAACTAAAACTTAAAGTGTCTGAAATAAGGCCACAAAACACATACTAAATATGTGTCCACAAGACTTGTGACTAATCAGTGTTGTTGCCTAGAATTTTTGCTTCAAAATGATCTGAAAATCATCCTGCCTAATCATTTACACAAACACATACACTGATTTAAATTTTATTAGACACCTTTTGTTTGGAAAGGCAATATGCGTGGAGGCGTGTTCACACCTGAGAAGACAAAGGCCGGATAATGTGCCGCATAATGAGCTGCATATTAATTAGCCCTTTCACACAGGTGTGTCACAGGATCCCAAAGAATGCAAGGACAAAAGAAATGATCTATATAGCCTATACATATTTTACAATTAGAAATTGTAACCAATTACAAATAGGTTACAATTACAACAACAATTACAATTTTAACAATATTTCAAGTGTATTTCTTTGTAAAAACTATACATTTTATCATACGTATTAAAAAAGGTAAGGATTCATTAGTTTGAATATTGGAACAAACACTATAATAACATCTTAGTTGATAATTCAATATACCTACTTTATTTTTGACAAAACATCATACTATAGTATATTTAACTATGAGCAGAAATTGGTGAACAAAAGCGTACCTATTTAATGTGACAGTAGTCTTTTTTTACAGTCAAAACTTTATAAGCTATCCAAAACTAATCACAAAATCGTGTCTAAACATTCATAGTCTGTAATATATTGTGTATGATATATTAGTATATACATGTGAATTTGCAGCTTGTTGCTTATACAGACATTTTATTTCAACATATTTCAGTCTATTTTTACTCATACAAACTATATTGCTATAGCCTACTAAGATGTGTTTATGTAAACATAACGTTTACTAATGTAGGTGCGAGAGTGAATGAACAAGGCACGCGCTGTATAACTGTAAACAAAGCGCGCGCGCCTTTGCCGTTCACTCATCATTTAGCCTACACACATACACGCAATTCATATTTAAACAGTCTTTTTGCGGTTTACAGTCCGACACTTCAATATCACGATTAGAACAAAGCACTAGAATAAATGACTTACTACATCAGCTGGATCCGTTGCTCCTCGAAATGAAACTACCAGCACTTCTGGTACATTTTCCAGGGTTAGATATTCCTCACAGTGAAAGGATACGCTGTGTATACAGCTGTACAAGATAGCCTACTTACTAAACACGATGTGTTTTATAATCCAGCTGGTGGGCGTTGGCATGTTTGAACGGCTTGTCTAAAATCATTTGCGTTTGAATAGCGCGCGCTCTCCGTGGGCGTGGCACATTAACGCGTAATTAGGTATAATGAGCTGGAAAGAAAAATACTGACATCTCTCTCTTTTCATACAGATTACATAAGCTAAGAATATTTGTTTTTTTATATAAATGAACTCATTTAAAAGAAGAGAGTTCAAGCTTCATTATGGAAAAACACTCGTGCCTGTATGACAAGTATTCGCGGAATTAAAAATAATCTTAGGACGCGTTTCAGAATGGACTTCACTGACAGAGAGAAGGCAGAACGCGCATCATGTTTGTTTTTCTTTATTTGGCGAAAAGCACAACACTTTGTTTTTATTGTGAGTATCCACAAAAAAAATAGACACTTATCAGGATCTAATGATGTACAACACTTAATATGTAAGATCAAAATCAACAGAGTATTTTGAGTTTCTTTTGCACTGATAAGAAAAAAGCGAGACTATCGCGCCGGCGCGATAGCCGACCTCAGAGGGTTAAACAGGCCTCCTCGGAGGTGAGTCCCAACATTGTGGCACATACTTTATAGCTGCTACAGGTAGCTAGCCATACTAGGCCTCCTGTGGGTGGGCCCAATAGTTACATTGGTGCGGTATGGTTCCCAACAGTGTTCCTTTGTAGCAGAATTTACTTGCTATCAGCTAGTAGGCCCAACCAGGCCTCCCTGATAAGTGAGTCCCCAGCCGGCTGGCCTTAGCAGGCCGCCTTGGAACTGTCACCCACCTATATTGGCTGTCAGGTAGTAGGCCTCACCAGGCCTCCCTGGAGACGAGCCCAAGGACTGACAACCGAACAGCTGTGATTATCAGGTAGCAGGGCTCACCAGGCCTCCCTGAAGGTGAGCTCCCCACATACTGTGGTTGTAAGGTAGCAGGCCTCACCAGGCCTCCCTGAAGGTGAGCTCCCCACATACTGTGGTTGTAAGGTAGCAGGCCTCACCAGGCCTCCCTGAAGGTGAGCTCCCCACATACTGTGGTCGTAAGGTAGCAGGCCTCACCAGGCCTCCCTGAAGGTGAGCTCCCACATAATGTGGTTGTAGGGTAGCAGGCCTCACCGGGCCTCCCTGAAGGTGAGTTCCCACATACTGTGGTTATCAGGTAGTAGGCCTCACGGGCCTCCCTGAAGGTGGAGCACCCCACATACTGTGGTTATCAGGTAGTAGGCCTCACGGGCCTCCCTGAAGGTGGAGCAGCCCACATACTGTGGTTATCAGGTAGTAGGCCTCACGGGCCTCCCTGAAGGTGAATTCCCACTTACGTTGGCTATCAGGTAGTAGGCCTCCTTGTAACATTTCCCTAATGGTGCTGGGTTTATGAAGCTAGTGGCCTCTTGCTATCAGTTTCAGCTAGCCTTAATAGGCAGCTGCTGAAGGCGAGCTTGCGCCCTGGCTCGCTAAAGTGTTTATTCTCTGCTATTGGTTCCCTCCCGGAACTTTTCCTGCCTACAGCCTGGTTTGCCTACCAGGCAGACCTTGTGCTCCCCTCACTGAGGGTCTCTAGGAGCATGCGGCTTCCTGAGTCTGGTCAGACGGTCGTAGGCCTCTCGAGAGGCCTCCCAGTTAGATCAGCCCTTAGGCCTTCACAGGCCTCCTCAGTGTTTGAAACACAGAAACTGGGTTAATCCGTGGATCGAGTAGAGAAACTCCCCTCGCTAGCAAGGGTCATAAAGCACTATGCTGAGTCATACTCTCCGGGATATCCCGTCTCTGAGATCCGGGCCGAGTGGTTCACTGCCAGCTTCGCAGTCCCTCGGGTTGGATGCCTTACTTAAGGCTTTTGTCCAGAGGCTCTGTCTTCAGACAGACAGGATTTGGCCAGACTAAGTGTCTACGTTCTGACGCCAGGTCAGGCCGTCCTGGTGGCACTTCGGGGTGAGTACGTTCCCCTGAATAGTGACTGGCTGGGGTTCCTTCAGGTTCCCTAGCCACATTCCCTAGAAGGGACCCCTTCTAATTGAAGTTGTGGTCCTAGGCCTTTGAGCAGGCCCAGGTAGGCCTTTCGTTTAACTATGTTAATGGAGGTTTTCCTGTGAGGCTTTTAGCTTAGGCTATGACCGTAGGGGATGCTGTCACTGACAGCCCAGTGTGACCTGAGGGTGAGTGGCTCTAGCATTTCATTTGAATTTGCTGGTTCGGACAGTTGTCACTGCCCTTGGGCATGCACTCCCCTCAGCATGGCGGCGTGGGTATTTCGTTCCCCATAACGTCGATTACGTATTGTTAAGTTCCCTTCGAAAGGGTACGTCTCAGGCTACGACTGTAACCTTTGTTCCCTGAGAACAGGGAACGAGACAATACGTCTCCCTGCCATGCCTCGGTGCTTGCCTACCGTACAGTCCCTTCAGACGATAAGGTGATTTGTCATGTTTGCAAGGCGCCCCTATATACTTCCAGGTCGCACGTTAATCATTCACGTTAATGATTCACGGGCTGTCGCCGGTCAATGTGATTGACGTGATTTGATAGTGATTTCAGACACCTGTCACGCCTGAGGCGTCCCCCATAACGTCGATGACGTATTGTCTCGTTCCCTGTTCTCAGGGAACAAAGGTTACAGTCGTAACCTGAGACGTTTTTCATCAGGAATTCTGTCTTTAAAGATTTATTAGTTATCATTTAAAATCAATTCCCATAAGGGGAAACTGAATGGAATTTTTACTGGAACCCGACTGCTGCATTCTGAGGTTGGTTGTTCACTGAAACAGATCAAAGCACTTGATCAGCAAAAGTATTTTTATTTTTTTTTTGCTGACATGCTTGGGTGCTTTAATCAGCACTAAAGTAAGTCATGATGTACAGAAGTTGTATCAAATTCACCCAATCAGATATTCATTATTTTATCTTGAATTATTATTTTTATCCATTTAAGATATGCTGTTGAAGTTAAGATAAATACCAATGGGCTCATACTGTGTGCATTTTTATAAACATAAGTTTCACAGACAGGAGTGGATGTATGACAGCTTTACATATTCATTTCTGTCAGTGCTTGACTTCGGAAATCTTGCTGGGTTTTTTCCCCCTCCAACCTCACCTTGACTGCCTGTGTAGGACAAAACAGCCCTCAAAACCCTAGTGGATAGCCATTTTCACAGGAATATGTGTGTGTGGTAATGCTAGGACTGTGTGAGTGTGTGTTATTGGCAGGTGAGGGGGCTTGTCTCGCCCCTAGGGTCTCTGACATCTTCATCTTGATATTTCCTAATCTTCAGCTCAAATCCCAGACAAGGACAGAGACAGATTACCTTTAAAACTCTCTCTCTTACACTCTCTCTCTTACCAGTTCAGTTACAAATTTTAAAACAAACTACAGACAAAGATAGTATTAATATTACTGTTAATGCTTAATAATCTTTTCAATTTGGGATGGATGTTATTATTGAAAGCAGAGCTACTTTTAAACCCCGATTAAACTCCAGGCATATGAAGGAATAGGTATAGAGTAACTAAATGATAGTTTACCAAAATAGAGAAAACGTTTACATTATCAGGTGCAATTTTTGCAATTTAAATAAATTTTTGTTTAATTTAAATTCTGTTTAATAACACTTGCATTTTTATATATTTTGTTGTTATAATACATTCCTAATTATTCTATTTGTAGCTAGATAAATAAACATTATACATTTCATTTGATTATATTGCACATTATAGTTTGCTGTTCAATGCAGTAAAACCTTTTGACTAAGAAAAGGAAAGTATTTTAAATTATCCATACATATTTTATTGAAAATTTTCAATCTTGTGATCGGATAGCTTATTAAAACATAATGTTGATTTTGGACTTTATTAACTTAAGAGGAGTGACGTGAATAATGTGACGTGCCATAAAAAAATCAGCCTGCATGAGGTCATGTGTCAAGGAATGGTTGTTGTAGGAATCGCTCGACGAAGGAGAAGGAAAGACAGACTTTAATATAATCCACAAAAGTACACATCGACACAAACACGTAACTTTAACAATAATGGACAAAGAACTAAATAAAACTCAGGACTAATGGGGAGTAATGAGGATACTAATTAAACAACCAGTGAATGAAATCGGTAACTATGGGAACTAACTAGAGCATGAATGAGTAGCCAAGGGAACGAATAAGAACAGGCAAACAGGAACAGAGCAAACAGAGAGAAAACTAAACTAAAACAGAACATGCGTTACATCATGTTTAGTTCAAATTTAAAATGAATTTGACACCCTGATTTTGATGGCCAAAATAGAATATAGCAATGACCTGGATAAAATTAATATTTGGCAATAGTCAATCTTATATACAGCATTCTCAAGCTCTGCTTGGCCTTTGTGAGCTTTGAAGCATTGTAATAGAAGCGGTGTTATAAGATAGGATAAAATGATCTAGGTCAATAGTGAGAATGTATGGGATGGCATGCACTGTAAATATTTTAAAAGGTCTATGCGACAAAATAATGCAATTTGTTTTTGGCTGCCATAGAAAAAAATTGTTTGATGGGTGAAAGAATTTGTTTAATTAAGGTCTTACTCTTTTGAAGCCTACATCCAGAGTGTTATTGAATGTTGAGCACACATTTATTCAATGACAACTAATTTTGAACCAGTTGAACTTGATTAGCAGTCTGAATTGGCTGAAAGTAAGCAAAGGTTGCAAATCTCATTGTGCTCATCTCCGGGTCAGCATATGTCCAGCCTCTGGCTCTCTGAGACTCTTCATGACCATCAGACCAAGCTCAGGGTTGTGGAATCGAAATGGCACAAGTCAACAGACCCGGCTGACCTGAGCAAATATCAATCTCTTCTCTCCACTTTCTCCTCTAATGTTTCCGATGCCAATGTCACCTACTACCAAAACAGGATCAGCAGCATTTCAGTAACCCACAGACTGCTCACAACATTCACCTCTCTCCTCTGTCCTCCTCCACCTCTTCCCACCACCTTTCTGACTACTTCTGGCTTTCACTGATAAGGTGGTCACCATCAACCAGTTCTTCACATTCACAACCACTCACATGCAATCCTCTGTTTTTCCTCTTTCTCTCCTCAGCGACACTGAATTCTTCTCTCTAGCTAGCTCTAGATAGTATTTTAATCCTGATTCCATGACTAAATTAAATACGTAGGCTATTAATTCTGATTTCTTACAATTAAAGTTGAATGTCCCGATCAGGTTTTTTTGCCCTCGAGTCCGAGTCATTTGATTTTGAGTATCTACCGATACCGAGTCCCGATCCGATACTTATATAATACATCAAAAAAGAATAAAGAAGAGAGAAAAAAAAGATTTTTTATTTAATTAACCTTATTTTAAAATTCAACAACTCTGTTAACAAACAGAGCACTTCTGTGAGGTAGCTTGAACAATCAAGTAATAAATAACATAAAATCTTCACTTTTGGACTTTAGTGGAACAGAAAATATAGAAAAAGTCTAATATAAAAACAAATAGCACCTCAACTTAAAATACCCGGCAGGCATGTAAACATATATATACTGTATATATATACACACATACATTAGGGGTGTAACGGTTCACAAAATTTGCGGTTTGATACGATACAGTAATGCCAGAGAAATTTCCTATTTATTGAAAGAAAAACTATTTTTCAATAAGTTTGAGTTTTCCTACATCTTGAAACTTTCAGGTTTATAAATGGGGGTGGTAATCTTTGAAGGATGAACAAATAAAGTTTTGGTAATCACATTAAAAATAACATTTAAATATATATTTATATAATATTTGAGTTTTGAAGTGCAACATTAAATCCATGTTCATTCACGGCACAATGTTTCTACTGGTTTCCACGTCAGCGCTGTTTGATCTGTGGCAAATTCAAATGTTTTCTTCTTCACTGGATCTCTTAGCACAGTGTCGCTTGATCTCGCGCTCCACAGATGTTGCTGGTCCGAACTGATAAATGGTCCGTTAAGCACAATATAATGAGTAGCGCAGTTTCGTTTCGCTTTCATTACGTTTGCCATTTGATGTTGCGCAACGTTGTGGTGGTTGCGCCAGTGCATATTTTGTCTGCAGGAAAAATGGTCCAAGGAATCGTTCGGTTTGTATGCGTACCGAACCGGAATAATTACGAATACCGTTACACCCCTAATTTACATATATCCGAGTCCTGATCGGGAGGTAACGTCCGATTCCGATCGAGTCTGAAACCACGTGATCGGGCCCGATTTCCGATCGTGTGATCGGATCGGGACATCCCTAATTAAAGCTATCTTTTGTTGTTTTGACAACAAAATTAAAGGTACAATATGTAAGAATTTTGTAATAAAATTCACTTGCACAGTGTGATATATTTCCTGCAGTTGTGTACTTACAATATCCCAAAAGTCTCCAAAGATTTTTTATTTCAGAGAAATTCCAATTTTAAATTAGTGGCCGTCCAGGAACAAAATGTCGCCTGTCAATGACGCAATATCCGCGCTATCCTCTGTTTCCGTTCATACTGCCATAGCCATGACGTAACCATGGCGACAGACGTGGACAACTGCGTAGTGCGTAACGTTTAGCAGCACGCAGTTCTTGTTTCTTTCTAACATAGACCATGGCAAGCATGGCAAACTTTGGGACAAACAAGAAGAACTAAAATGATGATCAATATCAGCGTGGCGTTTTTGAGATGCCGAGAGCTCTATGTCTGCGACTAACTTTGACTTGACAGAGCTTCACGAGTCACGACTTGACAGCTTTATTAGACAGGTGAGCAAATGTACATTTAACAAATCAATGTTATATGACGTTAGCTCAACAAGATGAAATGTTAGAATATGGTCAGTATGTTATTCTAATGTTGATCTAGCTTACTGCTAGTTTCGTATAGCAAACAAACTAACACGTAGTATAACATTATAACTTTCAACACACATTTAAATGCCGTTTAGTGTGATAGTGTAACGTTAGACCAAGTGAAGCAGCGCTGCGTTACCTCCCAAGTTTAATTCGTCTAATACACTGACCTGTGTGAGTAATCCCGCTCTTGCGGGTAGTTCGGTAGAATTAAATGTCCTTATTCCTTTATATCCGCGGGACTCACGTGTGATATCTGTCTCTTTAGCAATCGCGACCTGCTTCATACCACTGTAATGTTAAAAAACATGAATGATTGCACTCATCCATAAACATTATTAGATCCATCAGCTTGACAGCAAGTCCCATCATTCAGCTCATCACTGCGTCATAAACCTACGCCTTTGTTATTGTTGAAAACTGCGCCCTCTTATGGCGAAAAAAACCTACATATTGTCCCTTTAACCCTCTGGGGTCTGAGGCAGAGATGCTCACAAGTCTTTGAGCTAGAGTCCAAGTCAAGTCTCAGGTCTTTGAGCTAGAGTCCAAGTCAAGTCTCAGTGCTAGAGTCCAAGTCAAGTCTGAAGTCTCTTGTGGTTATAATAAGTGTTGCATCACGTACAGCGACCCATCCAGGCTGCATAGAACACTGCATATCTATATATAAGGAATTCAAAGCATGTAATATGTTATTATGACTCCTTTATCTATTAGCATAAAGTATCAGCTTTGATTTTGGTATATAATCAGTGTAAACAGCCTATTGCAACATGACAAAAACACCAAGAATGCTTTACTTTTATGTTAATATCTGTATTTTGCCGTGAAAAAATTTGTGCGATCTCTCAGCCGCGTGTGGCTCGTGATTTCCACGCCCCCGCCATCACGTGCAGATCCATGTAGGCCTAATGTGCTCTGCCTACGCAACTAATCATAGCTTATAAACTACTGTAAGTCAGCAAGACTCCCAGATTCTCAAACCAGTGTAACGTTATAACTAAATGAAACAACAATAATCCTGTAACCTGTTTGCAGACAACGTTAATAATTAACGTAATGAAAGCCAGTAAATTATTACGTTAATCGACCACCACAAGTTTGGCAATTAAACAAACGCTCATTAATATTTCATAAGGAAGACATCCGGAACGTTAGGTTGTAGCTAAAGCAAGAAGCAAGCTAACGGTAGATGGTCAATGCTGAGCTAAACAGGTTTACTGACCTCAGGGTGTGTTTTCAGATGCCTGATGAAATTAGATGTGGTTGAGCCAGAATCTTTTATCCTGATACCGCATGTTTAGCATTGAGCGCTTCTTTTGTTTGGGCCGTCTTGTTTGAAGTTTTTAAACCCAAAGCTTACAATGAATGGCACAGCAGCGGCCAGTGCAGTTGACATGTTTGTTTGTTGTCCTCTTATGTGTGGTCGCGCGTGCGCAGCCGATACGTAGTACGTGTTACGTAGGCAGGTTATAGGTAACGGAGGGAGGGGAATAATGGCGAGCTCATCAGACGTTTCCTAAAAATAAACATTGTTCACGAGTCCCGCAGCTCGAGTCCGAGTCTGAAGTCTTTCGAGGACGAGTCAAGTCTGAAGTCTTTCGAGGACGAGTCTCAAGTCAAGTCTGAAGTCACTGTGTGTGCGACTTAAGTCGCACTCGAGTCCGAGTCTCAAACTCGAGTCCCCATCTCTGGTCTGAGGTGTTTTTGGGGTCCTTGAGATGTTTTGACATGCCCTGACATTTGTGCTTATTTCAGCTAGGCTACTTAAAACATACCATTTGCAACATATAAATTTGCTGTATTCAGCACAAACTCTGCTACAATAATATGTGAGCAAAATGGATGTACATGTTTGCATTTTATAGAAAAAAAAATATTATGCGTGGTTAGTATGTTTTGGGAAAAAAAAATTTCACCGCAATAAGGCCATTTAACGCATACTGAATAGTTGTCCACAAGACTTTTAAGTTACTATTCTTGTAGGCTAGAATTTTTACTTTAAAATGAAGTGAAAATCTTTCTGACCACTCTTTAACAAACAACAATATAACGATTTAAATTTCTTACGTCAGTTTTTGGGTCAGCACTGCTGTATGCGTGGGAGTGTGAATGTCCATGAATATTAATGTGATTTACGCCTGGGGAGACTAAAGACACTCCCCCAATGGCTATAATGGCCCATCAAGGTGCTGTGAGGCAGCCTGAACTAAGAATGATTCACTGATGAATAAAAAGTTGAAAAGAACAGAATTAATTCAAAATAGAAATCTTTCCTAAGAGCGTAAAGACTTAAAGTCATTATTATCACTTAACACATCCTTTCAAAAAAACAAACATAAAAAGACCAAAGATCTTTTTTTTTATAAAAAAAAAAATTATTAAAAGAATCCTAAAAAAAACTATCACAGGTTAAAAAAAATTAAGCAGCATAACTGTTTCCAACATTGATTTAAAAAAAAATCATATCAGAATGATTTCTGAAGGCTGATGGTTAGTTAGGAAGCGGTACATCTCACTGATGCTGACATCTGTCCATTTATATTTGCACCCTTTTGCAGTTGCCTTGGCAGCCTGGGCATTGGTGTTGTGGCACAGAGTTGACACAGCACTTTCTGAAAAAAATAGTTTGAATAGACTCATGAGCGAATGCAAGTCTACAGAGCTCAGTTGCGGTCCAGTTTCCCGTGCAGGAAGGAATCGCAGTGTCTGTGGAATCATGTCAACATCGGTCTCTGTTTTCCATGACAGAGTGACTGCCTGTTGCTCGTCTGCTTGTTTGCCTTGGCTCTCTTCGGAACTGCTTGGACATGTTCATTGTCACATCTGTTATAAAAAAGAAGAAAGAAAATGTGTGAGCATGCTGATAACACAATCAAAGAAACTGTATTATTATCATTATCAATCACTAATTGCCATGGATAAAAATAAATAAAAGTTGGTTGTAATTTCACACAAGAATAGGAACTTCTACATTATGACGATATAACCACAATTAGGCTACATTACATATGTAAAATATTACATCTATGCACTTACTCAGTATGATTCTCGATCGCACTGAGAACTGAACGACACCTGCTGGAGAAGGAGAGCATGATGCCTGACAAGATGGCGACTTGGATGAAGCTGCGTTAGGATTCCCCTCCTGCATGATATGGCATAACACGTAGTCCATGTGTTAAATTGATTCAAGTAAAACTGCGGTAAAGGGCATATTTTGGAGACTGTTTTTGTTTTGTTTTTTTATGCTTTGGGTATTTTTTTTGACATCGCATATGCCACGTCAAACCAAAGTAACTCCACCACCTGCCGCAGAGACGGATAACACAATGGCGTCTACTGAAATGCTGACTTCATTCATCGAGACGGCACTGGAGAAATACTTCTCTAAAGCGGAAGCAGCATCAAAGGAAGGATTTGATCGGTTGGAGAAACGTTTGGACTCACTTTGAGCTGATTTCTCGGAACTTAAAGAGGAAACAAAAGTCCTTTGGGAGGCAAACATAAAATCAATGGCTCGAATCGCAAGTGCGGAAAAGAAATCAACAGCCTTATCAGAAACAATGACAACAGTAGAGACAACGTTAGCTGACCTAGAAGATCGGAGCAGAAGAAACAACATTGTTTTCCATGGCCTTTGTGAGGGAAGGGAAAATTCAAATGTCTTACAATACGTCATGACCCAACTATCATTATGGTTTTCTACATTGAAAGATGCCCCACCGGAGATCATGAGAGCATATCGGGAAGGACCCCCCCGGGGAAATGTGGCTTCAAAACCGAGGGTCTTGATTTTTATGTGCCTCAGATACACTGACAGAGCGAGGATCTTGAAGGCAGCAAGGGACTCACCACTTGTGATTGACGGAAAGGATATTCGCTTCGCAGCTGATTACAGCCTGACAACACGGGTCCGGCGTAGATCGTGTTATCCTGTCATGGAAAAGGCTCGGCATGCTGGTTTCCAGGCTTTCCTGCTCTACCCAGCAACTATAAAAATATCTAGAGGCCATGTGCACAACTTCTTTGAGGATCCAGCGAAGGTGGAGCTGTTCCTCAAGACGTACGATCAGGAGAATGCTGACTAGAGTGTATTGGAAAACGACATTGGCTCAGTTGCTCACAGAATCAACGTTAGTTCCTTGTGATGACAAGAACTGTTTTGGTTACTCATTGTTGGCCATGCGATGAATTCATAAACGCTGATCACTGGGTGAGTGTTCTACTAACGGGGTGCAGTAAACAGGGAAGCCAGTAAGCAGTGCTGTTTTGTACTTTTGTATTTTTCCACGATATACGGTACGAGAGGGAGTGCAGTGAAACTATTTATAAGATGGACTAAAATAAATTTCTCAGCCGGACTATGAGGGGAAATTACTGTATTCACTTGATAATGGACACAGACATTGGGGGTGTGAATGGCTGGAATGAATGTGTGTGTATGAAGTTTCAACATTTAGAATTTTATATGTTAAGACCTGGTTTCTATGAATGTGGAGATCATAATTATTTAATAGCTGAAATAATAAATGGTAATATATGCAATATGGATAAATGACAATGGTGCTGTTCGCAAAATTGCCTAGGAAGGGACTAAAGTTGGGACATTTAAATATTCGTAGCCTCAGAAATAAAGTAATTGACATATCAAACATTCTATTAGAGGGTCATTTACACATATTAGGAATTACTGAGACTCGTTTAGATTCCACATTTGAAGATTCGTTATTGCATATCCAAGGGTACAGCATATATAGGAAAGACAGAAATGTATGGGGTGGCGGTGTTGCTATATACATATAGGAGCATATAACAGGTAAACTAAGAGTGGATTTAATGACATCTGAGATTGAAGCTTTATGGCTTCAAGTTCATATTCCACATTTAAGGCCCTTATTAGTTTGCTGTTGTTACCGTCCACCCAATGCTAATTCAGCATATTTAGAGAATGTATGTGCTATGATAGAGAATGTGTGTGATAGTCTAAACGAAGTATATATTATGGGAGACCTTAATATAGATTGGAAATCATTACAGTGTTTTTCAAGAAATAAGCTTTATTCTATAACAGAGGCATGTGGCTTGGAACAACTTGTGACCGATCCTACTCGAATATGCTGTAGGAGTGATGGATCTATAACATCCATTGACCATATGTTTACAAACTCTGGTGATTTCTGTAGCAAAGCTATATCATTTCCAGTTGGTTGCAGTGATCACAATTTAATAGTAGTGGTGAGGAAAACTAAAGTTCCTAAGGGTGGACATAGTATAATTGTAAAAAGGTCATATAAACAGTTTATTGAAGATGACTTTATAAGGGATGTCCGTAGTATTTGTTGGGATGAGGTCCTGATAAGTGACAATCCTGATGATGCTGTTAAAGCCTTTAATAAGTTGTTTTTAGAAGTAAGTGATAAACATGCCCCTTTAAAAAAGAGAACAGTGAGGAAAGTTAGAGCAGGGTGGATTGATAATGAACTTAAGGAGTGTATGCTAGAGAGGGATGAGGCTAAAAAAGTGTCAAATATTTCTAGTTATGAATCAGATTGGCAAGTATATCAGAAGTTGAGAAATTATGTATCTAAATTAAACATAAAGAAAAATAAATTGTATTATAAAAATTTGATTATAAATGAGAAGTATGATAATAAGAAATTATGGAATGTCTTAAACAATATGTTGGGAAGGAAAGCTAAATCCATCCCAGCATTTATTGAATCGGAGGGTTATTTTATTACAAAGCCAATGGATATTGCCAATCACTTAAATAATTATTTTTGTGATAAAATCAATAAACTAAGGGATGATATGGAACAAACTGGAAATATAAAAGCAGAGGTCTTAATAAGGAACAGCATTATGAAGGAAAAGAACTGCAATTTTCAGTTTGATAATGTTACAGTGCAAAAGGTAGAAGAATTACTATTGGAAAGTAAGGAAAAACCATCTGGTATAGACAATATTGATTCTAAGTTGTTTAAATTTGTTGCTAGTTTAATTGCTGTCCCTATTACTTAAATTTGAAATTTGAGCCTAAATAAAGGGGTTTATCCTCAGGCTCGGAAAACAGCAAAAATTGTACCATTGCTAAAAAATTAATCTTCAACTTTCTGTGGACCCAACTGTAGACCGATCAGTCTGTTACCTGCGTTAAGTAAAATTATGGAGAAGATTGTTGTGGAACAAATTCAAAAATATTATTCTGATCATAATTTGAATACAGAATTTCAACATGCCTATAGAGCAGGTCATTCGACCACCACTGTTATGGCAAATGACAAATGATTGGCTAATAACATTAGATAATAAAAAGTTAGCAGGAGCTGTACTGTTAGATTTTAGCTCTGCTTTTGATTTGATCGATCACAAGTTTTTACTAAGCAAATTGCACTGTTATGGTTTCAGCTCAACAGCAACAATTTGGTTTCAGAGTTATTTAGGAAATAGGAAGCAAACTGTTTTTTTAATGGAAGTTTTTCACATGAAAGAGCAGTTGACTGTGGTGTACCACAGGGAAGTTGTTTAGGACCACTCCTGTTTTCTATATATACAAATGACTTGCCATTAGTCTTAAAGAAAGTTAAAATAGCTATGTATGCTGACAACTCGACTATCTATTCATCACACAAAACTATTGAAGATCTTGAAATTGTGTTATTGGAAGAACTAAAGTCTGTAGTAGAGTGGGTTACAAATAATAAGCTAGTCTTAAATGTAGGCAAGACAAAAAGTATTGTTCCCTTTCGAGGGAACTTAACACTGCGTCGATAAAATCGACTCTTTGGGGACGCTCCCTAAGCGTGCGCCTCTGAAGTATGAATGAAACTAATCCAATCCTGATTGGTGTTGCGTCGTGACGTAACATGTGACGGCATACCCGGAAGTATAAAAGTGACGCTGTCACAACACACACTAGCTTTCGCTCTTCAGCAAGCGCTCTGTGTTGAAAACTGTCTGTCTATTTGGTGTTGTTTGTCAAGAAATATTGTATATTATGGCCACCGAACAATTCAAAGCTTGTGTGCATCCTTGCCCTCGTTTCATCACGGGTGGGGACACACATGCTTTGTGTGTGAATTGTTTGGGAGCGCAGCATGCACGGGCAGCTCTCGAGGGAGCTGCTTGTGTAGACTGTGAAGCACTTCCCATTAGAGTGCTGCGCTCCCGGCTGGCGTGCTTTGATGAGCACGGTCAGGCTCGCGTTCCCCATGGTTCTGGTCCCGCGTCCGTTGAGGCGGCGCGGCGATTGAGATCGTGGGGTTCGCAGCGCGATCTTGTGGATGAGCTTGAGACTGCTGAGGCACCTTCTCACTCTTCATCCGAGGATCGCGTAGCCTCTGAGAGTGGTCCAGGAGCCCGCATCGCGGCTTCTCCTGCCCATGATCAGGTCCCGATGCTTGAGCTCTCTGCTTCTGAGGAAGTAGATGTGCTCAGCATTGATGCGGATGACCGTGATCTAGGCGCGCCAGTTCACGGCCAAGGTTATGAGGAGCTGGTGGAGGTTGTGACTCGTGCTGTGGCCAGACTTAACATCAGCTGGCCACATGATGAGCAGGGAACGCAAGTGAGAAGCAAGCTTGATGAGCGTTTCCTGCAGCACAGATCACAACCTCAGCGCCGGGGTTTGCCGTTTTTCCCCGATCTCCACAAAGAGATCTCGAGATCGTGGGATAAACCGCACTCATCCCGTGTCTCCAATCCCAGTATGGTGGATTATAGTAATGTTATGGGGGCACGGGATATGGGTTATGGGAAGATGCCTAAAGTGGAAGAGGCTTTAGCGGGTTATCTTTCTCCTGAATCGGCATCTTCCCTAAAAACCCCGGCGTTGCCTAGTAAGCCCTGCAGAGATACATCTGCATTAATAGGCAGGGCTTACATGGCGGCAGGTCGGGCTGGTTCATGTCTGCACTCTATGGCACTCTTGCAGGCATACCAGGCCGACCTCCTGAAAGATTTAGATGAGGGGGAGGGGCCAACTCCTGACGATATTGCGGAGTTAAGGAGAGCCACAGATCTGTCTCTTCGGGCCACAAAAGAGACGGCCCGCGCCATTGGCCGCTCTATGGCAGCTATGGTGGCCACGGAGAGACATCTGTGGCTAAATTTATCTGGCATGAAGGAAAAGGATAGATCCTTTCTGCTGGATGCGCCGCTTTCGCCTTCTGGCCTGTTCGGCGACGCCGTTACATCGGTCGTCGACAGGTTTCAGGAGGCGAAGAAACAATCTGCGGCGTTCCAGCAGTACCTCCCCCGTAAGGCAAAATCTAAATCGAGTAGGGTGGGGCCAAAAGATCAGCCCCAGCCATCAGCCGGCTCCTCACACCGGGCAGAGCAGAGAGAGAGCGTTTCCTCTAGAGCCCCTCCTCCTGGAGCTTGGCAACAGAGGAAACAATCTCAAAAATCGAAGTCCTCCAGTCAGAAGGGCGACCTGAGGGACGTCATTCAGGCTAGGAGGGCTTCGGGGAAGAGGTCCTAACCGAAGTGGTAGGACCTCTGAGGGCTGTCCCCTCCGCTGTAGGGCAACCGAGGTTGTTCTCGCAGCGGAGCCCTCTAGGAAACGATGTATGTTACCCGCCGTCAACGACGCTTCGGGCCGCATCTCTTTCCAGCGAAAATATTCTAATAAAGAAAAAGCATCAATTATGGTCACAAAAACCGTATCGACTACACCCTGCCGGTATTCCGCTTCAGGGAGTCGAGAAAGATGCTCGAAAAACACCAGAGGCCAGTCTCGAGAGGCTGGTACCCCTAGTAGATTTTGTAGAGGCATGGTATCATCTTCCCAACATATCTGCATGGGTCCTGCATATAATAAGATCAGGATACAGACTGCAGTTCGCGCGCTGCCCCCCCAGGTTTTCGGGGGTAGTGCAGACTACAGTGGTTCCAGAGCAGGCTCAGGTGATGGAACAAGAGGTGCAGACTCTGCTGCTAAAGGAAGCCATAGAGCGTGTTCTTCCTTTGGACAGGGAGTCCGGGTTTTACAGTCGGTACTTTATAGTTCCAAAGAAGGATGGGGGGTTAAGGCCAATTTTAGATCTCAGGGTTTTGAACCGGTCTCTGAGGAGGTTCAGGTTCAAAATGCTAACCATCCCTGCAATCGTGAGTCAGATCAGATCCGAGGACTGGTTTGTCACGATAGATCTAAAAGACGCTTATTTTCACATCTCCATCCTTCCATGTCACAGGAGATACCTGAGGTTCGCTTTCGGGGGCGAAGCTTACCAATATCGGGTTCTTCCGTTCGGCCTAGCACTCTCTCCCCGCACATTCACCAAATGTATGGATGTAGCCCTTGCTCCACTGAGACTTCAAGGCATTCGTATATTGAATTATCTCGACGACTGGCTCATTCTGGCTCAGTCTCGGGAGATGGCAGTTCGGCATCGAGATGTCGTCCTTGGCCACATTCAGAGATTGGGGTTGAGACTCAATATAAAGAAGAGTGTGCTAGAACCATCCCAGTGCACGAGGTTTTTGGGAGTCGTATGGAACTCGATTACGATGCAGGCACGTATGTCTCCTGCACGTATCGAGTCAATTCTGGGGATGGTATCCAGGTTAAAGCTAGGCCAAGCCATCACTGTAAAGCAATTTCAAAGAATGCTGGGCCTCATGGCAGCGGCATCCAACATCATTCCTTTGGGCCTTCTACACATGAGGCCCCTTCAGTGGTGGTTAAAAACCAAGGGGTTTTCTCCCAAGGGAAATCCGTTTCGTATAATCAGAGTAACGCGCAGATGCCTTCGTTCTCTACAAATATGGAAGAAACCTTGGTTCCTGTCCCAAGGGCCAGTGTTGGGAGTGTCTTGTCGCCGGAAAACCGTTTCGACAGACGCATCCCTCACTGGCTGGGGCGCGGTCATGGACGGCCGCTTTGCCAGGGGTCTGTGGCAGGATCATCATCATTCTTGGCATATAAATTGCCTGGAGATGATGGCTGTGTTCAGGGCTCTAAGGAGCTTCCTCCCAGACATCAAAGGTCACCATGTATTAGTACGATCAGACAATACGTCAGTGGTAGCCTATCTGAACCGACAAGGGGGACTCAGATCGCGCCCTCTGTGCAGACTGGCGCATCAGATTATTCTTTGGTCCCAGGGGAAAATACTGTCTATCAGAGCAATGTATATTCCGGGGGTTCAGAATCAGGGAGCAGACATCCTGTCGAGGCAGGGGCTGAGGCCCGGGGAATGGAGACTTCACCCAGAGGTGGTGAAGTTAATATGGGAGAGGTTTGGACCGATGGAAGTGGACCGGTTTGCGTCTCGAGAGACGTCCCACTGTCCACTTTGGTTCTCCCTCTCACGTCCAGCCCCACTGGGGTTGGATGCCATGGTACAGGCCTGGCCGAGGCTTCGCCTGTACGCTTTTCCCCCGATCGCTCTGCTTCCGGGAGTCCTGGAGAGGGTCCGTCAAGAGGGCATCAGTCTACTTCTGGTTGCCCCAATGTGGCCAACCCGAGTATGGTTTTCAGACATAATATCACTCCTGATAGCTCCGCCATGGCAGATTCCTCTGAGGAGGGATCTGTTGTCTCAAGCGGAGGGCTCAGTCTTCCACCCTCACCCAGAGCTGTGGAAGCTGTGGGTCTGGCCTCTGAGGGGGTTCAGTACCTAGATGCTGGTCTATCAGCCGGAGTGGTTGAAACCATACTTAGTTCTAGGGCTCCATCTACTAGGAGATTATATGGCCTCAAGTGGAATGTTTTTTCCGCTTGGTGTAGAGAGCAGGAGTTAGATCCAGTTAACTGCCCAGTGGCTTCAGTTCTGGAGTTTCTTCAAAATCGTTTCTCTGCGGGTCTCTCCCCTTCCACACTTAAGGTGTACGTGGCTGCCATTGCGGCTTTCCATGCACCATTGAGTGAGGGGCCTCTGGGGAGGCACCAGTTGGTCATTCGGTTTCTCCGTAGTACTCGGAGGATGAGACCGACAACCAGGTCCAGGGTTCCTACCTGGGACCTGGCAATAGTTCTTGAAGGGTTATCCCTGGCCCCCTTCGAACCTTTGCAGTCGGCTTCGCATAAGGACTTAACGCTAAAAGTGGTATTTCTCTTGGCTATTACCTCACTTAAGAGGGTGGGAGATCTCCAAGCCCTGGCAGTGACACCAGCTTGCTTGGAGTTTGCCCCTGGCAGAGTAAAGGCTTTTTTGCACCCGAGTCCGGGCTACGTGCCTAAAGTTCCATCTAATACGGCTCGGTCTACAGTCCTTCAGGCATTCCATCCTCCACCTCATGTGTCGGCAGAAGAAGAGAAGCTTCATTTGCTCTGCCCCGTCAGAGCTTTGAGCATGTACCTTGAGAGGTCCTCTTCTTGGAGAAGGTCGGACCAATTATTAGTATGTTTTGGGTCACCTAAGAAGGGGCTCCCGGCATCCAAGCAGACTATTAGTAATTGGATTGTTCAAGCTATTTCTGAGGCTTACAAGGTGCGCAACTTGCCTTCACCTTTAGCCGTGAGGGCTCATTCAACTAGAGGCATGGCTTCCTCTAGGGCCCTTCTTTCGGGAGTACCCCTACAGGAGATCTGTGAGGCAGCCGGTTGGGCTACTCCACATACTTTTATTAGGTTTTACAGTCTCCACCTTCCTAGTACGCCTGGCGCACACGTGCTCAGTCCTTGCTGAGTGCCTAGACAGTTTCACTCCGGGACAGGCCTATTTCGGTGCGTGGCCTAGTGGGCACTCGTTCCCCAAAGAGTCGATTTTATCGACGCAGTGTTAAGTTCCCTCGAAAGGGAACGTCTCGGGTTATGACTATAACCCTTGTTCCCTGAGAAGGGAACGAGACACTGCGTCGTTCTGCCACGCCCCTTGAGGCCTTGGAGCGTCTTGCTTCATCGCGAGACTAGTGTGTGTTGTGACAGCGTCACTTTTATACTTCCGGGTATGCCGTCACATGTTACGTCACGACGCAACACCAATCAGGATTGGATTAGTTTCATTCATACTTCAGAGGCGCACGCTTAGGGAGCGTCCCCAAAGAGTCGATTTTATCGACGCAGTGTCTCGTTCCCTTCTCAGGGAACAAGGGTTATAGTCATAACCCGAGACGTTTTTGGTACCAGACACATGTTGTTGAGTGAACCCAAATTGAATCTAGTTATTAAAGATATGTATGTTGAGCAGGTACTGCAGACGAGGCTTCTGGGTATCGAAGTCGACAACCACTTATCATGGTCCAAGCATATCAGTATAGTTGTGCGCAGGATGTGCAATAGTCTTTTTATGGTGAGAAGGTGTTCTTACATGCTGCCTTTTAACATGAGGGCAGATGTTGTGAAATCACTTGTTTTGTCACAGTTGGACTATTGCTCAGAGGTTTGGTCATGTGCTGCTGTGACACATATAACAGATTTACAAATGGTCCAAAATAGAGCAGCGCAATGTGTACTTCAGTGTCCTTTCAGAACTAATGTGAACTGGATGGATAACACACTATCCTGGTTAAAAGTAAAAGAAAGATTTACAGTTTCATTGCTAAATTTAACAAGGAACATTATTTTAACTAAATTACCAAAAGTACTTTATTGTGGGCTATGCTTTAGTTCTGATGAGCATCATTATGCCACTAGACATGCGACAGAGGGTAGGTTTATACTACCCAAAGTAAAAACAAATTATGGAAAGAGAACTATGTTGTATAGAGCCATGTCCGGTTGGAACACTTTGCCCAGAGACATTGTTAATGCACACAGTAAACATCAGTTTAAAGTCCTTTTAAAAAGGCATTTGATCATAAATTAAAATGTATTGCGAATGGTTAATTATTATTCCACTATAAATTCTTGCTTACCATATCATGGCCAAATTGTATTTTTGTAATAAAAGATGATTTTGTATCTTAGAATTATGATTAAACTAGGTATTGTGTAATGATTGTGTATATGGGTGTGTGTTTGGTTTTGTGAGTAGGTATGTGTGAGTAGGGGTGTGGTGTTCTTAATTTTCTTTTTTGCATTAGTGTTTTGTTTGCAAAATGTAATGCATTGAATATTGGTGTAAAAGTTTTGTAAACGGCATGTTGGATTGCATCGACTCCAGGAAGAGTAGCTGCTTGTGTGCAGCTAATGGAGATCGAATAAATAAATAAATAAATAAATAAAGATGCAGCCATATTCCTAAAAAACAAAACAAAAAAAACTGTTAGCACATTATCCACATTATCGCGAACGACACATCACTACATTTCAAACATTTACACATCTATTCACAATCTGTGCATAAGGCATCTGTGCATAAGGCAGTATTTACGTATGATAAGTAGTGTCATAGGCTAACCAAAACTGAACATTTATATATAAAAAATATATTGTATTTAGACAGTAGGCTATCACATATTTTACTGAATATATGAGTGAATATAATACTGAATTTACTGAGTCTGAAATATATTTCACTAAATCATTATAACCTAAGCAGTTATTCGCAAACAAAATGCATTACACATAAGGCAGTATTTACGCATAAGTAGGCCTAGTGTTATAGACTAATCTTAAAACTGAGTGAAATATAGTAGGCTAATATCACATTTTAAAAGTTTACACGAGCGTACACTATTGTGAGGTAATCTTTCCTATGTCAAAAGCTAGCCAAAACTAGGCAAAATATAGTCTGAAAATTCATTTGAGCTCTATGATCAGAAAAGGAATTATATAACACTAAACAACTTACTCACAAACAACAACTTACGAGCTTGTATCCTCGGCGGGGTCAATTCGTTCTTCAAAATGCAGCCGTTCCTGTGAGGAAAAGGTGAATTCTTCCCCGCTGTCCAGAATCATCTGAAGGAGTAGCGTGCCATCCTCAAAACGCGATGAACTATCAGTGAATCTGATGAAGAAACTTCTTGTTGTTATGGCATTGATCGGGGGGCATGTGCGATGCGTAACGTTAGATCACCTATTTACCATGTGAAAAGCTCTGGGGGTGTGGCGGCCTCAGCTCATTAAAGATAATGAAGGGAGAAAGAAAAAAACTGTACCTCTCCTTGGTTTCAAACGGACATAAACTGGAAAATATTTTTTTTTAAATAAATTACTTCATTTAAAGGAAGAGAATTTCAGCTTCATAAAGAGAAATCTCTCGTATCTCTGTGACAAGTATTGACTGAGTTACGGTTAATTTTTCGGACGTGTTTCAGAATGGACTTCACTGACAGAGAGAAGGCAAAACGCGCATCATGTTTATTTTTCTTTATTTGACGAAAAGCACAACACTTTGTTTTTATTGTGAGTACCCACAAAAAAATAGACACTTAACAGGATCTAATGATGTACAACACTTATATGTAAGATCAAAATCAACAGAGTAATTTGATTCTCTTTTGCACTGATAAGGAAAAAATTGAGCTCGTCGCGCCGGCGCGACGGCCAACCCCAGAGGGTTAAAGGTTCTCTAAGCGATGTCGGGTGACGTCACTTCTTGTTGACGTTTAAAGTATTGTCAAACTAAACGGAGGCTAGCTAGACCCTCCCTCCTCCTCATCCGCGCACTAACCTCCCAAACCCGGCCCCCAAGTCCTTCTTGTCGGTGATTGGCTGGAACTGTTTGTCATGTTTCGTGGAGCGGGTTAGCCCAGTTTGTTTTTGTTGCTGTTTGTGGAGCCTGGACTGTCTACAGAGATCGCGTTTCTTTACAGTGTGTTCAGGGGACAGGCAGCCAGCGGTTAGTGAGGAGATGTTTGCTGAATGTGACAAAAAATGTTTTGGCCTAAAAAACACGTGACATCGCTTAGAGCACCTTTAATGACAGACACATGGCTGCTGTCACTTTTAGAGCTAGTGCACGTATCCATTACTGTTTTTATTATACTGTCTGTCACATGCGTTTTATGCTTATTTAAGACATAACCGACTGTGTTTACGAGTATACTAACCAAGACCGGAATTTTCAGCATGAGAGGAGGCCTATATATATATATATATATATATATATATATATATATATATACACACACACACACACACACACACACACACACACTCGACTCACCTACATTCCTCGACAGTTTTCAGCATCCCTCCACCACCCTGACTCCTCACTCTTGGCTGGTTCCTCCCACAGCCAGGAATACGGGGGGAGTACTCTGGGTTCGGCCCAAACACAGAGAACGGAGCCCTCTCCTTGGACAGCACACCAAATACGCATACCATTTACTCTGATACACGTGAAATATAATGTATTCATTTATCATCATTTAAACACCCCACCCTTTCATGTTTCTTTAAAAATCACTTCATTTTACTGATAAACAGGAACACATCTAACTGCTGCGAACACATACAGTAGACTACACCTGTGCTGCCACTTTTATGCTTCTCAATATTTCCTTCTTTAGACATTACACTGAACAAAAGTAAATCCATTATAATGCCATATTAGGTAAAATCATAAAACACAATCAACACATTCACACTGACAATGCAAATTTTATCTCTATATTGTGAATAAAAAAATATGTATTTTGTTGCATGACTCATTTTTATGAGAGGCATAGTATTATCAGAGTTTATTATGGCCTCTCCTCTACACTTGTGTATTAATGATTAAGCTTACATACTCTTACAGATGAGAGAAAGGGATTTATAACAGACTAATGACAATTAACACATTCATTGTGTGTGTGTGTGTAGGGTGGAAGAGAGAGCTTAAAGCATATGTGCATGTGTTAATTCTGAGAACACCAGTACATATGGGGATTGTACTCTGTCATAATTATGTTCCATGTGTACAAATCATGCTTTCTCCCCCTCGATCTTGTGAGGATTTCAAATTGGTGCAATATTTATGCTTTTGTTATTATGATGGAATCAAATTTGTTATTAAAAACTCACTCACTCTCTTTTTCATATATTAGAAATGAGAGACCTACTTTGGCACCTCAATGTGCAACTCTACCATGTTAGGCACACTTTGCCCATAGGGTCACGCTAACATTTTCCATTTGACACGCATATTGAAAACTCCTGAACAGTAAATAACACTATCCATAAAAAAAACCATGATGATCCTTCATGCTGCCACTCGGTCAATACTTTTTAGTCATGCACACAAAACTAGATTAGTTCAAATCAAATAAACTCAGGCCATGGAAAAGCTTGGATTTTAGGTTTGGAGGGGATGGAAATTAGCACCCGCCACCAGCCAAATGCGGGTGATTTTGTGTTGTGGCGGGTAAACTCGCTTCACCTACCGGCCACCATTGCGGGTAAATAAAAATAGCATACTGTTTCACCCGCACGGCGGAGTCGGGACACTTTTAGGCCTGGGACACACTGGCTGCGTGGCGTGAGCGTGGCGATTCTGTTGCATGTCAGCTGCGTGGCAGCTGCGTCGCGTTTTCTGTGTCTTTGCACACCAGAAACGTGTCTGACGCGGCGCTGCTGCTGCTGCTAGGTGATACAGGGAGGACGTATTGTGGAAGCCCTAGGCTACTTCATGTTAAGCATAAATATAAAGCCTATTGATAAAGACACTGTCAGCAGTATTGACAGCAAAATAGACTAGGCCTACACAATATTTCGTTCTGTATTTTTCAGGTGCAATATTTAAAAATTGATCATTATTTATTTTTAAATTATAAGTATATCTGAATTTATGTCAAAACCTAGACTTTCAACCATCAAAATGTAATTTATGAATATGTATTCGTGTACAAAATAACATATAAACATATTTTCCTATTCTATTTTGCCTGGAAACGCTTCCAACACGCTTGCGTGTCGCGTGAAAAATAGGCGTCGGTTCTATTTCTAGCATGCACGCGTTTTCCGCGCCTGAGACGCGCGTGTCACGCTGGCAGTGTGCAAGCTCTCACCTGTTAACATGGGAGCCGAAATAAAAACGGACACGCCACGCAGCTGAGACGCGCACGCCACGCAGCTGAGACGCGCACGCCACGCAGCCAGTGTGTCCCAGGCCTTAGAGGAGGCACACCTTCAACACCCGCGCGCTTCTTCCGTCGAGGCTCGACGATCGAGGGAAGAAAACGTGGGAGTGCTAGAGGCGGTTTGCCGTCCAAAGGGAGAACTAGTTAGCCGCGAGTGCATGGTGTATTTTTAGGGCGGGGTAGCTCTCTTGTGTCGTAAAGAGCTAGCCGCGCGAACATCTACCTACTCGCTTCTTCCGTCGAGGCTAGAGCGCGAGAGGTGGGAGCTAGCCGCGAGCGCATGATGTAAATATGACAGAACAGGCATACCGTAAAACTTCAAATAATAGCCTGGGCTTTTATTTTCCCAAATCGTCGAACTGCATCGGCTTGTATTTGAGACGGGCCTTTATAATTTAGTGTTGAGATGTTG